>JAPUBX010004043.1:463471-1153718 GCA_028672205.1 Proteocephalus fallax | reverse complement strand
ATCTTTTTTTGCACTCGCTCAATTTCTACAAGCATATTCGTGGGGGCGCCTTTTATTCCATTATTTTTGTCACACCCTAAGCCAAATACAAACTCGTCGAGTTTCCTGTACCGCCTGTCTATCCCTTCGGCATCCAGATGTGATTTGAGCAACTAAATCCGACGCCCTGTTATTAACTAAGTATAACACTCCCAAAACATCCGATTAAAGCGAATTGCAGAAAAAATTAATTGAGCAAATAGTATCCCAAGGGATACGAGGGGTTTTTTCGGTCTGACGGTCCGCGAAAGTTACACGATCCTAGCTCTATGACATACAGTTTAATCCGCCCATGATCTAATTCGTGCTTACCATCAAATACTCGCCCCAATCGAAGATATACACTTAACCTGCACCAATGAGGATTGTGGATTATTTCAATGCACGAGAATGCGCCACCTAGAAGACGTTTTCGTTGCTTCCAGCAAAACATTCCAGTGATTAACATTGATAAAGTACCTAGGCATATAATTCCGTCCAAATGCTGCCTGTCCCTTACGAGTAGGTGTGTCACTAAATTAAAACGAAACGTCGATTTTTTTGGAATTATTGAATTTTCCCACCACATTTTACGCGATCTGTTCGCCCCAATGCGCCTTTGAAACGACGACAATACTCTACCACAGAAGATCGATTAACTGCTAGCGGAAGATACAACAATCGTTGATGCCGTTGGTGGTACGTTCTTAAACTACATTTTCGCGATTTATTCGGTCATACTCTTATTCAGACACAAGCCTCAAACTCGCATCATATACACCGATTACATTGTGTTTTGAACCAATTAGTTCCTCAAGAAAGCACTGCAGCAATTAGTATATATGTACCTTTTCCTTTATAGAAAATCGATTCTGTATTATTGGTCGCCTTAATGGTCTATTATTTTAATTCAAAATAATTTAGAAAACATATATTGCTTGATATCTAACCCTTTCCGAGACGCCTGTTTAATGAGGTTAATTACAAATGCTAATCAACGCAGCTGTGACTAAACCAAATATTCAATGTCGTTTTAAATGATTCGACAAGACCGTTTATTTAAATAGTTTTTTCGTTGCAATTTATAGGAGATGTCCAATTGGTCGGAAATTAAGGACTTAGCCGATCAACTAAAAAAGGTGCAGCTTTCAGGATGTGCAAATTATATATCTGATCGAACATGCGTTGACATTGTGTCCCATCTACTTTCATCACATAGATTGGAGTTGGTAAGAACTACGGACGGCCGCAGTCTTCTGACGCCAAGCGAACTAGATCGTGAAATCATTGAAGAGTTAGAAGCTCAAGGCGGTCATACGTCGCTGCTTGAAATTTCCAGTAATTTGGATGTCGATTTTTCTGCAATTGAATCACGGGTCCAAGGTTTGCTTTCGGAGAAATCTCAGGACTATCCTCACGAACAATGTTTGCTTGTCGGAGGAGACTTCATGACAAAAGGATTCGTTCGAAAAATGGCTGAAGAAATTCGTGATCGATTTGAATTTCGGGGCTCGATGAGCACCATTGAATTAACACGCATGTATTCCTTTCCACCACAATTCATCATGAATATTATCAAGGAGTATAATGGTAAAATCTTCAAGGTTCAACAGGAGGGCGATATGTTCTACACTGATTCCTATTTACAAAACCAGAAAGCCAAAGTACTCGGCTATTTCTCGGGCGTCATAACACCGGTCGCTGTTTCTACTGCTTGTGCGAGATTGGGACTACCTCAGCAGTTAGTCACCAGTCTCATTGAAAGTCTTATTTCGACGAATAAAATCAAAGGAACACTAGCATCGAGTCGTACAATTTATAATCCTCTGTGCTACAGCCGCGCCCAAGACGCCTATATTACCTCATTTTTTACACAGAATGGTTACATTGAATGGAATTTCGTGAGGCGAATCGGCATATCCGATCCTTCAACATATCTGCGCTCCCATTTTCCTACGGCTGTCCACACTAAAGATTTTTCAATAAGCAATTCGATCGTCTCTCAATTAAAGGGCATTGTTGCTGAAGCGCTAGCCGAAAACCAATGGATCGAAGTCTCGCAATATCTCCCACAGAACATCGGTTCGCAGGAAAAGGAATGGATCATCCAGCCACTTCTAAAAAACACAAATTTTGTCCCATTAAACGGATATAAGTTCTTGTGTCCAATGGACTTCATAAAGGATCATCTCGCTTGTTTTGATGAATTCCTAAGAGAGAAGTCAGTGGTCGCCGCCAATGACCGCAAACCGACACACAACCAAAAGTTTACGGCCGCTGCCAGCGCATGTCTCGATGAGAATTTCGCTCGTGGAGTGGAAAAGAAGGGCAGGTCTGGTGGGTTCGGTGTGCGAGGTGCTCGCGAGGTCAAAACGAAAAACGTCAAGAAGAAGTATATGAAAAAGTCGACTTCGGGTTCCGATTCCGATGGCGAAGCTACTAACAGCCTACCTTTCGAAGTCTATTTACCAAGACAAGAGCTTTTCAAGATACTTTCATCCAAAATAGGTCCCGATGCAACGGAAGATTTTGTAGAGGGTGTTCTTGACAGACTCCTGCCGGAAATTCATGACAAATTCTCTTCGCTGGCTAAATCGGTTCTGTTACAGACATCGAACACTTCCAAAAACAAAGACACGTTTTTGGCAGAGAAAAATTCCCTTATTTCCACCATTTTGAAGATTCAAGTAGGTGCAAATCATCGGTCTATGTTTCTATAAATGCTTTTCTTGACGCTTCTTCTTTGCTTACAGCTTCTCGAACGTGGCGCTCTATCGGTCGACGACGCTGATCTCCGCACTAAACTTCTCCGTCAGCTTATTCGAAGCGACGTATCGACCTTTGTAAACCGGCTCTGTATACTGATTGCACAAAACTACGACGTCGAATGGCCAAATGGGACTACTTCCAGTGCTACCGTTGCTCCCTCTGTACCCGGCGTTGCGGGAAAGAAGGGCAAACGTCGCCAACAGGACACCCAAGAGGGACCCCATGCTACCGCAGTTTCCTTCGAACCTTCTGAAACGGATCCAAGTGAAATTACTGCACAGCAGCGAGATGGTCTTGTCAGCATCTTGGGTGGTCTAGCAGGCACAGGAGCTGGACCCATTAAGGAGGCATCTACGATTATCCGGGAAATTAATGCCTGCCTCCGTGGCAATCCAGCTGCTGGAGTTTCTGGTGGCAAAAAGCTTCCCCTCGACGACGTTTTCGAGCTGTGTGACAACTTGGCTTCTAGTCATCTGGGCGTGAATCTCTCTGTATCTGTCCATCGGGGTGAGGGCAGCGGAGCCTCGAAACGCAAACGCCAGGACCGTGCGCTGGCCCTTGATCTTGCAGCAGCGACGGAGTACCAGCTGATTGTGGCTAGCACCGACCTCTCTGAGAATGCGACTGCTAATGTGACCCTAGCAGCCGCCGGCCTGTTTGGTCAATGCCTGGCTGGTTGGCCTCTACCGGTTCACGGTAAACTGGTGCCTCACCTGACGACCTGGATAAGATCCAAGCTAGCAACGGAAACCACAGGTGCTACCGCGGCCTACTCGACTGCCATCAAAGAGCTGCGAATCGCAAAAGCCGGTGAACAGCTCAATCGTCTGAAGGAGGTGGTCATGCTAAAGGCTCGTGGAGCACATGGTGAGCACGACGATACGACTGAAGTTTCTGAAGAGGACAAGGTTCTGGTGGAGACGATTGTAGCGACAGCAAAAGTATGTAGGAAAGCCATGGTTACACTCCCCGGTGTTCCAACATCCTAGGTTGCTGTCTTAATTGCACTATGCGCCAAGCTGTTATTTCGACTTATAATTTTGCAAATTATTTGAGCACTTCTTTGGTATGCGAGTTTTGTAATGTACGCAGGCACTTCACAATTCCCAACAATACATTTATCGTTTTCTCTGCCGATTTGCTAACAAGTAATAAGTAGGACGACGAACCGGTCGCACTGTGCTTACGCTCAATACATCTACCAGGAGTGGATATTCACAAACGTCCTAGGCTACCAGTTATTCCAAATTCTCGAACTTTAGACAGTTGAGCAGAAGGGACCAATCCACTCGTCTAGAACACACTTTTAAGAACACTGTACAATTTACTGCAGGGCTAAGGTAGGAGTACAAGCGGAGTTTAAACATAGACTACACGGAATGGGGGCACGATTGAGGAGTAAGGTTGTGAAGACAGAAGCCAAATCGAAAGGCGAGGGGATTAGGGGTAAAGGGTAACCAACTAGAAGGACTTGAGCTTTTTTTCGGAGTCAGTCGCCATACGGGTGGCCAGGTCCAAGAATGTTCCGAAATGCTAAGAAAGGAAAACAATTATTAATTGCCGAAAACAGCTGCCGTTTTTATCTACACATTCATGTAAGTAATTTTACATAAGCAAAACAGCCATAAGACTCTGTAAGATAGACAAGGATATAATGAAAACCCATTACTATAGATCGCCTTCATTTTACAACCCCCGCTCCCGAATGTTTCGCAATAGTTAGAATGGAAAGATGTAGAGTAAAGCCTACGCACATGGCTCGCATGGCCCACTTTCGATCTTAAATGATCCATCAGAGACAATCGATACGCATATACTCATTGCAGCTGACATCGCGTGCGGCACCGAAAGGGTTAGAATCCTTTGTTGTAACCGAAACACCATGCCGTGTTCGTTTAGATGTGGTAACTAGTAAAATGGATCGGCAACACTTGGCAAGCTGTCACTTTGCGAAATCAAATCGACACCACACACACACAAGGCCACCAAAAAATGCAAATACACACAACACGATAGACAAAAACCCATGCCGATGCAGCACCAACAGGAAATTTACCTCCATCAAAAAGTAGATGACATAGAGGTAGGCTCCGATGAAGCAGGCAACGAAGAGGTCAAAGACAGACGATTTGAGGCTACAATTAAAGCAGACGGGTTATAAAAGGGCAACTAAAATCACTTGGAATTTTCTTTTATACGCAATTGAACAGCTAATATGGAGCTTTGTACCTATTCGCGCACAATATTCGCTATGTGGGGTATTCCGAGATCTCTTACCACAAGGAATGCTGCGTAACCAGATTGTGCAACGGTCAGTGCCTACGCTCTGTTGCCGAGAATCTTCATGGCAAACACCCCTGAAGTCGGTTTATCCCGGGTGAAAGCTTGCGCTCTTTTGCATTTTTCCGTATTATTCCATGTAACTAATCATGGATCTTATAGAAAGGCGAATTATACCTGGGTAGCTGATTCAATACCTTCCACGAGTAATAGATATGTTGGTTACCCATATTTGTCTTTTATTACAGGCATAAACACAACTCACATTACCAGCCTCATTCGTTGTACATTTTAATATTGATTGCTTTTGGTTTTCGTGATTTACAATTATTATTACCATTAGCAATGTAAGTAATGTATATGATACATGGCTGATGTAAACAGGCCAAAGCGAGCACAGCAACATTCGACAAAACACACGAGTGCGCACACACAACGTGAGTAAGTGTTTCAGGCGCTTTGAAATCTGCGGGTCTCATGATGGCCAATAGGACATCATGCTGGCTTGTTGACACGTAGACACATACATCTACACGAGAGCAAGGCGTCTGGTTTCACGAAATTACGGAGCATACAACACACATACGCAATCAATTGGATACACATTGACCTCTGATCATGCACATCAACTCATGTGCGCCCAAAAAAGCGCGAAAGACAACGGAACCTCTAACAACTAACCGATAGATTGTGATTTTCGTGGGTGACACACTGGAATAGAAGGTCACTTCGGGGTCCTTGGAAGCAGCAGACATGCTCGAGACCATATGGTCAGGGTTTTTTTCCATGTCGCTTTTGGCTCCACTGTAGTTGCTGCTGTCGTCAGGGTTCTGCGTCTGCTGAGCTGTCGTCGCCGGTTTCAGGCTGGCGAATTGATGCCTCGTAAGTCGAACATCAGAAAGGTGGGAGGTGCGCATGTACTGCTCCAGGGAGGCTATCAAGGTAGGCGGAGACGCTGGTTGTTGCCTTGAGTGACCGGATGACGTCATGAGGGGTGGTGGAATAAGCAGCTGACTACTGCGGGGACGTAACGTCAACAGGTCAAGGAGGCCCGCAACGGAGTTCTCTGTACACCACTAGCATAAAAAATAAAGCGAACAATACTACACGAATAAATGCTTTTGATCTAGCTATGCTTGAGACCAGGATATCAGATGGGCAAGAGTTAGTATTGGAGCAATCCGAATTTTGCAAACCCCATTTTCGCTCAAATCCCCAGAAAAGATAGTTTCCCATCAAAGTTTTCATTCCAATATTATGTTCAACACGCTAAATGCGAATAATTGCTGACAAACAACACCAGCCATTAACCGCCACTTCTTTCTATGTACTAATTACTGCACATCAAGGCAACCACCACAACAATTGATAATTGGCATCAAAAAGGTAGATACATCGAAGCTGCGAAAACCTACCGCAGGATCCACAAAGCTGAAATTTGCTGCGGAATCGGAATCAATGTCGTAAATCAGGTGAGCTAAGGCTTCTACCAGAACTCGTGTATTCCTCGCAACAACATCGGCCTTCACAGGTCCCCAGAAACCGCGGGAAGCGGAGCCGGTTTCTCGACCATAGAGGGGGCCCCCATCTAGAGTCGAATTGCGGTATTTGTAGCTGGTAGAAGTGGGCCATGCCGAGAGAGTAGCCGTAGACAAACGGTGCAATGAGAAACGCTCGTGTTCCCAGGCCAGGTCGTACTGATTCAGGTTTATCTTTTTGTGTACAACTTCGACAGGCGAGGCGACTGTAGCAGTATCCTCAGAGGGTGGATGCAACTTGGCGGCAGTTTCGAGGGCAATAACGAGACGTTGACTGAATGTGCCAACCTTGGGCATCCGTGATACATGAAGACGCAAGATGTTATCCAGGTTAGTGCCAAGGCCCTCGAGACTGATAACTTGCACAATGGAGTCAAGCAGGGCTAAAGGCAAAGTTTAAAGCGAGATATTATGCACGAGGAAAAAGTTGGTTTCAAATGTTACTGACTGCAAACTCCAAATAAAAAACCGAAACGATCAATGGCGGAATGAAAGGATGTTAAAGGTTTAAGCAAGCAATTATTTACCGAGGCCAGCAGTGTCTTCCAGATTCATTTCCAGCCAACGCTTAGCTCCCAGAAAGTTATACTTGCCTCCACCGGTAAGCAAGAACACAATGTTATACCTAACAACGAAAATAGTATGTATATATGTATGTGTTTTATAGAGCGTGTACAGTAGAAATAATGCTCACTTGGGCACATTTTTCGCACCAGCTAATTGAGACAAAATTCTTGCCGCTTCCAGTAAAACTGTGACACCAGCGGCATTCGCGTCAGCACCATATGCGAGGGACTAAAAACAAAGTAATTGTTTTTTAAAGAAACGTCTAGACATCACAATAATACGTTCCTCGAAATCCTACCGGTACGGCACCACCGGCATCATAGTAAGCGGACAACACGATAGAAGGCTTCTTGGCATCAAATTTACTGGACGTCAATTTACCCTCGATATTGATAAGATCCGCGTTTTTCATTACTATAGCATTTTGGGCGGTTGTGAAGGCCCGATAACTAACGGAGAAAATAGAATCTAATAAACCTAAGAAGTGATTCAAAAAATAATCTGGAACGTACTTGGGCCACCACTTTTATCTGCCTCATAGGAAAGCTTTTGTAAGTTAGAATACATGGCCTCAACTTCGTCATTTGACGTGGTGAAATACACAGGAATCTGAAGAGACTCTGACAGAAGTTCAGATTCCAGAACCAGCCATTGCTAAGACTATTACATAAAATTTAACCATTCATACCGAATACAAATCCTCTGTCCAACTATTAACGGGTAGGATAATGATGATCCCACCCGCATTATTATTGACTGCACTTCGTATATTCTCCATACCTGACTCAACGAGCTTCATAATAACGCATCTCCTAGCATAATTCCGCGTGCTTATAGTTTGGAAATCACAGGTAAGTTGAGCACTTCGACTGCCTATTGCGGAATCAAGAATATCATAATGGGTTAGTCGGTATATCGTGAAGTCTTGTGTGGCTTTCGCTGAGTCAATAGGTGATAGGAGAATGACAAGAGACAATGTCAAAAACACGTAATACGGCACGACGCAAACTGTATTTGATACCATCGCAAATTCGTCCGAGAAGCACATCGAGCACTAGAAAAATAACAGGCACCACACCAATTGGAATGACCAATGGAAATAACCTGTGTGGTTTGTCGGTCAATAATAATAATAATTTTTACGCTTTATTAAGGTCACAAAGACCAGAACTTTCAGCATTTAATGTTTAACAGGAATGGAGGAAATAACAACGAGGTAATGGCGGCCATAGAAGGCCTTGTCCATAACGCGCGCGAGACAGTTTCCGCCACCCGGCCTCCAGGTTGCTAGATTACAAGCGCACGCCACTACGCCACGTCGTTATCTATAATAATAATTTTTGTAGTGGCTTTATTGAGGTCACGAGGACCAAAACTTTCAGCAGTAAAAAAGGCAGCATAACAAGTATTAGATGTGAAAATTGTCTTTTAGTTCCTGTTTAAACTGCTCTGGTGAAAATCGGGACAAATAAGGAATGACCGTGGAAGAAAGCAATCTTATTTAATTATAACTAACGTTTTTAGTAAGCTTTTACATACTTCCCAATAGCTTTTGTAGTTTTTGTCTCGATTAATAGTTTTGTTTTAATGGAAACAAGCTGAAGCGCGGACTTTTTGGGATTGTCGTCCACGCTATCGTGAGCTTTGCTACTCCATTTGAATTCTTCATATTGAGGGAAAATGGTGAAGCTAAAAAAGCAGACACCGCAAAGGCTCCTACCGAGAAGGGTCGTATCTACGAGATGGTCGACAACTGGACGTCGACCAGTTACTTCTTCGCGCGTCAAACCGGACGAAGAATAGATATCAATACAGACGTATATCCGCGAGCTTGAGCGCCAGCTAATGTCGGTCGTAATAGCGAATCTTCGGGCTGAGCTTCAGGAAAGGATGCAGAAAATGGCCCAATTGTCGCTTATCCCTGCCCCGGCTATGGAACAATAACCGTTGCCCGATATCCCCGTTCCTTCCCCCCGAAATGGCCCTTCCATGGCCAATGAAATCCCTCCTAACCCTGCAATATATTCTTATTCTTACAATTACCGAATTGCGATTAGTGAACAACTATTGAAGTTGCGTTGAACGATGATTTCTTGAATGGAGAGCATAGGCAGGCCACTAGAAAACGAGATTATTTTAAAAAGTCAATGAAGGGTTGAAAAGTCAGAACATTTAAGGCCGGGGAAAATTACTGGGGAACAATATACAATAAGGGGAATTACACAGGCATGGACAAAGGTTTTTATATGCCTAGAGCTTAAACCAAGTCTCCTTAACCGGCGAACTAGGAAGCAAAAGCGACGGCATTTACCAAAGACAGCATCTACATGATCACTCCATGATAACCGACTGTTAAAAATAACGCCGAGGAATTTCGATTTTGAGCTCGAGGCGAAATTATGGATGTCTACACGATGTCTACAAAATCCAACAGTAATGATTAACTATATCGAATCCTAGAAGATATCGCCTGGTTAAAGCTAGGTGTTCGTTTCCTTTTGTTATTCAGCAATCTGCCCAACAGATATTTATCAGGCTGAAATCTCGAACAGGCGGAGAGTGGTGGTGTATCTACGCTAAAGCGTACGACAAACTATAAATTTAGGGGGCGTTACATGCCATATGAGCCAAATGAAAATACAGAGTCAAAAAATATATAATGAGTATGTCCTTTTGCTGTGTGTACGCAATCGACAACCTTTACTCGTCGTCGGCATCTCGAAGCAAGACCACCGACCCTCTTGACAATCAACTCATATATAAAAGTCCTTACTGGTAGTCAATCCGTTCTATGTCCATGTAGAGGAAGTGAACGATAAGTACGAAATTAATGTCTTTAAATTTCTGTATGGTTGTTATTTGTTTGAAATGTGTTGATAACGAATGTGCGCGTCATTCGTTAACCGGACTGTGTGTTGGTTTGTTTGAGATTCATTAATCGTACCAGTCCGGGCGAATCAAGTGAAGAAAACACCGTGAATTGTAGCCCCGAAAATCAGAACATGTATCGAACCGTGAGGGAGGACAGTTCTAACCGCGGCTGAGAATACTCCATCTCATTTGGGAAGCCGGCTCTAACCACAGCTTGAATAAAAAACAATATTATTAATTTTCGATCTTCGTTAATATTTCTCTTTTTGGTCAGTGAGACCACCTCGTTAATTTTCAAACCCTAGTAATTCTGACACTACAATAATCGATGTTGACATTCAATTATCGTCCCCACTTAAATTGTAGGGGACATGCCGTTATTCAGAATAGCACATTCCTGCATACCCTATGCTAACTTCGGATCTACAAATAGGTTCATTTAATAGGTTGCAAAATCCATCACATTCGCCTACCGGGCCTTACTCGATCCCCCAACAGAATACGTGTCAAACAATATCACATATCGCACCAGCTGTCTTTCTCTCCATTATAAATTACTCCAGCAATATTATCCATTCTCGAAAATTGTTGACTAGTCATTTTATTTAGCAATCATATGAACCGGCCAAATTTGTCGCATCCGATTACATCCGAATACACTCGCCTCACCTTATTCACCGAGAAATTATGTTTTCCAATTTATTCATGTAATATTTATTATTTGCGATTCTATTGCCGATCGAAAGAGATGTGAGTAAATTGCAGCGTTTCATTACGACCTAAAGCGTACAATGGTTTAATAGATAACTTAATGTGATCCTCACAGTGAGATACAACATACACGGTTGGGTCGAAAAATTGTCCAACCGTTTTGTTGAGTCTTGTTTCCGGACCACATGCGTTGCCTTCTCAAATTCGTTTTGTTTGTCGAAGGTTCCTCCATACGCGAGCATCTGAACATAGAAATAACTAAACGTTGTTTTGTAGTGACCTGCAATGATGTGTTTATTTATGTCCCACGCACGAGATTCATTATATTGGAACCCCATTGCCTAACGCCCACCAAGCCGGCCCCCATGTTCACGACACCCCTTACGTGTGTCCAGACCGGACTCACCGGAACGGGCGGTAGGCATCGCGCCTTGTCGGCGTTTTCGACCTAGGTCGAGCCCAAACTATTATTTTAATAATAGTGTTTCTTTGGCTATCATGACATTCTGATTTTTGAGTCACGGTGTCTGCGGATAACAATAGTTTAACCAAATGCGCTTCTGGATCCGAAAAATCCGTATTACATTTTTTAGGAAATTTTTTACCCTAAAAATTCACGCAATCTCCTTCTACTCGTATCACTGTCATAAAAGGTTATTGACATAAAAGTCGAGTCCACGACACACAACCTTATGTGTATCGCGATAGGTCTCTACGCGACGGGCACACGCGGCACTAATCCCGAAACTGGATCAATTAATGTATTTACATTAGCAGCATAATAAATAGCATTTCGAATTCATAAAACACTGGAAATTCGTATATTTACCGGAAAGGGTATTTTTTCACAAGTAAAATGGGTTTGATTTAACCTAATTATTTCGTTATAATCGTCGAACAAGTAGCAGTTCGACCTTCTGCAACGCCCCGCGCTTTTTCACATCGAGGATGTTGCGAGTTCTTGTTGAGAAGGCTACGAATCTAAAAAATGTGGAACTTATCGGAAAAAGTGACCCTTACGTTCGAATTGAGTATAAAGGTGCGTTAATGTTTATTGTCATGTATGCTGAATATATTCTGCAAATGTATACAGTTGATTACATATATTTTATATTGAACAGTTGTTCCCGGTTTTTTCTGCTAAAAGGTTTTAAATTATGCACTATTTGGGTTCTTTAAGCTACAAATTAATTCGACGTCATGCTTTGACAATTAAGCTTCCGGTTATGATAAAATGGCCACTTCTGAAGTACTATTTAGTGGAGTTTTAGTGACCTTACAATTTTCTTTAAATATGTAATATGTGTCAAACGGTGCGTAATCACATAATTTATTTTTTATAGGTGAAAAGAAGAAGACAAAAGTGATTGATAATGAATTGAATCCCGCATGGAACGAAAGCCTTGAATTCGATCTCAAAGGGGTCGCCCTTGAATCAAGCGATAACCTCTTGGTACAGGTTTTTGATCATGACAATGCCTCCGTGGATAAGTAAGTTAATCTGGAAAACATTTAATATTTGATTTTATCCCACTTATGCAGTTGAAAAATGTAATTCTTCTGAAACGCCTGGTCACAGTAAGAAGGTTTGAACTATGCTATCTGTTTTAGATTCATGGGAAAGTGTACTATTCCTCTTGGAGGTCTCACTGGCAACTCAAAAGAGAAGAAACAAGCGTTCACACTCAACGATAAAAACGACCAGCAAACACAGGTACGTTGCTTACTTAATACCACTATATTTACCGCCGTAAGAAATTAGTCACAAAATAGGCTCTTTGGGAGCATTAAGGAGGTCTTCCAGTTTATCTTTCTCTGTTAAACTCCGCCAATACGTTTTGAAGAAAATTTAACCGAATTTATATATCTTGTTTGCACACAAATATCTTTAATGTATTACGCACCATTAATCGCGGAATTTATTCAAAAAATACCATGGTATCTAAGCAGTACGATACTTTTCGCGACAAGCTGTCTTAAATATTCCTCCCAGTTTGTGTAGTGAATAGGCTAGCTCCGTTTTAAATATGATTATTTCAATTGTTCTTCTGCGAACAGGAGGGGAAGCAGCACATACAGCGCCATATAGATAAGAATTGTAACAAACGTTGTTAATGAGCATTCCATTGAAATAAGGGAAAGCAATTGAAATCAGAAGCACTGGCCTTAGTATCAATTCGTAAATGTGTGTAGATGGGTATCTGAGTTTGACATACCTTACATCCCATACTATATAATGCAGTGTAACTCTAATCTATCATCATACATCGCTTAGCCCACTTTTCTATTCATCTGGCAATATGCGTCAGCGATAATTCTACCGTATGCTATCACACATTCAATTCATATATCCAGAAAAACTAATTTACAAACCGATGTGGTTTCTTTTATCCTCTTTTCTATAAATGCAGCTGGTATAAGCAAAGAAGATGGTATTTATATAAGGCAGTCCTTCTGTTCCTGCCTTTTGAGATTATTTCGGTATTCGCACAGACGACGACATGTCACTATACAAACAAATTGACTCTTTGCCTTTTAGCAAACACTCAATTTGACAATTTCCTACCAACCACCTCCGGAGGGCAGTGCCAGTGGTGGCGGTGATGGTGGGTTTTCTTCCATCTATTTTGTTTCGAAATTTAACCATCTGGATCGAACAGCTTACTTAACCAAATGCAAATACAAAAATTACCGGCCTATACGCATCAAATAAAGTACACACAAACCAACTTTACTGGCATGGGCTCACCCATCGAACACGCGCGAAGGACAACCCAGTTGGAGCGAATTTTTAGTTTGAATTAGAATGGGCAAATATCGGAGTCGTTCATGCTGGAGGTAAACAGTTCTGCATTCCAACAACTCTGGGTCATTTGTTTTATGCTAATTGAGCCATGTTATAGGGTGGTCGTAATGGTAAATGAAGCACCAGTCAAAGGAAAGAAAGACGATCGGCTGTTATCTGAAACGAAGTCTTCCGGGGTGTGCAATTAAGACCTTAATATGCCGCTAATTAACGTCAAGGTGTATAAAGTATCGAAAGACCTTGGGCTCTTGTGTTTCACGAGAACGGGATCCAATTGATGACCGAATAATCCCGTCTCAATAACGTACCATCTGTGTCAATTGATTAAGATCCATTTTTAGGCGGGGAAGACCGTTCATAGAGGACAAATTGGTCACTAGGATTTTGGACACACTGCAATCTTACAAAAGTGACATATTTTCAGCTCGTCAAGTTTGAGATTGGCAACAGTTACGAAATGCAATGTTTGTGACAAATGGAAGGAATAGTTTTATTGAAGCCCAGATCAGAGTGATTGCATAAAATCAATTTCGAACATATACTTACTACAGCGACGCGAACAATGGTATTGCATTTCCTGATTGACATCCGTAAACTACATATTCACACAGCTATGATAGGATCAAGAGTCGTTGTTTAAAGCACAGTCGAAATCCCAGAACACGCCCTCAATTTTTTTCCCTGTCGCGTTTGCAGAGTGTGACAGAATGCTGGAACGGCACCAAGATAGTTTCTATTTGAATTACAGGCAAACTGGAACGGGTCATTTAAAGCTAGTGACAGATCGCCGCCCCTAGGAGCAATCCGCAGATTGTGGTTAAAGATATGGGACGTTTGATTGCCTGTGGACGCACGCATGTGGCTCACACCAGGCGACACTACCACGCCATTCATTGTAGCCAATAACAGTGGTTTATTTGGGCTATCTGATTGGTCAACCCGTGGCCAATACTCGGGGTGGGACAAGACGGTGTTTTTGTTTTATTTCATACGTTTTGTGGGCACGATAGCTTACTGACGATAACATGGACAATGTTTCAGGTTCGGGTGATGGAAATGAAAATATTTCTGCAGAAAATTCAAACGATCTCAGTGTCCTTCGTAAGTCCCTCACCAAAAGCGTCTTCTGTACGCTTCCCATGGGTGCTGTGTGTGTGTGTGGAGAATATTCGTGCGTTGTGCAATGCAATTTTTTCTATGCGGTGTTGTAAACCGTTTGGCTAATTTTCGCATGTTTGTTCAAATGGCCTGCCAGTAAGAGAAAGGACAATTGTTCAGCCCAATCAGGAAATATTTTATCATCAAACATTTTGTTAGAAACGTATTCAGCTACTTAATCCCAGATCTCTTTGTTGTGTTGTCTAATGTGTCAAAGGCGCTTGTTTCGGCAAAATTATTATTCAATTTTATAAATAAATCTAATCGGCTTCATGCCCACATCGGCCTATCTAAGGCATGGGGCGTTATCCTTATGTGGGCGCGTTTTATCGAAACGCCCGTTGAATTTTTCTCACCTTCTTGTTGTTCAATTCATGGCATTTTTTTTAATTTCACTTGGCCTATCTTTTTATAGCAACGATAGCATCTCTTGCTTTCCTCTTTGTCCACAGCACCAAAACAAGCACCCCTTTATTCTCGATCATTTGTAATCAGACAATGGAGAATAACCCAAAACTTGGTTTCGGGGTTTGTCATTATCAACAGACCATCGGAAATGATCGCATGCTACCACGACCAACTCCCCCCATCCTCGAAGTTTACCCATTTTTATTGATTTATTCCAGCTGCCGGTGGGGAGGAAGGCGTCGCAGGTGTCGGTGGACCCGGTGCCCCTGGTGGTGGAGCGATCGCCGGAGGAGGTGCATCTGGAGGTTTATTGAACGCCGTCGACAAAAACTACTCGACCAAGGCGCAGGACTTTCAGGTACGTTGCAACCATAGTAAACTACATCAAGGACCCTGCATCTTTATTGAAACCCCCTCTCGTTTGCACCATGAGCTCCTAGAGTGGTGCAAGCGTGTTTATCCACATACAGGATCATCCTTGGCACACCGTCTCTGCTGGCGGTGACGCAAACGCTGCCTAAGTCGCCTAATTAATTCATTTAGCGAACCGCCTTTGGCAAAGCCTTTCTTCAATCAATGGCACAGCAAACGCACACACACACCCCTCTCCCCTTAACTGTACAGGAAACAGGTTTCGTGAGAGCAAGAGAGAGAACAGCCCACATTTTGTGGACCTCTCACTCGTTCTGTATCGGTGCTATCTCACCTCATTTCCGCGTAGAGTACCAGTGTTTGTGTGCGTTTGTGCATGCGTGCGTGTGCGCGCGTAACACAGATGCATACAGGCAAGTTCGCAGTTTGAATCACAGTGATTCAGGTGTGCATGAATGTACCTGCTTTAAACCCAGGCACGGATTATCATGTGTCGATGAATGAGTGAGCGCTTGGACCGCTGTGAATCAATCCACTTGAGTGTTCTGTTCTGGGAACGGTTTGATGCAATCGAGTCCGTTGGCGACATCAAATACTTCTGCTTAAGTTGGTCCGCCTCTGTGATGCCGTAAATCAAACGTGTTTCAAGGCTTTGTGATAAGGTTTCGGTGAAATGGTCTATTTACGAGGATAAGGCCTGATTTTTTAACTCAATGGGCCACGCTACCATTGATATAGAAACTCGCCGAGTTGATCAAAGTCCAGGCCACGTCGAAAGTGTTTTCGCTTGCGGGAAACACATTGCACAAATCATCGGGACGTCAAGAGCTCGATACCGAAGTCTGAAAACTGAAAAGCCACACTGATAAAAATAAAAGAAAATAAACCTATTTTATCCGAAAAAAACGCCTTAAGGCGGCCTGCATTAAACCCTGGTTCATTACAGGAACGCGCAAAATGACCGTGTGGAACATGTAACCAACGTTGAAACTTCTGTTTTACTTGGTCTGATGTTTGAGGAGTCATCTAATATACTGGTCAGAACAAGAGCAGCGCAAGCCTTTTCTTGTGTTACAGAAAACAAAGCTTAATCGGTAATCACCGCTCTCTGTACTGCCATCACCCGGTTCGAAGTGATCCAATAAACAAAACTAGGATGTGGGTTTTAGCCTGAGAGTGTTAGTAAAAGAATCCTTTAAAGATGTTCATTTGCCTAGTACCCGCATACGTTTGGTACAGGTTCATCACCCTACACTTGCAGCCTTAGTTGAATTGAGGTCAAATCATTAAATTAGCTAAGATTGTTTATCTAGTAAGGTTTAAACATGAAAAAGAAAAAAAACCAGTAACTGTTGCAAAAAATAAACGAACGCCAAAGTCTAAGTGGCTATGCATGGGCTAAGATTCGATCACATGGGAGTTGTTTGTGTTACAATAGGCTGTCAAGATTGCACAGTGAAGGGATCCTATGATTGAAGTAATCCATAAGACCGGTTTTCGAATGTAGAGCCCACAATCAAAGCTACCAATGAAACATTCTCCCAAACCCTCCATCTTTCAATATAAGTCGGTGCGAAAGCCGTTAAGGGCGTTTATTTGGACTTCGTCTCATGTTTAACAAAAAAACAGACGCACTAGTATCTTATCCCAAGTGTGCAAAGATTGAGTTGGGTGGTTGAATAGTAGTTGGCTTCAATATTATTTCTCTCACCGCCATTGGCTCATTCATTTAGTCACACCGCTCACCAGCCGTCAGTGTAAATTTGCCCCCCATCCCCCGGAGGAGACAGGAAAATCGAATTTTGGGTAGAAACAAGCTTTGCAGATGGCCAGATTCAACGGGTCTAGAGGGCTTATGCTCTGGTCTTCAGGGCGTCAATAAATAAACTATAGCAGCTTCTGCGACGGCCAAAACACAAGGTACACTTAGGTGTCGAGTATTGTGCCAAAAACAGTCGCAAAGGTTCCCTTTTATTGCCTTTTAACCAATTGCAGTCTTGGAATCGCAATCCGAAACATCTCATTACTATTACCAACACTTCTTCTCCCTCGCCAGGTTCGCATTCGAATTCACGAGGCTCGGCAATTGTCAGGAGCAAATATTTCCCCGTTGTGCAAGGTGTCCTGTTGGAACCAGACCCAAATCACCTCCGCGAAGCCCTCAACCAACCAGCCCTACTGGGGCCAGACGTTCTTCTTTAACTTCCACAATTCTCCCGCCGAACTGTTTGAGCAGAACATAGTCTTCGGCGTCTACAACTCGCGGAAACTCCGCTCCGACGCTTTCTTAGGTAGCTTTGATCTGCCCTTGGCTGCCGTCTACGAGAGCGCCAATCACGCCATCATGCACAAGTGGCTACTCCTGGGGGAACCGGAGGACCCACAGGCCGGCTCCAAAGGGTATCTCAAGGTGGCCATTGTCATCCTTGGTCCAGGCGACGAAGCCCCGGTAAGTTTCGAACCTCTAGACGTCGCCATGAGGTATTTTGGGATCCATCAACTTAGAAGTCAATCAATGGTTTCTCAGATAGGCGGGCGGGGTAATTGGCCTTATTTGATTGGGTGCGTTAGAGATGACGCATACTTAATTCATCGTCTTTGAGGGGGGAAGTGGAGTTCCAATCTCTTAGGTTCTGGTATTCAGGCTATTTAAAAATGATCCACACGTCCTTAACAATAGATGCTTGCTTTCGAAGAGACTATTTAACGACCTGATTTCAAAGAAGTCCCAGTATTTTCAAATTCACGCATGCTTCGAGTATGGATGCGTTTTTTTCGAGAGATAAATTTTTGTAGGCGTTGGGAACATCATTTTAAGGATAAACCGAGCTGTTGGGTTCCAATGGCCATCCGCGGTGGTGCTCCAACCTCTTGAAGGCCCAAGTATTAAAAAATGTAATCAGCGAAAATGAAGAACATGCAGCAACAAGGAAAACCATTTACCATTTATCACTGCATTGTTTTTGGCTTATTTTTTTAAAATTTTTAAACAGTTTGATAAAGTGTAAACCGATGAACCATACTACAGTGAACTTCTGTTGGTGCATATATTCGGACGATCTCTAATATCCAGAACAAGTTAGTGAAAATAGCAAGACAGAACCACGGCAAATGAAACCCGTAAAATAAGACCTTGTCGAGAAACAGCTTATTTAAACAAATCCCGACAGGGACGGCTCTGCTACGATTGTTGTTTTTGTGGAGCTTTGGAAGCACTATTGCCCATTGCTTAATATAGACCATTGTTAGACAGGTGGTATTAATTCGTTGCCCATGGCGACGGTCACGTTTTACAAGCACGATGGTAACTCTACCACAGTGAGGGCCAAAAACCTTAAATCGGGGCGTTTTGGTGACGCAGACAAATTATGTGCTGCCTTCAAGTTTTAACCGTTTGCGATTCGTCCAGCGCGAACTGGGGGTGTTAGGCATTGCCCAATCAATACCCACTTGGGGAAATTAAGGTCATAGCTAGGCGTGTGAAGGAATATGCCATTACTAAACTTAGAAAGATAAGAAAAATCAAAGATGATTCAACTTCGCTGAAGATTTTTTTATGTGTTTTGTTAGAGTCTAAAAACGAAAGAAGACGCCGAAGATGAAGACATTGAAGCGTAAGTTCTCTACTCCTCACTGTGATTTATTAATCACACAAATCACCATTAGTAATAGGATTTTGGAATTGGTAGGATAGTAGGTTAGTTTCGAAGCTCGTTAAGTTGGGAATGCGGAGGCACATTCTGTGATTCGTTTTATTGAGGCTAAAAAGCGTATCAATTAAAATGAAACAGGAAACGATATTACCATAAAATTTGGTATTACATACACAAGCCAAGTCTGACAGGCTCCATCCACCTCATTGAACCACATTGGTAGCAGTTCTGTTGTTGTAGCCGTTGTTAGGAGAGCGATCTAATTTGGCACCATCCAACGTGAAGGGATTTCGAGGAGTCATCACTCACGCCAATAATGAATAATCCACATTAAACGCTTGTTTTTAAGTCCCATTGCGCCTCCAATTTCTACGGGTTTACGATAGCTAGGCTGTAATTTTTATTTTTCAGAAATATTCTGCGCCCAGCAGGTCTCCAACTACGGCCGGCAGTGCTTAATTTGATGCTGTACACTGGCGAGGATTACCCACGAAGTAAGGCCAGTTTCCAAATACCCAAGTGCCAAATTCGCAGTGTGGGCATGCATTGGTTTAGATGCAATCACATAGAGTGCTATTCAAGTAACCATAGGTGGGCAACATTAAGTCGTCAATCGATCCCACCGCATTCAATCAAAAGGACATACGTTGGGGAATGATTTCATAACCCTGACAGGAATCCTTAGCACTCTCCATAACTAATCACCCTGAACCCTGAGAAAATGGTGTTTATTATTTCGAAAACACTGTTGAAATTTCAGACATGTTTCTTGGACGTGATTTTGCACCTATTCTCCAACCCTTAAAAACGCAATTACAGTACATAATACCACATCCTGTCATTTGTGATAAAATTTAACTTTTTGTGTGGGTTGCACAGTACCGTTATTGCGTGCTATGCAGTTTCACAATACGAAAGATGACACAGAGCGCAACTACCGAGTCATCGTGATAATCATCACTTCACTTCGAGTTACTTCAAGATCATCAAGGCTTACCGAGATACAGGAATGACCCGTTTGAAAGCGATAACAGTTTTCTATTCGTTCGGGTTTGCCCGCGTTATTTAAATATGGAGTTTGATGGTCAGAAAGTTAGATTTTGCGGAACGGCAAATTGGTCGCTTCAATATTTGCTTTAAGTTATTCTAGATCTTGGAGGTGGTTCGCAAAGGTTATGTCAACACATTTCTCCGAAGTTTGGTGCCGTTGAGAATTTTTAATGCATACGGGATATTGCATCGATTTTATTGCTAAACCACCTATTAAGATCAATTTGCAAGCGCATTTGTCTGTATTCTGAAAGAAATCAGAGGATCCAGTGTTGGTGGGTCAATTTCACAAGCGAAAGCAGTTTTAATACCTAGATCGCAATCTTGAATAAGCAGTTTCAGAGTGTCGCAATGTTGCGTGTGAAAACATATGAATCACTTGGCAATCGGCAAACCGTCCATCGTCAGAGCAGCTGTGTGTGTAACCTTCAAATGCATTGAAGATGCCGCTTGAGTTTCCGATTACATGTTGTCTGGCGGTAATTATTTTACCGAGTTATCTGACAGCATCGAAATGTATAACCGACAATTCTGCATATCGCTTAACTCCCCATTCTTCGAATTTCAGTGGACAGCAATGCATTCTCGGGAGTGAAAAAGTTCTTCAAGTCGTCAGATAGCGAAAAAGAGTTTGTCGATCCGTTCACCGTGGTGAAATTTGCTGGAAAAGAGGTGGGTACATTTTTGTACATCCAGTGGGCACTTGATACCATTCATAACAGCGCACCAATTTAATTCCTCACCAAAAAGACGATCGTTGTTCATCCTCCAACTCGCACGTAATTTTTTAGTAAAAGAAAATAGCAATGCTAGTATGTGAAAAAAAAGTGTTTTTTTGAGAAGGGGCAGATTTAAAACGGCGCGCGACAGTCTGACTTCGTGTTCTTTCATCCTATTGGTTCTGTAAAAAATCGAATTATCTAGAACAGTTATATATCTCTACGATAGCGAGGATTGCGTAATTCAATGTAACAATTGATTTTTTTAGGTTAAATCGTCCACGAAAGAAGGCACTGATCACCCCGAATGGTATGAAGAATTGAAACTTGGTGTCCAAGTAAGTTATTCGATCTTTGATCCGGGTTACAAAGTTCTCCCGATCTTCATGTTATGCATTTATTTCCTAGTTCCCGTCTATGTGTGATAAATTGATAATGACCGTCTACGATTGGTAAGTCGGAAAGTTTTGACCACTTGGATGTACACCAAGTTACCCTAAAGTCCTTAATGTTTGAATTGAACAATCACAATTTTACAACTTCAATGGTTTGCTGCAGCGTTTCTGGGTTATTCGAGTCTTTGACATTCCCTAGTATCTTGTTAACGTCGGCGCAATAGCGGATGAACTCAACTTGGTTGGTAACGGATTAGCTACACTTTACAGCGGAAAAATTCGACCAATATTAGCCCAAAAGTATTACTAACACCAAGGTGTCGCAACTTGTAAAGCTTCCTGAAATCCACCGTGTACGAGAGTAGATGAAACAGGGTATTGGCAATGTCCAAAAATGCAATATTTGGCGTCTCTCTCGTACTAGAGGATTTGCCATCAAGTTTCTGTGGAATATGTTTAGAGGTGGAATCCCCAGGGTCCCTTACAAACTGAGGACCACGTTACCGGATTGAATACATCGTCAAATACTGTGACCATAGTTCCAAATATATTGGAAATGTGCCATTGGTGGTTTCAAAACCCCCCTACGCTGGGTCTGTCTCCAGAGCACTAACCAGCTGATTGGTGGCGCTACATAGGGGCTCTCTCTGTCGTTTAATTGCAGGACGAGATGGGAACGTTGTGTTTGGTAAGAACGGCGTGGATAATGTTTGTCACGGCTGGTTTTGACTCAAGCCACAAATGAAATAGCATGAGAATTAAGTTACTCCGTTCTGCTGAGCCGTATCAAAGAGGGGAATTGACAAAAAAACCGGAATAAATCAATAGCAGGGTTTAAAGGGCTTTCGTTTGCCCACTTTTAATCGGCATTCAAATCACCCAATTAAAATTCTCTTTGTAGGGATCGCTTGAGCGCCAACGACCCTGTGGCCACCGCTTTCATCAAAATTGCCGAAATCTCGGCGTTGAGAGACGGCGAGGATGGTCAGTTTAAGGCGGCCTAAAAGAACACAACACCAACAACCGCTTATCCCGTCTAATTGTCTATAGAAGCCTTTATTTGTATGCACCACGCTTAGTCGAACACGCGTTTAATTGCGGTCGTTTAAAACGGGTTCATTTCACCAAATAACCCACCATCCGGTGCTTTTTGTTTATAATCTTTATCATGACACTTGTGTACGTCCAGCTTTCATGATTGCGTCTCATCTGCTTGCTTATTTATGCCAACCGACTGTCTTTATTCAATAATGATGAAAAATTCGGATAAAAACTGCTAAGTGTTTTGATGTAAAAGGCGAATCTGTTTCTGGCGGGGCAATCACGCGACATCCTTGTTTTACATGACCCGTTGCCCTTAATGTTGCTTCATTCGCCGTGTCTGTATTCACGAAATCCCATAGCCTATTGATTTTATTTCCGATTCAGGTTTCCTGCCGACCTTCGGGCCATCGTTTATCAATTTGTACGGCTCACCGCGAGAATACAGCGACCTTCCAGACAAGTTTGAGGCCATGAATCTGGCCAAGGGCGAGGGCTGTGCCTACCGCGGTCGGGTGTTGTGCGAGCTCAATACGGAGTTGTGCGATGATATGCAAAAAAGCGGCGCCTCTCCGATGTCCGAGGACTCCAAGATCCGCATCACTGTGAGTTTCTGATTTTAGGGGCGTCCAAGTGGTCACTGAGATCCATGATCAGTTGAGCGGGAAGAAAGATAGCGGATAGGCGAATCAAATCTTACAAGAAGGCAGTATCGTAAACGCACAATTGCGGTAATCCCTAGACAGTATCTATACGGCATATTGGATGTAAGAATCAAGTGGCAAGAATTTGGGAAGCCCCCACAGGTAGAGGTGGGTCTGATTACCTGGCGGCTATCGGCAACATTTCTCTCTCCCACCAGAAATACATGCGCCGGCGAAAGTTCATGCTGCACGCGGCCTTCTTTGAGGCCACAATGGTAAACGAAGACGACGCCTCGGTGGAATTCGAGGTCAGCATCGGTAACTACGGCAACAACCTTGACGAAACCGTTCCACCGT
The DNA here is from genome assembly GCA_028672205.1 of Proteocephalus fallax. Taxonomy (NCBI): domain Eukaryota; kingdom Metazoa; phylum Platyhelminthes; class Cestoda; order Proteocephalidea; family Proteocephalidae; genus Proteocephalus; species Proteocephalus fallax. Next base: position 1,130,361 of record JAPUBX010004043.1, on the reverse strand, counting down.
GCACGTCAACTACCCAACCAACGAATCCGGTCTTCGACGGCTGCTACTACAACTTTCTGCCATGGGGCGACACGAAACCCTGCGCAGTTGTCGAGAGTCATTGGGAGGACATCTCCTTCCGATTGTTCGCCGTCAACTTCGTCACCCGCATGAGCGAAAGTTTGGTATGTTTTGGCGTCGTGGGCAATATCGCGGTTGGGCTGAAAAATAGAATTACGATGCAAATCATTTCGAATCTCTTGAGAGTACATGCTGACGCGCCAGTAGGCCATTTAGTGGGTACGGCCAAGTGTATTTTTACCAGACTGTGTGTTTATGTTTACCGTCCACGGTAAGACAGTCAGCCATCAAGAATTGGACAGCCATTAAACGCATTATCGTCTGACTTTTCTCGGTCTCTGATTGGTCGAAAAGCGGTAACATGCGCACTTACACGACATGGGAAAATTGAATATGGTGAACGGTTTACTCTTAACTGTAATTCGTTTTTTTCGGTAGACGTAATTTGGGTTCATCTTTGGGTAGACGCAATCGTCAGCAGTCAACTTCTTTATTTTTTCATGATCCCATTGTTTATCTCTTTTAGGAATACGGTATCGAGAGTATCGAGATGAGCATGAAGATGGACGTTTCGGAGGAGGACCTTGCGGGCATTGTTATTGCTACGCTGGACCAGCTCGTCATGGACTGCCAGTAAGTTGAAGGCTTTTTCTTCAGCGTGTAACTGATTCACCAGGGTAAGAAAGCAAAATGCCATCGTGCATTTTAGCATGACAAAATTGGTTTCCAGCGGCGGTTCGTGCACCTCCGTTTTGATCAACGTCGAAGTAGTGGCTTGACTATTCGAGCGAGTAGACCCCAGTGTTACACATGCGGCATTAAATGCTGAGATATGAACTGCAGGAGAAAAAAATACATTGATTCCTGGCGTTTTAGCGTAATAGAATCCGTAAAAATGGATGCAATGCGTGTGAATAATGTTTAATCGTTTGTGTCGCAGTTAATTGTTGGCAATAATTAAACGACCTCGTTGGCCAATCACTATCATTGTTAGAGCAAGAGGAATAGAATTTCAAATCATATCCAATGCAAGCGATCAACCAAAACAATCGCACATTGACTATCCGCTGTAAAATTTCTCGTTTGAGGCGCTAAAGACGATGCCATTGGGGCCGTCGTCAACACCTTAAATCGCCGTGCTTCTGCAAGTCTTGGTTGCGATGTTGGGCGTTGCCTCTTACGGGCAGTTTCTAAAACTAAAAATAAATAATTAATATGCCAATCACCGTTGCACGAATCATTATATTCTTCATCTCTGCCTGAAAATTCTTTTTTTTGTGGAGGTCTGAAAACGGAGCTTCAGTCGATTTATCGAAAGGTTAAAACGCTCAAAACAAAAACGCATTTGATAAATAATATAAAAATGCACCGATAATCAACGAGGATATTCTATGCATCGCACTGTTTCGATAATTAGTACGAGGTGGCGATGCATGAAACTAATGCCCCCCCTCTAAATATGTCTCAGTCTTCTTATTCGTATTGGGGATCCCAGACTGAACCGTAGGAGAGAGAATCTACTAAAGGAGCAGATCTATCTTAGCTGCGACAAAAAGTATGATAACGTTTGAATAGAAACACCAGTGTGGAAAAGGATAACCAGATGGTTGGTTCAACTCATTTACTCTCAAATATGCCCCCAATGGGTCGAAAGTCTTGAGTTCGATTTCGATACATTTAGGACCCCGTTGCCTCCGTGGGAAGAGACCTACACTCCAATGAACACCTTAGATCAAAAGATCTTGAAACTGCGTACAGACGATATTGAAAGCGTGAAGAGCCAAGCCCTCAAGCTTCGCGAGGAGGCGACGAACGTGGAGGATGTCGTGAAGGAGCTTAGGAACTACCTGGCGACACTTCGCAACCTCATCAAGGAACCCCAGAACAGCATGCCCGATGTCATTATCTGGATGATTGCCGCGGAAAAGCGAATAGCCTATTACCGCATACCCGCGAACGACCTTCTCTTCTCCGAGAATCACATGTACCGGGGTAGATACTGCGGCAAGGTTCGAACGATCACGCTTAAGGCAAGCTGCTCTGCTATAAACGTCTACTGATTCGCATAAGTAGAACTATAATTAACGAGATTCTCGTGATTTGATTAGTTTCCATCGCTGGACAACGACGATAAAAAGGAAAAGTGGAAAGTGCCCGCTCAGGTGCGCATGAGTCTTTGGTTGGGTCTCGAGAAGAATCAAGGCGATTGGATTGGTCGCGATGATGATGGCACCATTTCGATAGTTGCAGAAACGGTGAGTTTTTATCCAATATTACCACACCTAGATTCCTCGTAGCAACGAGATCAATTACAAGTTTATGCCATTTGCAGTACGAGAACGAAGCAAGCATACTTGGCAAATGGTCCTCGCGTCGTCCACCTCTCACTCGGCACAATTTCACCGACTGTACAGGACACCTCGAGCTTCTAAAAGACAGCTTTATCCCTCCGGTCGGCTGGAAATGGGAGGGTGACTGGTTCCTCAGCCCCGAGATGTCTCTGATGTTCAAAAAGGTTTGCCTTGTCACCGGCCTGTCTGTTTAATCTCCTCACTATCCTCAACAGGAAAAGTTTTCTATTTGGCTGGGAGAAACAGGCTGATTTTCCCCCGAGACATAGAGTAGGGTTGAAATCAATGTTGATTTGAGAGATGGTGGTTTTGCTATTGGGTCCACGGGAACCGACATTAATGCATGATAGTGATCCTATATCTATAAAAATGGGGGGTATATAAGGGATAATCTTATATACGTTAAGCTAGTAGGAATAAACTTACAAATGTTCATCAATCATTATGTCTTTGAGTGAAATAGTTAATGAGGTGATTCAAAGTCAATGGAGTCCTTGGTGCAGGTTGAATCGATTTAAATTGGACGGAATTTTACATAGAGGGCCTCCACGTTGTCACTACAGTCGACTACTGAATGCAAAGCCAGGCCGTAGTATACTGTGTAGCAGGCGAAATTGTCCAGTACAACATTTTATGATGTCTTGACATCTATTCTTAACGACGACGCGTTGAATTCGAATGCTGTGACTGATTCAAACTACTCTTCGCATCGTCAGTCTTTCGATATCATAAGTAGGTTGGATTAGATAATAATAGGGAGCATTTCAACGAAATGATACATAAGTGCGGATAAATAAGTTCGTAAAAAAGTGATGACACTTGAGATTTTGCCTTACTATCACCTCCTCCGCTTCGCAGGATGCCGGTGCCACATCCTTCGTTGAGAATGTCTTCTACAACGAGAAAAGAAGCCCTGTGAGCACCTGGGAGAAGGCTCCCAACGCCTACACGGACGCCCAGGGCTACGAGAAGGAATCCCCGGAGGCCACTGAACTGCCCGAAGGATGGGTCTGGCAGGACGAAGCATGGAATGTCGACTTCAACCGGCCTTGCGACGAAGAGGGTATGCAATTCAGTGTATTATTGTGCGGGGTAGTATTCGCTGACTCCTTTTTACCGGATTTTGCCAAGACGTCAATGAAACAGTTGGTTGGGAATTGCATGAAGGGGTGCGGAACTAACGAGGAGACCGACTTCGGCGGTGCCCGAATCATCTATCCCGCGAATGCTGACGTTGTCATCAAAGAATGTTTGCGTTAACTAGTACAGGTCCCAAAGGTGTCTGTCAAGAGTATGTAAGATTGACGGAGGCATCCCTTACTAATGCAGAGTTGCTCAAATGACACTGTTGATTATCTTTCTATCTGTGATAGTTCCTGGTAAAGCCGTACCTTTTCGATGGGCCTATGGAGTTAATTTCTTTCAAGCAAACTTGACCTAACCATGAAAACAATCTTAGGTTGGGAGTATACAACGGAACAGTCCTTAGGCAACTACGTCGCCGTTGCAAAGGTCTACCACATGAGTCGTAGGAGAAGGATGATTCGCAAACGTAATGTCTCCGACACCACGAAAAAAGTGAAGGAGGACGTAAGTTGATTTCCTTCTAGACGTCTGAAGCGCACCCAACACAGACATCTTTGCTCAACTCAGAATTGCATTATCTCATTGATAGATTGTTGCTAAGATGATGGAAAAGAAAATGGTGTGTTTCTACGACCTTTTCGTGTGACGTTAACCTAACCTCCTAAGCCTCACATCCATTGGCTAACCGCCAGCACTTATCCTTTACAATTGGTAGTCAAATCACTGTATAACCTGTTGTCTTACATTTATGTCATAGGATGCACGTTTATCGCTTCTGGTAAGTTTAACAAAAGACAAAACAATTGTCACGCACTAACCTGTCTCGGTTTTCCTCGGCATCTTCAATTGGCCAGTGATTGGGGCTTTCGAAGCAACTGGATTACACAAAAACACGATAAATCCATCGGAATTTGTGGCTGAATAACACCGCTTTTATTGTTGGCAAAATATTATTAATCTGTTCCCCACAAAGAGTCTCTTAATTCCGATGTTAAAAAGCTGATTTCACTGGAAAATAACTGCTTTGTTTTGTCTAGCTTCCTTATTTTTACTCTGCTCTTCCATGTCGTCTTTATTGGCAATATATACAATTCGTTTCAGGGTTCAATGACCCCGGCAGCCGGAGAAGGGTGGGAGTACGCGTTCAGCTTCGACAAAAAGTTCCATGCACAGAAGAAGGGCACTGATAACGTGCGTCGACGTCGATGGCACAGAAATCTGGTGGCTGAACGGCCGGAAATTGTGGTTCCCGGTCTATTCCAGCTTCCGCCCGACAAGGAAGAGGTAAATTTATTGATTATTTCTAGCTGGTCGATACCAAGTGAAACGCTTGTCGATCGGAGATATAGTTTCCCATTGGTGAAGCAATTATAAGGGTTCACAGGAGGTTATATTAGTGTTTCGCTCGTAAAAAATGTTTCCTAATATCCGCCAGTTTTCTCAAACATGGCTCCACGCTTCTCACTACTTTTGGCCATTAAATTGACTACATATTTCAATTTGTGTTCCACGCCACTTTAGAAAAAGAAGAAAAAGGTATGTCATTATCTATAAAATGTTATCACCGGTTTTTAAACCACCCAATGGTATGGTGCCCATAACTTGTCGTCTCACTAACCACTGCCCATTGAAGCACTTATACGTGGTGTGTCCTCTATTCAACTCCGTGCAATTCCTAACAAACATTTTAGGATGCATCCCGCCTGCCACACGTAGGTTTAGTCAGCGTCCTTGGTGTTTACTGTCGGAATTCGGAATATGTGCATACCTTTTTATTTTTCTCTAGTTTTTCATTGTCGTGTGTAATAGGTCTCCACCTTGATGTGTTTCTTTATGGTGATTGTAGGTCGTTGATTAATTCGTTTCGTTTCCCTCGTCTAGGTGGCCGTAACGACAAGTCCGCGAATGTTCGTCAAATACGAAAGTGAGTATTTGTTGTCAAGCGGTTGCATTCAGGACGCTGTTTGTTCTTTCTCCGCTAACGCGCGGTTTCTTCTGGAAGCTCTTAGTCGTGTTTGGTTGGTTCAACTTGGAAATCAAAATATTCCGTGTCGATGTTGACGGTGCTTCTTAATCCTCGCCTAGCTGCATTTCGGTATTTCCTTCCGTTTGATACAACCGTTTCAACAACTTCGGGAAACCAAATCAACCTCGAGAGTTATTTTGCCGAGATGTCATCGGTCAGCGGTCTCGAACCGCTAATTAACTAGTGAATAACAATGCGGAATTTCGATAGAGGTTAGCGAACGCATGCTAGTGCACATCACGAGGCCATGTGGATATCTCGATGTGTTTCGGGTCATCAACCAGAATCGGGCTATAAGTCGATGTTCAAAGGGTATGGTCGACGGAAATGTGTCTAAACATATCTAAACATCGATTTTGGTAATTATTTTGATATTTATTATCATGGAGACACTCTCGCATCATCTAAAAACTACAGAGGGTCGTCGCCAATGTTAAATATTATAGAGGTGTGTGTTTAATTCAAACCCTCGGACGAAGTTCGGGTCGTTTATTAGGCTGACGATGATTACAAAAACGCGTTGGAAAAAATTCATTTTTTGTCCTTTTTGAAAATAACATTACAAAAGCGCCTTGTTGCGCATGGAGCTCTGGACCTTTGGATTAGTGAGATCACCGGGAACGAATACTTTGACTGAAGAACGACGTTTGGAAACGCCAGGATCGTTTTTTTGGCAACAGCCAAGCCTCTCCGACATATCATTGCTGCACCTTCACTATCGACAGTCTATTCACCAAAAACGGGCATTACCGTCATTACCATTGACCTCCGAATGTGACCTTATTTAGAGAGAAAATATACCCAACGGCAAAAAACAGCTGCGATAGATGAATCACACATCAATATGATGAAAATTTCACCGGTTTATCCTTTCAATTTAGCCAAAAAAAAATGGCAGCTGAACGCCTACGTTTTCCAGGCTCGCGGACTACTGGCTGCCGACCAGTCCGGTCTCTCTGATCCATACTGCCGTGTCTGTTTCATCAACGACTCACAGAAGACAGAACGCCTCGAGAAGACCCTATGCCCACAGTGGGATCAGACGCTAATCTTCGAAGGTATCACCCTCTATGGCAACCCAGAGTCGATCATGGAGTCACCACCGAAAATTTTCCTCGAGTTCTTCGACTGGGACCAGATTGGCACGGATGAATTTTTGGGTCGTTGTTGTGTGAGGCATTGGAGTCGATCGAGTTGATTTTGGCACCATTCTCTCTGCGTAGATCCATGAATAAACCGATTTTCCCTTTATTTGTACAGGTTGTTCCTGATGTTGTGACCAATCCAGTGGACTTCAAAAAGGCGGTGCTTCGCTGGTATCCGATAATGCGACATGGCCAGGAAGGTGGAGAAATTCTGGCCGCTTTTGAATTGATGCTAGTAAGTCGACTGATAATAAAGGATTGTCTGACTTTGGGCAGTGAGATTGAAGAGTTAGTTACGCCAGTGTGCCCCAGTTGCCGATTACTTCCCACTTTTTACTATCTTCGATTCGTAGCGACCACGAGGCTTGCGTCGGTTGAGGTCTGGCAAACGTCCGTACAACCACCGTAGAACGTATCTGGAATGCTAAATCAACACTGTATTGATTTTTGCTTTTTATCTAGATTGATGAAACTTCGGCGCCACTGCCTCCAAATCACAAGGGCACCAGCGAACTCTTCGAGGTGCCCGAGGGAATTCGACCCGAGTTGCAGTTGACGGGCATCGAAGTGCTGAGTTGGGGTGTCCGCAACATGGCAAAGTACCAGCTGGCCACCGTCAACTCGCCCTCCGTCCATATCGACATTGGCGCCGAGTGTGTGTCCACTGATGTGATCCCCAACCTCAAGAGATATCCAAACTTCAAGAAACCCTTCATGTTCATCACTGCAAATTTACCCAAGGAGGCGCTATACATGCCGCCAATCAACATTTGCGTGCGCGATAACCGCGCATTCGGTCGGAAACCTCTGGTCGGTACCCACGTACTGGCTGACGTCTCCGCATTCCGTGTACCAGCCTTGATGCAGCCGTTCGATCCCCTCGAATTCATTCCAGGTAGGAAAGACTCCTTCTCCTCTTCCTACTTCTTCTCTTTTCACTACCGCTACAGGAAGCTCCTATTGGATTTGCCCCTATTTTATAAAATACAAAAGAGAGAGAGAGAGGGTTATTGGGTAGGGCGTGTGGTGCGCCACTTTAACAGTTCAACATTGACCATGATTGGTCGTAAATTTACCAATTGGGAAGCTAGAATAATTAGAGTAGCAATAATAATTACTAGAATTGCAATAGCTGCATTGCGATCACAACGACCAAATCGTTAGGCATTTATAAATACAAATAACGATCGAAATGAAACTAAAAACTCGGGACGGATTAAGAATGAATGAACCGCGATATGCAGACGTTTTTGTTAGAATAAAACGATGCATTTCTTGATTCAAATTGAGTTAGAATAAAATGTAAGGGACGGGAGTGCAGGATGTGTCATGTTATATGCTTGACGCTCAAATGGAACGACTGATAAAATGGTGTCGAATGATTGTGTACATGATTGAAGACTTCGACAAACAGCTAGTAAAATGAGCTGGAAACGTTTGTGTAAAAAGCTATTGGGTAATTTCCACTAAGACGTGAGTTGACTCCGAACCAACGGAAACTGCGATCTAGGAAGCATATGCTGTCGACTTTATTGAACACGGCATCTACTTGGAATCATCTGGCCAACTAAATGTTGAACGCAACACCAACCTATTAATATTGTGCGCTACCGGCGAAATTGGTTGGCGAAACAATCGTATAAATATCCAATGAAAACTCCATTCAGTTGCATTTACACGTGTAAAACAGACTGTATGAATGTTGCATCAGGCAACGTAAAATTGGCAGCTCGATTGGTGGATTATGATTCAAGTCAACCAATCGCGTCGGACTCAACACTCCTTTACTTCCGAAATGTTGTACAAACAATTAACAACTCACCAGGTTTTGTGATTTAAAAGCTCATTTGCAAATGATGACGGTTATTCATTACAACTGTTATGTATTGCATCCTTTCTCCGTCGGTACGATCGAAAATATTTGACAATGGTTGATTTTCTACATGAATAGAGGCTTTGAACCCATTTCAGACCTTAAACATGGTCCTCGTTGATTCTTAAATACCGCACACCAGTTACGAAGCTTGTCATATTTTATTAAATTTTAAAACGTGGTTTTCTTTTTAAAAGAGCTTGGCAGAGTCGGATCCCCAGCCCTCATCCACGAAGCGGTTGAGGAAATCCCACCAACCGACGAGAAGCTCAAGAAGGATATCCCATTGGTGCGTTACGTAGGCATTTTCTGCACAAAAATATAATTTGGCTTCTTAAATAGGCCAATCAGACCGAATTTACTATTTTAAAACGCCCACAACGAAGCGTTCAATCATATTGCCGTCGCGGTTGCGATTAGCCTTGCCTCTACTCAAATATGGTAGTAGGCAAACGTTTGCCGCATTTACTTGATTTTGAGGCAAATAATGACCACGTACGATGGTGTAATTTTTTATATTTTGTTCAACCAGACGGACGTGAGTTTCACTCGATTTTTCTTTTTATTTCTTCATTTTCACAATTTATTTTCCTCATTGACACAATTCACCCGACCTATAATGGCTAACAAATCCTGGCCCGGCTAATTGCCAAAGCAAGAAATTCGTCGAAATGCCGCTTTCGATTTTTTCCTGAATAAATACTGAAAAGATTGGCAGCAGTACCTTTGTTAATAAAGATAATTTTACGTTTCGAATTGCATGAATCGGCATCGAAATTTCGGTTTCCAAATATTAAAAATTTGTCATGAGATTGATAATTATTTATTTCGGTATAATCACAACTACTACTAAGAATAATAACTGTTATTGTTTTATGAAGGTCCCAACGACAATAGTCAAGCATACATAACTCTTTTATTTCCCTAAAAAGTAATTTCGTTTTACCAGACGGTTCCAGCCCAGCCGTATCAAAGCACGAAGTCGAATTGGAATATATTTTCATTTCGAAAGGAAATTAAAGTGGAGGATGTGGAGATTAATCCGGCTTTAGCCATCTCCTTGCCAGTCTACGTATGCAAATCCATATGGTCTTACGGTACTGGGTTATACTGTTGTCACATTGTTTGTTGTAACATCGTGCATTAGGCGATATGGCGTCCTAATATGAAGTGATTCCATGTTGGTTTAACTGTACAACTACAACGTGCCGGCACTTAATTCAATATAATTGCAGAATGGCGGTTTCTGGGACCATGCACAGCAGAATCGAAGATGATATTTCCTCAAATTGGCGGCTTTAAGTGGAATAAAAAGGCTCAAAATGAATTCTGGGGTATTACCTGACCTTAATGCCCATTAGATACTTAGAAAGTTGGCGTAAAGTTAAATTCATCGTGTAATGCCCCCTCAAAGATTAAAAGACCTTCAAAAGAGGTCGTATTCATACCACTCTCCACAATTTGCATGCGAGGATGATTGAATATTTTCGCTCATTTGTGCTTTCAAATTTACTCTGAATGTTGTGTCATTGTGTAATGCAATTTTTTTACACAAATAACCAATTATCATTTTGTTTTTATCTAACAAACCGCATTCAGAGTCCCGATGACATCCAGAAAGACCCAGACCCTCTTGATGGATTTATGCAGGTGTCGCGAAAAGAAGTTAGCCTTTTCCGTCATGAATTCGTGTACACAAATGTGTTGTGGTTCCGCACGTTGTCACTAATTCGAACTTTAACGTGCAATCGAGTGCATTCGGTGTCTTGAGTCGGGCGAACAGGATTGACTTTCCTAAACCGCCGTTTTTCAATCTTATGCAGATGGACATGTCGATGATGGACCCCGACATCGACTGGTACTCCAAGTACTATGCTTCAAAGGGCGAATTGAAAAAATGTTCCGACTATAAGGAACGCGGCTACGACACGCTCAAGGTTAGTTTGGTTTAGTTTTACCGGTCAACAAGCATCGTATCAAACAGAGCAGTCGCGAAGGAGGCCTTTTCATGCCACAGTTGTCCGATTCTCCCGAATATAATGAAATGTAATTGGTCGATTGAAAATTAACCCTGAAGAGGAAGCAGTAGATAGGAATTCATGTGGAGAATCGCGGTTTTTTTAATATGGAGTGGTTCCTAGAGATTAGAGAGTACGGCGATTCCACAGATGGCTATATATAATTTTGATCAACGCCACGTGGGCAGTATTGAAATGTTCAACATCTAAATGGAATAGTTGGCGGTTGAATTAAGCGTATAATTAGAGACAGGTATTTGTAAGCAAAATATTAATTATTTCTCTATATTAGCGATTCGTCCAGAAAAGTGTTTATTATTAATTGGGTTTGCAACCACACACACACGCGCACAAAAATTCTATTTGAATTCCATCTAAATATCCAGACCTAACCGACCTTTGTTTTGCAGTTCCTTGAACACCCCTTGGAAGACAGTGAAGGTTACTACCATTTTGAAGACTTCTGCCCAACCTTCCGTCTTTACCGCGGAAAGGCCTCCAAGAAAGACGACGACGAAGATAACTATGCTGGCGACTTTAAGGGCACCTTCAGGATCTATTCGATGCCCGAGGATCCCGCGGCACCTCAGCCGCTCAAATACCTCGAGAGCGAAATTCCAGACTCTGATCCGGTTGAATGCATCATTAGGGTGTATGTGATCAAGGCAATTGATCTACAGCCCAGCGATCCCAATGGCCTGGTAGGTGTCCTTGGTTGTTGTGTGATAAGTACTCCGGAATCATTAACCCGACCTATTATTCGCATGAATCTTAAATCATAAAATTGTCGTGTCCAATCTACGATTATGGCTTTGTGCCTTGTATGAACCAATCAACACCCAATGGTGTGACCAATCGACCACTTTCGATTATACCTTCCTAACTTGGCGGTAGTCCACGCGAATGTAATAACGGGTCTTCTTTAACGGTTCCGTTTGAACTTCGGTCCAGGATATTTTGATTTATGATACAATGCATGTCTCTGACTCCTGCCTTTCTATTCCAGGCAGATCCGTTCATTGAAATCAAACTAGGGAAACAGAAAGTTACCTCTAAGGATGACTACATACCAAATAACCTCAACCCCGAATTCGGCAGGTACATTGGACTTTTATATTCTTGTTATTGTAAATTCAGTAATTTTGCGGTTTATTTTATTCGAACGCTAACGAGTAGCTCATTTCGTTGTCTCGTATCGGGTATCTCGAGTCCACGACCCCAAGGCACCGGGAATGAGGTTTCTAGTAGCTTAATGGACTTTAAATTTAAATTGGCGAACGGTATCCCCGGCTATGAGTTGCTAGAAAACCAATTTGATGATTTTTTGCCAATTGTAGAATGTTCCAACTGAAGGCAATGGTGCCCGTTGATAAGGATCTTATTGTGAAGGTCTACGACTTCGATCTGATGAGCGCCAACGATGTAATTGGCGAGACCCACATTGACCTTGAGAACCGTATGCTCACGCGTTTCCGTGCAATGTGCGGAATCCCCCAGACATACAATGTTACCGGCATCAACCAGTGGCGCGACAACCAGACTCCCTCGGAACTTCTGGCGGCTTTCTGCAAAAAACACTCCCTCGTGGAGCCCACGTACTCGGACGAAACCACTAGTCAAACTACCTGCAACATCGGCGAGCATCAATTTCACATAACAGCCTTCGAGAAGGGAATGGTCAAAAGCTGTCATTGGGGACCTGCAAAAGAGCGTCTCGCTCTCCACATCCTCAACGCTCTGCCGTTGGTGAAGGAGCATGTGGAGACGAGGACGCTGCACAATCCGATTCAACCCGGAATGGACCAGGTGCGTTGTAGCTGTTAATTCATATTGTTTCGGAAATTAAATTGTTGTCTCTGTTGGAATTTTAAATTTCCATGCCTTATAAATTTGACGTAATCAAACTACCGTCAGGATTCCTTCATTTTAGTGCCAGGTAAAGAATCTGCTCTCGGTAGTCGTCTGTTTCAGCTCAACTTCTGAAGTTCACTGATTTGCACCCTCACTTCTGATTATTACGTGTTTCAAACGAACCAGTCCTATCTGCGTTCTAATTAAACTGTGAAAGACAGCCTTTTAAGATTGTGTGGGAAACAACTTGATGTCTTCGTCATGTATTGCGAATCGGTATTATTAATTTTTAATAACAACAAGCGTGTGTCGTTAAGCAAATGCCAAGTTAAAGCTTATTTGTGTGTTTTTTCGCCAATTTTATGTGCATCTGAATAAGAAACCCCGTTCATTGTCGTTGTCCTATATAAAACCGCTATCTTGATTACCAACGAGCATAATTCTTGTTAGGGCAAACTTGAAATGTTTGTGGATATCTTCCCAGTCGCTCTGGGTCAACCAGGCCCCTCGTTTGACGTTTCTCCGCGTCGTCCAAAGGAGTACGAGCTTCGCGTCATTGTCTGGAACACATACGACGTAAAATTGGACGAAACTTCGATTACTGGTGAACGCATGTCCGACATCTACGTTAAGGTTCGTTGGTAATATGAAATGGCTACTTCTGTTTTATAAGTAGTAATAAATCCTATCGGTTTCCTTTAGGGTTGGGTGATGGGCGTAGATGAGCGTGAAGAGACCGACGTCCACTACAGGTCCTTGAATGGAGAGGGCAATTTCAACTGGCGTCTCCTTTTCCCGTTCGGATACATCCCTGCCGAGAATGAGGTCGTTGTCTCTAAGAAGGAGCACTTCTGGTCTCTCGACAAAACAGAAAAGCGAGTACCTGCTGTCCTCTGCTTACAAGTACGTTGACCAGTCGTGGCATGGGTATATTCATGATGTGTTCGCTGCTCTTCAATTCTGGGATGTTTTTTTTCACAGGTCTGGGATAATGATCTTTTCTCAGCCGACGATTTCCTCGGGTCCATGGAGCTTCCACTGACACATATGCCTCAACCAGCAAAGAAAGCCAACGTATGCACCCTGGAGATGATGAATTCGAACAGTGCCAAGAACAAGACCATAAACCTGTTCGAGAGCAAACGTGCTAGCGGATTCTGGCCGTTTGCTGATCAGCCTGGACCTGATGCTGAACTGACCGTGAGTTGACATTTGCAGCAACATAATCATCATATAAGCATTACAATTTATTCTCATTTTCAAAACGTTGCTCTCTCTATTAGTACTGTGCACAGGAATGATTGTACGAAATATATTTGCATGAAAGGCGATCTTCCAACTGTAAAGATTTGCCTGTGACATTATTGCCATATGGTTATGTACCTTAAGACAGTAATATCGGCAAAATAGCGTGGCGGCCTTCACATTGTGAAGGCTATTGACCAAGTGGTATTTCAGCTGCGCTATCGAGTGACGATGTAATTTGTGTCCTAGGGAAAACTGGAAGCCGAAATGGAGCTGCTCACGAAAGAAGAAGCTTTGGAGAAGCCAGCTGGTAAAGGCCAAGATGAGCCGAACGCCAATCCTCATTTGGATAAACCAAAGTAAGTTGTACCCCAATTTAAGTTTTCATCGGTTTCGCTAACTACGGCTAACCACTGGGATTTTCCCTGGTTTCTTTTTCTTCAAGGCGACCAGAGACCTCATTCTTCTGGTTCACCTCACCCTTCAAAACCTGCAAATTCATCATCTGTAAACGATTCAAGTGTATCCTTCTCACCATTTTGGGCGTCTTTCTGGCTATCCTCTTGCTAGCCCTCTTCATCTACGCCGTTCCGGTTAGTTTAATTTATATATTCCACCAATTTTAATAAAAATAATGATTAATATTGACCAACCTATGGCAGCCTTTGGGTTTATCCAATCGATAGCTTGCTAATTTATAGCCAATCATGTTATTGATTTATGGTCGAACGCATTTCAATTGTCTTTATTTCAGTCACTTCTCGCGAGAAAGATGATTGGCGTCTAGGCGCGGCATTGCTCAAACATTTCAACGCCAACCAGGTACCCTACTGGGCTTGGTTCTTTGTCTACCTTTGCAACTCTCCAGTTTCAAGAACTTATTTCCTGCTTCCCCTCTGTCTACCACAATACCATTTTGCTACTCTGACCCCCGTCCTACTCTGTGGCCCTTGTTTCCGTTTGTTTTCCTGTGGGTTTGGATACCTGGTAATCAACCCAACCCTTTTTTCTAAAAGACACCCATGGTTAGTGATTTTAAGAAGTATTTACTCTGAGCTTTCAAACCCGACTCAAATGATTATTGTTTTGGAATTCGGAGGCACAGGTCTGTGAAAGGCAACGATTGCTGGCCTTTTATTTACCTATAACGCGGTACGATAAGATTTAAATTTCGCGCGTTTCGTAGGAACGAGGGAAATGGGCCGGAGTATTCTCAGTCGCGGATAGAACGTCTTATATGTACTCGCTCACGGTTCGATATATGTAGTGATTGTCGGAGCTGAAATCCCTGGCGTTTTCTTCACTTGATTCGCGATTGATGAATCTCAAACATCTCAACATACAGCCCGGATAACGAATCACACGCACATCGTTATCAACACATTTCAAAGAAACAACAACCATACATAAAAGTGGAGACATTAATTGGGTAGTTATCGTTCACTACTTCTACAAAATTCAGCCCAGTTTTGAATATAAAAACGAACTGAATTCGATTTATTGATACTTTATCGATATGCATAAGATTTGGTTGCTCGTAAATTAGACTAATATTCAGGATTTTGAAATGATAGAATGATAGGATGATCACAAAAAGCCGACGTCCAAAGCATTGGAGGTTTAATGTCTAAAAGAAGAAATATGAATGTGTTCCGTTTAGCCAAAAGAACGCACGAAGTTCGTGCTGGATGCAATGACCCACATAAAACGATTTCATTAGTTGACAGTCGACAATCTTGAATGAGTCATCGTGCGCATTATTATTGTGCAAGAGAAGTATATTTAGATTCGAGAAGCTAAATCACCAGTTTAATGAGCGAATCGATTTTCGTTAATAACACGCATTTTAGTTAAAATTAAACACTCAATTAGATGTAAGGACCTTTGTTTATTGCCACTAATTTCAACTGCTTTCGTGAATGAAATGCGTGGTTGGTCGATGTGTTTGTCGGTTCATGTCCGGGCCTGTCATGGCGGGGGGGGGGACTATTTGCGATTGTACTGAATGGGTCCAAATTCCGCCTCCAGTTCTCTTCGTTGTTTGGCGTTCTTCTGGGCATCTACGTAACGCCTTTTCGCCAGCAACCCCGCCCGCACACTTTGCATGAAGACTGACCAATAGGCAAGCAGAGTTACAAATGGCAGTGATAGTATGATGGCTGCAATCAGAAGTCCCAGTATACGCATAACCTGTCCTAAGAGATGAATCTGAAAAAAATGCAACTCGATAATTAGGAGCTCGTCAAAAAAACCCCGTCTTGTAATTAATAACCAACGTGCATAAGAACCTCTTACTCACCGGGCATTTAACAAACGCCAGATGGAATACGAAAGGTGTTTGTCGTTTAGTTAAGTTGTCTCAAAAATAATAGCCAATTTATGAAGGCTACATTGAAACCAATGAATGGATTTGGTAATTTTCAAGACTAACATTTCCTCCAATCTGTTGATCATACTATCCTCTGTGAACGAGTTTAAACATCTGGTAGGCATCATATTCTAGCGCGATATCTTCAAACACACTGTTTTCTACTCTGCATTATTCAGTCAATGAATATTCGTTTCTCCTTCTGGAAGGGTGACAAAAAAATGTCGTTGTATGCAAGTGGACCCTGGTTTAATGAGACTTGAAATGAGACTTACTACGTGTGGATTCGTTGCGAATCTTTATGTGAATTTTATGAGTATGATTAGTAACACAAGAAAAAGTTTTTTGTACTTTAAACTCCCTCCGTTTTGGTACTTATTTGATTTTATTTATTTTTGGCGCGCGTCATGGAAAGGGCCTTTTATTGGTGGCCATTACGGGAGTGTGAATTGTCGTTAATTTCATCCTGTCAAAAAAAAGCATCCCCCGCTGGGTCACACGCCTCCGGATAACATTGCATTCTCTTAATTGGAACTATATAATAGAAAATCATACCCTTCTATCGTACACAGTCGGATTCTCTTGTTATCCGAACGAGACGTCGACTCGCTAGCCCAAATGTGTTGCGATATATCGAGAGATACATCTCATACGCGTAACCGGTAAAATTCAAAGTTTAAGGTCCTTGGGGGAAGTAACTGGGTTAGCTATTTTTGTCTTATAACCAGTAGAACTGTTTTTGTAATAAATCTCTTTCTGAGCGCGTTTCTTTAAAACAAATCACGAAGCTGGTCGAATCCACACATAACATGCTTCTTTTATCTGACAGATGGTTAAACAAGTGCTAACAATGTGATTACACGGCAGCGTACTTTAAGTCCACCACGCCACGGAATGTGCAGGCACAACGTGCCAATGGCATCAGTCGTATAAGATGACTAATACCGCCCTGGCAGGAAGCACGCACCGCTCGACCAACAAATCAGTCCATTCAACTCTTCTTTCAGACTCCATTTGCTACTCCATTATTTTTAGGTTAAAGTCTCTCCTATACGTTTCACTAAGTGAATTTTGTGACCGCGGAGATTTTGCGTCTTGACAAATGCTCGAACCGTGGATTACTCCAGAACTAATATTCTCAAAAACGCATGCAAGCAGCAGTTAATCCAAACGCATAACCAATACCTACGGCATACTGGGGGGCGGTGTCGGAAAAGTCTCCGCTGAATCGAAGGTATCTGTCGCAGGGTCTGCTACGGCACAGTCTCTCCTCTGTCATTGCCCCGTGGGTGTCTGTCTGCTCGCAGTCGCCCTGGTAGGGATCGAGACAGTGGCGCGTTCTACGGCGAATTCGGTGCGAAGTTGCAGGGGTTGGCTGACAGGAAGGGAAACAGACGCTCCACGGCCCCCAGGGAGTCCAGTTATTGATGGGGTTCGGCCGGCTGCATCGGGATCCCTTCCAGCCGCTGTTGCAAATGCATTTCGCAAAGATGCGCGTTCGCCCTAGGGAGCTGTCCCATTCAGCGGCCTGGAGCAAGTTTGTGATGTGTATACGTTTGCTCATTAGTTGCAACTTGAATTTTGCTTGATTCTTATCCCTAGGATACCGAGTTGCTTGCCGAGGTTACGGCCTTGCGTGACAATGTTTAGCCATTAGTAATTCATGGAGGCAGGAAAAATAGATCAGCAATTTAAATGGATTTGTTTTCGTTCTAGTTCTTTAATGGACAGGTATCAATCGTCGATTATTTGACTGGATTTGCCGGGCATAATAAAGTTAGCTATCGCTATTTCTTCCATCCAGTGGTGAAAATGTATCTTCACTGAATGTTTTTGCTGACCATTAAAATGAGTCAACATAAAAATGTCAACTAGTAAGAATTTTCTCATTCAACATGCGATGAAGACTATTGTGCGCATTCATGTGAAAATTAACGCCCTCATCGATAATTAATGTTAATATATCGAATTCGTAAATCAGTAGACATGTCTATATTCTGTTTCATGGAGTTTCGCGATTACTGGATTACTTAGTCTTTCAAATTAAAATGTTTTTGTTGATAATTCTGAAAAAAAACAATTTAAACTCTGGATATTTTGTAACACACGGTTGATTTATGCAACGTTTTCCAGAAAAATAAATCAAAATAAAACCTGGGTGGCATTGTGAATGGTTTGGCGTGTGGCTATGGTAGCAACCAATAAAAAGACGTCCTTCTGGTTAATTGTTTCCTCGTTAAGTGTGATCGATAATCATGCTGAAAGTTTTGGTCCTCGTGACCTCAATAAAGCCACTACAATTATTAATTCTGGTAATAAATCGCATTAATTGAACAAATGAGACCGTACCGAAATACAATTGCCATGGAGACAGTAAGCATTCTCACAGGCATGCAGCTGTTCGGCACAATTGTCCTTTTCAGTCATTGGCCCATTCAGAAATTTAAATCGTCGGAAATTAGGGAGACACTGGCAAGTGTAGGACCCAGAGACCACATCGGGGTGACATTTGTTGCCGTCGGCCACGCGACACGCCGAGTTACCCGGCACTCCCTCTTCTATGGAGAATTCACAGGGATCCTTCATCTAATAAGCAAAAATAATTCCAACGAAAATATTATACTCTAATCATCAATGTGTTTTTCGACAGGTAAATATCAAATTGGATTTATTATCCTCTTGCAATGTGCATAAAAACTGGCGCCCATTTAAAAACAATTACATAAATAATTGGTGCTGGAGCCAGCCGAAGGTTTTTTACCAAAATGTCTGATTTCTGTAGGCAAGTCTTTGTGGCGAGAATATTCGATTCACACAACTGTTTAACTGGAGGAATTTTCCAGTACACTATTTCGAATGAATTCCGACGCAAGCGATTACCTCATATAATGTAGGAATTCAGTGTCCACAGATACCCCCTCCATCTATTTGGTTGATAATGCGTCCCCATTCGATGTTACTGTTTTTCGAATATCTCAATATTGCTTTTTTTTTGTCTTCCCGACCTTACTACGGGAATTTCAATCATTCAAATTCTTATTATTTGCTTATTTACTCTTCCATTTGGTGAGGTTTTCAAAAAAATAGTGTGCGCAACAAACGGTGAATTATAAGTTTACCCAGCACAATTACCTTGTCGCATTTCGACCCGTAAAACTGCCGTTTACAAACGCAAAACTCTGCCTTCCTCCGAAACGGTGCGACGAAGCCACCAACGAGTTGGTTGCGGTCATCCATTCCAATGAAGCCCAATTCCGCAGTTCCCGCCCGGCTGCACGCAAGGTGTTGGTAGAAGGAGGGGGGATTGAAACGAAATCTGCTTGCATTGTACTCGAATTCCGGTCCAGCTCCATCTCCATCGCTCCAGTATTCGGGCATTCGCCAATTGGCCAGAAATGAACAGGCCTTGGGCCCGCACATCCACTCAAATGACTTGGAGACGGGGCAATTGCACGTGAAACTGAGATCCGTGAGAAGACCCACTAAGTCAGATACAGAAAATAGTGTATTGTCAAGTGGATCAAGACTTGCAAGCAGAAGGGCTTTACTTCATGCGCGCGCGGTTGGACCATTTCGTGTCGTTGACATCTCATTAGCAATCTTTGACGTCAAGCCTACCGTATTGGGGATAATTGGGCACAACCTCTACTATTATAATTTGGTGAACGCGATGTTTATGTAAGAAAGTTTAAATTTCTTTGTTTTCAACTCCACGAAAAAGGTTTATTGTGCTTCCTATGGAAAATGTCTCAATAACCAATCCAACCATTGCTCATCATCCAATTTTCCTTCATCTTCGAAGGTCATCATGACCAGGTGTATCAGATTTCTATTTTTTAGCGCCATATATTATTACATTTAATGAAAATGTTTTTGATGACCTAAGCAATATCAAATATGAAAAGCGTGCCCGAGTTTCTTTTTTACATATTTTGGCTTGGAAGGAGGGGTCACTTAGCGTTGAATGGAGGTCTCTTTGGTGAAGAGGATGGATTATTTGAAAAGCTTACATTTGTGACCAGGAAAAACGATTCGAGGAATTAAACGGTTTAAAGTTACCCCCAGTCGTCTGTAAAGCCCGACAATTCAGATTTTTAGCTGGTGGTGAAATTCACGAGTTGATTGCAGTCAAACGAATATACGATGCTTGCGCAACAATATGGGGTAGGCCATAATTAAATAAGCTGACATTGATGCTTAGGCATATCATTATTCCGTTTCTGAAAACAAGCTGTTTTGAAGTCATATAAATATTTTTATAACAAAACAAATTTTCTAAAAATATTCTGCGAATCATTTAATGAAAAGGCTTTGCACTTGAAGTTTGATAATCGTAAGCTTTGTATTTCTGATTAAGTCGACTTCGTTTGTCCAAAATAAGAATTGAGGATTCTTCTACTTAAATGGACAATTAAATTTGTTTACGAATGAAAATGCTAGTACGTTGGAATCATAAAGAATACTTTTAAAACGCTATAAGTTTCACGAAAAACTAGCTCTAATTCTTTTAATCAAATGGAAATTCGCGTTTGGCGTGTCTTTTGTTAAAATTCTGACAGGCTTTTGACAGCAAAATCGTGTGAAAAATCCTATTTTTGCTCGATTTGAATAGCTGCAAATCTGATAGTCTGACTCCTACCGTTAGAATCTTCTTGGCAGACAGCCGTCAGCACAGTCGGGCGTCCAGTCGGTGGAACACATGGTTCTGGGCGTCGGTTTGGCCGTATCAGCCCGCCAGCCGCCTTCGCCTCCTCCTCGTCTTCCTCCTGCATTCCACTCCTGTCGCCACACACCCTCGGACACAGTCCGTAGGGGTCCGGGTACACCTTCAAGTTGATTCCCCGTCCAGACACCTGCAAGGCCCTCCTCAGGTGGCAGTAGAAGCCGAGATATTCCAGCCGAAATGCCACCCCCTGCAGTAGGGTCCGTTTCAGAGCCCTCTCGAAGTCAAGGTTTTCAGCCACGGACAATTCCTTAAATTTCTCCTGTTGTCTCAAGAAATGCATCCACCGAAAGGCGCAGTGCACCCAGGGCTGAGCTGCTCCCACGCAAGTGGAGTTCAGTTCGACTGCTTTTCCGTACTGCTTCGACCCCAATGTTGCGAGAATCCAGTCTCTGCGGGGTTGACTGTACCAGATGTTAAGTCGCGATCGACCTGGCGACGCTACGGGCGGAAGAACCACCGGCAAGTGTTCACTGCCCATTAGACCAGCGCTGAAACCCACTCTGGCGTAATATTCGTAGCCCTGTGGCAGACGATTCTGTTGGATGAGGTTGAGAAAATCTTCCACTTCAGAAGCGCACTGCAATTGCATGGGTTGTCCCGCTAGGATAAGCAGGAGAGCAGTCAGAAGCTGCATTTGAAGCGGAAAGGAGAGGCGGTTTTACAGTGCGTTCTAGATTTCGAAATAATCGATAATTTAAACTTAAATTAAATGCGTTTATCTTTGAGCCTGTGACAACACTACACAATTAAATAGGTAATTTCGTTTTTATTAATGTTTCAAGAATAGGAATCGGCCCACTTTTCTACCCTTTTTGCAGTAATCGCATCAAGTTTTGTGTCCACCTTTGGTTTGGACAAACCGCCTCAGTTGGAATAGAATTTTTTAATAGTTTAATCCGCTCAGCTGAACAACATCAGGTTTTATTAGTACAAAGTATTGGCAGGTAGAGGGGTGTCGGGGTTATAAATCATAATTTACACGAGGTCCTTGTGAGTTCGTATTCGCATAAATATTAATAATGCTTGAGAGTATCGGTCGCTGGCTTGCTATGGACGGTCCTTTTCAGTATCCGTTTGCTGTGCAGTTCGTGTTAGTCACTAAGGGAATATTGGGAGGCTTGACAACGGTTGCTTATCCCCGGTTCCACCCTTCTTCTTGGGCCATCAACTGATTTACTCTGTGGGTTGGGGGGGGGGCAGTTATACAAACAGGAATGGGCGTTACTAAGACCGGTTCACGTTGACTATATATGCCATGAAAATGGCAGACTTATTCAAAATATTTTGCCGGGGAAAACCAATGGCCGATTTGTGAGAAATATCCATCTTTATCAATAATTTGCCTTCCGTCTGTATGTTAATATAATATTTGCTTCCATGAAATGACACTTGTTCGTTTCTCAAGTCCAATGGAACGCTTTTCACACTCTAATGTCCCTTCGGCACCGTTTAAAATATTCAAATGCTGTTTAATAATTAAACTTAATTACCAATAAAATGATTACTTAACGATAAAATAATTGTAGTTTTATTTATATTATTTTTATCATCTTATCGTTTAACATAAACATGATGCCAAATTATATTTGACGAGAATTGCCAATACAGAATGCGAACTTATTAAAGGATTCCGTGTGACTTTTGATCCAATTTCCCGCCAGTAGTCATGAAAAAAAGCACGCGGAAATTACAGGAACATTATTGTGAATTCATTAAGATTCCTTGGAACAAAACAACCTCTGACCACTCTGAGATGCCAGCCACGATCCTAGAATCTTTAGTGTTCATGAAAACCCTATTTTCAACGTCGTAATTTAGGAAATCAGCTGCCGGTAATTCTCATTGCAATAAAATATTTTTGGTGGACACGGATGCCTATATTTTCGTCCCAGATTATGTTACTGGTCATATTTCATTTGGGTTGCTCGATTAGTACGTCCTTCTTTTTCTGAGAAAACGTTAGCAAATATTGTCAACCTTCTCATAAAAAGGAAAGTGTCTTTCCAAGTGGCGTCACTAGAGCAAGACCTATGAGCCAATATTCGCTAAATTTGAAGAAAGTTCATACATTCGCTTGCCTTCCCTTAATCTGAAAATATTTATCAAGCTGAAGGAACATTAATTAAATTGCCGAGAAGCGTCAGTTAAAGACCTTCTTGTAGGTCTTTATCTGACTCCCAAAACTCCCAGAACTGTTTAATTTAACATCGGATTATTCTTGTATTATAGTTTCCTGTGATTCCGTTCTCGCTTTCAAATAAAAATATACTCTTTGTACACGCTTTAAGGCAGCAATTTGCCATCTATTTCTAACGCAAACGACGAAATAAGACTCCTTGTTCAATTGAATGACTTTTCTATTGTCTACCTTACTTTTGCTAGGTTATTTTTTAGTTTAAGTATTGAGGAATATAAAACCTGGCCAACGCCATTATAACACAAGCCCGCCAACTGGGTTTATAGAAAAACTGTTTACATTATCCCACATCCAGCCGATTCCGACGGGCAAAACACATTTTTGAATGGACTTCTAAACAACGCGCCTTGATAATTCATGTCGGTAGTGTGGGGTGACACTCAGCCTACATTCCGCAATTGCCTTCTTTTATCGATTCTATGTGAATCATAGCATTTCATTGTTGAGTGAAACTGGGATATGTTTAGATGCATACATATTAACTCCCAAATTATCCTTCGGAATTGGAAACGCAAAAATTTCCTCAGACAAATTTCATTTCGTTTCGCCTGCATTGTCAACCTTGATCATTAAAAGGTCGGGCTATCCTTTGGATAATTTAATCACCCTAGGCGACAGCATTACGCGAATTAGCCGTTCAAATCTACGAGAGTGTTTTTTTTATAATTAATTGAAGTCTGTTTTGTGCTATTCCAAATTTACTTCAGGGTCAGTTATACTACTAAAATCATTCGTTTATTGTACCATCTAACGTGACTGAAATAAAACAGAGGCCCATCAATGTAATATCCTATTATCGGGCATACTTTCAACTGTTTTCTGTTCGGTCCAATTATTTTGACAAGCCGTGGCAGTTGGCTTAAAATTGCTTGCTTTCCAGATTAATTATAGTGCCAGCAATACTCTCGTAGACCGCAAAAAACCCGAATATTGTACAAGTAACTCTCTTACATGCAATTGAATGAAATTATTCTGAGTGTACATGGTAGTCGTTATATCGCAACTTCTACAGTCTTAAAATTTTAAACAATTGAGGCACAAAGAGCAATCGTGCAAAAATCGAACCTCCGCCACGTTCAAATCAGTCGAAACATTCACTTCAAAATACAAGAGTATTTACAGGTTTTCCTGGTTCATTTTCTCCCTAATATTCTATGGTGGTCAGTTCCAGTGATGAAGGAAATGAGCTGAAGCCAGGAAAAGGGCGATCATTGGAAGCCAATCGGGTTCAAGGCGACCTGTCCGGTTTGTACTGTAGATGTAGACGCCAGAACGCAGGGAAGACGTGGGATTTCGCGCCTCACAACCATACTCGCCCTCCTTGAATCTCAAGCCTTTGCATTGGACGGCCAGAGACGTGAAATTGGCGTTATGCAACTCATCCTGGCACTCGACATTGTCGGGGAGGATAATCCGGGCGTATGTTGGGCTCCCGGTGAAGATACATTCGAAGGCGAAATTGGCACCAACTTTCGCGTCAATGCTCGCGATCCGGTGACCCATGTGCAGTGGCTGGCCGTTGGCGAACGCGGCCACATTTAGAATCACCTCCTCCTCGTTCAGCTGCCGAGTGACGGATATTCGCTCGTTATTCGGAAACATCACAGTCAGGTTAAACACTCCATCCTTCGAGAACTGGCGTGGATCGACTGTAATTGCAGCCCCCGTGTCCCATAATATCCACACCGGGGACTCCTGGGTGTCGCTGTAATACCACAGGAATTGCGTGCCTGGGAGGGTATCTGTTTTTGCCAGATTCACGACGCTGAGGACCACGGAATCGTCAGATTCAACACCCAGGTCTATCTCGAATTGTGCATGTGAATTGAGTATGAGTGCGTTTGCTGAAAGCTCATCGGAGAGTACCGCGGTGACTGCTGTGATAAAGAGCAGTGCAATAGCTGTACTTTTCGGCGGTAGCAGCATTGCATTTCTATGAAATGAGAATTTAGCGTACACGCTAGTGTGTAAGCCACTCAAAAAAGTGTTTATCTCCATAATGCTTTGCGATTGGCTGCCTTCTGTAACCTTTAGGTTCGGTGAACCAATCAGGATGCATGAAAGCCATTCAACGTTTGGACGAATTAGCCTGTCTGTGCTGGATAATTTCATATTACACTGTTTAATGTAACTTTTAATGCTGAAAGTTCTGGTCCTCGTGAACTTAATAAAGCGAATACCATTATTATTAATAATTATTATTATCATCATTATATTTACCGGGGCGGGTGACAATGGCATCCCGCCCGTTTTTTCGTGAGGGGAGAACACTGTTGGGGCTGCCTCTTAACCCTCTTATTGTCGTCGCGGTAACGTGTATCCGGCATTTGTACAAGCTGCAAAAGCTACGCCCAGTGATTAAAGACTTCAGATGATTAATGGAACTTACTGATCGATTCTAATGGTTCTAATGGAGCATTGTGGTCGCTTTGGGACCAACTGCAATAAAAACATCTAACATATTTATTGCTATTTGCAATAAGATCATGTAATTTACTACTTCACTGTGTCGGGGTTCCTTAATAAATCCACGAAATTTAAATTTAAAATATCGACCGGGTTAACTAAATTTAAACTATTTTCTTCCTTTGAATGCTTTTTATACAAATGGCTAATTGAAATCGGATGATGCAGGCTCTGGGGAACATCCAGTCTCAGCCACCGTTCACCAGTTACGTCACTTACTTCTTAATTGCTTTCAAAAAATTCATCAATTCGTGCGAAATTCTAAATTAAACTTGGCTTGGGGTCGTAAAGGTGTCATGTATTGTTACCTTAGATGGCCTAAACACATTGAATCGCCCAAATGGTCTATTCGCAAAATAAGTTTCTTTCTCTTTTAACGAACAGTATCCTGTTATATTTTCACCGAAGTCGTTTAGGAACTGGACGGCCATATGATTATATTATAAGTTCGAGCAATGAAGGTTAAATAACCCATTGCGTCACCATATAGAGGTCATCTACACCACGCACAGGTTAGATCAACATGGTTTCGCGGATTTAATTTTAAAATTCCTAGTTAATGTGCGTGTTCCCTCGTTCTCCAATAAAATCGATTGTGAACACCGGGACCCTTATATTGAACTAGTGTCAAGATACCCGCAGAATCGTTGATGACCTAGATGTAGCCTCACCAATGACGATGATGGCCATTTTATTGCAAAGCAGTTTGCATCAACCTATGAAAATATAAATAATATTTGTACACTGGAGATTTTTAAACAAATCTGAATAATTCAGCCAGTGACAAAAAAGGCGCGTCTAATATAAAAGTGCAATACACGGTTGCGACCCGAAATTGGGTATTTTACCGCCTAGATATATATTGCTACCCACGAGTGCTAAGTAGCAATTATATTAAACTACGTTTACCAATTGCATTAAAAGCGAAAAATGAAAACTATTTTGGGATTGCTTATATAGCTGACCATAATACCGTCGTATTTTTGAACTGTAAACCTTAAGCTTTCATTGGCTGGTCGGTTTCTTCTTTTAGATAGTTTGTTTATTGTCGTTTTCAAAATAAAATCAATCAACGAACACTTTTTTTGTATTATTCTTGGTGGAATCCGTTCGAATAAAAAATCTACCTCGTAGTATGCTGGAGGGGGATTTGGTTATCACCTGCACGAATTCTTTGATAAATTTTCCAGATGAACGGTCTGACTTTCTTCATTTTTACTACTGTTGACAGTTCCCTACCCTTTTATATCAAAATGTAGCAAATCCGAATTTTTAGTGCTCATTTTAATTATTTTGGGTAATGAATAATTGTTTATGTCCTCGTATCAACCCAATCAGTCACCCTTTAACGATGCAATCCTAATGTGTCAGTCATTTACCCACGGTTATATCAAAACTCTGTGCACCGCCCAGTACAACAGAGCTTTCGACATAGATTTTTCGATTCGTTTAACTGGGATTCGCTAAGTCCCATTGATTGAAAGATCAGCGCAATCGTCGTCCACTATTTTACCTAAAGCCCGGAGAGCCAATTGTGCGTCCGGTCTTCTCGCCTTTGTTATGGTAGCATCCCTGAAACCCAACCATCATCTAATAATAATAATATAATTGTAGTGGCTTTATTGAGGTCACGAGGACCAAAACTTTGAGCAGTAAAAATAGGCAATATGACAAGTATTAGATGTGAAAATTGTCTTTTAGTTCCTGTTTCACCTGCTCTGGTGAAACTAAAAATCGGGACAAATTAGGAATGACCGAATTGCGATATGCCGCTGTTCTTGTTGGTATTGTAACGGTATTAGTCTACGCATTGGTCGAAGAGATTTACATTCAGGTAAACTGGGATAGAGGGGGTGGGAGGGGTCACTTAAAATACGAGCAGCGATTAGTGAACAATTATTGAAGTGGCGTTGAACGATGATTTCTTGAATAGAGAGAATAGGCAGACCACTAGAAAACGAGATTATTTTAAAAAGTCTATGAAGGGTTAAAAAGTCAGAACATTTAAGGCCGGGGAAAAGTATTGGAGAACAATATACAATAAGGGGAATTATACAGGCATGGACAAATGTGTTTATGTGGCTAGAGCTTAAGCCAAGTCTCCTGAACCGACGAACTAGGAAGCAGAGTCGACGGCATTTATCAAAGACGGCATCCACTTGATCACTCCATGATAACCGACTGTTAAAAATAACGCCGAGGAATTTAGAATTTGAGCTCGAAGCGAAATTATGGAGTGAAAGTTTTTCGGGAGTGTCAACATTGGCTGTCAGGGAAAATGTAATATAGATGCATTCTGATGCATTCAGCAAAAGACCATTCTCCGAAGACCACTCGAGTACCTCAGTGACTGCCTGCCCGAGCTGTTGAGAATCACCATCCGTCTTGCATGCATGGCATAAGGTCAAGTCATCCGCGTATTTCATAAGTGCCACGTCGTTAGGGGACCGAAGGCTAGACGTGTAATAGTTGAAAAGGAAGGGAGATAGCACTGCGCCTTGTAGTACACCGCAGTTATTTGGCAAGGAGGTGGAGGCTTCATTTCCGACTCTGACATGTTGACGGCGATTAGAAAAATTGTTTTGAAGCCAATTAATCAACCATCCTTCAACTCCATCCTCACATAGTTGAGAAAGGATGCGGGAGCGTGAGATAGTGTTGAAAGTAGAGGAGAAGTCCAAGAAAACCCCTTTGACGGCTTTCGCTCCGGCATCAAGTGAAGAGTGGAGGGTGTGCGATAACGTAGCCACGGCGTCCAGAGTGCTTCGATTTGATTTATAAGCAAACTGAAGAGGGTCATCGGCAGCTTTAAGCGTGTCATCTAATTTAGAGAGGAGGTGCTTCTCAATCACTTTTAACCACACGGATGAGTTGGCGATAGGTCTGTACTTCGCAGGTCCGGCGGAACCATTGGCCGGTTTCGGAATTGGTGTTATAGCGACATCTCTCCATTCCGAAGGAAAGGAGCATTCTCCTAAGGAATGATTGACGAGCTGGGTGACAAACGGAGAAATCTCCCGGTGACCGATTTTAAGAATCGCCGGGGGACCCTGTCGGGACCAGCCGCTGTGGAGCTCTTGAGGCCAGCCAAATTTTGAGAGATAGAGGATTCGTGAGCGGGCAAGAAAGCGCTGGGATTAAGAGATCTGACGAGAGGTACCGCGGAATGGTCAGCGGATTTGAAGATAAAGCCATCGTTCAGAGCATCAAGGTCTAGGGCACCACTTTGTAGATATGAGCGGCGGGTTCCTGTCAATCTGTTAAGATTTTTCCAGAGGTCACCGGGTTTCGATGTTCTGAACAGCTCATCTGAGGCTCTCCTATTTTTTGGTTCGTTCATATTAGTTGAACCATTTGATTGGCATTTATTCCTCCAACGCGTTTATCTAAAAGTGCATGCAGAACCATGAATTTTTAGCGATCAGTTCTGATCACCGCTTCTACTGCCACCCATTAGCGCCCACGCATTCTCGCATTGTCTGAGTGTTCCCAATCGGCCCAAACCTGCGGCCGAATGACACCCATCAATAAAGTATGTTGTTTAGGTACTTTCTCTTGAAGGCATCCATCTTCTAACAGCCTTGCGGATGGTTGGGCATCACGGGTCATAGCAGAATGCCATTATATTAACACCTTTACTGGGAAAGAACTGGGCTTCCGTTCGGCCTGACTTGGCAATCTCGATGAAAGCGGAAAAAATTGTTTTTATATTTGGTCATCATTTGACTCTCTAACACTTTCCTTCTCACCCCATATTTCTTAACCTTCAATATTATTGAATTATTTAACAAAGCTTAACTTCGTCTCATGCAAACTGAATGCTGTTGGTCTGCTTGGGTTTTGATGGCATTGAGCACTGACAGGCGCGATTAGGCGTCAACACAAGGTGGAATCGCTTTCTTGAACTGGCGTTGTTCTACCCATGCAAGACCGGTGAGGATGACAGCGTCTGCCAGATCACAATAAAGATTTTCACGAGGACCAGAGAATTCATCATTGACATTTACGGGGCGAAACTCGTGACGCCAGTGACAATTGTGAAAACATAATCAGCGGAAGATTGCTATAAGCTGTTCCTTTCTGCACTCTTCCGTTCATTTTCTTTGGCTATTTTTTTTATGAGTCATGAAAACTGATCGGACCACAACGAGGAATTGTGCGTTTCAATAAATTTCTAATGAAGGTTAAAAAATATCGATTATTATAAGCGAAACTCGTGAGAAATGCACAAATTAAACCACGCGAGGATGAAATTTGACGAAATTACAAAAGTGACCTTAAAGGTCCCAATACCACGTGCCATGATCGCATTCATATTGGAGATTACCAAACCTTCAGAACCCTACAAAGCTCCAATGCCATCATTCCGAGATTTCGTGTAACTCCTATTTCGTTAAAAATAAACATTTATTTTAATTTGGGGAAATCAATATTCACAAGGCTGTGATAGCGAAGTTTGCCTTGATGTAAACATAAATAAAACAAGTTTGCTTCTAGAACTCCTTAATTAGCCATCTTCTACTACACAGGTCTTCTATATCGTTTAAAATTTCGTCGTTCCAACAATAGCCAATAACAATAATTATTGTAAGTAATTGTAATTGTAGTGGCTTTATTGAGGTCACGAGGACCAAAACTTTCAGCAGTTTAAAGAGGCAGTATAATAAGTATTATATGTGAAAATTGTCGTTTAGTTCCTGTTTCACCTGCTCTGGTGATAATAAAAATCGGGACAAATAGGGAATGACCGAATTGCGATATGCCGCTGTTCTTGTTGGTATTGAACGGTATGGACGGCGAGTGAGATAAATCGTAATAACCGATTAACAATCGTATTTCTGATAAGTCGTTATAATCAGAGTGCTAGTCAGTCATAGTCTGTTAAGGCGTGTGAGTTTCTGGAAATGAGCTACGGACATCAGAGATGGGAAATAGATGCAAATGTAGGTGGTCGTAATTCGGCATGGGAAAATTTCTGATTTTGGGGTGTCGAGTAAAAGCAAGAAAATGGAAGGGTATTAATAATAATCACACACTACAAAAGACTCAGAGCGAATCTTTAATTATAATAATAATAGCTTGTTTTGAGTGTGTGAAGACCTGCAAACTTCTCACACAAAAGAACGGTCGGGATCCCAGTATTATTAAACATGAAAATGAGGTTTAGGAAAGGCCAGACTACAAAGAGGCGTCAACGTTACCAACAGAGGGTTTTGGGCGCCACCCTTAAAATGGTCCCAGCATCCTCATAGCAACTTGCATAAGACCGCTCTATCCTCTGGCAGGAGAAGACCATTTAAACAAAAAATGTCTTCCGCGAGTTATCTGCAAGACAGTCGACTGTATTCGTATTGTGAGCTAACGGCAAACGTGATGAGCGAACCAGTCGGTTGTGTCTAGGCATCAATTCTTAATGAAAATACAATGATATCGTATTAAGATTGGTTAAATTATCATTCGGAATGTTGATTCGAGCTCTGTAATTGTGCTACCTCAGCCAGGCATAAGCTAATAGCTTCGATTGGTGGATCATTATACAATTTAAACCAATAGCGTGGAACTCCGTGCTCCTTTGCTTCCGAGCAGTTACAAGCAATGTTCTAGCTCGATGTTTCAGCAGGTTTTGCGTTTTTATCGATGCCTTTTCCAATTATTACAATTATGCCTGTCAACCTTTGAGCATATCATCCTTTAGACAGAAAACCGAGCGCTTTTGATGTTATTTGTAAATCAACCGCCATATCACGAAAGCGTGAAACCATTTCAGAGCTACCGCAACACCGAACTCACCAGCCACACGGCTGACCTGGCCGGATTTTTAACAAACTCCAAGACGGTCATCCGGATGCTGCCTCGAACTCAATAATTGTGTCAGATCTGTCGAGTAGATAGACACTGCTGTGAAGAAAGCCAGCAGCTTTGAATATGAAGAACGACGATGTGGTCGCTTTATTGGGGTCACGAGGCCCAAAACATGCAAAAAATAAAAGAAAAACGATTTATCCATCGGTTGTTTCTGAGGTCTTATTAACCGTTTTCAATTTTGTGAAATCGCGCTTGTGGGCAGATCATTCTCGGTCGACGACGACGACAAAATGTTGAATAAGTGAACACGAACGGGAAATTGACCACGAAGGCAAATGAAACCCTGGCAACATCTACTTTTAGAAACGCGTAATGGAGATAATAATTATGATAATAGTAATACTGGCATTGCCTCTATTAAGGTCACGAGGACCAAAACTTTCAGCTGCAACAAACAGAATGATACAAGAAGTGGCGATCATAAGTAGAAGATACTGAATAAATAACACGTATGAACGAAATAACAACGAGGTCAATTTTCAAGAAAAGTAAATTAAACCATGGAAGTATACGAAGTTTGTCAAACACGTAATCACGGCCTTTGAAAGGCCTTATCCATAACTTTTACCAATCGTATTGAAATAGGTTCTCTTTTGATTTTGAAAGTTTTGTCCAGGTGGCCTTAATGAAGCAAGTACAATGTGTTGCATTGTTCTGGGTGAAAGCGTTGTTATGACACACTCGGCTTGTTCGAATAGATAATTCGTGTTCGCGCATACAATTCACGACAGACACTCGACATTCTTGGCGATAGCGTGGTCTTACAATTGGGAGTGCTCGCAAATCTGGATGGCCTTGAGTAGGGTAGAATGAGCCGGATTTTTTGAGTACGGTATCTTGAAAAGCCGTTCTTTAGAAAGCGGGGAAGCAAATCGAAATGTCAACAAAAGTTGTGTTTTTTGTCAGCTTCCATTCCAATCATAATAACAGCCTCGGGGATTCGATGGGTCGTCAAGTTCCGTGTTTTAATCGTGTGTAAATCTTGCGTGTGACGATCGCAGAATAATCATAATTTGTTTCATTGAGGCGTGCTTAATTAAGACAAAAGCATGGACATCGATTAGGGGGACGTTGTATCCAACTTGGGTCATCTGTTAAACAGGAAATAGTTTAAATGGGGGAGTATTTGTCTACACTAGGCAACTGAATCTATAATTATCATTTACATCAAGGCGAACGCAGTCCCCGAGCTCGACTCAGGCAGCTTCTTGGCCAAGGTCATTCGGAATATACCGCCAGCACATTGTGCGGTCAGTTTGTGGGGCGCGCGCACTCGCATGAACCGCTGTGTCGATGTGACGGCGGACCGGTCGTGGCGGCCCAAATTTCCGTCGTCGATAGCGACCTCGCTTGTCGCCTGATTCGTCAACAGCGATTGTGGTGGCGGCGGATATGGCGTCGGCGGTAAACCTTTTCCACATCAAAGCAAAACGCGCACGTCCGCGCCGCGTCTCCAAACCTGGACACAAGTGCGCGCTCACAATCTAATAGCAGAAATGGGAATGAGCGATGTGGGGGGTGGGGTGGGGTGGGGATTGCGCCGTTCCTGTAGCTCATTGTCCGGGTGTAGTTCACACAAACCGCTTGTGTGTGTGTGTGTGTGTATTTTTTGTTCGTCACGTAGTGCTGCGCATCTCTGATTTATTGAGAACGCTCCAGTGTGTATATGCGTGTGTGTATTTACGTTCGCAACCCACCCCCGCCGTTTGCGCTCGCCTCCCCACGCACGTACACGCGCGCGGTTCAATATCACAGCCTACCCCATTGAGCCTATCAGAAGGAATGTAGTGTCCTGATTGGATAGACGTACGGCGGGCCACGCGATTGGTGAAAACTGCGCGCATGTGCGAAATAACAATAAAAAATATCACGCTGTGTGCATTTTTTAGCATAGGGAGTGAACGAGAATGAATGTGTGGTTTCCATTCAGCACAGGAAATAACGGATCGTCAGATGATCAGAACACACACCATTGCCCGAGCAATAACATCAACCCCGCCCAACATGCCAACCGGGCTTACGAAGCCGAATCATGGGCCTCCAGTGGCAAGGAAAGTCGACCGGCTACGGCAACGACGGTTGAGTCGCCCAGTTCTTTCCTGACTGGGGTAGCAGCAGCTGCCGTAGGACATAGTTGTTTCGCCGGAGATACTCATCAGAATCGTCTTCTCACTGCCAATAGTACCAATGGACTCCATCCACCAATGCCATATCGACATTCCCCGACTAGTTCCGTGGAATCCGGCCAGAGTGGCCATTCACTACAAAGAAATTACTATTCCCCGTCTGTGGAGGCCTATAATGCGCATGGCTACGGGCAATCTGTTAGGCCTTGTGGTGAACCGGCCTGCCTTCCGCACACCGTGCCATCAATTTATGCAGCCGCGTGTGGATCTTCGTCTATAGGCGACCCCAGTCCGTGCTCCACTTTGCCGAGAATATCTGAAGACACACCCGGAGAGAACGGCGAACATATTTGGCCCTGGATGACAGTAGTAGGTGAGTCTGGACGATTACTTGTCGTATATTCACCTAAACGGCATCACAAGCTCTCGACGAAATTGAAACAGTCTGTTTAGTAAGGCAAGCAGTATCATTGTATTAGCAGCTACTTCGGAACCTACGACGGCAACAAACACTAGCTTTTTATGGACAACACGGGTTCTAAAACTATTTCCAAGCCTATTTAATATACATTATAGAATCGTAATGTGAAGCTAGCACTTAGGAACAAAATGCGCGCGGGTTCTTTTAAGGAAAGTATTGAATAAGACCCCAGAACGAAATTTACCGAAGTTGGCGCATAAGTCTGGAATGTTGTGTAATAACATCAAAATACAGTCACCGCATTGCGCATTCCACCACGAGTGAAAAAAAAACATGTTTCTTTTTGCAGTTTTGGCATGATGTTTTTCAATCAAAACCACATTCACTTTCTAAATAAGTCCAGACCGCTTGCATAAAACGCATATTGAACTGGAATATGCTTTAACTGATGTAATTATGTTCAAGAGATTTCCTGCAAACCGGAATATCAACTCTCGCTGAGTAATCACTAATATTATGAAGGAAAAGTTCTGTCGTTTTTAACAGCTTGGGTATTAATTTTACTTGCTGACCTTATGAACACGCTGACAAACAGTTTTGTGTAACGAAGGAAATTATTTTAGGGTTTAAAGTCAAAATCGAAAATTATAAAAGCCTCCAAATTGTTCTACGACTCAATTGATCTCGGCCTTAATCACAGAAAAATTAAGTGAGTCACCAGCGGAACTCAAGTGCGTCTTTCTTCCATTTTTCGGGCAATTCAGTCAAACGTAACTTTACCGCAGCAATAGCACCCATGTGTATTTCAATTCTCGCCTGTAGCCAGCCTGATTGTTTCTCTGTAGGCATCAACAAAGCGTCAATTTTCAACCAAAATCCTTTGACATTTCTCGTTTGTTTTACTCCATTGACGTCACCGCCTCGACTCCACTAATAACCCGCCCATCCAGCTTTCCCATTCTTTAATAAGGGGGGAGGATGCAGCTGGGGGTGGTCGGTGGGGGGGGCAAAGTATGCACAGGAGGGAAGGGGGCGGAAGATGGCGGGGGGAGGGGTGGGTTCCTGTGCACACACGCCGTTGTTCGATTGTTGCTGTAATTTATCGGCGTTGCCCCGTTAGCCCCCAGTTTCTGTCGGTGCATCAAAGATCCCCGCACAGGGCAATGACAATTTGAATTCGGCTCTATGGCGCCATTTCCGCTAACGGGGTCGGTGTTTCGCTCACGCTGGAGCATCGACAAAGAGCGATAGAGGGAGGCATTCGTCGTGGGCAGGTGCGTCGTCGTCATTGCCGTGACATCTAGGCAAGTGGTGTGCCAAGTGTCGGGAGACGGGCATTGTTTGGGGAGCATTTAAGGCGTTCGCGTTAGCGAATCAACATGACAGGTTTCTGGATTGATGGCGTGTGCATGAAATGCGTCTGTTTATTTCGGAGTAATGGCGTCGTAGTATCATCTATGATGATGATGATTATTCGAATGATTAAGCTCTTGGTCCTTTCATAAATATGTGCATACTTTCCCAAATCAATATATCCTCTCCAGATTTAAACTAAATCGAATATTTGAATTGAATTATTTTCTATCTTCGGGATCAATGCCAATTGAATTAGAGTCCCAAGACAATCCTCCTCGATTGAAAGACTACATTTCGTTTTTATGGGCCAAACAGTGTTCCGTGAGACGATGTCGTATCACTTGGATCAGTTTATCACTTGCTTGTGAGCAGAAATGTGGTTCCAAATACGCGTTCATCGTGCAACCGTCTACTTGAGTTGGAGGATTAATTATTTTCATTTCGTCGTGACCGAATCACATTGGATGTATCATCATTGAATCCCCCCTCCTCCCACATGGGAAATAAAGCACTGTAGACCAACCAAAAGAGGGGGAATTGGAGGGACTTGGCTACAAGCGCAACCTCGAGAAGTTGCTCGTGGTTTCTTATTTGGGACAAAATCCCACCTTCACAACTCGAGATGAGAGCGATTCTTCCTTCACCCCGGTCCCCCAACCTGACTAGAATGTAGGTCAATAAGACGGTCGAATATACAGCTAGCCCATCTAGTTGCGATGGTGATCAGAGTCATGTATCGAATCACTGAACCAACATCGCGGTTGAGCACAATTTTGCGTCCAAACTAAACCAGAGATTATTTTTCGGGATTCTGTTTTTGGATTGATCGATACGCAAACCTGTGATTATAATCCAAGTTAAGTTGAGTGTTCTCTTATTAGAGGACATATTTCAATGATTGGGGATAATGTAATGAATCCGCCAAAATATGGTAGACGATTGCACGAACTCTTGCTTGTATTTTGAAGAAGATTTTTAAAAATGCAATTCCGTTGAACAAAGTCCGAAGTAAGAGCAATTTTTGGTGCACATGATATCGATTTATTGCGTAAAATATTAGCATGAATCCGAAGACTAAGCGTTAATAATCCGATCAAATTCGAATAAAAATTTACGGCTTTCTTTAAATTATCTAAAACACGAACGAGACGTATGCGTTGATGATTGTTGTTTTGTACAATGCTTCTGGTTAGACTGTGGATGCTGAAAATACTAAACAATAATTCTAATTCAAAAGCTTATCAAAATTCGGCCAATGCTGTCTCAGCGCTAGGTTTATCAATCTCATATATATGACCGCGTCATCATAATTGATCAATAATCTTGAAATAAATTGAACCACGAGTAGTAATCATTGATTCGCAACACATGTTTTACGGTCCCGGAACTGTGAATGTCATCTAAGCTCTTGTCGAAACTTCTTCCTCGAAATATTTGCCATGAGTCGGCGCATGGAATCTCACATAGAGACCCACATAATCCAAATCGACCAATAATCATAGAAAGAGTCGTGTTTGTCGGAGGATTAATTAAACCGGCCAATACGACAAAAACTGATCGATAATCAGAGAACAAATGCTCTAATATTATCAGAATAAATCGCGCGTAGTTTATTAATCACTCCCACAGGCCCACATAATTACAATGAATAAATAATCAACGAAATAATCATAGTAGGCCTAGTATTCGCATAGCGATTGTTCAAATAAGCCCGCATGATAGCAGCTGATCGATAATCAGCGAACAAATGCCCTAATATTATCAGAATTCGCAACGCATTGTTGACTAATCACTCACGCAAGCCCACCTAATCACAATGGATCGATAATCATGGTTAGGCGGTCTGCACATCAAAGGCTTCTTCTGCGTATCCCAGTAGCACAGTTTGCGTGCCGCCACATTGATGATGGATTTACCCACTGCGAAAAATGCAAACGCACACACACACACATACAATCACCACAAATCCGGGCGTGTGCATAGCCCCACGGCATGGCACGGAAACGCATTCATATGATGGCTCCATGTTATCGGCAGACACACACACACGCACATACAATGGGAGACGCAGTGCACGCATTCGTACACATCCCCAACACGTGTTTTCCTCCATGGGGACAATAGCGCAATAGGTCAGCTGTTTGCCTGTCCCGTGCAGTCTAGATCAAAGAGATCTGGTAGTCCTGAATACTTAGCAGACCGTGTGGCCATTCTGGGCTGTCGGTGTAGGAGACGGACGCTTGTGGAATCGCTATTTATGCATACCCATAATGTCCCTAATCCCTGAAAAACCCACCGTAAATCTTGGTTGTACCAGAGAAAGACTTCTCAGAGGTCTTGGCAGATAAAATTGGATTACAAATAACACAAGTAAGGAAATAGTCAACTGAATCGTTAAAGTACATATGAAAACTTGAGTGTTCACTTAAACATGCGGGAACCTTGTTTATGATTGCCTGTAAAGTAAGTTGGTAATATTAGAAAGGTCTGGCTCGAAAATGTCCGAATTGCGTGAAGTCCAATTAGATTGCAATGGTTACGTGTCCGCTCGCCAAAGCAAACGTGGTCCAGTTGTTCGCTGGTGGATTTGTACGACAAACTAGTGTAAACGGGCAAGTCCCAGGCCGTTGCAATCTAAATAATACGCGTCAGATAGAGCGACTGTGTATATGGTTAGACACATAGATAGATAATAATGAGTCTTGCGTGAATGGGGATACGAGACAGCCTTTGGATAAACATGGGACGGGTTCTTATAACGGGTACACTACAAGGCTGGTCCATGCGTTGGGAGAGGAGGGGTGTTGCTAGAGTTCTGTCAGCTAGGGCTGTGTGTGATAATTATAACTTCAAGATTAAAATGATCCTGTTTGAGATGTCCTGTGTTAAAGGAGGGAGTAAGCGGCCCACTCTTGCTGAACCAGATAGTAATTGTTGCAACCCTGGAGGATAATTATCCCGTGGAAAGAGAGTAGCTAAAGATGGCGTCTTTCTATTGGCGCATGGTGGGAATTGTGTAAATCGGAAGACAGTGGTATACCGCGATCAAAACCTCGTGGCTTTACACTGGTTGATGGATTTTTTAAGAATTAACGAATGATTTCAGTGTCACAACTATTTCGAATCAAGCTTTGCTTTCACATTTTCTGTGAAAATCCCATTTAAAGGGGAGAATTATATTGATTAAAAACAGGAAAATGTATCCTGAGAAGTATCTTCGGTAATTAGAATTGCGTGAAGCTCGATCTTAGTATAGACGTAAATTTGCTGACCTCAAATCTTGCAAGCAATCGAATTTTAATACGGGTGACCTTGGTAAGGAAACCATTGTATTTATACAAGCGCATATAGTAGAAACATCCTTTTTCAGATATTTTGGTGCTGTTTAAAATTCTCCAAATGAAGATATTTCACTCAATTTCAATCAAATAACAAATAGGCCAACGTTTATGCGACCAATGAATTTACAAAATATACATCCATGGGTTTGAATTCAAGTCCGAAAACACCTGCAATACTACTTTAAATATCGACAGATCATGAACCCACATTTTTGGTCGCTTTATTTTCTAATTGGAATCGATAAAAAACCCACTCGATTGTTCAGAATATAGTAATGCAGCCTGGTTTTTGCCGTGTATCCTCTAATGTGCGTCCTGATTTCCTTATTATCCATCTTCATAACTTATTCGCCCTCCGAATGAATCACAACCGATTAGTTTGTATAATGAGCGAATTCCATTGCGCACGTCAATGGACAATGAAAAAACGCAAACACACGCTGATAAAAATGATGATTTGTGTCCCCCCCGCCCGTTTCTCTATCTCTGGGCGATGGACATCGAATGGACGATCTCAACGCTGTCTCTGAATATCCAAAAACACCTGTGCTCGAAGGGGGGAAGGAGGGTCATTTAGAGTACCGCAAATTGGGACCCAGATACGAGACAATTGCCTCCCAGGGTTCCCATCTTAAGGGTCAAAGCCCCAAAATACATGATTGAACTGCCACAGCGGCGACATCAAAGTGAACGTAAGATCCAGCCTCTTTTGTGTATGTGGACAGCCAAGTCCGGGAAGAACGGTTAGGAGTGGGTAGAGCATAGATGAGGGAGGTAATTGGGTTGATTTATTGATTCCAACGCCCAAACACGCCCATGGAAGGAGGCAGTGTGCCCATCGACCTACATGTGGGATAATGGCTCTCTATATTTAAGGGGAGACATAATAAGAAGGAGAAGGAGGAGAAGAAGACCCACAATTATCGCTAATGTCCGCATACCTTGATGTACTGGTTGTTTTAGTAAATCTTAATCGGTTACGAGTGGTTTAAGGTCCCGACTTGTGAATTTCTTAATGATATTTTTCAGTCGAAGATTCTCAATTTACTGGGTTGTTGGGATCTGTAATGGGCCTTCGTGCAGGTTAGGTTAATTACGGTGTATACCTTTCCGCAGATCAGAGGCCAATCAGATTCAGGCCGGTGCAACTTGTTTATGGAATAATTGGAATTCATTTTGTCATGTTTCACGCTTATCAGATTACGCGATCTCTTTGTTCAGTTCATCAATAAAACGGTATTCGACCCAACTAGAGCGAGCACAAACATGTGTTCGGAAATATATGCATAACGATCTATGCTGGAGGCTGGGAAACCCTGCATTCAGCTGTTGATCTCATAGGACACCCAGGCCACCTGAAATGTTGCAATATTTTGACGTTTTTAACGCCCCCCACCCTCCCTCACGGCGTACAATCTCCATGTGCGTACACCTGATCCGAGGAGTGTTACACCCAAAAAACCGGACCATGTGCCATGGCCGGACTTTTGAATATTTGCCCATTTCGTTACAAGCCATGCGCGACCTGTACCCGAATCCGTGCATTAAAGCCATCGGTTAGGGACTCAATTGGAGGCCATCGGTTGTTACACAAAAAATACATGTCATTGCTATTTCCAGGAACCACACTATGGCTAGTTCTTTGAAGTGGTAATGGTGGTGTTGTAATTAGTATTATTCGTAGTGGAAGTAGGAGGAGGAGGAGGAGGAGGAGGAGGAGGAGGAGGAGGAGGAGGAGGAGGAGGAGGAGGAGGAGGAGGGAGGAGGAGGAGGAGGGAGGAGGAGGAGGAGGAGGGGAGGAGGGGAGGAGGAGGAGGAGGAGGAGGAGGAGGAGGAGGAGGGGAGGAGGAGGAGGAGGAGGAGGAGGAGGAGGAGGAGGAGGAGGAGGAGGAGGAGGAGGAGGAGGAGGAGGAGGAGGAGGAGGAGGAGGAGGAGGAGGAGGAGGAGGAGGAGAACAATGTCATCGAGAGTACTTTGAAATTCGTTAGACCTTCGGAGGATTTTGGCGTAACAACTGAATTATCAGTACTGTCGGTCCCCGAAACGTGTCATTTCAACAATAATGCTGAATTTTGAAGCATCTGTTGAAGACAACTGTCGAGCAGTTGCACGTAAATGTGTAGGCTGTTTTGTAATGGCCAATAATGTGTTCAGTGTGTGGGAAAGAATGCATGACCCTACATTTGAAATTCCTTATCGAAGTCCAAGTAAAACTATGCATACCTTCACACTGGCTCGCCTGAATGCCCCTGGTTCGGTTGTTTATTATTCGGAGTATAGCCTGATGGTTTATCTCTTGTCGTCAATAACAGGCCCACCACCGATTCCTTACTTGACCGCGCAAAGTGCATTTCAATTTGATCAAACATATTTGGGGCGTTTTGTGCCTTGACAACGTTGAAGACACAATTTTCTCATTATTCGCTCGTATGATTTTGGTTATAAAATGACGACCACCTTAATCACATCAATGGGAAGCCTGCCGTTATTCCCATTGGTGTGTGCATGACTGCATATAAATATGTGTGTCTAGAGGGTTTTTATATTTGGAAACTTCTTTGATGTTCTATTTAGTCTGAATGGTTGCTGTTTGTTAATTATCTAAAATTGCGTCAGCTGGGTAACTCTTAACACGTCTCCTGGGGCTGCCCACCGGCCTTGCCAAGGCCAATCGCCGCTTTATTCAGAATGGCAGTTCCTGTGGTATTTAAACAACACGGGCCTTGGGCGACGTCCTTTGATGTTGTAAATACTAACTGCATTCCGTCGAATTGCCGCATGCACTGGGCAGAAACCGGACAGACATCAGGTTTGTCTGGACGTCTCCGGTGAATGGCTGTGGGTGTGGGCACGATTACAGTCAATCCCGAGTGACGCTAGCGTAAATGTCGAGGTCATTAGAGAATGCGTTTCATCCTGCACAGCCGACGTTGGCGGTAGCAGAGTTTTTGGAGCTTGAATTTTATTAGATAAATGTATTTTCCATGTAATCGATCAAATTTTTGTGTTCTGAGTGGCAGGGTGTCTTCTGGTCACTTCCATCTTAAATTAAGGTCTTCTTATGTTGGATTAAAGCTACGAGGCCCGTACAGTTAGATTCAAATTAAACATGGATGAAAAAGGCTCGTGTGGCAGTGATTTAACAACAAGCAAGAAATCGATTCATATGTTTTGTCCGGCTTCTGAACGATTTTCCTTGATTCAGATTGGGCATGAAATTTTATTTATATAGCCAAGGACTTTTGTGGTCTGAAAATCTCTAAAATCCAAAAAAATGTTAATGCTGCCATGGAATTCAAAGATTAAAGTTGTCAGAAACGCAAATGAAAGCCTTGTAATGGCCTTTCGCTAAAGAGCCCATCAAACGATCATATCCATAATGATTGCCAACTTAAGTACGACGATTCCACGAGTGGGTGTTTTATTCGGTAAAACCTTGACCACAGTTGACTCTCTTCGCGTAATGTCTGTTACTTCGAGCCATTAGGACCGACGAATTAATTTAATGCAGACAGGCACGACCTTGAGGAAACCCTGTGTTCAAGATATTTTAATTGACTTTGTCGCAGGTTCCTATCAGATGTAAATTCGCGAAGGAACAGGTTCATTTTGAGGGTTTTTTTGCAATCTGGGCGTAGAAACACCCGTGGCAAGAAACAGCCAGCCTAGCAACGATGGAAGATCCGTTTGTTTACATAGTCGAGTGCGAGAGAAAGTCGGGCACGGAGCGGAGAGCTTGCGTCTGGCTGACTTCCGGCGCAACCAGGAGAAGTCTCGTCTTTCATTGAAGAAGAAGACTCTCGATTACACAAGCACGCACACACCTAGGTGCGTCGAAGCAGCCCACACACACACGCACACACACACACACACACACACACACCCTTCCACCCCACGGACACAAAGCAGGCGGCGGATGACCCCCTTTGAGGTCATGGCGACAGCAAAGCAGTACGATGTTGCAAACGCAGGGCTACTTTAAAAGCGGACGAATTTATTGATAATGGCCGCTGTGATTTGGCTTTATTATTGTTCTTCTCCCGGAGTCAGTATTTGACGTAACATGATGTGTTTAACTTCGTGGCTATTGATGTTGGTGGTGGGCGGGAGGTTTTACAACCCGGCGAAGTGCTTGGAATCTGGTGTTTTGTGGAATTGGAGCATTTCGTACGGTTATGACCTTATTGTGGCCGAGAGGGGAAGAAATGGAGGCATTAATATGTATAGCAAATATAAAGGATGTGCAAAAAGGTCAATGAACGTAGAAAAAGTGACAGAATGGTAAATCTGTTTATTGTTTTAAATAAAGTTTTTTTTAATTGAAAATTGACCAAAACAATCTTTGGAAACAGATTTTTTCACTGAGTTCGATGATTCGCAAAAAAAATATGAAATAACCAGGTTACAGTTGCTAGAAAGGCAAAAAACCTCCTCGAAATAATTATACTCTCACAAACACGCCATAGCAGCCATGAAAGTATTATTCATCTTTACTTTGTGCCAAAATAATACTCAATTATGATTTTTATTTATATTTATCGTGATCATTGGGCCACCTAGACTTTTTAAACACGAAGCAGAGTTATTTAGAAGCACATTTATTCAATTTCAAAATACGAAATGACGAATGTTTTTCCGGCAAATTCAAAATAAATAGATCTTTTTTAAAGTAACGGTTTCTGTTCATTTCCTGTATTTGCCTAATTTAAATACAGGACAACGACGCGAACGAATTTGGGATCATAACGGCCTCGGATAAAGCCGGTTTAGGTAAATTTAGTAAATTACACAATTTAGAAATATATATAATCTGGAGTTTTACTATTAAATTTGGTGTAATATCCCCCTTTCATTGAACCGTACTGAACATTTAAAAGTAGTATGACTTTTTCGTCCCTTTAAGGTCCAAACTCAGTGCAGCGTCGAAGGGGTCGTCAAACCTACAGCCGCTTCCAGACCCTCGAGCTGGAAAAGGAATTCCAATACAGCCACTACCTCACCCGTCGCCGACGCATCGAAATCGCCCACAGTCTTTGCCTTACCGAGCGACAAATCAAGATCTGGTTCCAGAACCGACGAATGAAGCTGAAAAAGGAGCGCCAGCAAATAAAAGATATCAATGATGAAATGAATCGCCGAATTCTCTTCACTGGCGACGGGAAATCGATAGAAGACACACCAAAGACCGCACCTGCCTCCACTCCATCACCCACAAGTCGGGCTGTCCCACAGACACTCTACGGGGTTGGAGTACCGTCAGCATTCCCTCCTTTTTTTGCCCACGGCCACCAACATCATCACCAAAATCATCAAGGTATGGACTCGGTTCCAACGGCCTTGCGATCAATGGCAACATTGCCTTCTCAACCAACCAATAGAAATTCCGAATTTCCTCGGTCTGATCGGGGAAGTGGATAGCTTCTGATATTTACATCGAACATACAATTTTGTGTCCAAGTGATCTCTCTTGACGCGCCGCGAAAATAAAA
Organism: Proteocephalus fallax; assembly: GCA_028672205.1. Classification (NCBI taxonomy): domain Eukaryota; kingdom Metazoa; phylum Platyhelminthes; class Cestoda; order Proteocephalidea; family Proteocephalidae; genus Proteocephalus; species Proteocephalus fallax. Next base: position 1,086,351 of record JAPUBX010004043.1, on the reverse strand, counting down.
GCGCCGTCTATTTTTTGACTACTGATAATTTATGAGTAGGCATGTGTTGTCATCCAATATAAAATCGGTGGGATCGTTTTTCATGATTAAATTTAACGGCAATCCGTCAGTAAAATCATTATGTTTTGGTTCTTTGTGTGTGTAACTTTCATTAGTATTTAAAACATGCAAGAAACTCTGTTTAATTGTTAGGTATAATTAATGAAGCCTTAAACAATTGGCTTCAATTATACAAGTCCAAAATACGATAAAGAAGCGCATAAATAAATGAAAATGGCAATTGCATGGTTATTATACATAAACCTATATATTTATAAGTAACAATAAATCACCGTTTATATTAATTCCGTATTGCTTCTAGAAACTCTCCCACGTTTAAGCAGTCCCAGAAGAACATTAAAAAACTGCAGAGATATTGCTAGGGTTGCATTTGTCTTAAAATCTCTAGCATTCATTATTTAAATAAATTCTAGAATATAGATTGGAAAACGCGTAATTACGGACCTCAAAAAGCATTTGCGTGCTGCCACCAGGAGCCTGCGAAATAAGGCTATAGTAACTCAATTATCTTATGTGTTGCACAAGTGCCCAATCGTTATATGTATACGAACAGGTGATAACACAATTGAAAAAAAACAGCGTTATTATGCGTGCATTACATTATTTTCCGATTAATAACAGGTTAAGTGGGCTTTTAAATTTTACCGTACTTTCTGTATAGACTTATAATTTAATGACCATTTCTGACGCCCGTTTCGTAATTTTATCTTGGGGATTAGGCGAATTCCTAGTACAGCATTTTCTTTCATTTCTGCTTCTCCTTAACATACTTTCAAACCCACAGAGCCGCCAAACTAATGAGGAAACTCCAGTTTCGTGAATTCTAAACCAATGGGTTGAAAAGAAGCAGGCCTTCGAAATGAATTCCAACAGTGACCTGAATGAACGAACCAGCGGCAGAGGGGTAGGGAGATGCAGGAAGGCCGGGGTGGGGGGGTTGGCCGTACACGCACTGCTGCATGCAACTCGTCCGCGTGCGTGCACTTGATGCGCGCATGCGTGCTGGGGTGCGTGCGTATCTCCGCGTGCGAGCGCATTTGCCCCACCTCCGAGCACCACCGCCACTACCCCCATCGCCCGGTCGCCTGCACCTCGACCGGGTCGCATGAAGAAAGACATAAAAGTTAACCTCGACGTCGAAGGTTCGTGGCAAGTGAGTCACATGTGTTGTCGGGCACGGCACCACATGTGACTCATTTCACAAGGCGGCCGATTTTTTCCTGTGGTGCTCAGTTAGATGACGTCTGATTGGACGCCTATATCTGCCTTAATGGCATATGGATGGATAATGCCTGGGAGGTGGTCCCATCTCTTCGAAGCACTGGGTATCCTGGAATCAAACGCCAAGGGAGGCCCACTAAATGAGAAACCCCGAGGCATCCAGAGATTCCGGATTAACAATATTTTTGCAAACGGAGCAATATCGTGACCTCCATAAAGCGCTAACAATTATTATAATTATAATGTATATGGCTAATTTGTAAGTTGCGAATCATATCATCGATCCATCGTTATCTGATTCCAATATATGCTAATTTAAAGAAGAACCTTCCACGTCCTCCTCCTTAATCGATCAAAGAAAATCAGGATTGAAAATTCCCATTTACAGTACATTTGTGTCTCGAAAAATGTTTTTTTACTGATTTGAAAAGAATGACGTAAAGGTAAAATGAGGTGACCATGTGATCCGATGAGCTTAAAAAAGCCTTGGAAACAGGTCTTGGGGTTGGCAATTGTTGAAATTCGTCGAGTTTTAGTAAACCAACGAAACAATGGCATTGGATAACTTGGAACATGTTATTAATTAATACAAGGATGTAATCACCGATCCTAAGAATAAAACCATTATAAAGATGTATATATCTATATGTCCAATATGCTATGTTGGTCTTTAACTCATTGTATATTAGTCATAATGGCCTTCAAAACATTCAAAATAGTCCAAAAGTTTACATTAATTGAGTGAAGTTAGAAGTGTAGGAGTTCATACTCAATGCATTTGCATATTCCTGTCAACGAAATTACACGACCAATTATTTCGATATCTACGATGGCAAACACTTGCGCGTGTCGGTGGTGCATTTGCGACAGCAAATAAATTTTGCTTAACTTACATCTGTTTGAATCAACCAATTGACAGATTCTTTCGGCATTAATACGGCACACCAATTATGATTTTGAACAAAAAACATTTTTTGAGTTAACATGAGTAACATTCTTGCACCAGTGAGTTCGTCTTGGTTCATATAACCTTCATTTTCACGTGCGCAAAGTTCATCGCCTACGCACACCTCATTGGCTCGTTTCCCCCTCCATCACGCACGATTCGCCAATCATTTGACGCCAAATTCACCGCCAGCCAATGGGTGACATCAAATCTGCGCAATTTCCCATGCACGCACGTGCGCGCTTGCGATACACAAATCACTGGACGCTGGGAGCGCTCCCCGCCAGATTTATGTCCTCTTATTCCCCCGGGTCGCCTGATTTTATTACTATCGTGGCTGTATGAACCAACACGGACCGGGAGCAACTTCATCTTTAAGTCAGTCGTACCGATGCAATAAATTACGCATTACGCGCCGATCATTTAACAAAAACAACAATCATATTCACATACACATAATCCAACGGCATTTACCTGGCGATGTCACTTGAGCCAGATATTTTTGGCAAATCCTCGGATAACCACGAAGAAAAGCGACACTTTCCACAGACCAACGTCTGGACGCCACCCGTGAATGACAGCTGTCGAACACCGACCACGTCGACCACGACAATTCCCTCCTCCAACAGTCTCATCCAACAATCCCACCAGCCGGGCTTCTACAACAATGGCGGACCCCTACTCAGACCCAGCATCGATTACCCCGGTGACCAGTTCCCGATGCCCCCACCTTTACTTTCGAATGGGACGAACGCTCTCTCGTACCCCAGCGGAAAACCTTCCGCCCCTTTCCCCTTCAACGCCTCCCACCTTCCGATTCTCGAAGCCATGCGATACAACCCGCCGGACGAGCACACGGAATTCCTCTCCCATCCTCCACCTCCTCCTCCTCATCCACCCCACCCCTACCAATCGGGCGCAGAGCTCGGCCAGATGCCTATGGGGTATGCCCCATCACCGCCAAATATCCCGCCTCCTTTCAGTGGCCACATCGACGACTCCAACGCCGGAAGCGATGATGAGGGTGGCGACTGTGACACCTTATCCTGTGGTAAGACAAACGTGTTTTAATTTCGTCCGTATTTATTGTAAGTCACTTGATGCGTGGTCTACTAATATTGTTACGGCTTTTTCTCCTGTTTGTCCTCGCTAACACGTATTTGGTGGGTGTATTGAGTACAATTGTATTCACGCTGTGTTAGCTTTCCTAATTCGTCGTTGAAGCGCACGTTTCAAGCCAGGCAGCGTGCTTGATGTTTTTATAACTGTCAGAATGGTCTCCGTGCCTGCGCGAATTCGTGTCTCAGCATGCCCTCTCCGCTACAGCCCACAATCGCAAGATTGGCAGGCGAATTTTAGCATTAAACGTGGTTACACTCCAGACAGCGGGATTCTTATCCAACAAAGCCTTTGCAAGTGTACCCAGAACAGCATATTAAGTTTACTGGAGCAAGGAAAAGAGCTCGTTAATTGATTCAGTAATTGATTGAAAACCATCGCTGCCGGTCTTACAGATTCGAATTGCTCCAAAAGCAGCGAGTTTCTCACGAAAAGGTAACCGGGAGTGTCATGGGTTGTTCACCATGTATTGCGTTTTACTTTAACAGTAACTCGACTTTCTGTAAACCAAAAGAATGGTTATGATTAGCCATCAGCTACTGCCGAAATAACGACGGAATTGACTTTGGCTAAGTTTTATGTATTTTGATGCTAAAAATCACGTTGGACACTATGTGGCTGAAGCAGTAGTTTCCAATCCTAGTTGTCATTTTGTATTTTGTAACATCCGGTCGAAAGAGAGCCCCATACAAATCTATGCCCATCAGCAACACTTAATATCGTTTATGAGGTGAAAAGCGAATCAGCCACCATCTTTCCAATGCTTAATCACGCCAAGCAACCATGTCGCAGCGCGCATCAGTTTTCCGACATGGCGCTTTTGTAATAAAGGTTAAGAGGACGGGACACTTGGCGGTCCAATTCCACACACTTGTCCTGCAAAGAAGCATGAATCTGGGGGAGGTCGGCAATCTTTGATCTAATGTCCCTTCTTGTCCTCTTTTAGACGGCAAATCACGAAAAAAACGAAAGCCCTACACGCGATATCAGACCATGGTGTTGGAAAACGAGTTCCACGGAAATGCCTACATAACTCGGCAAAAGCGGTGGGAAATTTCCTGCAAGCTCCAGCTAAGTGAGCGACAGGCAAGTCGATGCATTGCTCTTAAATTGGTGCGTGTGTGCATCGCTGCGTCATCACGTGGTGGTGGTGGTAGTGTTGGCAACTGGTCCTCATCCACGGAACACAATAATAACCATGGCTCAACAGCTGTTCAAGTGGATTTGGTCAACCGCGAAATCGTCCCGGTCCGCGCATGCCCATGACGTCAGCTGTTCCATTCACTACCCTAAGTGCACGCATTACTTAAAACAATTCAGTCAATTTAGTTAGTCTTGGCTAATTTTGATTTAGCGCATTGGCCCACTTTCATTAGAAATACGATTGATTGCAATGGTAACTTAATGCATCATATTTTTCCCTATGGTGGTTAGCTTTGTTAGACTAAACAAAACGGAATCAAATGTTTTTGTATTAGTCACCACTGAAAGATCTGCATTGACGCAGATATTCTGTAGGTGTCGCGGTTTATGCATTTTCACAATCTATCCTGTTTGGTGTACATTAACAGTTATCTATAAAAACCCAAGTTCCTCCACAAGCATGAAGAGAAGAATGGGGTGTTGTATTGTCGAATTTTGGTTGGATCCACGGAACAACTGATTCGACCAATTGATTGACACCCCCTACAATCTGATCAAGTGTAGATATACAATGTGTCCAGTCTAATCGTCCGTGTTATCTGACTGGTTGATAAAGTGACCACCTGTTTTCAGGGTAGGGGGATTTTTGGCTATCGGGTTTAGCCCGCGGCATGGAAGTTCAATTCATCGAACGTGATGATGTGTACAGAAGGTCGGTGTAATAGTCAGACAATGAAAGTGAACTGTGGAGTCAGTCAATTGTTGGTCCGAATTTATTTATTATGCCGTCTCTCCTTCTCCCCCTAATTTACACATTTTCATTCTTATTTATCAATGAAACTATCTCTTCCGTCAATTTGTTGTGAGCATTAGAAAATGTAATCGAATTATTCGTGGAATCTTTACTTAAATTACTGGGGGCACGGAGAAAAAACTCTAAAATAAACCAGTTTGCGTGCGTGTTCTGTAATTTTCACCGTTATGGGAATTAGCGGCTATAACATCGCTTAAGCATTATGACTAATAACACAGAAGCCAATGAAATGGACAATCAACTATGCCCGGAACTAGAAAAAAGTAGTTTGTAGGTTTTAAACGAACGAGTATGGGTGTCCAGTGATTCAGCAAAGTAATCCCAAGAACCCTGGAGAGTGTACAAACATCAAGGTTCCCTACAGACATCAACGTGTCTGGCTACCTCACCTTGAACCCCCGACATCGCTCGACCCCCCTTATCGTGTTATCTGGGCCTCTGTCACGTTTTCACTAGGAAGAGCGACAATTGCTCGTTCTTTTCACGACACCCTGTTCTCCATCCCCTTATTGTCCCATGTTTCGCCTTCGGGGTCAGGGATTAAGGCGGTAAATCGGTCGAGATAGGAACATGTGATGACATCACAAATCCTAGACATAATTACTCTGCTAAAAAACAATTATCTAGAAGGTTTTTAACCTGTCATTTGTCGGCTGCTTGTTTGATAGGTCAAGGTCTGGTTCCAGAATCGACGAATGAAGAAGAAGAAGATTCAATCCCGTATCTCGGGTTCTTCCAGTGCAACAGCGAATCCTCATTCTGTGGATGACGGCAGTGGAAAATCCCCCAGAGACGGCGATGAGAGTGATTGCGATGCTGACTCCAGCGAAACCCAACAGCTCCCCGCTCTGTCTCAGTCCTCATCTCTCCCCAATTCCGGCGAGGCCGAAGCAACTCCTTCTCCAGATGCTAACTACTTCTCCTCCGGTCAGCCGAAACCATATTTTTCCGACTACATCCACCAGGTCTCAAACCCGATTCACCCAACATCTATGCCCCCTGTTTCCCACCCGGGATCCTTTGGACTGCTCCCTCACCCATCCGAGATGCTGCGGGACATCAACGCGTCTGGTTCCGCCTATCCTGACATGTACAGTCATCTCGCCCCAACTCGTCTATTTACGCCCACAACACAACATATATGGATGAACCCAGAAATGTCGGCGGCTGTAGACAGTAGAAGCTCGTGCATGGCGGGTCTCCTTACTGCGAATCAGGAGTCTGGAAGCTGTTTATCCCAACTGGGGAGTCCACCCAAGGCTCCAACCATGATGTCCAACCTCCTGGATCTACCGGTATCGACGATGTCTTCGTCAGCATTTGGACCGGTTCAGAACCACCCACACATGAGTTGTCTCAGTTCGTACGTCAACAGCAGTACGTACAATTCACTCCCGTTTTACGATGAAAGCAATCCCTACAACCAGACAGCACCCCCACAAGGTCCGCCGATCGACTACTTCCCACCCACTTCCTCGATGTATAATAGAGAAAATGGCAGCTACGTTTACGAGCCGTATGCGTCAATGTTCACACCAGCCAACTCACAGACGCTGGGAGCGACGCCGAACAACGGGTTTCCCCCTTTTCCATCAACGCCCGCGGGAGAGCAAGGTGTGAATATAGCTTAGGCTCTTCCTACATCTTCTCGTCCACCTTGCTCCACCAAGACCCTCAGGCGCGAAATGATATCCCCCCATATTGTACAAACGATCTCGCCCCCCCCACAAAAGAACGTCGGGGTAATCATGGAGACAGGGCAAGTCACCAAAGAAGCTACCGAATGGTCTTTGTGTATGACAGAATCGATTGGAGATCATACTTGAACGAATAAACGAATTAAAAAAATGAATTGTTGGATTTTTGCTAGTGATCGTTGGTTTCGAACGTGTGTTACCAGATATGATAAGAAAATGTTGTCGATTAAATCTTTCCCGATCGATGTTCTAGCGATTATTCAGACCTCGATGAATGGACACATTTAAGTGTTGGAAAATGTGTTTTTGACTATGTATTGACCTTGAATCAACCCATGCCATGGCGTCTCTAAATAGCTGTACCATCCATGATTAACTTGTCTTCAAATTGAAGTTTTCGTTTCATGGCCTCGAAACCCAAACGGCCCGAATTGCCACAAAATGGAAAAAAATATTCCAAAGAGTTGCCCGCGAACATTTCCCGTGTCCCATGAGCGTAGACCTAGGATTCTAAGTAGACTATTCCCCAAACAGTCGTAAAATCGGAGGCTGGTGCATCTTCGCCGCAGAAGGAGTGTGTGATTAATTAAATATGCAAACAACGATTGTTCGATTTTTAATTGAAATATTAAAAAAAGTGAACCCCACGATTTTTTAAATGTACTTGCAGAAATGACAGGTTAGAAAAAGCAGCAATTATTTCGACCTGAGATTTGTTTGTACTCGAACCATCGCCTGAAAACAGAAGTATCATTTAGAATCAGTGCATCTGATCGTTTTATGAACCCAGCTTTAATTGTTGTGTCCGGATGATCTTGACCAGCACCATCAGCCGAATGATATTTCGAAAATGGATACCTTGGGCCCCTTACATCCGATAAAAAGCGTCTATAGGTGATTGAAATGAATTGGACTAGCTCAGTTGACAAATCACCTTATCCAAACAATCTAATAACCATGCTTAGCGAACTGTCAGAATAAGGAAAGGTGTTTAAGACAACTATATCCAACCATCGTAAGAAAAACCTTCTTGCAGAACCCAACGAATCCTTTAGGAGGCCACAATTTGTTTGGCAACAAGCTAATATTTGAAAATTCGGTGATCAAGCATGACTAGTGTATGCATTCAACGAAAATAATTGACACGTTAACTAATCCGGTGAATGAGTAGTGGTCAGATGATTTGTCAATCATAGGACGACTGCTTTTGCGTGGTAATTTGCGCTTATCTCCGGTCCATGGATGTTTTCATGAAGATTCCATGGAATATTTTTGCTTTTGGTGTCCCCAGTGCAACCCGAAGAGGTGGACGAGGCCCCAGCATCACCCAAAACTGAACTAACCCAGGGCCACTCGTGCAACTGGGATTGGTTAAATTCTGCATGATGCTGCAGCCGCTTTCCAACGCCACCCGGTGGCCCCCAAGTCGCTGGTCTATAGCGGCGCCCGGCCTGCATTTGGTGGCCTGACCTGGGAGTCTCAAGAATGGTGTGAGGAGGCTAAAAGCAGCCCCATGGGGCTTGTCCATTTGTGTTCTAATGACGGAAAATGCAGCGAAATACACACGCAAGCCGAATTTCCCATCTTCCTCTCTTGCTGGCGAAGGGAGAAAATTAATGGAGTCGGGTGGAGAGGGGGGTGGTTCCAGTATCCATCGACCTGAGACCGGAGCGCCAGACATGCGTCAATCGTCGCACGTGGTCTGTGTGTCTGGCCTGTTGGAGTGGGGGGGGGTGGTGGACTGTGGCTTGTTCTTTTAGGAAACAACACGATGAAAATAAGTCAGAAATCAAACTAAGGGATCGGTTTGTGATAATGGTTTTTCGCAAGAGCCGTTGATTTAGTGACCTCGGTTACTTGTCGGCTGAATGTCGGCTTGGAGACTGTTAGGCCATTTTCGGGGGACGGATGATCTTTAGCCCTGTTTACATGGCATAATGACCGTGTTTATGCGGGTTTGGATATAATAATCCTCACTCATGTGTTGATGCCAAGTGACAAACGGTCAGTAATAACAAGCCCGGCTCTGAAATAAAAGAAAATTGCTTTTACCGCGCTGACTGTTTAAAGATGCAACGAGTTTCAACATTAGTTCGAACAGTTAAAACAACCTTTACGTGACTCTTGATGCCAATTCAATGTTTTCATCTTTTGATGGAAGACAACTGCAGCATGTTCCGGTGTGTTACAAGCTAAATTATCTCAGACTGTAGTATTTTAATCGGCGCTGAAACACAAGATGTCCGTTCAAAGGCCTTTGTCGAACATGCAGAACTGGAAGGAACCCAATCAGAGAAACGAAGGCGTAGATCCTATGGATGTCCCATTTGAAAGTTACAAAACCCGATTAACATATTGCTTCGTAATTTGGGCACGGTTCGGTTGTCGGACCACGACCTTGTGCTATGTGACTGTTCAATTGAGCTCCCGATTGGCATGCGGGCCCCGTTGGACGTGGTATGCGGGAGGGGGCCACAGGGAGGTAGACGGAGGGACGGCTCGTCTCCTTTACCCCTACAACCATCACCATGCGGTACCGCCAGGATAAGCCAAACTGACCCCTTCTGCAGAACACACACACACCGACATAAGTTCGGGTTTTATGTGCTTTTTATTACCTTTCTCACCGGCTGACACGACCTGGCAAACACCCCTTCGAAACCACCACCACAGCCGCCACCACTGCGACCCAACGTGGCCTTGCCTCACTCATCGATTAGTGAAAGCAGAGAGGTAAGTTCGGATAAACGGCAACGTCGCCCAATCACTACACAGGTCTCTCTATTTCTGTACCAAATGATCTACTACACCCACTCTTACGAATACTCCGGATCGGCTACTACAACTACTACTGTGCCAACCGCCATCTCCAGACTGGTCCTTAGGGTGCTCTGTGTATACGTATGGGCGTCTTTAAGCCAGCAGCACATGTTGAGTTTACGAACAATGATTGCCGATCGTACCTGACCCATTTCAAGTGCACTTGGAACAACAAAAGAGGCAATTGACGGAGGCTGGCTATAAGAGGAACTATGGTCGAAAATGCGATACGTCCTAACACCGGGTAACAACCCGGCTGATACATTGAGCTCCAAAGAGAGAGTCTTAGCAGTGTTGGGAGTGGCGGAGAGTTTGTACCAGCGATTACACACAGGATTACACATTTCCTTAGTAATAATAATTGTAGTGGCTTAATTGAGGTCACGAGGACCAAAACTTCCAGCAGTTAAAAGAGACAGTATAACAAGTATTAGATGTGAAAATTGTCTTTAGTTCCTGTTTCACCTGCTCTGGTGAAACTAAAAATCGGGACAAATAAGGAATGACCGAATTGCGATATGCCGCTGTTCTTGTTGGTATTGAACGGTAAAGTCTACGCATTGGTCGAAGAGATTTACATTCAGATAAACTGGGATAGAGGGGGTGGGAGGGGTCACTTAAAATACGAGCAGCGATTAGTGAACATTATTGAAGTGGCGTTGAACGATGATTTCTTGAATAGAGAAAATAGGCAGACCACTAGAAAACGAGATTATTTTAAAAAGTCTATGAAAGGTTAAAAAGTCAGAACATTTAAGGCCGGGGAAAAGTATTGGAGAACAATATACAATAAGGGGAATTATACAGGCATGGACAAATGTGTTTGCGTGGCTAGAGCTTAAGCCAAGTCTCCTGAACCCACGAACTAGGAAGCAGAGGCGACGTCATTTACCAAGGACGGCATCCACATGATCCCTCCATAATAACCGACTGTTAAAAATAACGCCGAGGAATTTAGATTTTGAGCTCGAAGCGAAATTATGGAGCGAAGCGATTTCGGGAGTGCCAACAGCGGCTGTTAGGGAAAATGTGACGTCTTCCTCTCCAATCGACATGACTCCAGCAAACATCCCACCCTCTCCCAACACATGTACCAGCCGGGTAGTTTACCCATTATAAGAACCTACACACTATCCCCATAATTGCAAGCTTCATTATTATATATCTATGTGTCCAGCCATTTACGGCGTCTCTCTATCCGACGAACTTTCTTCTTATTACGACTGCCTGGAACTTGCAAATTTACACTAGTTTTTTGGACAGCGTCCAAACCGACCCTTGATCCGCCTGTGGAAATGTGGTTCCTTTTGGTGGTAGAAAACGCAACTTGGCCATCGTGATAAAAACCCCATATCTTCGGGTTATGCAACTGTTAGACCAACGATGACATTTGCAAATCCTGTTATCGCTCTTCCCATCGAAAGACCCTAGCACACGCACCTCATGAACTGTCGTAGTTATGTCCAGACTTTTCAAACCAATGACATTGCTTGGCTTCAGGCACAGCTAGTCATTGGTCTAACTACACCACCGTTACCGTTAAAATTTGCGCTTGTTGTGGATATTCTGGCCGGTTGGTTGATACCATAATCTGTTTACCGGACCATATTTTTCGGCATTTATTTGACTTTATGATAATTCCATATTTGTTTGGCTTAGTGACCGGCAGAGCTATCATGTGTCCGGAGAGATCGACTACCAGACGAGGTCGCCAAAATAAGCCAGACGCTTCGGCGTGCGCCTGTAATCTACCGGCTTGGAGGTTGGGTGCCGGAAACCGGCTGCATCATCCAGAATTTAACTAATCGCGAGTCGAACGCATGATTTCTGGGTTGGTTAAGTGCTGGATGATACAATGGCGACCACTCTCCAACCATAGAGGATGGCGCTGGGGTCGCAACCTGTCAAACATCCCCACGAAACATGATGGAAACATTAATTAAAACCGACCTTTTCTGCTAGTAGGGGAATGCCGCAAGAATGAAAACAAAAAATTGAACTGAAAACCTATCCAATCTCGTGATCGAACGCTAGGTTCATGGGTTCTATTGTTTTTAATTATTGTTTTGTTTAATTGTTAACAAACGCCAGATTTATTTTATCCCTTATAACTTGTCGTCTCCCCCGTCTCTGCATCGGTCTTCATAACCGCAGCATCAAACTTGTTTGCTGTACATTCTGTAATGCTGAATGCTGTGGGCCTGGCTGAATCAATAAAGTAATTACCTCACGAGTAGCCACATGCTTCTCGCAAAACTCGCTGACAACCGTCATTGGTGAACAGTTGTTTTCACGCATTATGAAATCAAGCCCCAATTTACCGCATGGTAGCGTGGTTGTTGTGCCAACTGTGCGCCAGTCACCAGGATAAATTTCAGTAGCCCCAATGAATGAAGACCTCCCCCCTCCCACCCTTGATCCAACAGAGGCTGACTGAGGGGGTAGACCAGGCAGGCGCTTCGGGGGCGTTTATCCCACGCTTCTTATAGCGAACGCCAATGACCTAGCAACCCGCTGGATAAAATAACCCCACGCTCGGGCGCGGAGTAAGGATTCAATTACACTGGAACACGTCAATCAGAGAGCGGTCCATTTTAGTTGAACTCCGAGAAGTATATGTTTTGGCTATTGAAGCGACGCAAGATAAGGAAAAATTGATAAATTTATCCATTAAGAGTGCTTGTCTCAAGCAAATTCCATATAGTGCTACCAATTCTGTTGAATCTAATTTCTTAGGCAGCATTTTGAATCCTCGTTTGTATTGACAAGCCCGCATATGTCGGTAATATCACAATTTAAATGCCACTAACCTAAATTTGACATTATAATTTTTCGTTGAAACCGTTTCATGGGAAAAGCTGAGGATTATGAATGTGTTTGTGAAAAAAATCGCGAATTTTAAAATCGAAATGGTTTTCATTAACCTAATCAACTAGTTATTGCGATTTCAAGAGGACATTGCGGGGGGTGGCAATTTTCATGCAGGTCACGAGAATCAAACCTTTCCCAATTAAAATGAATAACAATTAAACGCGTTGCTGGAAGTAAACAAATACATGTGGATCAAAACGGTTGGGTACATTTGGTGGCGCGATTGGATAAACTGAATCATACCACGAAACACGTGTTGTAACACCTTTGTCGAATTGCGAAATTGAAGGTCATACAGCAAACGTTATTCAGATGTGTACACGATTCTCAAGCCTACGATCATTTATGTATGTGTTTTCCGTAGTTGTAGTAGTAGTAGTAGTATGAGTAATAGTAGTAGTAGTAGTAGTAGTAGTAGTAGTAGTTCTGAAACTACATATCCCCTTATTACTGTTATTCTCATGTGTTAAACTCAAGCATGCTTTGATTGTATCTAAATGACGGGTGAAAATAAACTTTCCAACAATCCTTTTCCATTTTTTGTATACTCAGTTCAATTGGACAACATATTTGTAAACTTTAACTTGCTATGAATAATACAATTATCAATTATTTAAAAAAACAATTCGAAAAATCACTCTCGAGTTTCCCGTAAGTTCTCGTTAAACTGTTAACTGTCATATTAAATATCTTGTTTATTTGTCACGCGTACGAAATGTTTCATCATAAGTGCATGATAAGAATATTACACGCAACGACAAGTTCCAGCTCATTTTTTAACTCTTAGCGACTAATTGCGACAGTTGAGGAATGACCGAATTGTGTTAGGCAGCCCTTCAAGCGGCACCACCTTCGTAGTCGTCAAAGTGATTTACACTGAGACGGACTGGTGGAACGGCGTCTCCGCGATGAAACGGCCACCGAAGATGCTGGAAGTTCGTTTTCACGCGGTGGGCTATTACCATTTGTGTGTAGCACGCGTCTGACATCTCTGTGGAGCAATTTCACGAGGACTTGCGCGTTAATATGTCTCTGTGTCAACTGAGTCGCTATCCGAATGCTGTTCCATCCCTCATTAGCGAATCTTAATCACCTCCCCCAAATTGGGCTCGATTATGACACTATGGACAATTATGATTTCGATGAGCCAGCATATTCGGCGGCTATAGACGACAACAAAGCCTTTAAAGTCGTGGCGATCTACTGAATATGGCAGTCAAACGAGATCATGGGAGTCTAGTTTGGCAGATTATAAAAAGCACACGATTCGAGGGATGCTTGTTGACCGGAAATCCAAGAAAACATTATTTTTCCCGGAGAAAATAGTCCAGTTTATCGCGACCAAATTGACCACCTGTAAATGCCCAGTAAAGGTGATATTGGAATGTGGCACTCGGATAACGAGAGATTTAAAAGCCATAAATCTCTTCGAAAAAACCAACGGATTTTGTGTTGGGGACATTTGCAATCTATTATTTATTATTATATTATTTGTAGACAACAATAAACAGATGATGATTTCCCATTCGACATTGGCTTTTATTTTGAATTTGAAAAACTCACTCGAACTTGTATGTTGCAGTTTCTGGGCTAACTTAAGACCCCCTTTTCCTTAGCTGGCCGACGACGTTTCATGGCCGCACGTTTGGACTCCTAAAAAGCTAGATATTCTACCCTAGAGTGAAAGGCACCAGAGGTAAATGAGATTGTGTTATTGGAGCATGTGTCATACCTTTGAGGCTTCTTTATGACAGCATAATCGGCGAGATTTTAAAATGGAGATAATTATGACTGAGCACAGATGGTTGAGGGTGGTAAAGGGGTGTCTATTTATTGAGTTCTCCGTGTTTTAGCGCGTGAATCGTGCGCGGACAGGGGTGTCTTAACCACCAGGTTAATTAGGCGATCAAACGGGTTCAACACACCCATTGGCTCAACGGATTTGGACTCGATGGAGGGACATTCAAAATGCCGAATGTTCGAGATTAAACATGGGTTTGGTGAAAAAAAAAGCGGCAGCGTGCATCGGAGTGTAATTGGTAAATTGACATGGTTCAAACCGAAAAATTCAACGGCAAACGAATTTCAAGTTGGCGCAGTAATAAAAATGGTTAAAAACGTTTATTGGCGAAATATTATAAGTTAGGTTTTGCACAAATTTGGCTCACGTTATGGGTAGGACCTTTCAAAGGTATCCATTACGCGTTTACCAAACATTATATACTTTGAGGGTTTCATTTCTTGCAAATTGACCTCGTTATTTTTTTCGTTCATTCGTGTTAACTTATTCTGGATCTTACAAAAGTGGATACCTGTAGTATTATAATTACCATCAATCATACAGCATAGCTACTTTAATTATACAAGTAGAATATATTTAATCATCATGGTGTCATTTCCAACGTAGATGCTAAAACTAAATTTCATTTTCGAAAAATCTAGACAAGCGGTTCACAAGCAAAATTGCCAATATCTTAATCAAAGCAACATCTTACTTATTTAAATGCCAACATTCCAAAATGTCAATATAAACCAACACCAATTTAATAAAAGGGGTTCACATAGCGGAGCGAGCCCGTTTAAAAGCCGCTTTGTTAATGACGTGGAGTAGGCTCTGTTTGGCGGAATTAATGAACATTCAGGTCAAGATTATTCAAAATATTTCCGCATAAAGTGTAACTTATTCCAATGTTATAATTTTAAATGATTTAATTAGTGTTCGCGAAAGTCAGGCCTTTCCGTTGTTAAATACATTCGATTGTCCCACGTTAATTTTGGGATGATTTTCTTCTTAGAAAACCCGATTCTGGCATATCAGGACAATGCCGAGGATGTCTACAAAATAATTGTCTATTTCTGGTATGAAAACCTGCAAATAGCTCGCTTAATTAAGTACACTAAATCAGAAATTACATCCTTCTTTTTGGTGGCATTGTACAGATAATGGAATCGTAGAAAATTAAGTCGCTGTTATATTTTTAAATATATATGAATACAATTACCAAATAACGCTTTTATTTGGAATTCTTACACGTTTTAAACAAATTTTCGAGACTATAACATTAATATTTCCAGAAATTTATTCACATGCTGCGGTTGCATACAAAATTAAAGAAACTATGTTATTAAATTAATGAAGTTACAAGTCGGTGTCAGCATGTTTGTAGAGGACTGAGTAGTTAATTTACCGCGGAAATGTCCAATATACTCATTAAAATTCCTATAATGAAATTTTCCATGCATATTTTCTGGTTTTTTCCCATATCTGAAGTGAGTCAATGATGCAAACAACAGGCCTCTATCTTATTCTTTTTATGCAGGAGAACTTACAGATTCGGTGGTTGACTAAATACTCTTTTGCCCCACAGTAAAATTTGTGACAGATATGGACGCTTTATTTATAAGGGAAAACAACAGAAAATGGAGTTGCAAGTTAATCGAGTATATTGTTTTTGCGTTTATTTTACAGGCCATAGTCATTAGAAATTCTACAAAATCAAAACCGGATGGAATTTGAAAAAGAAAATTATCAAATGTGTTAATTTAAAATACTAGCGAAGAACCAATTTAGCTGCAGAATCGTTGATGTTTCGTGTTGGGTGAAATCGTGGACCCCAGATCCTTGAAATGATTGACAGCCTCCACCAACTGAGTTGTAATATCAGCGATTTCTTTTTCGACACTATCCAATGGCTCGATGAGGGCTACAATGGAGAAATCGTCGGATTTATCTATCCATTCCACGAAATATAAGTAAATGACCCTCAAACTCGTTTCATTTACCCTTGACGTCACCTATGTCCAGCTCCAGTTTATCAATGTAGGCGTTGACCTGCTTCGCGAGTTCGCTTGGATCCTCAATCACGTCGCTGGATTCATCCTGCCCATTCTCTCCAGCAATACGATCCATTGTGTCAGAGAGAAATTCCAATTTTTCATCCAGTCGGGTGAACGAACTCTACAGATTACGCAATAACGCCTGCTGTTAACCGATTGGTTACATTTTGGAAGAGACAGTGTCTGAAGCAGTGCTTACGTTGAGCGTCTGGAGGTCCTGCAGACTGCCCCTGCCCTGCCGTTTGGCAGCATCCGTTTCCAGGTAAAGACGCTGGGCTGTCGCGGCGTCCCGGTTCGCCTGATCGGACTGCTCGCTTGTTTCCTTCGACAACATCAGCTTCTCACCCTCCAGTCGCTCCAAATCGTCCTCAATCTTCAATTAGGAAAAGGTCCAGAGGAAGCCATTTATAATAATAATAATAATAGTATAATTGTACTGGTTCTTTCAAGATGCTGTTAAATTCAAATAAAACACCCATTTAAATAGAAAATGGTCATCTTTTTGTTGTATCGATATAGTAGAGGATATACAATTAATGCACAAGAGATTACATATTGTCAATGTTTACAAGTGCGTGTTGATTCGCTACGGTGAAAAATATGAAAATTGACCGGTGTTCTCAGCAATTGGCCCTAATCGCGAATTTTGCGCAAGCCTTCTAAGGTTCACTTGGTGTAAGAATTGAAGAATAAATATCGTCGGCAACATCGACAATTCTTTAATTTCACCAAAATAATCGAAATCGGTAAGCCTGCAGTTTGCGGGGGACATTTCAAATCGATAATTTCTTATTCATAAACAGATGGTGATTTTCCATAAAAAATGCACGTTTTATTTGAATTTGTAAATCAAACGCCAACTTGTAAGACCCTGTATTTGTAAGCTTGAGTGAACCAAACCGTCCCCATTACTACATGATGGCAGCACAGAGTGTCGCGGTATGGCACACGAAAACCATAGTTGTGATGAAATAAGAATCGGAAATTTACTTCCGAACTCTTAACATCTTAATCTAGTTCATCTGAACCGAAAAAAATACAACTTTAATTTATTTTGCGCACATTAGAACTTATTATTGCCGCGTACGAAGGATCCCTATACATGTGTAAACCAAACGTCGATTCATTGAAGGGGTTTAATGAATTTATATGAAGAACTTGGTTACTGCGACAGTCTCACCTTTTTGGACATGTCTTGGTATTTTTGATCATCTAAAACGTCAAAGACGGGGTCCAAATCCATGACATCGTAGATCTTTTCGACATCCTTCAGTTTTTTTACTTGGTCAAGGAAACTCTGTGCTCTCTCTCTACAAAAATAATAAATAAATTTATCATAAGCTTTAGTGTGAGATAAACTTGGTCATCTTATCACGGGGCAATCGGTAAATGAGAACCATAACAGTCATGGTGTTTACCAAAGATTGGATATCAACTATCAAATCGCCCTATCGGGAAAAGAACGATATGGGCGTTCCATTTAATCAAAATGGATAAAATTCGATCGAATCTCCTAATAGATGATAAAACGGTTTGATGGGTGCAGCCATTGTGATTGGCGTTCACAGTGGCACCCGTGGGGGATCTACCTCGCAGTTGACAGCTTCACCATCAGACCACCCAGACGCCATTATATCGCGGCAACCGATTTCGGCGTTTCATCAACAATTCTGGAAATTTTCCCACCTTGTTCCGTATCTGCTTCAATACACACTGTCTTGTTTTATGCCGAAAGTTTTGGTCCTACTGACCTCAATAAGGCCAATACAATAATAATAATAATTATTATATAAGAGACTGGCAAATACGAACATCACGCTACCCAATTTCTCTGGAGTTGTTTGCCAATTTCCCGAACTGATTGCAAAAACACGACAACACAGGTAATCACCGGATAAAGCGAGTGATTGCTGATTTTATGTATGTCCTCGAAGTGCATGTTTTGCTGTACCATTTAATTGTAAACGCTTGGTCCTCGTGTCCTCAATAAAGAGTTTACATACATACAGTTACATCGGTAAACTACGTGACTACGAATATGAGAAAAAACCCAACCCCCCAACTAGTTAGTAAAATTGCTACAACTCAAAGCGTAACCCTGCCTGGTTCGTTCGGCCCGACTAAGAAGATCTAGGGCTGCCTGCTTCTCATAAGATGTCTCCCGAAGAATTTGTTCGGCCTTGTCGCGAAGCTGGCCGGCCAGTTGCTGCAGTTGATATCCCAATTCCTTGGCTTCAGGAATGTTGGCAGTGTGATAAAGCGCTTTTATCTCGCGAACCAACTGAAATGCAAAAGGAAGATATGAGTAAACCAGTTTGCCATTTTGATTGGGTGATAAATATCGTGGAACATCAGCAACACGCTGTGGAGCTTCACGATTTTCGGTAATATTATCAGCAGAGTCATTCTTGAAACGAACTGATGGATCTCAAATCCCTCATTGCCATGAAAAATACAGCTGAATTAGAAGAAGTTTTTGTTGCTCAACTCGCGTCACGTCTGTTGCAAGAAGTCTGAAAGTGACCATTATTCCCGATGCGCCTAAATGGTTTAAACCCAGGAAAGTGTCTATTGTCACTATAAATCTCAGATGCAATAAACAGCAGCAGAACTGCATAAAAGGCACTCGCTTCATCGTATCTTTCCCGACTGAGTTCCTTGAATCTCTCCAAAGCCTGGCGACCCTCCTCCATGATGGTATCCGTCAGGTTGTGGGCGTGGTCGATTCTCGAGGTCAAAGACAAGAGTTGGGTATGAACATCTTTCAAAATATTTTCTGCTTCAGCCCGAGATGTGTTCACCTAAAATGTACCATGATGAATAATGAAACCGTCGGCTGCTGTTGTGCCTATTTGGGTCGTAATAGCCAGGATATAATAATCAGAAGGCTCAGACCTGTATTTGTAACCTACCCCGGAAATGAGGTGGTGAACCCGCGTCGATCGTTGCAGGACATCCGACAACTGATTTTGCGTACTAAAGTGGAGGGCCAACAGTTCTTTCAACCTTCCCTCCGAGCTCATGGCACATCCGGTATTGCCTGCACACTCGGCGATAATACCGTAGGGTTGGAGTGATGCTTGTAAGATTAGCGTGTAGTCCTTGAGATTAAGCAGTTCAGGAGTTATGGGGTCACAGCTTGCGCCTCCGCAAGACGACGGACAAGTGTCGATTTCAGCATTTCCTGTCGGAGTTCGAGCATTGTCTCCGCAAATCTGAATGACGCAACAAAATGGTTCGGGTAAGGGAACAGTTTTAGAATACATCAACAAAACGGTCGCGTTTCTTAACGAGGAGCACATTGAAGGTGTAACGGTTGATGAATAATAACAATGAAGGGGGAGCATAAGGAGTAGGGGAAATTAGGAGAAGGGTGGGTAGGGAGACGGGGGACGGGATTGGTTGGATCTTGACGATAAGGCGGGTGAGGCAGGCGGAGTAATAGGCGTATGAGGCGGCGGATGGTGTAGTTGGAGTACGATGAGGGGGAGTTATAGGCGTAGGATGAGGAGGAATGGGGGGGAGGAGGAGGAGGAAGAAGAAGAAGAAGAAGAAGAGGAAGATGAGGTAGAGGAAGAGGAGGAAAAAGAAAAGGAGAGCAGAGGGAGAACGATAGGGAAGGAGGATTTGACGGCTGCAGACTAATAACGATGAAGGGTAAATGAGGAGGTTGAAAAGGCGGGTTTTGGAGGAGGTGGGCGGAGCAGTCAGAGTGGCAGGTGTAGGATGAGAAGGGGCGGGGGATAATGTGAAGAGAATATCGCGTTTGGTCCTACTGCGTGTGTGGATAAACCAAAAAAAGAAAATCGTACCATACGGTTGATTTGCTTGATTTCTCCTTGAAGATCCTTTATGCGTTCGCGGATTAATTTTTTACGTCGTTTGAACTCTTCGTCCTCCAAGCCATGCCTGTTGACTGAGAGAGTGGCCGAATCCAGAAGACTTTCCAGACTGTTTTTGCGACTATTCAGACTACGCTGTAAGGCAAGTATCTTCTGGCCTTGTTCTTCTGCTTTCCTCAGAGCCGTATAAGCTCCTAAAATGAAAAACAAATGTTTTGTTTCACAAACAGCCAATCTACCGAAACTTACCATAAGGATCCTGAATAGAATAATTACGGCTTTCATCAATCATGTTGTCCAGATCCCTGGAAAGTTGTGTCAAGAAAAGCTGGTTCTCGATTAGGGAGTTCTCGAAACCTTTCTGGTCATCCTTAAGTTTCTGCAATGCCTTTTCAGCTTTTGGAAGTTTGCCAAATGAACCGTCTGGGCTCTCAAGAGTGTCTACTTGTTGTCTGGAAACCAAATGCATAGTTATCCTGTGCAAAGTTACCACAATAACAATAGTAATTTAACTAAAATTCTCACTCCAGGAGTTTGAGAGCTTTGGAAAGTTTTTCCAACTGAGGATCCGTTAGGCTTGAACCAGGTATTAGCTCCAGTTGCACTACAAGTCCCTTGAGAATATCGTAGACGGGTTTCAAATCCGCGGGAAGCTGACTGGATGTTTGATTCTGAAGATGTTCCATTTCGTCTGAAATGATAAAAATACTTATACAAAAATTAAAATCGCTTGGAATACTTCAAACTTATCTAAATGTGTCGACATGTCCAAGGTCCGTACCACCGATCATTTTTGTGACTATGTATGAGTTAAATCGATATCAATCATTGAAATTCGATGGTATGCATATTACCTATCTCTGGTGTACTAAAAGTGGGGGTTTTTTCGACAGAGGTGAGTTGGAATTTAAGTCCAGTTTTTTCTGCAAAAATACATCTCTCCGGGCATTGAACTGCCACGGAGAGATAACCTACTGATGACGCCAGTGATTGCATTGTCCCAATCAGTCCAGCACTCGCCGCAGGGCTTGCAGTTGGGCAGGAATCCCGTGGTACCCCGGTCACAGCGATCGCAGCGTCTGCCGGCGATGCCTTCACGGCAGACACATTGACCCTTCCCGGGGTCGCAGACGTCGCCCACGGAACCCGTGAGATCACAGTCACAGCCTTTTTAGAAAAAAAAATTACATTTTAAAACCAACCCCGTAACAGGAGTTGCCACATGTTGACGACAAACTGTTCTGACTGAATGCTTCCCGGAAAACCGGAAATGTTCGGATTATCCTTGGTAGATGTGTCAATCGATGGTTAATCATCAACATGAGTATGTGTTTAAAGTGTACTGAAAAGTATTATCTGGAAATGCGCTGGTTAAGGGCATTTTTCGGCTGCTTTTTGATATTTTCAACCGTGACAGTGTTTACCCTCCCCCTCTTCGATTGGATGAGCGACATTCGCGTAAATCGGCCATCTCACGTGGCTTCGCTATCTTCTACGAGAGGATAAACCGGCTTTCCAGTTGATCGGCGCCAATTGGTGTCACGCCCGCGGTGGATGCTAATTGTTACAGTACGTACGCTGACATCCGGCGGGACTTCTTGGGTCGCCATAGAAGGTCCTCTGACACTGATCGCACTTGCGTCCGCTACGATCGGGTCTGCAGGTGCACTGACCGGTTTGCTGGAAAAATAACGAATAAAATACCAAAACTGAGAATTTCACCGACATGAAATGGCGGCTAGAATACTACTCTTATGCATGCGGTATTTCATATTGGCGCGCGTTTTGGATAGGGCCTTTCAATGGCCGCCATTTCCCGTTTGCCAAACTTTATATACTTCGTGGGTTAAATTGGCTTTTCTTGCTAATTTACCTCGATGTTACTTCTTAACTTATTCTGCATTTTCTAAGTATAATCGTGACGTCTATTGAATATTTTAATGCTGAAAGTTTTGGTCCTCGTGACCTTAATAAAGCGAATATTATTATTATTATATTCAAAATAAATATGGCCAACAATCTCCTACAAGAGGATAAACCGGCTTCATAGGGGGTTCGATTGGAAGTGTCTCGGGAAATCCTTTACGGGTGGCAGGGTCCCCAAAAACAGAGTGAGGATTCGGACACTTACGGCCACTTATATTAAACTATACCGAAGTTCGAAAACCTGCGTAACCCAACCTTGAAAATAAATCCGATTTAACACCGACCACGTGAGTCGAATGACTAAATGCGCATAAATAAAGGATGCCACTTTGAGTAATAAACGTATTCCTGAAGTATGGCGAATTTTAAACAACCGCTAATGACTGTGCTCCGCTCCCGGTGACCTCTAGCCCGAGTGTGGACCTTTATTCCACCATACTGGAAGCCATACTTTACATGCTCGTCCCATGATTGGTTATTTTACAGCCAATAACAATCCACGTATCGCCAATACATTAAAACAATAAACCGCAGCGTTCAACAAAGACGAGCATGGCTTCACCAACCTAACGTGGCTCCTTGTATCACACATGAGAGAGTCACCTGGATTAGCTAGTATCCTTGCTCTGCTAGTCGGGGGACATGAGGTCAAGGCCATCGCTGTTGGACTGGGGACACCACGGGTAAACATATGCCCGAGAAAATGCATCACAAACCCACCATAAAGCCGGTCTATCCTCTAGTAGGAGATAGTTACACAAATTGGCATTTTTTTGGAAGAAAGCTGGAGTTGCCTCGAGATACCCTTTAAATCGTGATGCAGCAATCTAGTAAATGTCAAGTCTGGATCATCAAGCCTACCGGGTAGCAGTCGAGGTTGAGGGAGCCGGTGGGGTCGCAATCGCAGCGGGCACAGCCGCTGCCAGAGCTCAGGTTGAAGTGTTGGGGTGCGCACTCGAAGCATCGCGGGCCAATGACGTTGGGCAGGCAGTTGCAGGCTCCCGTCTGTCGGTTGCAGGGCGCGTCGGCCCCACCCACGGTTCCCTGGTGGTAGCAGCTGCATCGCTGACAGGCCTGCATGCTGGCGTTGCCCCAGAAGCCCTCGATGCACTTGAGAAGGAGTGGGTAAAAGATTAAAAAAAGTGTTGTAGTTGTGCATTTATACCTGCCTGTTATTCTCCACTCCCCGCACCTTCCCCGATGCAAGACTTATTCTTTGTCACGACTATCTCCTGCGAGAGGATGAACCGGCAGCTCCATGAATTTCGGGAACGGTGGCCGCCCATCTTGGTGTCCAGCAATGGCTCCAGCTGCGCACTCCGTCGATGAACTGCAAGCCGAGGCGTTCAATGTCGCCGTTGATGGTAAAAAACCACGTTTTCAGTTACCCGTCGCTCCGGCAGCGCCAACCTTGGCAAGGTGACGGCGATAGGCACAGGTTTACAAGGCCCGTGTCTGACCGGCGTAGACCGTGGCCGAAGCACTACAGCCGAGGGCGTTGTAAAAGGGTTGACAGATATTCCGTGTTCGCACAGCGGAGTCTTATTTCGTCGCTTGAGAGCCGCCCACGCTAGTCCGCTTTAGAGATGCTTCGAAGACACCAGCGATAGAATACTTCAAATCTTCTCGTGTGTTCGACGCGCCGTGGCCTGGCTTCGCAGCCGTAAGTTAGAATTGGGCGGATTGCAACGCGATGGATGCGAACCTTTGCCCGAAGGCTTATATCGGCTCGGCCCCACAGGGCTGTTCGCAGTTGGTGGAACGCTTTCCAGGCGCTGTTGACACGTAGTTGCACTTCCTCCTTCGGCTGGCCGTTCGGCAGGAAAGTGGAACCCAGATATTTCAAGGCTGGAACATACTCGACAGGCGCATCGTTGAAGTAGATAGGCTTAGAGCGGTGCTCAGGACACGCCGAGACGACTTCGATTCTCGATGTGCCTAACCTATGCCTGACCCTTCTTGTGGATGGTGACGTAAAATGTCATTCGGTGCATTTTCATTGGACTTACTTGATCACACCGATCGCCCTCCGTGTTGTGAAGACAAATACGACAGGTTCCGGTGACCTGATCACACCCTCCTTCGGGTGGAAGATTGCCGGAGCAGTCACAGGGCCTGCAAGAACCCCCAAAATCGGTGGGGTTCCCGTAATAGTTAGGTGCGCATTCGGAACATCGGTGACCTGAAATAATCATGAAATATCCGTAAAAAATAAGACCAAAAATAGAGTTATAAAGATAGTGAAGATAAACCGGGTTCAAACGAGATCTCTAAGGGCTTTTATTCAATTTGTCTGTGATGCAGTTGACAGGTAAACTATTGACTTGATAATCGATACATTCGGCGGTCGATTGAGACCATCAGACCTGATTGGCTGTCTCCCCTTAAAATAGGGTTATTTAGCCTGTTTCAGTGACGATGACTCAAACGCTTTGGCCCGAATAACTTCATCGTCAATCGCGGCCGTGACAAATATGGATTGTCCGGATTATTTTTATTTAATTTGTTTAATATGAACCTTTTCCCAACACTTTGGCGCAGCTAACTCCGTGTTTGCGTTCCTCGATTGATTCAACGTTTGGGTATCTCCAACACCCCATCATTTATACCTGCGTTGCGGGAAAATGTTTCTGTGGGACAGTATTGTGGTGAAGACTAATTTGGATGAAAAACGTTCACAGACCCAAGAAATTTCTAGCCTCCCACCACAACGCTTGCGTCGTAAATGCATCGTTCCTTGGTTGTCGATTCAGTGCAAAACCGTAGAGAACTTAATTGAACAGCCCACCAAGACGCATACAACCAATTGCTCTGTGGAGACTTTAACGTTCTCGTCAAACTTAATTGAACTGACCCATATATCCAAGTTTACAGTGGCACTGCATTCCGACCACTGGGTGCATGGAACAGCCATCGGAATTGTCCACTCCACCACCGGGACATTCGCATGGTTTGCAGGGCACGCCCCTTAGTGGGTCTCCGTAGAATCCTTTAGCGCAGGACTCGCACCTAGGTCCACCAGCATTTTCACGACAGCCGATGCAGGCTCCCGTCCGCTAAAATATGATAATATACCTTCAGAATAATCTGCATTGTGGTACGGAATGTTTTAAACAAGCCAATACGTGTCGGAATCGGCCCGAAACATGCGTATTCGTCGCTAGTAATTGCCTGCCAACTAAAAACCATACCTAATAGGTGGATGTTGGTCTTTCGTATATGATATATCATTTATTTTCACAAAGCGTTTTCGGTTTGCGTAAACTTCACAGATGTTGGCGTTATTTTCACTGCATCGCCACTAGTGCGAAGAACGCGCTAGTACTACTACTACTACTACTACTACTACTACTACTACTACTACTACTACTACTACTACTACTACGACGACTACTACTACTAAAACGACTACTTGGGGGCCATTAGTAGTGCAGGTAGAGGCGGATCCAAAGCCGTATTTCTATGGTCCAATGGCTTAATCTTACCTGGTCACATTCTTCAGCAAGTTTGTTGCATTCGCATCGCTGGCAATATGGGAAGTTCCAGTAACCCAGACCACACCGGTCGCACTGACGACCTTCGATTCCTGGACGGCAGGGGCACTGGCTTGAAATTGGGTCACATTGGAGACCCACGGAACCGTCGCGACTACAGTTGCAAGCTGGAACAAATAAAGAATATGTGGTTGCTTAGGGTACTCCTCTTGGTGAGTGGAGAAAATAAAAATAAAATTGTGTGTCTCGGGTATTTTGGTTTCATGACACTATTGTGGTAATTAGACCATCTTATGTCTCAATCTGCGCCTGTCACAACCCGGAAATCCGCTTGACAAGCAGGCGGAAACTGGTACGAGAAGTCGGAAACCAAAATTGCGTGGTTTTCGAAGATTCCTTCAGCGGCAATCGCTCCAAGTAAAAATTCCTCGGTTTCATTTTCAACAGTCGGTTATCTTGTAGTGATCATATAGATATCGCCTTCGGTAAATGCCATTCTCTCTGTTTCTTAGTTGACCGATTCAGAATACTCGGAGTAGGCTCAACCCGTATCAAGACCTTCGTCCACACCTACATAATTCATCTTATAGTTTACTTTTCCCCGTGGTTTTCCTTGGTCTCAAATGTTCTGACCTTTTAACTCTGCGAAGTTGTTTTTAAAAAATCTAGTTTCTCATGCTCTCTATCCAATAGACCATCATCAACGCCATTTTACTAGTTAGACACTCATCGCTGCTCGGATATTAGATTATTCCCTTCCCCTCTATTAAAATTTGTCGAAATGTAAATCTCTTCGACCAATACGTAAGCAATACGGTTCAAGACCTGCAAGAGCAAAGGTATATTGCGATTCGGCCAGTCTTTATATGTCCCGATTTTTAGATTCACCAGAACAGGTGAAGCAGGAACTAAATACGGTTTTAATATATACATATATAGCGTATATTTTAATGCTTACATTTTGGCAAATAAAGAACGCAACAAAGCGCGTACCATCATTATTAATGTTTATCGCGCTAATCATTGTTTTAAATCTAACCGATATTATCCATTTCGGACAACCGTTCATGGTCTTAATCGTCTGCGAAACCTGGCACGCTACCATTGGCGTAGCATATTTCTACACACTTACGACTGCATCCGGAAGGACTGAAGTGATAGTGATTGACATCGCATTGGTTGCATGTTCGTCCGACGACTCCCGGCCGGCAGGGGCATTGTCCTGTCAGTTTGTTGCACACCGGAATTACAGAACCCGTCACGTTGCATCCACATGCTGCAAAAATAGGCAACCAATGTTAGACCGTAGAGTGTGAGGCGGTAAGGTAATGATGGACTATTTCATTTGGCCTCCAAACCGATGCCCTCACAGCGGATAAAAGTGGGCGCTTCACTCACTAATGGCCACCGCCCCGGTATCTCTCCAGTGAATTTCGGGGATGTTGAAGTAGGCCTGGCAGCGCTCGGGCATTCCGCTGGGATCTCCACGACCGGACGCGAGATCCTCGGCCAGCTCGCGGTAGGTCTCGCAGTATTCTGCAATATAGCCGGCGTCGCCGTCATCGGGTTTGAAGATGACCTTGAAAGGAGCAGTTGTCGGAGTTTGGTCACTTTAATATGGTGCGATTTCCAAATACATTCGGGCATTCGGCTCAGAAAATTTAAGGTTTTTTAGGGACCAGCTTGCAAAGCAATATTTCATGCGACGTTCTGTATTAATCGGGAATAAAATGGTCAGCTCAAAGCGCATCAAAGCCTTCGTGGATATGTGCACCATTGCCCGCTCAATAGACTGCTCCCCCTTATTATCAGCGATCTCCGATCTCAGGGTGTTTTCCCTGCGTTGAATTTTTAAAATAATTTAATTTTCCATTGGATTATCTGTGCACACAATTAAATTCATTATTACTCGTCGCCATTTCAGTAGTTGTGCCTTCCTCCCTTCTCTCCCCCCCCCTAGAAGAGCTTAAGCACGAACTCAGAGATTGTTTTCATCCGTAGAATTCTGCATTTTTGGTCATCATGACCTTAACATAGCGATTATCATTATTATAATAAAGAAGGTAGGAGTTCTATTTTGGATTCCCAGATGCCAAATAGATCTCCACCGGTATCCTTTACATTGGAGCCCTGTTTATTTAAACAGGGCAGATCATCGGGTATTTGGTCATGCACACGTCTACTTCAAGAATCCTCAATTGACCCAAAACAAGTGAAATGTAAAATATTTACGTTTCCAATAACGATTTCGGCGTATGGATTTCCCCCAGGTCTTTCGGAAAGGATTGTAAGGATTGCTTTTTTGTCGCCAGTTAAGCAGACTTTGGGGAGAATAATTTTTCGTTTGTCTAAAATCAGAGATAACATTTACTATTGTTTTTCAGTATACATTCTTCATGCGTGGAATTCGTGGGTGGTGGTGTGGTATCATGTGGCGTTTTTTCCACAAATAAACTGGAATTAAAAAAAACGTGAAATACAAAAACATACCGGCCGTTATTTCCACTCTAAATGGTTGATTCCGACAGAGCGAGCCTTCTTGTCTCACGTCCACAGTTATGGTCCACTTATCTAAGTACCCAAACTTAAATAGGAAACACGAGAAACAGGAAACATGATTGTGTCGAAATATAACGAAGACTAATCAATAAACTGATATCGGAAAACTGTTGAACAAAATTGCCCTTTCTTTAAAACACCAACCAATGCAACAGAAGATCACACAGACTCACGTTTTTGGGGTCAATTTCAATTGTGAACACATAGTCGCCATCCTTGGGCGGATGTGCAACACCGATCTCGATCGATTGTTCCGTCCGATCAATAATCATCTGAGGAGGTCTTACGTAGTAGCCTTCGTCGACGATACTGCAGTCGCGACCACCAAAGTGTGGTTTGCATTGGCAGATCCCGCGATCTACGTCGCATTCCGGACCAAGTGAACCAATTGCGCCGCAAGAACAAGGTTGACATCCAATTGCAGTGGATGTCAGGTTGAAGTATCCCGGCTAAGAATTAAACAGTTGATAACATACACCCTCGTGACCTCGCAAACTGCATGGTTGTACTCTGGGGTTATATGGGTAGACGCCAAACCCCCAGGACATTCCTTTCTCTCGTCGCCTAATAGTTCCACGTGGATTTTAAAATAAAGCGACCCAAATGTATCATATCCGCACTAGGCAGTGCCGTGTAATATCCTTTGAGTATTTTTGGTAGCTTCCTGATACCCATCCTGAGTAATCTCGACCCTAAGTGCTGCTGACGAATAATTGCATTGTTTATTTATCTAAAAGACGTATGCTGAACATCATGATTTATTGAGGTGATATTATATGTTGTAAAACCAGCCCCCCCCAAATCAAGATTTAAATTTCAGAGGTATGCCCACCCTGGTCCTTAGGCTAGATAAGTGAATGGGATAAAATAAAATGCAAACGTACAAGACAGCGGTCGCAAAATTCTCCTTCGACGAAGCGTTTACATGTGCAGGCTCCCGTATACTGATCGCAGCCACTGTTTCCTTGGGTTCCCAGCATGTGGCATTTACATTCTTAACACAAAAATGGAAATTAGAGCGAAAAAAGTAGATAATTGGTGAACTATGGGATACTCACCTTCACAGCCATCTGGGTTGTCAGCACGAAAGTTCCAGAATCCAACGCGGCAGCGGTCGCATTTATCGCCACCCACGTTAGTCTTGCAAACACAACGCCCAGCAACCTTGCCCTCTGACGGGGATGTGTATTGGTCGCAGTTTTCATGGGACTCCGAACCACCCGCATGACAGTTGCAAGCTGTAATAGTCGAATAAATAAAACGCTGACATCGTAAATATATTAATTGCTACTTAAATTTGCACAGTAGGTAGACTAACGCTGGCAGGTATGTGGGGTGTTGATGGGGTAATCCGGGTGGCGGTAAAACCCAACGCTGCAAAATTCGCACTGCGGGCCCTCGGTATTGTGACGGCACTGGTAACAGTGGCCACCGGATACATTGCCAGACTGGATGTAGAGGATGGGATTAAAGTAGCACTGGTCGGAGTGATCGTGGCATTCGCATTCTACAAAGAAATATGACATTTAAAATATCTAAAGCCCATTTTCAAGTGCTAGACGCAAGCGAGATCCTTTCACGATGGTTTCCAACAAGAATAAGTACAATAAGCGATGGTCCTTTCGGGTCACGTAGCATTCCGGTGTTAGTTAGTAATTGATGCGTAATTTTTACGTTAATGGGTAACGTTTTCATTCCTCCGTGGGCCGTTTGGGTTATATCAGCATAAGCAATAAATAGAGCATCCAAAGCGCACTTTCACAGGCATTGGCAGAGTGTCGCGATGCTGGACGCCAGGGTTTGGCCTGGTAGAAGTTGGCACATCGCTCGCAGTTGTCACCGGCGGTGTTGTGCGTGCACTCGCAGACGCCGTATACCTAAACAAACAGAGCTACTTGGTTAGGAGTTGTGAGGTTATGTAGGCTTCATCGGTCGTCCGCACTAAAAGCACTTTGTCACAGAGTGATATTCAGGTAAATCGTGTATTATCAGGACGAGTTTGAAGCGGGTTAACAATCCTAAGTAAAATAATATCCCAAAAGATTTGCGAGTTATGCCGCAAACTATTTTTGCGTCGGCACATCTTTTGGCGACTCTTCTTAACAGGTACACCTATGTCAATATTTCTAAACCACGAGACGATATAACAGAAGCAACGAGCATTATTCATCGAGATGTTTGTTGAAAAGCTAGCGAGATATCGGTGAGATATCCCAATTAATTATCTGTCAATTAATTCGTGGAACATGTTATGACATTTGCCACTGACGATGATCAGACTAGCGAACGTAGATTTCGCTTTATAACAGAAACGGGTGAGTTGTTTTGTGTCGTTTATGTGCGCTTCGTTCCATGGCTGATAAATTGATCTGTCGTCGTTTATTAGGCCTGGTATATAACGGAAAATGGCACCTTCTCCATATTGGGAACCTCGTGAGGAGACTTGGGTTTGCATCGCGTGGCGTGACCAAAGCAGGAACAACGTCCCCAGACGTTCCACTCATACATGGCGTAGTAGTACTTCCTTCGAATGGCCGACGAATTGTCCAGCTGCATATCACCTAAAAGATACGTTTAAAATGTACAGTTGACCACAAAAAAAGTAATGGATGGATTTGGAGGCGAGCAAAATGTTCGTGCAAATCGTCATGTCCTCACGTCCTAGTTTAGCTATATCGGAAGGGCTTAGCATTTTCAGTCATCGGAATCCGTTTGATGGTATTTGTGCAACCTAAACTTGATGCTACATTTATAGGAAGAATGGCGTTAACGACCGCATTATGGGTGTTGCATACAACAAACGCTCCAATTGGAGGAAATCATCCCATTTGATAATATCGCCAATAAAGTATCCATTGACCCCAAGTACTATAACTTCCGCTCCTCTAACCACTTATAAATTGCATAAACCGGTGTCTTTTGATAATACTTCATATCAAACTGTACGTTCCAAATGTTTATGCTCCATTTTAACGGCCGCCGGTGTTGAAAGCATTGATAATAAATTACAGGTCATTTCGCCCTAAGCTGGGTAAAAACGTTGTTGATTGTTTTGCCTTGCAAATGTCGTTTGATTCCTTTTCGCGGGTTCGTTGACCTTAATGTAGTGCTTATATTGCCTACCACGCATTGGTGATTAATTTAAGGCCTTCGAAATAATGATTACAATAACACTGGAGAAAGATGCCTGTTTGATGGGGTTTCGGGACTGCAACTAGAACCGCATTTCGACTGAGGTTTTTATGCTCACCCATTTTTTTTCAACAGCCATTCAATTAATCAATTTACAACAGCCAGTGGTTGACCAATTGATGCCCGTGACCGCTGGTGTAAACGCTTTGAGTGTGCCAGTTCAACAGTTCATCAATCACCTCTATCCTGCCGATTACATTGCAAGAAACGTTCACATGTGCGCTGAAATTGTCATCTTAGAAACCAGGCTTTGTTTATCAAACACGGGGGCGCGGGATTCGCATTCACTCACCCCCGGTGACCCCCAGGAGTGCGCACGTGCAAGCAAGTGTACGTGGGTATTCTCGTGGTTGCGTGAACTCCTGACCAGCCTGTTTACGTCAACCCCCCGTCCACCTGCACACAACTTAGTTAGTATATGTTTCCTGCTTGATGAAACGTATTTTTAACCGGTTGGCTGATGAACCCGCCCAGTATGACGTGTGCCGAGAATTCATCAATGTTTTTTTTTCAATGTGCGTACATGGCCAAGACAGGTACGAACTGAAGGCATATAATGGTGCAGGTATAGCTACTCCATAGAATCTTTTGCCATTCTTGAATGAAATTCGCAGTTGCGAGAATAAGAGCTCGATTAAAAATCCCAATGGAACCTAAATAACTATTTTAATAAGTCTATCATTCCTTTTATAAACAAAATCATGGACGATGAAACTCAACCACGAAAATGGGTTCCATGTGAGTTCCAGAAAGCTAGAAGATTAATAAATTTACCAAGAGTGTTCAGTCGAGAGAAGGTCACTCGGAGGTTTGTGATAGCGGTCAGGTTTTGCCGCTCCTCACTGTATGGTGGAAGATTGGCGTGCATTTCACTGGGTGCCGCCATGAATGCAACCTACAAAATCAATCAGACATACGTTGTCATACGTCGAATAATCGACCAGTTTAGTGGTTATTGATTATACGAGGTGGTACAAAATGATCTGATACATTAGTATGTTGAAAAATAGCAAGTTATACCAAATAATTTACCCAACCCAGTTGTCGGAGATTATGTGGATCAAATACATATGAAAACGCCAACATTTGGCAATCAACCATTTTTAAAGCAAGAATTCGCTAATGAATTAAAATTTTAAGACGTACTACACCCCCTTCCGAAGGTGTTAGCTGGCTATATATGCTAGTGCAGGTAACATCGTCAAGCGTTCGGCGTGGACGCTCGGGAATAAGCGGATAGTCCCGCGGACAGTTATTTGAAAAGTATGCATAGGGTTGCCAGGTCTGGGCGAAGTCCACCGATCGCTCGAGATACATAGCAGCTGGGCGGAAGGTTTTGAATCGCAGAATCGTTGAAATAAATTGAAATTGGGTCTCGAGATTCAAGGTGAGGGTCACGTTGTGGATGGCATTCTCAGACTGCCACCTACAGAAAATAATAAAAGTATAAAATCCTATTTTCATATTAATTTTTATTTCACTGTCCTGAAATCAGCGATATTTAAGAATAAATACACGATTAATATAAAAGGAACGCTACAGCGAGGCATAGAAATTCTATTTTAAAAGACTAAGCATAAAGTAAGTTCGACCAAAATTGGAATAATGTATAGAAAATAACCATATTAAACGCTAAATTATTACCATCGCCCAGGTAGGCTAGGAACTCGGGATATGACATTTTCAATGCGATGACTATTTGGATTCGTAATTTCATTAAAGGGCTGTTTTGAATAGCATTCGCTGCAGTGGCTTTTTCCTCCAGCAGTAACAACACAGTATGTATCAACTGTCTCTAGGCCGCAAGTTGAAGAGGATAGTAGAGCATTATCCCTTCCGATGAGTAAATCGCCGGCTCGAGGACTGCAAATTGTATCCAGACATGAATAGTCATCCTCGTATGCGTATCCGTTTCGAATAACTACCGATTCATAAATGAATAAGGGAAATTACATAATAAGATGACAAGAAACATTTGAGTCCAATTAGACAACCAAATATGGGCCATCATTTGCGAACGCTGGCGGTTCTAAACCGCGGGTAAGTTATTTTAGTAAAGAAACAACAGGTTAAAACAAACTTTGGGTCATGTATTCCAGATACCATTTTAAAATAATAAGGTAATCAATAACTTATTAATCACTTTCGAGGTAAACAGTTGGATGGCTTGAATGTTCGAATTTGGGACAAAGGCTATCTTAGTCATAATACACGACGGTGAACGGTGGATTAACATGAAACGTATAGTTCCGATAAACCGACAATTATCAATTGATTTTATAAGTAGTTATTCGGACTATATTTATGTCTATGGAGTATTTTATTTTTGATGCCATTATCGGGTTAATTGCATTGCTATTCAGTTATTCGTGATTAATAATAATAAAATGTTTAGTCGCTTTAATGAGGTCACGAGGACCAAAACTTTTAGCATACAACCAGACAGTATAACAAACACTAGATATGAAAATTGTGTTTACGTTCCTGCTTCACCTGCCCTGGTGAAAATAAAAATCGGGACAAATAAGGAATGACCGAATGGCGACATGCCGCCGTTCTTGTGGGTATTGAACTGTATGCTCCATGCATTGTTCGAAGAGATTTACACGTAGATAAACTTGAACAGAGGGGATGGGAGGTGTCACTTAAAATACGAGCAGCGATTAGTGAACAACTATGGAAGTGTCGTTCAACGATAATTTCTTGAATTTAGAGCACAGGCAGGCCACTAGAAAACGAGATTATTTTAAAAAGCCTACGAGGGGTGAAAATGTCAGAACATTAAAGGCTGGTGAAAACGAGTGGGGAACACTATGCAATAAGGGTCATAATACAGGCGTGGACAAATGCTTTTATACGACTAGAGCTCCAAGCAAGTCCCCTGAACATGTTAACTAAGTAGCAAAGGTCACAAAATTTATCGAAGACGGAATCCACCTGATCACTCCAAGATAAACGACGGTTAAAAAAACGCCGAGGAATTTCGATTTTGAGCTCGAGGCTAAATTATGGAGTAAAGGGATTTTAGAAGTGCATGCGAGTGAATATTTAAAAGGATTATATCAACTATATATTATCGAAAAAAATAAAAAACTGTTGATTGGTGGTGTGTTAATCCGTTTATTCGTGGGTACAAAAACGTCTAGAAATGCAAGATCGAATCGATTGCGTAAACAATTTTAGCATAGGTGTAGTCTACATTTGTCAGGTAGTGTGAAACTCTATGAATCGACGCTAAATTTCGTGCAATCGACTATGGGTAATTCAGTATTTTGTATGAATAGTATTTGTTTTTAATAAGCCTGGGGTATGGGTGCGGAGAACGGTCAAAATGATTGGTTTGGTTCTTAACAACAATAACTCATTTTCGGTTTTTTAATTAGTTTTTCAACTTGAAATGTGTATACCAGATAGTAGAGTTATAATTCTCGTTTTTTTATGACGTTGAACCGGGAATCCACCACAATTAAATTAGATCTTGATGCAATTTCAGTTATGTAGTCTCAGGTATAATCTGCGTGGTAATCAAACAAACCCCAATGATACCCTTGTATACGATGTATATTTCTATATCTGTAAGGACTCGTAACAGTATCCCCAACGATGCAATTGAAGAAGACGCGGAGTGCTCGGTAAACAAACTCTGAGAGCGGATTTACTTGAGCATTTAAACACGTGAGTTGGCTTAAAGGCGCCATAGTGGTTCGATGTAATTGAATTAATAGCGAAGTAAAAATTGATTCTAATCGCAATTTCGTTAGTTATTTTCATAAAAACTCTAGCTTAATCATAATATTAAATGACCATATTCGAGTGACTAGTAATATACAACTATTATTGCAATAATTTACGGATGAACCACAGCGTTACCACACCGCATTCACATAAAGAAATTTAAAATAACCCGTCAACTGATTAGTGGATTAAAATGAAAACATTTCGGAGAAACCGAAGACGGGTGTTTATTAAGATTAGTGGTTGTCTACAACAATAGGAGTGATTAACACATGCGATGGAGTGACCTTGTCCTGTAGAGGCTGTTGACCGCCGACGCTAAGACGTACCGTCCCCTTGCCCGGCACCGGTGCGCCACATCGCGTGCCATTTTTCGTATTCGCCGGGCACAGAGGCGTGGCAGCTTTGCTCTCAAAACTCCAGACTGTGAGCTGCTCCGGCGACACGTAAAATCGCAACTTCTTCACCTCACCTGGAAACAGGGAGACTCTGCGGAAACCAACCAGTTGCCGGTAGGCCGCCTTGAATCGCCCACCGAATGCGTCCTCCGCTTTGGCTTCGAAAAGCTTGATCCACTCCATGTACACCTGAACCACCTCGTCCGAGGGTAGCAAACCACTGTTCGCGACCTCGGCGCTGAACGAGAACCCGACAAGCGAGGACACCGATGATGCCGGAAGGTCGAAATTTCTGTAGGTAAAAACCTCACCACCACCACCACCACCACCACCGGATGGCTTCTTGTTGTAAGTCAGTCCAAAGCCAAATGGGAATTCAACGCTTTGACAGACAGTGCTATTTTTCGGACACACCGAAAACTGGTTGAACCTATACGTGTGGTTTTTGACATCGTAGTCAGTGATATCCGGGATGTTCTGGAGACTGGAATACCACGTAAACGGCAGTCTAGCCGCCGGCATCCACCAAAAACCCCATCGCAGGCCTAGTCCGGGGAAACTATCAATGTGTTGAAGATTCACGGCATCCAAGGCCTCCGGCAAATGGCTGTCCGGGTAATAGGGGGTACCGGGGTTGCCAAGCAAGATTCGGGCAGCAATGTTTCCTGTTTCCTGACCTGGGTATCCGAACCAGAGTATTGATAAAACCTACACGAACAAAACACAATTTATACTACGGGATACTAAATAACCAAATTTAATCCGCTGCTGTTTGGGTGTTACCTGAGGCGACGAAACGGCGTCGGAGATATTAACAGGACTCGCCGAATAGACAAACACGATCACCGGCACCTTTGGTGCGTGAATAGATACAAGTTGGAGCATTTCATGTTGCCTCCCAAAGAGGTCCATATTTTTGGCGTCCTTGTGTTCAGCGACAAGGTTGCTTCCTGTCCCAATGGTAACGACAATCAAGTTAAGATGGGTTGAGTTGAGCAAATCTATGAGACTTTGTTCGTCTGTTTGACTGCATAGTGCCCCATTTTTGCAGAATTCCAGAGCGTAGACGCGATCCGCAACATCCCGAAGACCTAGAAGCAATCCGAAAGTTAAACAAAGAGCGTTGAAATTTCCGATTTCATTTTCATCAAAACCATTGGTTATAAGCGTCACCTTGATTTGTTTATCGCATGCATAAACAAGCAGATTGACGATTATGCATGGAAAGATAGCAGTCGATGAATGTTATTCGCGCGATAGCCAAATATACAATAACGA
Organism: Proteocephalus fallax; assembly: GCA_028672205.1. Taxonomy (NCBI): domain Eukaryota; kingdom Metazoa; phylum Platyhelminthes; class Cestoda; order Proteocephalidea; family Proteocephalidae; genus Proteocephalus; species Proteocephalus fallax. The sequence continues at coordinate 1,049,399 of JAPUBX010004043.1, read as the reverse complement.
GACGACTGAAAAACCTTATGTGGGTTAATCACAACTGTTATCGCTGCAGGGTATATAACCTCGAGAACTCGCTCAAGCTCGGACACGAACAGGAATGTTAAACCAATAATGTATTATTCCTGGGGGCAAATCAATTTCCATTAACGATCATTCAACGATATAATGCTTATGAAGCGGCGTGATTTCAACTTGCACTGCAACACTAGAAAAACTCCAACCATACCCTGGAATTACCATCACTCTAACTTCACCGGATAATCAGAAAGTTTTCTGTACGATTACGAGTCAAATTATAGCATATTTCACATGAATAATTTCGACATTCATACTGCATGGTGAATAAAAAGCGAATTGGCGTTAAAAGGGTGTCGCATTCTGCAAAGTTAGTCAGAACCTGAAAATAAACGAAAACCGAGGTTTGAATAAATTAATGTCTAGAGTAAAACAACAATGAAATTGGCGACTCTACACCAAATTTTCCTACTTCAGATGCCTAAATTGTAAAACAGACTGATTCATATATCATATAAGCTGGAAGACCTCGCAACCCTGGGAGCTTAGGACTCTCGAGCAATTTAAAGTTAATTAATACTTGGGAGTTCATTAAACCCAAAACTCAAAAGGAATAGACAAAAAAATAACCTTTCTCCAAAGTGGTTTCGTAATCGGGCATTCGATGTGCCGGATAGGAACCCAGCAGTTCGTCAATACTCGTAGCAAATGGTCCAATCACTGCCAAGCTGGCCACCTTCTCTGCCAATGGAAGAAAGTTCTTGGTATTTTTGAGCAATACGGTCGATCTACAGCCAGCGATAAGGGATAGTTGGCGGTGTTTGGCGCATTGAATGAACTAAAACAATAAACTGGCTTTAACATTATCATATGGACGCCTGATTACGTTTCCATATGAATCAACCCGAAAATTTAAACTGAACAACACCACAAGCAACACTTGCATCGTCTTTATTTAGCGATGCGTAGATGTTTTTTTCGGGTGGATCGAATTCCGCCTGCCGCATTCGAGTAAGGAACAATGGACGATTCATGGTTTCCAGCTGGTATCTACAGTACAGAAAAATTGGTGGGCTACATGGAATTGGCCACTTAGAGACATCCAATTGCCCTGAAATAAACCTTGAATCCATTAGAACCAAACCCATCTAGACCGCAATAGAATATAAAATGGACAATGCTAATGTAGCCGTCCCGTACGCCATCGTGATCATTCCTAACTTGATCCACGCACTCGAATCAACGCAAGTACATAGCTTGACCACATCAAAATCCTATCCAAATGTAAACAGGTACTCGGCCCGCTGAGCATAAAAAATGGGGGTGAAGTCCATCGATCCAAACAAGTTAAGACGATAACGAACCTCTTGATGACACCAGCCGCAACCAGGTATGGAAGAGTGCTGTAAACACCCCGGAGAACCTCTACTGAATTTTCGATGTTGGTCCCAGCCTCAAATGCGTGACGTGCTGCATCGAGGAATGAATTGAACGTTTTGTGGTCAGACACTAGGAATTGCAGGGCTCCTGAGTCGCTTATAACGAAACCTGGCGATGAATGAGGAGGAGAAAATGCCTAAGGTTTAACTGGACATAAGACCCGGGTGACTGGTCATAGTAACTATATTAGTACGTCTCGTCGTTTGTTTGGCTATTACATAAGAGGATGAGACGGAAATATAAATGTTAACGAAAGTTGCACGCATAGTATTTGTGATAAGGTGTGTAGGTGACATTCCAGTCCCCTCTCTTCCCAATTTACAACGTATAGCCATGTCTACACAGGCTCGGCCACTTTCTAGTAAATGTTTTGACCAAGAGAATATCGCGAACCTTTAAAGTTCAGATAGCCACGAAGAACATCCGTCAAAAGCCACTTGTTGGCACAATTCGGAACGCCATTAATTCCATTGTAAGAACACATGACTGATTGCGCGGCTCCGTTCGCCAGACAAGCCTTGAAGGCCGGAAGATACGTGAGCCACATATCGGCGGCTGAGACGTTCGCCTCAAAAGAAAGCCGAGAGACAGGAACATTTTCGGGACCTGAGTGGACCGCAAAGTGTTTGCAACATGCTGTGGTCAGATAGACGTGCTCCTCGTCCAGAAGCCTGCGGGAGAGTGGCCCCTGGGATGGTAGAGCAGAAAGGCCGCGAACGAAGGCGTTGGACAGTTCTCCCGTTAGGAAGGGATCCTCCCCAAGAGTTTCTTGATTCCGGCCCCAAAGTGGGTGGCGTAGAATGTTTACCACGGGCGAGAAACAATTGATTCCCTTGTGGTCCTTACAGAGTAATGAATTTGAAAATTAATGCGTCCTATCTTCCGCCTCCGTTAAAGCCAAGCTGGGTGGCAAATGCGGAAATGGTGTATTTCGTAATCGTTTTAAACTCACTTGATATTCACCATCACGTACATAACTGTTGAACTTCGCATGTCCCTCATATGCAGTGGCATTTGCTACTGCGTAAAACATATCACGATCAAAAGACGCAGCAAGAGATATGACCATTGGAAAACTCGTAGCGTCTCCATCGAAACCATAACCATGGAGACACTCAGAGCGCCATTGATATGGTCCAATTCCGAGGCGAGATATTGGTGGTGCAGGACCATGGGCTGGTCCAGCTCCACCGTGCATGAGTTGCTGAACCAGCTCCTGGTCGGTCAGGCGACTTAAAAGGTCATTGACACGTTCCTCGTGAGAAAAACTCGTGTTCCGAAATGGCAACGTATCGGAATATTGAGGTGTTATGCTCCATGAAGAGAATCTTAAGAACGCAAAAGATAATTTTACTGGCAAATTCCGTTTGAGGTTCAGAATAATATTAAAAATATATAAGGTTTTTAAAATCAAAATTACAAAGCCTAACATTTACTTACAAAAAACTCCATAAAACGAAAGCCGATATGGCGATAAGCAGCCATGAGTACAATACAACTCGACCACCGTCGTTAGTCTTCACAACACCCATTTGAACCAGCTGTTAAGGTCATACTCAAAAGTTGGTTACGTCGCGGAAATGTGCACATGAAACAAATAATACATTTTAAGTGATAGAAATGCCCTTCCGTTATCATGGGGACGACCAACTTCCATTGATGAATGAAAATGTGACAGTAATTGTCTCATTTTGGCCGAGCGTAGTGGCGTGCGCTTGTAATCTAGCAACCTGGAGGCCGGGTGGCGGAAACTGTCTCGCGCGCGTTATGGACAAGGCCTTCTATGGCCGCCATTACCTCGTTGTTATTTCCTCCATTCCTGTTAAACATTAAAATGCTGAAAGTTCTGGTCTTTGTGACCTTAATAAAGCGTAAACATTATTATTATTATTAGAGACCGATATAATCGGGTCAATAGCACAAACTATATTCCGAAGATTAATTACACAATTAAGAGATATTAATGAAATAATTGGATCCTTACAATATCATCTGATTAAATTTAAAGTTGATATTCGGACGTTGGATATATTATTATCTGAACACATTGTATTTGATTTCAAATATATCGGTTTACTTGAATAATTGAAATCGCTATACAATCGTCTACGCCGTTCATCAGCACTGTAAAAACTTTGGCCTTACGTTTCCTGACCTCAAAAGGGCCATCGTAGGGAGGCTGGAGAGGCTGTCTAACACGGTCGCAGCGGACAAAAACATGGGAGCACTTCTCTAGCGCCGGATCCAAATGTGAAGGTTGTGTTGGTGGTCGTGGGGCGATTGGGCGCAGATTTCTGGCGAAAAGTCTTATGCGCGTCAAGAAATCGCTAACGGCGTGCTCATTGGCGGGGGAATCGGCGGCGAAAAACTCTCCAGGTAATCTTAACGTTGTCCCGAATACCAGTTCGGCTGTGCTACTTCGCAGGTCAGGTTTGATCGTCGCTCGGATTCTTAGTACGGTCATTGCAAGATTGTCCATCCAATCGTTTCCGTCATCTCTAGCTTTTAGGGCTGCTTTAAGCTGCTGGTGAAACCTCTCGACCATGCCATTTGTGGCTGGACGGTTAGCTGTCGTGCGTAAACTCAGACAGCCAAGGAATTCGCACATCTTGCGGAACGCGACAGACTCAAATTGTTGTCCGCGATCAGTTGTGATATAGCGCGGAGCTCCAAACACGGCAACCCAATTGTTAAGGAACGCGTTGATTACGGTCTCGACAGTAGCGTCCGGTATTGGCACCGCTAATGGCCATCTTGTGAAACGGTCTAAGCATGCCTACGCCCTACAAGATCTAGGTGTACGTGGCTGAAGCGAGCATCCGGTAGGTCGAACGAACTAACTGGAGCCTTGTTATGGCGGATCAACTTGGAGCGTTGACATGCGATGCATGCTTTGGCTCATGTTCTCACGTCCTTCGAGAGACCTTGCCATGTGAAGCGACCAACAATCAATTTCACTGATGCCTTGGGACCAGGGTGAGCGAGGGAGTGGATTGCATCGAAGACAATACGTCGAAAAGATGGAGGAACAACAGGTCGGGGATGTGTCTTCGAGGTGTCGCATATAATCGTGATCGCTGGGTTGGGCAACGGGAAAACTTTATAACTGGATGGGCGATTATGAGTACCAACTCGTGCCTCCTGTTGTGCTTGTGCTAAAGCCTCGTAGTCGATATGGGGCGTTGTGGTCAAACCATTGATTGTGATACGCGAACGAGCATCAGCGACTGGGTTGTCGACTCCTTTCACGTGCCTAAATTCGATGTTAAATTGCGACAGGAAATCAAGTTGCCGTATTTCTCTCTCCGCGTACTTGGCAGATGATGATCGGGAAGCTGAAATAAGTGGTAAATCGTCCGAGAAAACCGTTACAGTCGAAGCCTCAGCCCAATGTCTGAAGTGGCGTATGGCTGCGTAGACCGCTAATAATTCGCGTCCGAAAGTACTATAGCGTCTCTCCGTCGCCGAGAAAGCTTTCGAGAAAATGGCCAGTGGTTGTTGGTGATCCCCGACCTCTTGATGTAAAACGGCACCAGCAGCTACGGTCGACGCGTCTACCATAAGAGATAAGCGAGCGTTAGCGTTCGGGTGAAAAAGCAAGGTACATTTTGCCAGCTTCTGTTTCAAAATATCCACGGTTGACAGTTGATAATCTGTCAAGTTTAATGGTCCGTTGGCTCCACCGGTCAATGCATGTAAGGGCAAAGAGATGGAGGCACAATTGGGTATGAAACGGCGGTAAAAAATAATCATTCCCAGAAACCGACGCAGCTGGCGTCGAGTCTTGTGAACTGGGAAACGTGATACGGCCTTTCTTTTTTTCCTTTGGAAGAAATCTGGTGCCCGAGGTACTGAACCGATGACGAGCCGAAACAACATTTGCTCTCGTTGATTACTAGGCCGTTTTGATTAAGACGCCGAAAAGCCTCTTCTACGTGTGTTAGGTGTTCCTCCTGTGTCGTGCTGGCGATCACGATATCGTCGACATATACGAATACATAATCTAGCACGCGAAAAATTGAATCGAGGAAACGCTGGAAGGTCTGGGCGACGTTCCGCAAACCAAAAGGCATTCGTGAGAACTCAAATAACCTTAACGGTGTCTTGATAGCGGTTTTGGGAATGTCTTCTGCTGCGACGGGAATTTGGTGAGGTGGAAGGTTTAAAAAATCGTTTTTCCGTGAAGGGAGGCAACGCAATCTTGGATATGGAAAATTGGGTAATTGTCGTGCTCCGTTACTGTGTTTAAGGCCCGGAAATCACCACAGGGCCTCCAATCCCCTTGAGTCTCTTTAGCGACCATGTGTAGAGGAGAGGACCAGCTGCTGGAGGACGGTCTTATAATGCCTAGAGCCAGCATTTTATCGAATTCTTTTTCGGCGATTCGTCTTCTCTCGGGGGCTAGTCTGCGGCAAGACTGTGGGGGACCTCAGATGCGTATGAAATGTTCGACATCGTGTTTAACGGGAACGTCGTGCTTTGGTGTTTTTACTAAATCGGGGTATTGTAAAAGGAGGGAGCGATAGGGGCACATCGGTTTGTCTGTTGAATGCTTGAGGTGAGACAGTATGGGGCAAAAGGTGCTACAATTAACACGGGCATTAGTGCCGGCGTCTACCAGGCATCGTCCTCGGATATCGGGATACAAATTAAATGCGTGGAGAAAATCAGCGCCGATTATTAGTGACGGGATATCCGCCACTATAAATGTCCAGGACAGCGGGTGCTTGAAACCTAGGTTAAGGGAAAGGCGGCGGCTTCCATGCGTGGGAATTCGAGAACGGTTGATTGCTTGTAACAATGCGTTGGGAATGAGGTCTGTCGGTTAGAGTTAGAAAAGGGTATAGTGCTGACTTCAGCGCCAGAATCCAGCATGAAACGAAGATTATTGCTGGTGTCCCGAATGAAGAGTACGCGGCTTGTCGAGGGAGCGCCAGATGAGTCGGCCGCTATTACTCTCTGGCGACGGCGTTTCCCGAGCGCCAGCACGGAGAACGGCAGTGTCGTGCGTTAGGCCCGAAGTTAGTGTGATACCAACATAAACCGTCGTCTGCATCTTTTAGAGGAGGGCGATTACTTCTGCGAAAAGGTGACGAATTTCGGTCATTTGAACTGGGCCTGCGTTGGCGGTTACAGCCTTGACATTCAGCGCGTAGCTTGGTTTCAATTTGGTGAACCAGGCGTTGCATTTCTTCGTGCCACTCTGGGTTTTTAATGTCCGTCCTCTCTTGACTTGACTGTCTTGCGATCGCTGCTATATACCGTTGTTGAGCGTCCGCTTCAGCTACTCTGTCGGCCATTTTGGCAAGCTGCGTTAGGGGGACGTCTTCGGCAAGCGCGACAACAGTCCGGATTGCCGGCGGAAGCTTTTTAATGAAGAAATCCTTCATGAAGCGATCATTAAGGCCCATGTCACTGCAAATGCCTTGAAGGTGATGCACTAAAGCGGAAGGTACCCACCGAATCAAGACAACCACTTCGTAGGTTCGAATCGAGAGGTGTGTCAATTTATCGTTTTAAACACACGTTAATTAATCATTACACTACACATGCTCGTGATTATGTATCTATGCATGTTATTATACACACACTCCCTCAACAACATTCGTCTTCTTCTTCTCATTATGGCAATCTTGTACGTGCTTCTATGTTTATCGATACAAAGTCTGAAGCGACGTTCTTACATTTCTTAAGTAGAATACCCCCAATTGAATCGCGTCACGGTTATCTATTCGATATAGTTCTTCATTTCCGATCACATTGTTTAATTTCGTTTATCTGCTTCTAAATTTGTGTCTGAACTTTAATAAGCAGGATATTCGGCCTACTGAGATGCAAACGAAGATGGTTAACAACTTGAATAAAATAGTCCATGTTGTTTGTTCGAATGCTGTTGTTCTACAAAATTCCAAAACATGAAACGATGCAACAAACAACATGTTAATGAACTGCAGGAATATCTGCCGATTCAGTACAACCCATTTTCTTGTCAGGGCAGATGAAATATTTTGGAAGCTAGTGTTGTGTAGAAATGTAATTTCTTGGTTCACTTGAATGTATCCCGTTACAGGTTTGAAACATAAAGTTGTTCGTTATTTTCATTAAATCTCAAGCTTAATCATAATATTAAGTGACCATATTCGAGTGACTAGTAATATACAACTATCATTGCAATCTTTTACGGATAAACCACAGCGCATAACGAAATTAAAAATAACCCGTCCACTGATTAGTGAATTAAAATGAAAGCATTTCGGAGAAACCGAAGACGGGTGTTTATTAAGATAATTAGTTGTCTACAACAATAAGGGCGATTAACACATGCGATGGAGTGACCTTGTCCTGTAGAGGCTGTTGACCGCCGACGCTAAGACGTACCGTCCCCTTGCCCGGCACCGGTGCGCCACATCGCGTGCCATTTTTCGTATTCGCCGGGCACAGAGGCGTGGCAGCTTTGCTCTCAAAACTCCAGACTGTGAGCTGCTCCGGCGACACGTAAAATCGCAACTTCTTCACCTCACCTGGAAACAGGGAGACTCTGCGGAAACCAACCAGTTGCCGGTAGGCCGCCTTGAATCGCCCACCGAATGCGTCCTCCGCTTTGGCTTCGAAAAGCTTGATCCACTCCATGTACACCTGAACCACCTCGTCCGAGGGTAGCAAACCACTGTTCGCGACCTCGGCGCTGAACGAGAACCCGACAAGCGAGGACACCGATGATGCCGGAAGGTCGAAATTTCTGTAGGTAAAAACCTCACCACCACCACCACCACCACCACCGGATGGCTTCTTGTTGTAAGTCAGTCCAAAGCCAAATGGGAATTCAACGCTTTGACAGACAGTGCTATTTTTCGGACACACCGAAAACTGGTTGAACCTATACGTGTGGTTTTTGACATCGTAATCAGTGATATCCGGGATGTTCTGGAGACTGGAATACCACGTAAACGGCAGTCTAGCCGCCGGCATCCACCAAAAACCCCATCTCAGTCCTAGCCCGGGGAAACTATCAATGTGTTGAAGATTCACGGCATCCAAGGCCTCCGGCAAATGGCTGTCCGGGTAATAGGGGGTACCGGGGTTGCCAAGCAAGATTCGGGCAGCAATGTTTCCTGTTTCCTGACCTGGGTATCCGAACCAGAGTATTGATAAAACCTACACGAACAAAACACAATTTATACTACGGGATACTAAATAACCAAATTTAATCCGCTGCTGTTTGGGTGTTACCTGAGGCGACGAAACGGCGTCGGAGATATTAACAGGACTCGCCGAATAGACAAACACGATCACCGGCACCTTTGGTGCGTGAATAGATACAAGTTGGAGCATTTCATGTTGCCTCCCAAAGAGGTCCATATTTTTGGCGTCCTTGTGTTCAGCGACAAGGTTGCTTCCTGTCCCAATGGTAACGACAATCAAGTTAAGATGGGTTGAGTTGAGCAAATCTATGAGACTTTGTTCGTCTGTTTGACTGCATAGTGCCCCATTTTTGCAGAATTCCAGAGCGTAGACGCGATCCGCAACATCCCGAAGACCTAGAAGCAATCCGAAAGTTAAACAAAGAGCGTTGAAATTTCCGATTTCATTTTCATCAAAACCATTGGTTATAAGCGTCACCTTGATTTGTTTATCGCATGCATAAACAAGCAGATTGACGATTATGCATGGAAAGATAGCAGTCGATGAATGTTATTCGCGCGATAGCCAAATATACAATAACGAGACGACTGAAAAACCTTATGTGGGTTAATCACAACTGTTATCGCTGCAGGGTATATAACCTCGAGAACTCGCTCAAGCTCGGACACGAACAGGAATGTTAAACCAATAATGTATTATTCCTGGGGGCAAATCAATTTCCATTAACGATCATTCAACGATATAATGCTTATGAAGCGGCGTGATTTCAACTTGCACTGCAACACTAGAAAAACTCCAACCATACCCTGGAATTACCATCACTCTAACTTCACCGGATAATCAGAAAGTTTTCTGTACGATTACGAGTCAAATTATAGCATATTTCACATGAATAATTTCGACATTCATACTGCATGGTGAATAAAAAGCGAATTGGCGTTAAAAGGGTGTCGCATTCTGCAAAGTTAGTCAGAACCTGAAAATAAACGAAAACCGAGGTTTGAATAAATTAATGTCTAGAGTAAAACAACAATGAAATTGGCGACTCTACACCAAATTTTCCTACTTCAGATGCCTAAATTGTAAAACAGACTGATTCATATATCATATAAGCTGGAAGACCTCGCAACCCTGGGAGCTTAGGACTCTCGAGCAATTTAAAGTTAATTAATACTTGGGAGTTCATTAAACCCAAAACTCAAAAGGAATAGACAAAAAAATAACCTTTCTCCAAAGTGGTTTCGTAATCGGGCATTCGATGTGCCGGATAGGAACCCAGCAGTTCGTCAATACTCGTAGCAAATGGTCCAATCACTGCCAAGCTCGCCACCTTCTCTGCCAATGGAAGAAAGTTCTTGGTATTTTTGAGCAATACGGTCGATCTACAGCCAGCGATAAGGGATAGTTGGCGGTGTTTGGCGCATTGAATGAACTAAAACAATAAACTGGCTTTAACATTATCATATGGACGCCTGATTACGTTTCCATATGAATCAACCCGAAAATTTAAACTGAACAACACCACAAGCAACACTTGCATCGTCTTTATTTAGCGATGCGTAGATGTTTTTTTCGGGTGGATCGAATTCCGCCTGCCGCATTCGAGTAAGGAACAATGGACGATTCATGGTTTCCAGCTGGTATCTACAGTACAGAAAAATTGGTGGGCTACATGGAATTGGCCACTTAGAGACATCCAATTGCCCTGAAATAAACCTTGAATCCATTAGAACCAAACCCATCTAGACCGCAATAGAATATAAAATGGACAATGCTAATGTAGCCGTCCCGTACGCCATCGTGATCATTCCTAACTTGATCCACGCACTCGAATCAACGCAAGTACATAGCTTGACCACATCAAAATCCTATCCAAATGTAAACAGGTACTCGGCCCGCTGAGCATAAAAAATGGGGGTGAAGTCCATCGATCCAAACAAGTTAAGACGATAACGAACCTCTTGATGACACCAGCCGCAACCAGGTATGGAAGAGTGCTGTAAACACCCCGGAGAACCTCTACTGAATTTTCGATGTTGGTCCCAGCCTCAAATGCGTGACGTGCTGCATCGAGGAATGAATTGAACGTTTTGTGGTCAGACACTAGGAATTGCAGGGCTCCTGAGTCGCTTATAACGAAACCTGGCGATGAATGAGGAGGAGAAAATGCCTAAGGTTTAACTGGACATAAGACCCGGGTGACTGGTCATAGTAACTATATTAGTACGTCTCGTCGTTTGTTTGGCTATTACATAAGAGGATGAGACGGAAATATAAATGTTAACGAAAGTTGCACGCATAGTATTTGTGATAAGGTGTGTAGGTGACATTCCAGTCCCCTCTCTTCCCAATTTACAACGTATAGCCATGTCTACACAGGCTCGGCCACTTTCTAGTAAATGTTTTGACCAAGAGAATATCGCGAACCTTTAAAGTTCAGATAGCCACGAAGAACATCCGTCAAAAGCCACTTGTTGGCACAATTCGGAACGCCATTAATTCCATTGTAAGAACACATGACTGATTGCGCGGCTCCGTTCGCCAGACAAGCCTTGAAGGCCGGAAGATACGTGAGCCACATATCGGCGGCTGAGACGTTCGCCTCAAAAGAAAGCCGAGAGACAGGAACATTTTCGGGACCTGAGTGGACCGCAAAGTGTTTGCAACATGCTGTGGTCAGATAGACGTGCTCCTCGTCCAGAAGCCTGCGGGAGAGTGGCCCCTGGGATGGTAGAGCAGAAAGGCCGCGAACGAAGGCGTTGGACAGTTCTCCCGTTAGGAAGGGATCCTCCCCAAGAGTTTCTTGATTCCGGCCCCAAAGTGGGTGGCGTAGAATGTTTACCACGGGCGAGAAACAATTGATTCCCTTGTGGTCCTTACAGAGTAATGAATTTGAAAATTAATGCGTCCTATCTTCCGCCTCCGTTAAAGCCAAGCTGGGTGGCAAATGCGGAAATGGTGTATTTCGTAATCGTTTTAAACTCACTTGATATTCACCATCACGTACATAACTGTTGAACTTCGCATGTCCCTCATATGCAGTGGCATTTGCTACTGCGTAAAACATATCACGATCAAAAGACGCAGCAAGAGATATGACCATTGGAAAACTCGTAGCGTCTCCATCGAAACCATAACCATGGAGACACTCAGAGCGCCATTGATATGGTCCAATTCCGAGGCGAGATATTGGTGGTGCAGGACCATGGGCTGGTCCAGCTCCACCGTGCATGAGTTGCTGAACCAGCTCCTGGTCGGTCAGGCGACTTAAAAGGTCATTGACACGTTCCTCGTGAGAAAAACTCGTGTTCCGAAATGGCAACGTATCGGAATATTGAGGTGTTATGCTCCATGAAGAGAATCTTAAGAACGCAAAAGATAATTTTACTGGCAAATTCCGTTTGAGGTTCAGAATAATATTAAAAATATAAAGTTTTTAAAATCAAAATTACAAAGCCTAACATTTACTTACAAAAAACTCCATAAAACGAAAGCCGATATGGCGATAAGAAGCCATGAGTACAATACAACTCGACCACCGTCGTTAGTCTTCACAACACCCATTTGAACCAGCTGTTAAGGTCATACTCAAAAGTTGGTTACGTCGCGGGAATGTGCACATGAAACAAATAATACATTTTAAGTGATAGAAATGCCCTTCCGTTATCATGGGGACGACCAACTTCCATTGATTAATGAAAATATGACAGTACTTGTCTCATTTAGAGACCGATAAAATCGGGTCAATAGAACAAACTATATTCCGAAGATTAATTATATAATTACGGGATAATAATTAAATTAGAGTATCCTTATGTAGAAGGAAACTATCATATTAAATTATAACTAACAATGTTAGTACGCTTTAACATACTTTCAAATACCTTTTGTAGTTCTCATCTCGATTAAGAGTTTTGTTTTAATAGAACCGTGCTGAATCGCGGACTTTTAGGATCGTCGCTCACGCTATCGTGAGCTTTGCTACTCCGTGTGAACTCTCTTTTATAGTGAGGAAAATAGTGAAGCTAATCAAGCAGACGAACCGAAATATCCTGCCTATAAGGGCCGTTTCATCTAGAATGTCGACTAGTAAACGTCGACCGTCTCCCTTCCCGACCGTCTATATGGACGACGACGAAACCCTGTCGAAGCTGGACCAACTCTACGAAGTCGTTTCCCAACTGGCAATTTCAATGTCAGTACTTCAGAACGAGATGCAGAAAAGGAACCAGCCTTCAGTCATTCTTACCTCGGCTAAGGAAACAGAGCCGATGCCCGTTACCCTAGCTCTGGAAGAAGAGCCGACGCCGTACTCCCCCGTTAATTCCCTTCGACATTCCCCTATTGAGCCAGTATTTACTCGACCGTCTGCCCCTAATGTCGTTCCTCTATCGCCTGAAATAAACGCCATTGTTCACACCTTACACTATCATCTGATTAAATTTAAGTTGATATTCGGACGGTGGATATATTATTATCTGAACACATTGTATTTGATTTCAAATATATCGGTTTACTTGAATAATTGAAATCGGTATACAATCGACCAATTGGGGGTAGCGCCTCGGTGCTTTCCAGCAAATCGAGTTGGACTTTAAGGACAAAAAGTACAAAGCACGCGTCAATAGGTGCTTACTTGTGTCGGGTCTGAACATTACACGGGTTGGTCATCTTCAATTACGGCGAAGATTACTATCTGGTTCATCCGGAGTTTGCTAGCGCACTCTCGACCTCTACGCAGAATGCCACACGCTGGATCACACAAGAAATCCATTAACCTCATCCGCAGTCGAAAAACCCGAGCGAATTCCCTTCCATTATCTTACTAATGGACAAGCATCGTTTTTTCTAAAGAATATGTTTATATTAATGAATTAAATTCTTATAGTAGTAAGAATGTCTGCTGCGTTTAGAATAGTAATCATATTCACTAAATATAATAATTATAATATTCGCTTTATTAAGGTTGTAGTGACCTTAAATTGTGTTTGATTTATTTCACACGCCTGATATCCATTATACTGGCACCCAATTGGCAAACGCACACCATACCGCATGCAATGACCTTAACGTGGATAAATTAAGACAACATCGACGACCCTTGGCCCGCCGCCATTTTTGACCACGACACGCCCCACGTGTGTTTAGACAGGACTCGCTTGCAGCGGGCGCTTAGCATCGCGCATTGTTGGCGTATAGGTCGGGTCCTCACTATTGTTTGAATAGTAAACAATATTTTTTATTCCCAACCTTCGTCTTTGGCCATCGTGCTATTCTGATTTTTGGGCCACGAAGTTTTCGAATTACCATAAGGTCACGAGGATCAAAACTTTCAGCACTAAAATTTACAATAAACAAAAATTTTACAGGACGTCACGATTATACGTAGAAAATGCAGAATAAGTTAAGAAGTAACATCGAGGTAAATTTGCAAGAAAAGCCAATTTAACCCACGAAGTATATAAAGTTTGGCAAACGGGAAATGGCGGCCATTGAAAGGACCGATCAAAAACGCGCGCCAACCTGTAGTAACCAGGATTTCGTTTTGCAACTCTTAATTTATTATTGGGAGCCGAATTTAGTCTTTCCGATTTGTGTAAGGGTTTAAACGGTAGTCGTGATGACATGTGAAACGGTTGGCCAACTGGCATCAGGTCGCCCACGAAATGATGGAATTTATTCAGCTCCCTGGTCATGCCAAGCTTTTTAATAGCCGTCCGTGCAATCATTTATTATGAAGTAATATAATCTGAAATTTCCGTTTTCTGGAAAAAAAAAAAGCAGATAAACCATGCAATCACTCAAACCACTCTTCTTTGGCCTTAGGCCAGTTTGCAAAAATATCGCTGAAAATATCAAAGTGTATGTTTATGTTAGATACTAAGAATCTTTTGCTCGCAGTATATGCTACAAAAACATTAATCAGTCAATGGAACGATAATTTATGTTCCAAAGTTCCGTGACCTTGGTATTTGCTGAAAAAAGTACAATTTTATATACTTTTCTACTGGATTGTCAGCGTACTTAATAACTACTACCTTCGCATAAGTCGGAGTTGTCACTTCATATGAGCCACGCCAATAAATGCGTGGGCACATTGCACCAATAGGGGAATTGTATGAAAATATCGTTGCTGTAGCATTGTGGTATGTAGCCCACTTTTCCATTGGTCATCTCGTGAGTTTATTGTACGTAGGTTTCTCAAGAATACGTTGGTAGATGGCAGTTATAAATTGAATTTACCACTTCATATTTTACATATCAGCTCCATTTTCTATGAAAAATTCGATTTTTAACTAATTCTCGGTCGAATTATTCGTATTTTTTTGCATTGGATGGGATTGTTATTAACTACATGTCTATGTTATTATGTAGAAGCCGATGCGGGAAGGAAATTCACCATGGACTTATTTATTGTCGTTTTATTCCCCTTTCCATAACTAGCAAAGAATGGCCTCCGAAGTGGTACACCCCGCCTTAACTGGTGATAATACAAAGGAACCAGCAATTAAGGGAATCCCGAAAGCTGTTTTTATTGAAGACGTTGACGAATACTTAAAGACTAATAGTTACGCTTCCATTAAGGAAGCGATGATGGCTAATGATCAGTTATATCAGAAGTACAAGCTCATGGAGCAAGCTTTCCTACAGAGGAAACTAAGGCTCCTGCAGCAAATGCCCGATATTACCAGTACTCTGGATGTCGTCAAACACCTGGAGGTGAAGCATGAAAACTTCGATGTGACATTTGAGGTTGCTGATCAACTGTTTGCTCGGGCGCATATCGACAAGGCAGATAAGGTAATTTGTCTGTTGCTATTTTGCCTGTATTGGATGCCCGTTCCTAGAAATAAAACTAATATATTTGTGGTGTCACACTTGGTGCACTTCCTGTGGTGGTGCCACCCTAATAAATTTTATTCATATCGAAACATACAAATGTGTTGAAGCTAATATTCTTCCCGACTTATTGCTTGCGACTTTTGTAAAACCCGTGCAGGTTGGCCTCTGGCTGGGTGCCAATGTGATGCTGGAGTATGATCTCAAAGAAGCCAAGGAAATCCTCGTGGCGAACTTGACGGCTGCCGAGACGACGATGGCCGAGGTGGAGGAGACCCTGGCTTTCCTGAAGGACCAAGAAACCACGGTGGAAGTCAGCTTGGCTCGTCTGCACAACCTCAATGTGAAGAGGAATCAGTCGGCCGCAGTCACCTCCGGTGCCAAGGGGAAAATTGATTCGGGCAAAAAGTGATTGCTGGTTGTTGTTTATTTGCCTTGTTAAGGTAATAGTACCTCTGATGCCGATTGGGGTTTTTTGTCTCGACTTTCTTCTTGTGTAGTAGCAGGAATCATTCTACAATCCGCACTGCCGCTTTAAGAATTAGCGACCTTATGTGTGGTTACCAATAAGCCGGGATTTCCGTTCATCAAGCGCTTCAATGAGCCATACCGGGATGTGATTGTCCAGTTCTGGCTCCCACCTCGCACTCCGTACGTGGACTGCAAGCCCAGGCGTTCCATGTATGCTTTCATCGTAACTGTCCATGATTTTGGTTGACCGCCACTCCGGCAGCGCCAACCTTGGGCAAATTGACGGTGAAAGGCATATGTTTTAAAGGTCAAAGTCTAGCCGGCCTAGAACGTGGTCGAACCACTGTAGCAGACGGCGCTGTAAAATTATTGACAGTCTGTGCGGGTTTCCACAGCAACGTCTTATTTCGTATTTTGATAGCCGGTTACCCCAGTCCGCTTTAGAGACACTAGTGATCGACAACTTTCAAACTCCTAGAGAAAAATCTGCTCCCAACCAACCTCTGATTGCCGCGTATGGGTGGCCACGCTTCGCGCATTCATGAGTCCGATGCATCGTCTCGCAAAAGATAGCCGCTTCATAGACAAAATAAAACGACGGGCGATCAAATCCGAAACACACCGCCTTGGTTTTCCAAAAATACATCTTCTTTGCAGCTTAGTCGGTGGGAGTATTGTCACTAATCGTTTTTTGATGAGCGGCGAAAATCGTTGAGGCCACCGAAATATTTGTTAAATTATTGAAAATTACAGGTTTCTTGAAATTTCGATCTGGGAAAGTTAGGACGTTAATCATTTTGATTAGTATCGGAAAGAAAAAAACATGGACAGCAAGCGGTCACAATGATGGAGGTTCGTATTAAATTCGCGCAAAATAAAACGCACAAAAGCATTCGGGGTTCAAGATTCTTACGGTTATGGCATATCTAAAACGGAAGCTGTGTTAAATCTCTATAATCAAAACGAAGACAGATTGATTGGCTTCGTTTAATCTTTGATGTGGCGAGTTGCGTCGGAAGAACATATAAACCAACAAGCTGAAAGTTTTGGTCCTCGTGACCTTAATAAAGCGTATACAATTATTAAAAACGGTTTTAACGATATCAATTGCATTCGCTTTCACGAGTCCTAGGTTTAATAAACCATGTATGAAAGTCACTGCTTCACGAAGTTCGAAAAAATAGATATTTTACTGT
The DNA here is from genome assembly GCA_028672205.1 of Proteocephalus fallax. Classification (NCBI taxonomy): domain Eukaryota; kingdom Metazoa; phylum Platyhelminthes; class Cestoda; order Proteocephalidea; family Proteocephalidae; genus Proteocephalus; species Proteocephalus fallax. Next base: position 1,032,297 of record JAPUBX010004043.1, on the reverse strand, counting down.
ATACGTCCGATGATTGTTCCCTGTCCGCGGGGTACAATGCCTCGACTCCATCTCCCTTCGGACCGGCCAATGTTTTTTTTCCGCAGGGTACAATTAAAATGCCTTACAGCACACATATTTCCCAATAAACGAGCGAACGTTACATTTTTTGCAGATTCACCAGGTGTGCCGTTTTGTCCTATCGCATCTTGATACACGCGCACGCATTCCTTGGGAGTTCTAACCCTAGCTTGTGCTATTTATTTTTCATGAAAGAAATTGTTTCAATGGTTACTTAGCTGCTCGTACACATAATCCAATAGCTTCGTCTAGTTAAAAAAATACTTGTTGCCGTTTGTAGAAATAAGGCTTGAATTGCTGTTTTATTTCCTGATCATCGTTAAATCTGGAAATATTTTTTTATGATAACACAAATATTCCATTTATATTCGGTTCATATATATATCGTCGCCCTACTGTTGATTAATGACTGTTATGAGAAAAACCGCATGTGATGTGTTACTTTGCTGTATATAAGTAGAAATTTGTTTTACATAAACATTATCCTTAGCCATTTTGGCTGATTTTATTCAAGAATTCATTGATTAAATCGTGCACATCATTCATACACGTGCAGCCTATTGGAAAGATATCTCTGGCGCCAATTTATATAATTTTCTATAATATTTCCGAACTGAAAATATGCCTGCGTTTCGAGGGAACCCATTATAGCAGCATACTTTTTTCCACAATTGTTTCCATCGAGTATTCTCAAATATGAAGGAAAACCAAACGTATTCCAATCAACCCCATGTGTTATAAACCATTGCAAATCAATAAAATTTGTTCGGCTGTCTCCGGATTCATGAGGGTTGCTGTGACGATTCTCGGGAATATTTTGACGGGCGACAGCGAACGCTGTGCCCCGTGAAGACCTCACCCTGGAGTCGAACCTAGATCCTCGCGAACAGTTCGAGGATGCACACCGCTGCACCATTTTTAAATGAACAGCATAAAAAATTCAGATTACGTCTTCGGTGCACCACTGCCTCGTAAGGCTACCATTGTGGTGTTATCTGTCTTGTGGCGTTCATGGAAATTTAAAAACAGCTTCGGGAATACGACAAATAAGCCGGACGATTACCTTGTGGGTTGACGAGATTGGTAAAGAATGCGCCGCAGATAAGCGTCAACACTTAGACGGATTTTCTAACCCTCGGAGGTCCCAAAGCAACCGTTAAAACTAACACTCAAATTCTAAATGAATGGTTGCTGCTTCAACTTGATCAATGTGACACGTTTATTGTGAGGCGTGGTCAATATGGATAAGTCCTTTCAATGGCCACCTTTTCCAAACTGTTATAATGCGATGGTATAATTTGTCTTTCTCGTTGTTATTTTATCTTCACGCATTATTAACATTCAGTGTATAATCGTCACTTCTGGTATCAATTTTGTCTGCTGGAAATTTGAATGCTGAAACGTTTGGTCCTCGTGACCTGTATAAAGCGAATACTACAATGCTTGGTATTAGGGGCAATTCTGTTGCATACGCTATTCGCCTGTGTAATTTACTGGTAAACAATGCACTCAAATTGCGATGCCGGTATAGCTACTCTGAAACCATTAGGCATTATTGGCTGCCCGTAAGTGTTTTTTTCTGGGCCATCAGGCTAGTAGAGTTCGCCTAGTTATTTGAGAAACCCTAGATATTTGGTGCGTCTGGTGTTTCAACGTTACTATTTTTTCAAATGACAGTGAGTCATTTGGATAGAAAAACACGTCACTTGCTTTCGGAACAGACAACAAAACTGCCTCTGGTAGTCATTGCAGACGTCCTCTTGACAGAATCGACGTGTCTAAAGGATTGCGAAAAAAGGCGGGATGATGGTGGTCGATAAGTAAAGGTATCTGCTTCGTCGACGTATTTTCTGAAATAATGGCCGTTATTTTTATTTCCAGAGAAGGCCGGTTCTCCCTGCTACTGACTGCTAAATGTGATGGCTTTTAAAGATTGCTGAGTCTGTTCGATTACAATTATCATTCCATTTCGGCGTTAGTCTCGCCGTTGAAACACGTCAGTCGCGTGTCTATACGCCGTTTTATCCACGAACTTTATGCAGAACCCAAAACCTCGCGATGCCTTTTAACAGACCCAAGGAAACCCACCTGTGACCCCTAACGCCCAACGGAGTTACAGTACTGCAGATATATTAAAGCTCAACGCTTTGGTCCTCGTTACCCATAACAACAAGGCAACTAAATGACACCGCAAACCAATGGGCTGGGGTGGCCAGGATGAACTCCGGCAGCTGAGCCTGTTGGATGTAAAGTGGGAAACCCCATCCTCCTCCCTCCACGTTTAATAAAATGTAACAATGGTTTATTTTCGCATTATTATTATTATTATTATGAAAAACACATGATGATTGTTTTCGTCGACAATTAGCACAGCGACCACAGCAACAGCGTCAGTTGCTAAACAGATGGGTTGGGGGGGGGTCAACGGCCGCCAAAATGCAGATGAGCTGGAGACAAGAGATAAACAGATGACTTTTGGTGGTTAGTTGGTAGTTGTCGTCGTCGTCGTCGTATACAGATTCATAAAAAAAGGAATCGGGGGCGGGCGTCGCTGTGGTCAATTTCAGAAGGTGTGGTGATTCGAGGAACCCATGGACTGTGTTGCCTCGCGTCTGTCTTGGCGGTTTTCGTTCGCACCATCAATGTCCTGCAGCAGACGCGAAGACAGGAGGGCGTTTGGGAGAGAATTTGGGCGTGCCAGAGTCTCGATCGCCGGGCTGCTGGCCATAACAGCGGCCGTATCAGCATCCCCACTGCAACGCGAACGTCCACCATCGTAGGACGCGGTCCTCCTGAGCTCAGTGCAACCCCGTGGCGTCTAGGCGTGGAGAGAGAGGAGGCATTATGGCATGGTACCAAATTGCGGAGAACGTTTTGTGATTTAAGTAGTAGTAGTAGTAGTAGTAGTAGTAGTAGTAGTAGTAGTAGTAGTAGTAGTAGTAGTAGTAGTAGTAGTAGTAGTAGTAGTAGTAGTTATATCAGTAGCTACTTTAATCCAGCTAGATAAGGGTTGTACGAGGTGTCGGGGAGGAGTAGCACCTCTGGTCACGGAGACTGTCAAGTCTCGGGGTAACTCGCGATCCTTGATTTCACTTGACACTAAATTCAAACCGTGGGCTTCAGGTAGCTGGATGCGGCAATGGCCACACACCGGTAAATGGCTTGAGAGGCGGGCCAAACCTGGTGTGGGTAGTAGCTGGGAAGTAAATCGAGTGAAAACGCGAAGGAAATTAACCGGCGGACTGGGCGACCGAGGGGATCCATGGGACGGCTAGGATCGAACGGCCAGGAAGACGGTTAATATTCTATCGCACAGATCTCTGCTGCCTTGCACGACGAACTCGCCTGTGAAAAAGCTGGAGTCGCACCTCAAACTAATTCGAGTGCCGCTGGGGACGCCACCTGTACCAAACTCACAAGAAACTACACGAAATCGTCTCTAATCTCGACACCCATGAAGCCTACTTAGCCTCGCTAAAGAAGATGAACATGTAGATCAATCACAATCAAGTTCCCCTTTAAGGTATGTCTTCTACGTCTCCCACCATCTGGACAGGCAAATCGGTAAGATATCTCGATTACGGGTCCAACCAATCAACCGTTTGCGTGGGCCTCATGGCTTGCTCTTAACAGAAGTTAACGACGCTGTTGGTAAAAGTGCGTTACGCTTCCTGCTGGGGTCGAAACACCCTCCGCACCTGGCGCTCCTTCCGGTGGTTGCGAAAAATACTCTTCGGCCCCATTGAAACTTACCTACCTACCCACCCAATAGCAGGAATAAAAGGGGTGGATGGCTGCCTGCCTAATTGCACACAGCAAATGAAGGTTTACCTCGTGCGGCGGTTCCACGGTGACCCTGACCGATCGCATTCTGGTGTGCTGATAGAACGTCGTCGGCGGCGGCGGCGGCGTCGTCGTCTCCACGTCGCCCCCTTCCTCGAGGAGGCAATCCACAAGCAGGAGACGTCCCGAGACCCGCTGGTTGTCTGTGGAGGTCGAAGAGGAAGATGTCGTCTCGGAGTTCTCCGAACCGAGAATCAGTCCATCGCTTCCCAGGCATAGACTCTTGCCCAACGGAAGGTCATATGGAGAGACGTGGTCGCGGTGGCGGTTGCTGGAGGTGCGTCGACTGGCGCTCTTCGGCGTCGACCCCATCCTTCGCCTAACACGCGTCTTCGTGCAGTAGTCTACGTGAGAAAGCGGAAAGTAGGCCTTGGTGTTGTTGCTACTGCTGCTGTTGCCACCGCCGCCGCCGCCGATGCTGCTGCTGCTGCGTGTATTTTGGTGCTGATGTCGAAACTTGACGACTCGGGTGTAGAGAGAGGATGGGCGCTTAAAGGCGCAAGAGGCTGGTGTCGGGCGATGGGTCGATGATGACTTCGAGAAACTGGAGGTCAAGAAACGGGCTGCTCGTCGGATGGAGTGAAAGCCGGATGGTGCGCACCTGGTGTGGAAAACGAGGAAACTGCAGTAACCGATATGGAGGTGGATATGGGGCCGGCTTCTTCCATCACGTATTTTAACACGCTCCCCTAACGCTGGTGTAGCTGCGTGCTCTTCAATTCATCGCCTTGGGGCTTCCTTGTGAGACATTCGGAGCCACCGACCATAAATCGGTGTTAGACTAATTAGATACCGACTACAAATCAGTACTTTTTGACCATTTGATTGGTAATCGGTTATTACGATATGTTTTCCTCGGAAAGACCAATGTTAAGTAAGTAAGACCCCCTTTCTCACACAGTAATTTTAGAAACCGATTGGATTTTCTATTAGGAAAAACGGTCATTATCCAAAGAAAACTCTATCTCTATTTATATAAAACCTCTACACGGTTTGGTCATTCTACCCATGTCATATTGTAGGCGCTTCTGTCACTCATTCCTGTCAGACCACTTCTAATCTGCATAAAACGCAACTAAGCCTTTGAGCTATATTTTGGCCATTGGACCTCTCATCTCTCTTATTGGTTCATCCATACGTATAAAGAGGCTTTGTTAAGCCCCAACAATAAGACTTTTCACGACACCGGTCTTTCTCTTTGTCTTCTTGGACGGCGGTTCTCTCTCACGCTAAAATTAAGCAGCTATAGCGGGATAAAACAATTGCTATACTAAATAATGATCCACACGCGTCTCTTATTCAATTTCCGGAATGCGAGATCTAATAGTCGCCTGGAAAACCGCGACTGTGGTTTGCGATTCCCCGTTGCAGAATGCCAAAAGCTCTAGTTCTCTTTGGCGAAAAACCGACCGCGTGCCACAAGCCCACGGCAAAACGAGACCCCAGTGAGGAAGGACCCTGCGGCCAAACTGAATTGGTTGGGCAGATGAGGTCGCTTAATTGCGCCCCTGTGACCATCAATCTACGCACTGAACCGGCCGCCATTTCTCAAACGACGCGGAAACATGGCAATTCCAATCTTACCGGAGTGGTGGGAGTTTTTTGCCCGGGCGATGTGCAGAAAACCCTAACTTCGCCAGCACGCACACGCACACACACAAAAGGCGAAACGAACTCGCCGAGCCGTGATGCCCGCGAGTGGGGGATTTCCTTAATTATTTTGTCCTGCGGCTACCTCCTACTCTTCGTGGATGGCATTTCCATGAAGGCTCTTGGCAATATTGCCCAGCTGGCGTGGTCCTCGCAGTGCCACTCGGTGGAGGTTGCCGCTGGAAAATCGTCTGACACTTGGCCAACAAGGCAGGCGCCATGCCTGACCAAAGGCAAGGCGGTGCAGGCGGTTTCACCCATCAAGCGGCCACGTCGCTAGATCAAAACAGGCGCACACCGCTACGCCTCGCGCTGATTTGGAACGATTGAACTCACGAATTAGGATTGGCAGTCGTCGGTTTCACTGGATCAGTTAGGCCTGCAGAGGAGGCACCGAAGTGGGGTCGCGGATGTTGTTGGGGCGCGTTGTCAACGTTAATTGGCGGTGATGCCAGAACGATGGCCTCCAGATTTGAATCACAAGCGGGCACTGTCGTTGCCGTTGACGCAGGATGCTGGTTCGTGGCGACGTCGACGAAGATGGGGCATCTGCGCGCGTCCCTAAACCTGGCCTGTGATGGAACCTGTGTAGTTGCGCAGATATGTTGGCGGTAGGGGTGGAACTCCGTGGAGGCTGGCATTCCACTAGCGATGCTCATTCTGAAAGGAGGGGGAGTTGGGGTATAGGGAGACCATTGGATGGTGAGGCGGTTAATCCTTAGGCGCCAATGAGTCCTGATACAGAGGAACTATAGATGTATATTTATTAATAAACAGATGATTATTTTCGATTAAAAATAGGTGTTTTACTTTAATTTAAGAAGGAAACTCGGTCTTGAAAGAGCCTGTACTGACCCTCCCAGCATTCTTGATGGGGAATGTTTCAATGGAGACCCGTTGGATTCACGTGAAGGCGAGTGGTTTATGATGACGACGACAGTGGCGACCACGACACCGCTTCCAATTAGGTTTAAAGGTTGGTTATCGACCACGCTTACCTGGTGTTGGCGGTGGATAACACGGAATAGACGACATTGGTCTTGGCGCCTGTTCCAATGCGTGCACGATGCTCTGTCGGGTTTGCAGAAGCCAAAAAGGCCGGGTACTGACTAAAGGCTGGCGGCGGTGGCGGTTGCGCCATCATGGGACTGCCGGGGTTCTGGACCCAGAGGTGCAATTGCGTTTGTTGCTGCTGGCACTGCGTCGCCGGAATTCCGAGCTGAGAGAGAGCCCGGCTGCTGTCGAAGGCTGCGACCTATATGCAGAGAACAGGGGGGCGTTAGGCGGTGGCTATTGTTGTTGTTGTTGTTGTTGTTGATTCTCCGTGTGATTTGGGGTGACTCCTTCGCAGACTCACTCTGTGAAGGTTGAACGCAGGTTTATCAATCTCCAGTACTTCAGAGAGGTAGGAGCATTTAATGGAACGTGGTTTTGCTGACACATAGTGGCTGCGTAACGTGTGGTTGCTAAATTCTATGAAACCCAATGCTCCCCTAGCAAGAAATAACCTGCCAAAGCAAACAAGCAAGAAAAGAGACAGCCCAAAAATAGACCCAATCGAAGCATTTGGGTTGCCTATTGGTAAGAAATTAATCGCAATTAACCCATTGGACGAATTCGTGGGCGCACTATACCACGATGAAGAGTCACCCAGTAACCGAAAATTTGTTGATGATTCTCGGGATATCGAGATGTGGCGGGTGGGGGGAGGGGTCCCTGGATTAATCGTGCCGTTGTTTTACTAATTATAACATTAACAGACCCAAATGTTAACATGGGAAACAGATAGTACAGCCGACAGTCCAGAGAAGGTGTGTGTGCGTGAACATGACTCTTATACGGATATCGATAGGCTAGCAAAAATAAGCCGATTTGCAATCAAGCGGAAATGCCGATGGGATGACAAAGCAAGAAAATACAATATTCTGAGAAGAGGTTGCGCAAACGTTAATTGGGTTACAACTAGACGGGTTAGCCAAATGACGTCATCTGAATGAAATACAATGACGGTCGTCGTCGTCGTCGTCGTCGTCGAAGAAGAAGAAGAAGAAGAAGAAGTGTCCTCCCACGACGTAATTGTTTTGCTTTATGAAAAGGCGAAATCGTCTTGAATTAATTTTGAGAGGAAAAAGAAAAATTCGGCTTTATAAAAGGTCACGGTTTCGCAGACACTCGGAGAGCTGCCAGACAGCGACCAAATTTGACATTTTCAAACTAACAGGCACAAAACCGTTACTAATTTGCCATCTATTAAGAAGATGTAGGCTGGGAAAAAATAGTCGCTTCGAGAAAAACATGGGCCTTTTTGTGCATGTTGGGGCATCTATAAATTTGCTCTCCCAAGTACCGGTCACGTTTTGCGACGTTGGGATTGTGTCTGGAAGACGCAAACGTTTGTCCAGGACAAGTGGCATCACCGAATCCACCATAGAGTCTAACAGCAACGGGAAAAGAGTACAATCTAGTCTGACGCAAGTGTTTACGAAGAATTATTCGGATTCGTCGCCATCGACGGAGGTTTTCCGGGCCTCTACGCAATCTTGATGACGGTGAGTCCGAGAGTCTCTTTTCGGAGTAAAGCGGTTTAGGGGGGGGGCGGAGAAGACTTTGTTACCTACGCCGATTAAGACTACAGTCTCTGTCTTTTCGGAGGCCTTCTTGGGAGCAGGACACAAGTTCTCCAGTGGCTTGAAAATATCTCGCTTCCCCAGATTGGCCAGAACAGTGTGTGGGATACCGACTTTACAGACAGCAACACACACCGAACTGTAGCCAGCTATTTTATAGTCCAACAAAGGACCACTAAACCCTGCGTCCGATGCAGTCAAATGCATTTTATCCGCGGAGGGGGCAAAGGAGTTAGATCAATGCATGGCGGAAATGTGAACCGTCTACCCCGCGAATATCACAACACAGCCGGAGACAATAAACAATGCACACAGATGCGTGATGTTAGAAGAGTCGCAAAAAATGCGAGGGTACCCCCTCTGCATGCTAAATCGGTTAAAGGTGGGTGCTTTCAAGATTCAGACACCCAAACAGTTTGTTTACGACTGCTGCTATCCAAATATCCATCTTTGAGCGGATATCTCTTAATAGAGGATAAACCGGCTTCTCGGGAATATGTTTACAGGTGGGGCCGTCCCCATTGTCACCTTTGATGGTCTCACTTGGGAATCGAACCCATGTCCTTCACCAACAGATCCAGGACGCTGATCGCGCAGGATCCAATCCCTTCTCCCCTGTATTCCACCTGCCCCCCGTGATAATGGAGATCCTGTGCACAACCTTCCCGAGACGACTTAACGACGACTCTATTCAACTACTTGCGTTAACGAGGCGAAATTATACACAGAGATGGTTCTGAGGTGGATCCATGCACAGCAGCACTTCAGAGGCGGGGCTGTTTGACCGATATCGATGGCAAGAAGAGAATTAAAGCCAACTAGCACAGTTATTCAAAAAGCAATTAACTACTAGTGGATAAAACGGCTTCATTGGGGTTTGTCGTGAGGGTTCTCAGGTGTCTGTGGAGCTCGGTTATCCGTAAACAGGAAGTAAAAGAAAATTTTCACATCTAATACTTGTCATATTGCCTAATTTTACTGCTGAAAGTTTTGGTCCTCGTGACCTCAATAAAGCCACTTCAATTATTATTATTAATTGTTAAACATAATTACATTGGTATATAACGAGGGAATGTTCAGTGAAACGCTGAAGAAATTTCAAACACAACTTAAGTAGCACGGTTACCACGAAGGCGTGCAAATATGAGAGAAGAGGATCATGTCCAATATATAATTAATCAACAGAGGAGGAGGAGGAGGAGGAGGAGGAGGAGGAGGAGGAGGAGGAGGAGGAGAGGAGGAGGAGGAGGAGGAGCTTGGGGGCTTGCAACATAATTCATGAAAACACCCGCCAGCCGAAGCACTGTTTTTTCCCATTCGCTATTTTTGGTTGTAGCACAATGGAGCACTGGCCAGGTAATCCTCCCACTGCAAAAACAGCAGCAACAACAATAACAGCACCGCTCCCTGTAACAATACATCTTGAAATAATCGCCATTTCCTGAATAAAATGTTACATTCGGTCAACTGGACTTGACTATATATATATGTATGTATAAACACATTTGCATGCATTCATCTGCCTAAAAGTGGCCACTATTCCCAAAATGCACGAAGGCGACAACGCCAAATTTGTGGCATCCAAGTCGGGATAGACAAAATGTGTCAACTTGGGTGGCAATATCCAGGCTATTTATTACACCGAGATTAACGCCAGGCTTCGTTTCCAATATTCATGAGAAGTGTAGATGCACGAAGTTCGTGACGAGAGGGGACTCGTTGTTATAGCAACGGTAACTGTGGGAGGCCTTGCAAATACAGCGGAGACGATGTGTGCGCGTGTTGTATATATATAAATAGATATATACACACTGTGACTCACGAATTATGATTACGAGTTGTGAAATGTGCTTGACCATCACACGATGGCAACAGTTGTAGTCCGAAACAGTTAGCCGTTCGGGGCATGTTCAGACGCACAAAGCCATGGCTAGAGGAATAGCGGTCAGCATCCCCAGTCTATTGGTGAGAGACCTGGGTTCGACTCCCACGTCTGACACTATTACCCGTAATCTTCATGCCGAACACCCATTTATCAACCAGCTTATCCTCTAGTGGGAGGCGCACAAATTTGGTTTGGATGGCTCGAGGGATGGAGGAAAGGAAGCTGGCGTGAATTGTGGATTGACGATGAATAATCAAAATGACACACTGTCTGTCAACTGCAATCGACTGGTGACGCCATCGTTTCGAAGCTCAGTAAGTGATTTCCAGTGAAATTGAATTGCCGCGTTTCCCCACAAAAACGTTTCTGGCTGTGACGAATGCTGAAAAACATGATTTTTTCTGGATAAATCGATTAACCCCACTTGAATGTCTAAAATGCATCAACGTCTTAACCGACAAAGCCGCGTCTTTATTAAATCAGACATTTTTGCCGATCACAACCGAATGTGAACAACTCGAAAACCAAGGAACGACCGGACTCACATAAACGGTCGTTTATATTGGAGTGATCATATGGATGCCGTCTTTGGTAAATGCCGTCTCTGTTTGTTAGTTCGTCAGTTCAGGAGACTTGGATCGAACGCTAACTATATAAAAACCGTTTTCGACGACAGTACAATTTTCCTTATTGTACATTGTTTCCAGTGATTATTCCTGGCCTCAAATTTGCTGACTTTTAACACTCCGTATTCTTTTTAAAATAATCTCGTTTTCTAGTGGCCTGCCTATGCTCTCCATCCAAGAGATCATCGCCACTTCAATATTAGTTCACTAATCGCTACTTGTATTTAAAGTGACCCCTCTCATCCCCTCTTTTCAAGTTTATCCGAGCATAAATCTCTTCGACCAATGCGTAGGCTATACCGTTCAATACCCACAAGAACGGCGGCATATTTAAATTCGGTCATTCCTTATTTGTCTCGAGTTTTTTAGTTTCACCAGATCAGATGAAGCAGGAACTGAAAGACAATTGTCATATCTAGTACTCGTTATATTGTCCTCCTGACAACACTAAAGCGCTTAAGAGTATTTTATTATTATTATTCAAAACACCATACGTCTTATCCACCGACCGATAAAACAGCGGTTAAGCTCCTGAACCTATTATCGAGTGACCTAGTGACGACTCCCAGGTCAAGCCAACAAAACACAAGCCTATCACAGCTGATTCCACGTGCCAATCAAATCGACTAGTGGCTAAAGCGGCTTCACGGGGGGTTTGCCATCAAGTTTCTCGGGAATATGTTTACAGATGGCGTCCCCAGTGGCGCACACGAGCTGACCTGACCTGGGGGCACCGAACTCAGGTCTCTCACCACCAGAGTGAGGATGCTGACTGTTATATCATCGGTCTCTCCTTGTGGCCCCTGATGTGTTGGTTAGGTTTCGGACGATGCAGCAACGGCCGCTTTTGCCAACATCCATGAAGCCGACTCATCGTCTAGAATGAAATTACGGTGCGAAAACACCCACCGCCCGTCTTATCGACATCCTAGAGACACCAAGGCCATAATCAGAGAAAGCACCAAATATTGACATTCGGTGGGGTTGGGTGGGGTGGGGCGATCAAGTATTGTGTTGGTCGCAATTGTCTGTCTTGGTAATTTCATGCAAATTAAATCAAGGCGTTGGCATGTAATGGAACTCAATTTAAAGCGCCAACGACAACGGTAGCACTAAGTCAATATGCCCAAAATTATACGTGAGTATGCGTTGTGCGTTTCACGCTATACAAATATCACACTCCAGGGAGCAGAAGCCTTCTGATTGGATATATACACGCATTCAAACACGCACAAGCACACACGCGCATATTTACGTTTAAAAAGAAGATGTCAAACACGGCAGTAAAAAACCTACCTCGATTATCCTGATTGGTGGAACTGCTAAGCACTTGAGCATTGCGAGTGAAGCGCGAGATTGCATAACGTGAGTGTCCTAACCGCGGTCAAGAAGTCACAAAAAAAGCACAACGAACCTGTTGATAAGAAGGTAGGACAGCTGTCTTGGGAATAGGTCTCTCGCAGGCCAGTCCGCGGCTCCTTAGCGCCAATTGTGCGGGGTATATCGGGACGGAGAGTTGATAGAACATCACTGAGGGGTACCGTCGCGGCGGCATGGCCTGTTCTCGTGGCGCAGAAGATAGCCCCCTGTGGGAACTTCGGCCCCAGGACAGAAAACAGCACAATGATTGCCCAACCGCCTCCCCGCGCTCTTCCTCCTGCTCCTCCGTCCCCTCTAGGCCCCCTACCACCGTTTCTCGGTGCTTCTCGGGGCCACCGACGCCCTCGAGGTGAACCCCCGAGTTGGTGGACGAGGCGGAGTTCTCCGAGGCGGAACCCAGAACTCGCCGGCCACCGGGATCAACACTCCCATCGGCGCTGTAATCCAAACTGGAGCGTCGACTGCCATCTTCTTCAACAGGGCCGGAACCACAGCAGGAGCCGCTCAGAAAGCACCAACGGTTGAATGGCGGATTTCCGTTGGAAGTGCGGTGATGATGGGGACTGGAGGTGGTGGTGGTGGTGGAGAGAGGGGACGGGGTGGGGTCGAAGGAGTCGATCTCAGTCGTGGTGAGGGAGCAGGAGTCGAGGTCTTCCTCGTCAACGGGGACACCACAGGCCAGGAGGATGTTTTGCTTGCAGAGAGGGCAACTACGGTGGCGCAGGATCCAGGGGTCGATGCAGGCCCGGTGATACATGTGCCTGGAGAGGAGGAGAAGAACATGGGGGGGGGACATTAGAGGTCAAAGTAGACGGGGTGGTGTGTTAGAGCCTAAAATGGACGACGAAGGTCGGGATGGCGGCATCAACGCCCTCGGACGTTGAAAATAAAAATTTGCGGGAATCTACGATGAGAGTAACACGACTAATAAAAAAAGATATAAAACTAAGTGGAAACGAGAACTGTTTATTTTGGTAGAACAGAGAGTGCCATGTAATTGAAAATAAACTTCAACAACCCCAGGCACAAAATAACGAAAATTTTCCTTTCCACAGAGCGAGGCATTCGTTTCGTGCCAATAAAACTCTCGTCTATTGAATATACTTAAACCACAGTGCCTATTTGTTTGTCCACTGCAGGCAAATTCACCCGAGGTCACGTCTGTTGATTGCTCGAGGCGTTTTATTTGGCTAAGACAGCCCCGGCACGAAGTGCGGCTGGGTGGGAGGTGCAGGTCGTTTTACAATCAGCAATATTTTTGGGGAATTATCATGTTTTACGAATATACCTCGCCCCCCATAGGATTGGGCCGGAAACACGGGCTGGAGGAAACACCCAGGAGTCGGTTTACTTCGAAACAACACACCCAATCCCGACCATGTTGTTATGCATTGGTGTGGGTGGGACGTTGACGAAGAATTTACGAAGACGAGTCGGAAAACGGTCCTTTTCGACAACGAAAATTACCTGCAATAAGCAATAAATGGGCTACACCCGTTGTTCTCGGTGCACCATGAGCACTTCCACTGGCTTAGTCGATTCGAAGCGATAGGTGTTCTCTGGCCTAAGACATGTTTTCGTGCGGTTATCTTCAGTCAGGAGATGAGGTGGCTTCATGGAAGGCATTTCCACGAGAATTCTATGGAATATTGTAATGTGGCGTCCCCATTGCAAGCCGAACAGGTGGTGGAAGTGGCCACCGCGGCTGCATTCTACACTCAACAAGCAGTCAGGGAACAGCCACACGTACAAGTCGGGCTGGTTATTATTATTATTATTATTATTAAATTCCGGATGATGCAGCAGCCAGTTTCCGCCACCAAGTCGATGGATTACAGGCGCACGCCACTGCCTCTGGCTGATTTTCTGATGGTCTGAGCGCGGAGTCGAACATAGGGTCAGTAACGAACAGAGTGATGATGTTAACCGATGCGCCATCGAGCCAGCTTGCCTAGGGCTGCAAGAAGATGAGCCGATTTCATCGAGGCCATGAAGAATTCAGGATATATGGTAGCAAGAGAGACTTTAAGTTCTGGCAACTACCAGCACCTTGCTCAGCCAGCCGGTCAAGTGATTTCCAATGGCGTGCCGGCACCCCACTCCTACCCGTTACCTCATACAAACAATCTTCGTAATGCAGTAGCTACAATGGGGCCACGGGGAACCAGGACCGAAAGTGGGGACAGAAATTTGAAAGGGATGAAACGAGTCATCTGGTACTCCCTTCTCTGGGAATTCCCCCCCCCCCGCCTATTTTCACCTTTTCACAGAGTTTGATAAATTCACAATTGATGGTAACGCAGTGGACACACATCATTGTGGGATGACAATTTCTCTGACCTAGAATACGCCATAACGAATATGAAATAGAAACGGACTAACATTTGACAGAAGGGCAAATAAAACCCTAGAAATATTTAATTTGAAATAAACGTAATGGTGTCCGTTAAAATGCCACATTTTGTTCAAGCGCGTTACCCATCGCCTCTACACTTGTTCTCTCTTTAACACCCGGTTTCCAGAGCCGCGTTTTCACCGTTAATTCTGATCGAATGACCAGACGACCGAAAAACAGTGACTAAAAGGGTCGACCCCATCTTTTCTACGTCCCCAGGGGGACGAAGATGTTGGGGGCGGGATTAATTGACCGCCACATTAATTTCCACCTTCCTCCCAAAAAACGGTACTCTGACTGCCCACATTCGTTAAATGAGGCAGCTTCAGTAGAGTGGAGATGGTGGCATCTTGTGGCGGTCGCCATGAGGTGTTTGACTGAAAGTATTTCCCTTATACCTCTAATGATATCGTCTGGTATACCCTGTTTTTTTCCGCGCAGACACAAATAAACCCACCAAATTCGCCTGGAGCTTTCTTGTCTTCAACCTTTTTTTAGCGCAAGATAAATTTAGCAAACGTAAAAAGTGTTCCAAAAATAGAATTCCACGAGAGAACCTTAACTCTTTGCCTCCACAATATTAACTTGTCGTGGGCCACAAATTATACTACAGCGAATATTCCAGGAATTAAAAAGTAGAAGCGTTTTATTGACTGCACGGGTGTGTTCGTGCAGAAAACCTAGGGACTCCTTGGTCCTTACAAGACGTATGGTATGGTTAGCATTAATGCTAGAAAATGCGTAAAGGCCGCCAGGGATTGATAGATTGAGCCTTTCAATGGCCGCCATTACGCGTTTGCCAAACTTTGTAGACTACAATGGTTTCATTTGGCCTTCTTGCAAATTTACCTCGCTGTTAGTTCGTTTATTCGTGTCAACATATCCCGAATCTTCTACGGTTAATTGTAATGCTGAACATTCTGGTCCTCGTGATCTTAATAAAGCGAATACAATTATTATTTTAATGGGAACACGGGGCTTGTGGGGGGGTGGGGGTTGGCACAATTGGGGGACCCAAACGAGGCTGGGTTGGCAAATTCCACGGACAAAAGAGCCGAGAGACGAGAAACCAATGACGCCGTAATGGCCCGGGGGTGGAGTGGATAATGGCGCGTTCAGTAAAAACAAAAAAAAACAACTTAAGTAACTACCACAATGGAGTTGGATGTTCGGATGACGATCCTTTTAAACAAAAAGCACAGGTTAGGCCACTCAGTCAATCACTTCAGCGTAAAAAAGAACCATGACGGACTGGTCAACTTTATGCGCGTAAACGAGGAGAGAAAGCGGGAACGTGACCGATAGTTGTAATTATTATAACTAGACGGAGGCAAGCATACATGGGGCGTCACCTTGGGTCGGAGCTGTAGTGACTCACGTGGTTAGGCAGGCTTCACGACCGCTTAAGGCGATCCAACCGCGATACTGCCACTAGGCGTCTTTGTAAACAGCTACTCTGGGCGAACCAACCCCCACCCCCGCCCCCACACACTGCACGATAGACGGGAATTGGGTGTGAATCTGGGTCAACAAATTCCAATTTGCACGGCAATCTCCTTCCAGAGGATAAAACAGATTTCGTGGATGTTTCAAATGAATATTCTCGTAAATTTCCCGATGTAACCCGTGACAGCCTGACCTGGGAGTCGAACCTAGGCATCTCACACCAAAAGAACGAGGATGCTGACCGCGACACCAGCGGGCCTGAGTGGTTGGTTTCGCGTGTGTCCGATGGTGCAGCTGCCACCACGCTCGCCATGTTCGTGAGTGACCCGGGTAAACCGGATTGGAGGACGTCGGTTGGCGGAAACCGGCTGCCACATCATCTAGATTTAAATCAGCGCCATTTCAGAGTGTGGCTATTCCCTGTGTTTATCGAGGGACTCCTAGAGCCATAATCCCCGGGGTAAGCCCATTTACGGAGCAGCATAAAATAGCTGGCGACAAAATCAACAATAACGACGTCCAGATTACTTTCAGATGGTAATTTGTCTTCCCCGGAGAAGTTACAGATCACGAGGTTGTGTACGGTGCCGCCGATGGCCGACCGAGAAGCTAGATGATGTCGTGACGTCTCTCGTGGGGTCAGGGAGATGGTCTATCACCGAGGGACGCACAACCTATTGACCTTAGGGATTCCAATAACACGCATGCGATGGTTATCACTGACGTGAAATATATTTATATGGATGTTTTATGCACGCTTTAGGGTCCATACATACCTACCTACCCATCCTCACGAACCAACACGAACCCCACTGCCGGCCACGGTGGATAAACGTGTGTGTTGGGAGTCGTGGTGAGTCAAACGAGGTCAACGTAGGGTCACTGCGGTGCCGACACAGACTTTATGCGAACCAACGACGGCGCATTTAAGAGGCATGCTTCAGACGAGCGGTCACCACGGCTGAAATAATCAAACCAAATGTGTGCGGCTACCTCCTACTAGAGCATAGCCCGGCTTGATGGGAGTTCGCCATGAAGATGCTCGGGAACTTTCTCACTGGTGGCGTTCCAGGGCCACCCGTCGTGGCCTGGCCTGGGACTCGAACACAGCTGTCTCTCACCAACAGCCCGATAATGCTAACTGTTACACCTTCGTGCCACCAAGTCGCGGGAAGTGGACGGTTGCAGGTCGCAGCGACAATATCTATGGAGTGTTTATCAAAAGGCAACTGTGACACACTGGAGTTGACGCAATAGAGACGCCCATTGTTACGAACGGTAAGACGTGTGCTTCTTGCACTGAAGTGCAGTGACGTCAGATGAAGCCGGTAGCATTCGGAGACGCAGAATAATCAAATGGCCATACAAAACCAGAAACAACAAAACAAATAAGACGTTGTACTTTGCAAGACGGTTCATGTGATGGCTAAAACTAGATCGTGCAGTGGTGCTGCTGAATAGCATAGACAGTGCAGTTTTTGAGACGCCTGTGTTATCATGTTTTATTTGCTCTACTTTCGGTGAGCTGATTGGTCCATAGGTGATGAATCTTGCCCGACCCCCTATCGGGGTGAAATGGAGCCTCGCTTGGTCCATCTGTTTGAAATGACGCTGTAAGTGCACCACAAGTGAAATGGAAACAACCAATCACGCCGAGTTGCTCCTTTGTTGGGCTTTCCCGCTCCGGTAAGGAAAGGATCCAGACGAGGGAAGGTAGAGACTGATTTGAATATATTACAATTTAGCAATTATAAACGGTCGGAGCACTATTTAGAAGCACAGTTGATAGGGAATAAAACCGAGGTGAGTGGAGAGGACGGGACAGCTGCTTAAATGAATGCAATTGACTCACTTGCAGGGGAGACTTCGGATCCAGTCGTTGGGCTTGAAAAGTTCGATGCAGATGGCACATTGATCGAGACCACCGGACAGCAGTGGATCCACCTGGTGGAGGTGCTTCGCGGGCAATTGCTTGAGCGCCTTCTTCGTGGCTGATGTGAGCTTTCGCTAAAGGGGCAAACGCGGCAGTTGGTTGCAGACAGGCTGTCTCGACAGTTAACTGCTTTCTGTTCACTCCGACCCCCCGCCCACCCAAACTCCTCAAATAGTCGTAATAAAAAACGGAATTAATTTGCGAAGAAATATATGGAAGGTTATTTTTTAGCAAAACGTCAACTGGGGCATACGCAGGTCGACAACGAAATGCCTACTATTGCGGACACAATCGCGTTTCCGACAAGCAGCCAACTGAATTACAAGAAGAACATTTGTCATCCAATGCGGTGCCTTCATGGACAAATTCCGGTGACAAACTGGCCCAAACGGTAGTGAAATACGCATAATAATAATAATTTTAGCGGCTTTATTGAGGTCACGAGGAGCAAAACTTTCAGCATAACAGTTAAATGCCTACATTGCACATTCTTTTAATGTGTTTTAAAAGCAATACCTATAGGTATGCGCATTTGAATAGCCCGCGAAACCACGACAACCGAACCACTCGATAGCAGGGAACGGAATGCGCAAGATTTTGTAGGAAAGGGTGTTCCGAAGGAGAAACTGATTCACAGGTCTTTTTTACGCTAAAATCAACAGCCAATATTTTTGGCCGAAAAACGAGAGATAAAGCGATTACTATAGCACACCCCAACCAATCAAGGGGAAGTAAGGGAAGTGTGGGTGTGAAATCAGGTTCTTGCTGATTGGTACAATCCGAGTCACCTCTACAATGCCTGAGCTGGACTAGTGTTTCGACATAGCGCAGAACAAGATAATCATATGGACTCGAAAAAGGCAAGTCATAAATTAGCACCCCAATGGAGGGCGTTGCGGGTGAGTGGGGTTCAAAAATTCGATTGGTGGGGCTATCTCCTGCTAGAGCATAAACCGGCTGCTTAGTAGGGGTTTGCCATGATGATTTTCGAGAATATGTTTTCAGATGGCCTGGCATGGGAGTCGAACCCAGATACCAAAACAACAGCGCGAGAATGCTCGCAGCTACACCATTGCGTATTGTGCCTGACTGGATTTAACACTCGAGGACGGTCACTTGGTGGTTTTCCCAATCGACCAGGACACATCCAACATCGCGCTAATACAGAGCATTTCCGAGACACACTGTTTGGGGACCGGTGGGAATTGAACCCGTTAAGAAAGAAACGGTTGAGAGGTCAGGAGAGGGTGAGGCGACGTCAGCTGTCTCCACAACTCCAACTACGCAGATTCATCCGCTGCGTTCTCGGGTGACTAGGCGTGACGACTAACCATTTTTAAAGGTAAAGAGTGGCCCCGTTTACGGAGAGAGAGAGAGCCTAGTTTTAAGATGAGTCATAGGACTAATAAAATAATCCGACAACCCCGCGTTATGTCTCATGTGTAGGGCTGAATGGGGATGTCCAAGAGCTTGTCCGCATGAAGCCGGCAAAGACAATTCTCATGCTGGAGAATAAACCGACATCACGGGGGCTTGCTATGGCGTTTCTCGGCAATATTTCTACAGGTGACGGAGTCCCCAGTGCCACCCGAGGTGGCCTGACCCGGGAGTCGAACCCAGGTCACTCAATAACCGAGGGAGGATTCAGACGCCTACACCATCGGGCCACGAGCAAACAGGGTGTATTTAGCCTATTTCCGTTGATCTGCTGGCTCTATGGACCCATCTCCTACTACAGGAGAAGGAAACGGGTGTATGGATGACATTTCCATGGTATGTTTAAAGGAAATAACGTGGAGGATTTCAAAAAATCAGAGACCGTGGGCGGTCAAATTATGGGCTCACCGCGTCGTGTAGATTCTGGCTCGCGTTATGGATAGGGCTGTTCAATGGTTTCCATCTCGCTTGGGCCGAATATGTTCTATACACGGAGGTTTTAATTTGCTTTCTTCCCAAATCAACCTTGTTGTAAATTTAAATGCTGATTTGTTTGGTCTTCGTGACCCCAATAAAGCAATCCCCATAATTATTATTTATTATTATTAGATGTTATGGGATAGGATTTTATGATTT
Source organism: Proteocephalus fallax (assembly GCA_028672205.1). NCBI lineage: Eukaryota > Metazoa > Platyhelminthes > Cestoda > Proteocephalidea > Proteocephalidae > Proteocephalus > Proteocephalus fallax. Next base: position 1,012,379 of record JAPUBX010004043.1, on the reverse strand, counting down.
AAAATAAACCACGAGCACCATCAGTTTATGGGGAACGCATCGCCCTGCACGTTTCCCAGGGCCTCGGTTGGACAACGCTCATAGTTAATTCCTAAATAAGACAGTTTAATAATGGCACCGACTCAAAAATTACTTTTATCAAATAAGTGGTCGGATGGAGAATCTTGAATGCAAAAAACCGTCTTTTGATGCAGATATCGCCTGCTTGAATGGGAACGGCTAAGTGGATGTTTCCAGTGAGGCTCTTCAGAACATTTTACGTGTGGCGTCCAAATTGCCCCCCGAAGAGATTGAAGTGGCGTAGCTGCATCATCCAACAGAGGTCACGCGTAGCAGTGGGGCTGTTTGAATTCCGGACGGTTCCAAATTCCAAAATCTAAATTTGGCGGCTTTCTCCTCCCACTAGATGATAAACCGGCTACTTCATGAAGTTTCTCGACACCCCGGTCCAATCTGTTCCCCAGTAGGCCTGAACTGGGAATCGAACACGGGTCCCTCCGTAGGCTTTTTAAAATAATCTCGTTTTATAGTGGCCTGCCTATGCTCTCCATTCAATAGATCATCGTTCAGCGCCACTTCAATAATTGTTCACTAATCGCTGCTCGTATTTTGAGTGACACCTCCCATCCCCTCTTTTCAAGTTTATTCAAGCGTATATCTCTTCCACCAATGCGTAGGCTATACCGTTAAATACCCACAAGAACGGCGGCATATCGCAATTCGGTCATTCCTTATTTGTCCCGATTTTTAGTTTCACCAGAGCAGGTCAAGCAGTAACTAAAAGACAATTTTCTTATCTAGTACTTTTTACAGTCTTGTTTTACGCTGAATTTTTTGGCCATCGTGACCTCAATAAAGCCACTATAATAATTATTATTGGCAGAGCGATGATGCAAACCACTAAGCCATCGAGCAAATTCATAGTTGCTGGGTTACAGGCGAATGGCACTACGCCCATTATGGAAACTAAAAGAGTCCTCTGGAAAGGCGGTTGACCTGGTAATCTTTCAGGCTCCAAACTGAGGATTCCGGAACCCCGAATACATCCAAAACCCGAGCCAACGTATCGTGGAAGAAATACCATGCAACTCACCTGTCGTGCACTCTTGATGGAGTGGGCGCTGGGAGAGGCGAAACACACGAGGTGCCAGAACCCCGCCCTAGCGGGAACGAACATGATGGCCAGTAGAAGACACAGCACCGAGACGATTAGTAACAGCAGGAGACTCGAACTTAGGACCATTGGACTCGACACCACGCTAGGTCTTGACGACGACGATGGCGCCGAAGGTATGGTGGAGGGGGGCCGCTCGGCGAAGAAATCAATAGCCCCGGACACGGCGATCTGGTGGGACGAGGAGGCGGCAACCGAGGCGAGTTGGACTGGTAGGTCCGGAAACATGTCCATCGGCAGGGTGATGAGGAGGGGGCTGCCTGGGAGGGACAGGAGGCTGCGAAGAGCCGCCTGTTGCGAACGGTGTGCGGGAGATTCAACGTCTTTCTTGGCTGTAAATATTGACCAACAAAAGGAGTCGGGTAGTCGCATGGATAATTAAGTTTTTTCAGTGGGACCACAAATCTAAATTTCAATAGACAACCAAGGCCAGAGGACCTTCATTTACACTGACCGTTTGGGGAGCGTTGACACAAGGAGGGGGTTAAAATTGGCATCAAAGTGAGTTGAGCAAAAAATATCGTATTTAGTTCGGAAGAACTGGCGTGAGCATACGCACGGTATCAGAGTAAAGCGGAGGAACGCTCGGTATGGCGCAAATAACCTCTTTTTTTTCAAAAATCAACGAAGTTCCAAAATCTGTTTTAAAACATGAGCTAGTGCCGGTTAACTTGTAGATAAAACAGACCGTTCAAACAGCTGTTGGTCAAACTATGTCACACAAACAAAAACACCTTAGCTCCCACCGCACGTGCCCAACCTTCGTGGAAAGAGTCCACGAAATGAACGTCTGCAGAGCCTCAAACAAACAGTCGTTGGCGTTAAACATCCCAAAACTCCCAACAAAAATCGAAAGTGTCGAGGGACGGGGAGGAAAATCAATCGAAGAAACCTCTATTAGCATGGATACATGCCAAATGTTTGCGACTCTCAATTATAGATAATCCGATGCGACCGACAATTATCCGTTTCAAATTTCTCGTATCAATTGTCCAATTAAAGGGACGCCGATGGGGACGGGCTCAAATTAGGAGAGAGCTCGAGAGGAAGAGAGATTATAATTCGACCCCTCTTCAGGATAATAACAGACATAAAACAACACACACACACACACAACGCGCGCAACCCTTTCGCCCCGAAATGCTGCAATTAAGAGAGGGCCGGCGGTAATCCCCATAATGCCACGAAATTAGCAAAACAATCTGGTGGGATGCTCCGATCTATTTGCTGGATATGATACGCGGGGGGGGTCGCATACAAAAGCACTGGCAGCAGGCATTCTGGAAAAAGGGACGCCGTTTGAGAGGACTACTACCAGGGGTGGACGAAAATGGAAGCGACCTGAGTCTTCCTCTTCGTGTTTACTTCACCATGTCGGCGGTTTGGATAACGCCCGCGGATTGTTGTACAGATTCATGTATTGTTGATGGTTCTCTTGCATGGGTGTTTATATGAAGATTCCCGGGAATATTTTAGAGGAGGGGTCGCCGAAGCGCAACCCGAAGAGGCGGAAGTGGCCGCTGCTGCATCATTCGTCACTTAACAAACACAGGAGCCCAGGCTGGTTAAATTCGGGTGATGCATCAGTCAGGTCGCTGGATTAAAGGCTCACGCCGATACGCCAAACCCCATTCCCAGAGGTCATGTGGTCTTGGTGTCAGTTGAGTAGCTAAATAGGCAACCATAAAAAGGGTAGTTCAACATTAATGCCCGATTTATACGGGATGTTAAATTTATGGTTAACAGCCGAAGTAAAATAGGAATTGGCGCTTCTGGACATTTTGTAGTGGACATTTAGCGAGCAGAAAGAAATGGCATGGCTCTGCTCGAGTTAACCGGAAAACTTCAATTTCAAAGCAAGATAGCTCAATTTTATTTTTTCCGCAAATTGGACACAAGCTTTCTCAATCGGGAACCCGTGTCTAATAAACAGACCCGTTACTCATCTCAGCATAGGGGTGGGGGAGCTAGAGAATTAAGCCACATCATTTGACCAGACTTGCTTCTAAAAATAGAAGGCCTGACTCACAAAGAAGAATTTACTGACGCACTGTTACCCAGACAGCACACATTAGAACACAACAACCGGACTGAATACTTGATAGGCATGGCCTTTCCTACAGCCAGTCACAAACGCCATCCAAAAGGGATTCACGGTTTCAATGCAATGGGAAATTTGGACGCACCTCCTCTGCAGTTATTATTTGCAAGCAATGTTTATTGTCGAAGAGTAACGCGTAACATATAAACGACGAGAGTTTAACCCCTCAAAGCACAAACGTATTTCAGGAGTTATTCAACCGCGGTCATATTGCTCCCTAAGGCGGGAAACGGGAGCCTTTTCGGCGCTATGCTCTAAGCCGAAACGAAGGTAAGAATGCAAAAGAATGAATTTTAGGATTAACTACTGCGTGGTGGGAAATATTTCCTACCTTATTTATACAACGCCACACCAGACCCGTGCCAATAGACCGCAGTGAAGGAACACGGAACTTTTGAGGCACAAGTAGGGAAGCTGCTAACTATATTTAGAAACCAAGAGGGGAAACGGGAAGTAAATGTGCCAGGGCGGCACAGATAGCGTCAAATATTAGAAGGAATTGTCATGGCAAATCCATGAAACCGGAAACTGCTGTATCAGAAGATAGTCAAGCGAAAAATTGGAAGAGGATAGAAAAATACTGTCTTTCTTAATCGAGACATCTTGTCGAATTGTCTGAATTAGCTATACTTCCTGTGTGATTAAGTACGGACAGACTATGAAACATGCTAAATAAACAGCCGCCAGGAAATCGAAGGGGTAAATAGTGGGCCTCTTGAAGGGCGTCCGAATTCGAGTTTTCCCATTGCTTTAAGGATTTCGTAAGTAGATCCAACCCTAACCATTTTGTTTACTGAGACCAGAACAAGCGTTTTAATTGCGGTGGCATAGAAATGAGTATACCGTATTCTGACGCCGGATACTGTCAAATGATTGCAAGTAGAACGCATGGAGCCCCAACGAACAAAACCAGAGCGAAAATCGGTGTAGACTTTGGTATGATTGAATTTAACGATATTCGCTGTGAGACAATGCCGAGAGTAACAATTTGAAAATAAACTGCAATCGTCTTCAAAATAAAAATATTATTCTAGGGAGATAATTACTTAGAAACGCTGTCGATGGAATCATAGAAACTTAATCGAGCGCAAACACAGAAAACGCAAACGAATAGACAAAACCGAATTATAGTGGAATAACAATTCGGAGAAATCGATCGATAAAAATTGAAATAGACAGACATATTAAAACATGGAAAATTTACCAGCGAAGTTGAAAGGTGATTGAGTTCGGCGTAAAAATAAGATTGCGGATGCATGAGTGCTGGACACTGTGTAATTAATTAATGAAATTGGAGAGCAACTCGTCTCGTCATTTTCGATAATAACAGCTATCCACGGAGACCGCCGTGAAGATACACTTTGGTCTATTTCACAGACCGCAGATCCATTGGGCAACGCAGCCAGCTTTTCCTGTCCAAATACACGAACAAGAGCACCCCGATATTCAAAGGATTCGTCATTAAGTTGTAAAGGTCCACCAACAAGGTAATTGGTGACCTAAAATGCAAAGAACAAAAAAGAATAATATTTAAAGAATTCGAAAGCGTTTTGAATAAGGTTAAATATCATAGAAACTACTTACGCTCAAGTTGAAAACAGATGTTGACAATTTCGACGTTGAATTAACAAACAAGATGGCTATGTCGAACTGGGAAAGTCTGGCATATACGCCGCACACCGTGACAACATAGAAATAGAATGCAATCCATAAATTTGATTTCTTCATTAATTCCTCATAGAAATTAAAAAGAAAGCAGAAGGCGAAAAATTATCACAGGCTGGAAGCGGCAATATGGGACGTAAACCCAAACAAACATTAAACCAATTGCGCATAAGAAATAAATGTGTCCTTGAGATTCGGTTAATAGAATCAATAAAATGAGAATTAAAAAGAATGGATCATTTAATCTAGCAATAAACACTGCCGTATTGGGAAATTTATTTATTTAACTCATTTTTTACAAACTTATGACCAATTAAAGCCATATTACCATATTAAAAACATGAATAAAATAGAATATACTCCGTCAATAATAATTCAATTTAACCAGAAAACTACTTTATTATATTGAATATGAATTAACTGTGCAGCCAAAATTAGGAAACTGTGCTACACAAGCCACGCTGGCTTGACATGTGTGAATTTAATCGTCGATTACGTGTGAGAATTTTGTTCTGAGATAAATGGGCTAGTTATGGAAAGTTGCTAAGAGAATTGGAATCAAATGCTGGACTGTTTTTAGTTCGCGATTCATTTGGTTTGGTAAGGAATCCTACTGTTATCATGGAAATTCTTTCCTACATTTACCGGCTTAGCAGGGCTATCATTATGTAGAGCCCCATTACTTGAGCCATGAAGAGATTTGTTGTTTGTCAAAGTCAATTGCGTATATTCAAAATTCCGAGATCGAAAGCAACTTTATTTGGATTGACCTGGATCACTTTTTCTTATTATTATTACCACGCTTTCTAAGGTTCGTAAATGCTATGGTTTTGATTCTCTTGACGTTTATAAAACGAAAGCCATTATTATTATTAAACTAGTTCACCCTCTCACAAGAGATAGTTGCGACAAAGACAGGAAAGGTTGTGGGCGATTTTTTTTATTATTATCGTTGAGTGACGAGTCTACTCCATTATTTTAACAGCTGCTTGCTTTGTTGGTTGCACAGATTCCTAATTGATTCCACAGATCAGTCTGCCACAGTATTTCAGTCCATTGTGGCTTTACTACTGTTATGGAAACGTTGCGATTTCTAAAGAAAACTGTTGTCTGATTAAATTCCCCTTTATTAATTCTTCATTTATTTACCTATAACTGTACGATATCGAAGAGGAAAGAGTAATGGGGGGCCAAGCCCCACTCAATGTGCAACCGATATCCACGAAAACCGTGGTGTAGGTGGACTTTGGGTACAACCGACTTTTCGAACTGCTATTGTCCCTTATTTTCACCCTCAAATACACGAAAAATAGCTCCCCGAATTTAAATCAGTGAGTTGTTTATCCCACAGACGTCGAAATAGCAATTAATAAAAAATAGTTATCATGATCTATTTAGTGACCTTAAATGATGTGTTTATTTATGGCACACGCATGATATCCATTATAATGGCACCCCATAGGCTAATCCACACCACAACGCATGCTGTGACCTAAACATCGACGACACCAGGCCGCCACCCCAAAAAACCACGACACACCCCACGTGTGTCCAGACAGGACTCGCCGCAACGGGCGCTAAACATCACGCCTTGTCGGCCTTTTGGGCCCAGGTCGGGCCCTATCTATTGTTTGAATAATAAACAATATGATTCATTCTAAACCTTAATCTTTGGCCATCGTGCCATTCTGACTTTCCGGGCCACTAAGTCGATAGAATTATCATATATTCACTTAATGCGATTCATGCAGAATCCGCGCAAAACTCTGGCGCACTTTAATTACTATCTTCACTGGACAAAAATAGGCAATCAAGAGACACCTTAGCAACACCGAGATATACAACAAATTAATGTATTTATAATAAAAAACTAATTTAATTTAAACAAATGTTCTCCAGTGATAAAAGGTCTTCATGAAACCTTGACAAATTCTTTTTCACCCGTAGGGAACTAAGTCGAGCCTCCGGGTTGTTGTGCCAGCATTCTCGGAGAAGGCCGCTGAAAAACTGGAGCGTTTTATTCAAAACGAATGATTCTTCGGAACCTTAAAAGTAAAAACGTTTAAAATTAATCCAGGAACCGATTTTAGAGTTTGTGGGTTTTGACCCTTTTACTTATATTATGTAAGTAGCGTTTTGTCGAGTAGTATTTTGGTGCACGACATGTGTAGTTGTTAGCATCCACGCTCTGTTGGCGAGGGACCCGGGTCAGGCCGCCTTGGGCGGCACTTGGAACGCCACCTGTAAACATAGTCCCGAGAAACTTCGAGGTGAACCCTCATGTAGCCGGTTCATCTTCTAGAAGGAGATTGTCGCCAAAGTTGATTGGATTGGTACGACAGTCGCTATAGGAATTAGTTGCCGAAACTATTTAATTTCAGTGAGTGGTGATTATTTATTATTCTGGTTGCGTAATATACATTCGTAATCAAAAGTGGAATCAATCCACTACAAATTCAAAACATTGGAGTCAACTGGCGTTCCCGGCAACCTATTCCTTCGAGGTTTGCCTAATTTCTACTTGTTGCACAATATGTATATGATCGTTGTTATAACAAATAAATCGACGTTCCAATGATACATTCTGGCGTCATTCGACATCTCTGGGAGACCCAAATGTTACACCGACCTTCAATGGGTTCTCAAAAATACAATTTCCTTTGTGTTGTCGTATCATTAGTCGGCGATGATATTGACGTTAATCTGGATGAGTAATTCCATCGAATTTATGATCACGACAGACTTATATATGTATCATCGTTATGGTGCTGAATAATTTTATCAAAAATGTATGAATTTTACATCTCCAAACCTCAATTCGGTGACTTGTGTAAATATTCTACCCAACACTCTGGTTTCGCCGGTATAACTAACTGGGTCACACAAACTATATGAGGTTGCCTTAACATATTTGAACCTGACAACAAATTGATTAGTGTCACATACCGAAATTCTAGTTGGGACACCATGAATTAATCTTACACGTATCTGGGCAGTTGGCGGATGAAATTTTCTATCAGGCAATTCCATAAATATACTCTGGAACCGAATGACTTTTTTCTCTTCCTTTCAGTGTGCAGATGTTACAGCAGCAGCAGCACAGCATGCCCTTATTATAGGATAACGCGTTTTCCGCAACGAACTCCATTTCAAAGACGAGTGCGCGCGACCGCTCTAGGTTTCTACTGATTGGCCAAGGAGCCGAGTTGGTGTGCACCAGCAAATTGGAGATTGAAAATAACGATCATCGCGATATCTTTGGGCGAGGACCAGGTTATTTGAGGTGTCTTAAAGCAAAGGTGGCTGGAAACCGGGTTTAAATTTAACACAATACAAATTGAGTTGATAACCCAATTTACTATCAGCAGGCATGAATTAAAATGCTGCTCCGTGGATCAATTACAAACATACCAGCAGAATGCTGTTAATTTCTCTGTTGCACATAAAATGACAAATCGTTGCTGAATGCAGGTCTAAATAAATAATTAACGCATTGTCCCGCAAATGCATGCGGATAAAATGTGGCGTGTTTGGGGCATGAATATGCTACGACGCTAACTTGGTAGTTCTGTGTTGTTAATTGCACAGAAGAATCGTAAATTTGACATACACTTTCGCAATTCAATTGGGAATTCCGGACGAATTTTTGATTCGCAGACGATGCCACGTGTTTCTTCAACATTCGCCTCCCGTGAAATCTATAAAATATAAAGTTAAATAAATATTTGCCGAGCCTCTATTTCTTCAATACCGTCAATTATCGAAAACTTTCTTACTCTTCTCTCACACTCGATTAAAAGATTGCCTTCATCTTGTCCCTCGCGAACGAACCCCAGTAGCCCCCAGGATAGGATTTCCCACGTGACGATACTCAACGCGTAGATGTCCGCTTGTTTGTGAGATTGAAAGCAGAATGGATGCATTGTTTCATCCAGTATCTAGTAAATTAAATATCAGTTTTATAGAAGCCCATGCATCGCGACAGCAAACTCAAGATTTAAAAAATGCGACCCTAGCATCTTTTGTAGTCACTCTGTCGTTTTGCGTGTTTCGGCTTCAATGTCAAATGCTTCTTGTTGCTCGGCCCGTGAATCGTCGATAAACGTCAATTTTTAGACCACCGATGCAGCTGCCCGTCCACTGGTTACGGATGGGCGTTTATGACCGAGTGATGAGGGAAGGTTCAACAATTAAATGGCGGGCAAATATAGCCATATTAAGAGGCATTGGCTCTTCTACTTTGCCGCGGCCATCTCCTGCGAGAGGATGAACCGGCTTCATGAATTTCGCCGCGAGATATAGTTCATGAGGTTCCTTGGGAGCTTGGTATGGTGGGTGTCCCGAACACAACCGGGCTTTGTGCGTGGGCGAGTCTAGCCAGGACAGTTCAAGTAAGGCAGCAGCGATCAGTATTACAGAATGTGAACCGCCTTCCTGGCAATTAGATGCTGGCATGCATCTTTTTCCACCCAGTCCGCCGGGGTTTTCCGTCGCATTTTCGCTGGGTGATTTACATCCCAGCATCTCTATTCAATTTTCCCTGAGAAGCGGATGTTTACACTCGTGAAATCGCTTCACTCTATAATTTCGAATCGAGCTCAAAATCTAAATTCCTCGACATTATTTGTAACATTCGGTTATCTTGGGGTGATCATTTGGATGCCGTCTTAGGTAAAAGTCGTCGCCTCTGCTTCTCATTTCGCCGCTTTAGGAGACTTTGTTGAGCTAAAACCGCATAAAAACCTTAGTCCACGACTTTATAATTTCCCTTATTGTATATTGTTCCCCAGTCATTTTCCCGGCCTTAAATGTCCTGACTTTTTAACCCTTCGTAGGTTTTTTTAAATAATCTCGTTTTCTAGTGGCCTGCATATGCTCTCCATTTAAGAAATCATCGTTCAACGCCACTTCACAAGTTGTACACTAATCGCTGCTCGTATATTGATTGATCCCTCTCATCCCCTCTTTTCTAGTTTACCTAGTTCGACCAATGCGTAGGCTATACCGTTAAATACCCACAAGAACGGCGGCATATCGAAATTCTGTTATTCATTACTTGTCTCCAGTTTTTTAGTTTCACCAGATCAGATGAAGCAGGAACTGAAAGACAATTTTCATATCTAGTACTCGTTATATTGTCCTCCTGACAACACTAAAGCGCTTAAGAGTATATTATTATTATTATTATTATTATTATTATTATTCAAAACACCATACGTCTTATCCACCGACCGATAAAACAGCGGTTAAGCTCCTGAACCTATTGTCGAGTGACCTAGTGACGACTCCCAGGTCAAGCCAACAAAACACAAGCCTATCACAGCTGATTCCACGTGCCAATCAAATCGACTAGTGGCTAAAGCGGCTTCACGGGGGGTTTGCCATCAAGTTTCTCGGGAATATGTTTACAGATGGCGTCCCCAGTGGCGCACACGAGCTGACCTGACCTGGGGGCACCGAACTCGGGTCTCTCACCACCAGAGTGAGGATGCTGACTGTTATATCATCGGTCTCTCCTTGTGGCCCCTGATGTGTTGGTTAGGTTTCGGACGATGTGTCGCCGCTACCGCGGGCATCTACTTGGAGCCAAAGGTTGCGATGAGTGTCGAGCGAAGACCAACGACCTGGGGATACCCGGAGGCATGACAGACGCCGCGACGACCAGATGTGTTACTCCCACCCGACACCCCATACACACCTGTTCGGTGGTTCGGGGCACAACGAGATAAGCCCGGCAAAGCCAATGAGAGGTAGCGCAACTGCTAGTTCAATAATACGCCAATCGATGCGAAATTGGTTTGATAAGAGAGGATATTTTTGAACACAAAACGTTCACTATTTTAATGTTCCCTAGCACTAACGTCTCACCATAACCGCTTACAACTACTGAACGTGGCCAACAGCAGTTTTATGGTGCGTTGAATTCCCTCAGATTACCAGTCGGATTTGCTCTAGGACTCCTCAAATCACCTGCTCCGAACGAAAATATCGCTTCGATTAAACGAATGTACTTTTCATCATTTGACAGCCTTTGTCCTATTTACTATTTATTTACTATAACGATAAGCAATCGGTTTGTGGATCCGTGTTGTATTTTGAAGACACGTAACGCTGATCTAATATAATCAAAAATCAATTGGACTGGCTGGTCACAAATTTGGTAAATCGAAAGCGAGAATCGCACGCTCCCCCACCACGTGGCCATAAACCCCTAGTTATCGACAGGTTTGGTATTCCACAAGATCGACGGGATTTGTATTCACAAATGCCAACAGTAAAAAAGATGCCTATTTTGAAAAAATCGTCTACCTCGGGCGCCATGTAGAAGGGCCTAGAAACCTTAAGTCCACAAATCGGCCACCAGTCCGGGTAAACTGTGGCCGGCGGGAAAGAGACTGCGCCATCGTCGTGGCGGATTCTGCTTTCGTTTCCCGACGATTGGTCGCTTGAATAGACCTGGGTTGATTGCGTCGACATCGACATGTAGGGACTGCCCTGAGCAGCAGACACCTGGGAGGGCACATTCGGCCATTCTTTCGCGTGAGCATCAAGAATCTGAAGGAGCCGCGACATGGGCAAAGAAAGAGGACTAGGCGGGGGACAAAGAGCATATTCTAAACCGCCTATGCACCCGGTCCCGTCAGGTTTGAGTTGAATGTTCTCAAGGCAGAGATTGCGATGCGCCATAGCGGGACGACCACGGGTTCCCGATAAGTCTGGGAGAGACAAAAACACCTTGGATTAAGGATTTCGAGCTGGGGATTGTGAGAGGAATATGAGGACGCAGTGAGAGGAGGCACACAAAAGGAGTAGAAATGGAAGAAGAAGAAGAAGAAGAAGAAGAAGAAGGAGGAGGAGGAGGAGGAGGAGGAGGAGGAGGAGGAGGAGGAGGAGGAGGAGGAGGAGGAGGAGGAGAGGAGGAGGAGGAGGAGGAGGAGGAGGAGGAGGAGGAGGAGGAGGAGGAGGAGGAGGAGGAGGAGGAGGAGGAGGGAGGAGGAGGAGGAGGAGGGAGGAGGAGGAGGAGGAGGAGGAGGAGGAGGAGGAGGAGGAGGAGGAGGAGGAGGAGGCAGTGTGAGTAAGACGAGGATGCTTGGAGAGGGAGGATGTGGAGGAGGGTCGGGATGCAGAGACTATGTTGTCTTAAATTTCTGTTCATTGACCAAATGAATACACAGAAAGAAAAGTCATCGCATACGTACAGATTCATTACATTTCGCAGTGTTGCTGCCTTCACAGAATTTATCAATTAGACCAATTGCCCTCAGCACTAACACGTGCACACTTAGTTGCCGTGGCGCCCAATTGGCAGGAAATGTGGGGGGTTGGTTGAGGCTGATGTATTTAGGGGAAGCCAGACAGTCTGCATGTGGTTGTGTGCGCGACTGTGGTATTCGGTCACTGTGCAAGCACCACGTGTGTTTCGAAGAAGACACTGACTAATCCAGGTAAATGTGAAATGGTCGGCACCATCCCATTGACTCATGTTTTTTTGGATATCACAGTCGGCAACTTCTAAGAACGCGGTTTTTTGGAGGAATCCAAAACTTCAACGTTCGAAAACCAAAGCGACAAAAGTGAAATGAATTCTGAGCTTAGGCCTATGGATCTGACTAATTGATACCGATCCAAAGACGGCCGTTGTGAATCTTTTTCGAAATCCTTGCAGCGTTTTTCAATATTTGACGAAGTATCCGCTTATTCAAACAACAGGGTCCACATTCAACAATGTGAGCACAGAATTGAGAGTTCACGTTAACTTAAGGGTTAGCCAGAGTTAGCCTACAGATAACACGGAAGGGAAATCCTCTCGACTTAACGTTCAAGGGGATCTTTGATTGCGATGATTAGGTCGGTTGTACCGATATTCATCTGTACGGTTGTCGATTATTGTGATCGCTATTTTGAAAATTAGCGACGTTTATGGTACACCGCTTCATTCGAACTGTTTTTTACTCTGTTAGTTTAGGTACAAGCGCAATTGATGCATTGTGTGGCTTATTGCCGTTTTGAGGATCAATTTGGAGTCATTGTGCAGTTGGTCATGGGTAAATGTAAAACCCGAGGCTGGGTGATGCCTCCCAGGTGGTCTGTGTGGTGAGATGAGTGGTCCCCCCAGCATCGACCCAGATTTTGCATGGGGATGGGTACCCATACCCCCTGCTATGTGCCCACTTCCGAAGAGATAACCGCGTGGTGGGAGTCGGGGGAGGTTTATCGGACCCAAGCAACATTAATCATGTGATAAAGGTGTTTGGGGGGATGTAATCTGGAGTCCCTGCATGATTAGTACCACGTATTGGAGATCTAGAAATCAGACGGTACATGGCGCGAGGCAATGATTATTGTTTCGAATCTTCGACATGTTTAGTGCAGCCAATTCGTTCCACTTTTGAAAACCCCGGGGCCCATTTCCCAAGTCTAGTAATTCATTGATCGGACTAACCTACTTTTCTATTCATATCAAAGAAGCCGTACTCACAACAAATCCTGTAAACGTGGAAATAGGATAATATTTTCACTAAGGACGAATCGTGATATAAACATGGCTTGCAAGATTACAGATTCAAAGTGAGCCATTGACATAGGCATTAGACGCGTTTTTGGACGGCCAACATTTTTAATCGATAGCTGAAATCAAATGATATGAATCTTGTACCTGCGTTTGGGCAGCATCATCTCTCAGAGAATCAGAAACGCCTGAGAAAGCCTATCAAAAATTAGCCACACTACAACAGATGTGTAGAAGATTACTATCGAGCCATATGTCAGTGAGATCAAGCATCTTGAGAAACATTTACCAACTATTGTCAAGCTGTATCCCGATAATGCAAGACCAGCTGCGATGGTGATAAAAAAAATAGTATCACGCGGCTGCTAATGACCGATTTATAAGACTTTAAAGTAGGCTTACTATGATTAAAAATATTTTTTCGAACCCGTCGAAGAGAAATGTTTAGTAAACATAATTTTTCAGTAACGTTTTTACGAACTTTAAGAAGACCCCACTATTAATCGGCTCGCTTAAATAGTCATCTCTCCAACCCAATTGAAAAACTTTTAAAATTGTCACAATACTGTTTGATGCACATGTAAAAATTCATTTTAATTTCAAGACTTACCGGAATGCAAGAAGTTTAATCCACAAACAATGTTTTCAAGAAGATCCACGCAAGGTTGTATCAGAGACTCTGATTTCCAAAATTGAATTGATGTGAAGTTCTTCATAATATCTAACAGGGAGCCCCAAGGATATATTTCAGATATGGTAAAGCCAACTCGCACTGAGGTATTGAATTCGGATATATTCAGTTTTGTGGCTTCTTGTAGTTGAACCAACCGAGATATGTCAGAAGCTTTAATTCCGCTTATCGATGCATGCTGAAGTGGAAATTTTCGGGTCAGGCAATTTAACCGTTCCCAGAGCAGCTGAGATTTGCTCGGGTTGTTAACACATATAATTCGCACCGACACCGACTCTCCCTGCAGTACCGCTAGAAATCATCGAAACAACAATAAGTAAAAAACGCTGCGCTTCACGTTTACAAATCCGGCTAGTCTTACCATCATATGTTTCGTTATTAAAATCCACTGAACGAATTTGCATACAAGTCAAGGAATGAAGAAGCTGTCCTCTGTGACCTTCGTTCGAGTTAACGCGAGAAATGTTGCTCTCTTTGATGGCCGAAGACCATTGGCACGATAAACTCGACTCCACGAAGGCCGCCTTTGTGTGGGAACAAAACATCGTTTTGCTTTCAGTACAAGATGGTTTGGAGTCCTTCTTACTCCTGCGCAAAGACCACCATATTATAAGGAACACAATAATGCATAGTAATGCTAGGAGTATCGCAAAAGAAGTGACGATGAATACAATTGTTTGTGTCGTCAATGTACCGTAAGTGGACTTATGCGCCAAATCGTCTGATACTGCTGTACGAGAGGCATCGTTAGATATAAGCATGTGAGGACCAGAAAGATGGTCGTCATTTAAAGGCATAAACTTCATTTGTTGTTCGTCCTGCTGAATTTCGGCTTCCATGTCCGAATGAAATTGTTCCAACACAGGTCGCGTAGGATTTAGCTCCAACAAGCGATTGCATAAATCAGATCCCCCGCAACATTCCACAACTCCGTGGGTGTCCGCCGAGTGACAAATTAAAACAGATAGTCGCAATGAAGAAAGGCATCCAAAGATATTTGAAAAGCGGCCGTGTTGCCGACTCGATGTCCATTGTTGCTTGATAGTATCGGCTTGATCGACGTATGTGGGAATAACAGTCGCATAACAAAATCCATGAGCCGGTGCTGTGCAAAATCTGGCATCTCTGTGAAGACTATGAGCATTTATCAATGTGTCATTTCGGAAACAACGAGTATTGTCATTACAAATGCAGATCAACGTGGCCATTGAATTAAATCGATTATTAATCATCAAAATACAGATAATTGTTAAATAACGCTTGCTTAATATGAACATTGTCACACACGAGATAACAATATGTCTAATATAATATCGCGTACATATGACCTTTGGTATTTAATTTTATTTAGTCCAAAAAACAAATATTTGCAAATATGTCGTTATATTCTGCCACTGTACACAGTATTGTAAATGATAATTAATTAAGCATCATATATATCGAAAAATGAAAGATATTTCGCTGGTTGCCAAACATTAAAAAAAAAAATTATTAATGTTTATCGAATTTCGGATAATCAGGAGCAAGGCAGCTAATCCCTCCGTATGCATTGTTGTTTTCTTGTTGTTAAAATCTAGGCCGCAAAAAATATTATGATTTGTGTGGAATTATTTTACGATAAAAACGCAATTAATGTCTTTTCTGTTTTCTGTTTGGTTGTTTGAAATGTGTTGTTAACGAAGATGCCCGTCATTCGTTAACCGGACTGTGTGCTGATTTATTTGAGATTCATCGATCTTGTCAGTTCGGGGCGGATCAAGTGAAGAAAAGACCAGAAATTTGAGCTTTGACAATCACTACACGCGGAAACTGTCTCGCGCGCGTTATGGACAAGGCCTTCAATAATAATAATAATAATAATAATAATAATTGTAGTGGCTTTATTTAGGTCACGAGGACCAAAACTTTCAGCATTAAAAAAGGCAGGATAACAAATATTAGATGCGAAAATTGTCTTGTAGTTCCTGTTTAACCTGGTCTGGTGAGACTAAAAATCGGGACAAATAGGGAATGACCGAATTGCGATACGCCGCCGTTCTTGTTGGAATTGAACGGTATGGACGGCGCATTGGTCGAAGAGATTTACATTCGGATAAACTGGAATAGAGGGGATGGGAGGGGTCATTTAAAATTCGGGCAGCGATTAATGAGGAGTTATTTAAGTGGCGTTCAACGATGATTTCTTTGATAGAGAGAATAGGCAGACCGCTAGAAAACGAGATTATTTTAAAAAGTCGATGAAGGGTTAAAAAGTCCGAGCATTTAAGACCAGGGAATATTACTGGGGAACAATATACAATCAGGGGAATTATACAGGCATGGACGAAGGTTTTTATATGGCTCGAGCTCAAACCAAGTCTCCTGAATCGGCGAACAAGGAAGCAAAGACGGCGGCTTTTACCAAAGACCGCCATTACCTCGTTGTTATTTCCACCATTCCTGTTAAACATTAAAATGCTGAAAGTTCTGGTCTTTGTGACCTTAATAAAGCGTAAAAATTTTATATTATTATATCGAACAGCGAGGGAGTACAGATAATAATAATATTCGCTTCATTAAGAATATCCTGGTTTATTTGATCCCAGTCCCTCCGACACGTGCCAAGGATAATTCTAATCGTACCTTTTTATAGAAAAATTAAAGGAAAGCAATCGCTACCTTTTACAATTCGCTCATATTGAAATTTCGTCATCCGCAAAATTTCATATGACTAAGCGGGTTCAATAAAAGGAGAACGCCTCGAAGTTTTAATACATATGATGTGGCACACAAACACAAAACAAGCAGCAAAACCGGCGACTGCACAATTGAAGTATTCCATCCAGGCAAAACTGCTAATCACAGGAACTTCCGTTTACTGCCACACTGACTTCCGGTCCATTTACCTAGTCAATCATTTCCAGTGACACCTTAAACAACGGACGCAATCGTACGCACATTGTTCACACAAACGTTGTCTTCCCGAACAACAGTTTGTTTCTCTTCTTCGATTACGAATAGTCTAGTAAGAGCTCAAAACCTTTTTTTAATTTTTAATAATTTAAGCTATGGGGATCGAAAATTTTGGTCTACGAATAATCGCGAGGGAACCATGTATAATAAAAGGAATAATACAGCCGCAGAGAAAGGTTTTTATACGGCTTGAGCTCAGTCTTATTCTGCCAAACCGGGAATTAAGAAACCGAAGCGATTATATTCATAGAATACGACATCTACACGATCACTTCAAGGTAATCGACTGCTCCAGTGCAGCGATTCCCAACGTTTCAGATGCGTTCCCTGACGTCCACTCGGGGATATCAATTATAACTTGCCCGCGTTGTTGAGAATCCTCAGACGTCTTGCAGACATTACATAAGTAAGGGTCGTCAGCGCATTTGATGAGTTTGAAATTATTAGGGGACCGAAGGTTATACGTGTAATTGTTGAAAATTGAAGGAGAAAGCACTTCACCTTGCAGCACACCGCAGTTACGGGGAAAGGAGGAGATTTTGTTTCCGAATCTGACGTGGTGGTTTCCGTAAGATAATAATAATATTCGCTTTATTAACGTCACGAGGACGAAAACGATCAGCATTAAAATTTACAATAAACAAACATGTTACAGTACGTAACGATTATACGTAGAAAATGCAGAATAATTTAAGAAGAATAAAAGAAGTAACATCAAGGTAAATTTGCAAGAAAGGCCAATTTAACCCACAAAGTATATAAAGTTTGGCAGACGGGAAATGGCGGCTATTGAAAGGCCCTATTCAAAACGCGCGCCAAAAAAGCCCATGTATTAAGTAGCTTTCCACATTTATTTTAGACATAGGATCGTGAAATAGTGCTGGAAACCGAGGTGAAATCACTTGAAACGGAAAATACATACTGCGTTTAACGCGATACCTTTTTTGATATATGAATTGCGCGCTCAAAGTTGTTCATATATGTGTAATTAATAGACTTAGTGGCCCAAAAATCAGAATGGCACGATCGCCAAAGACGAAGGTCGGGAATGAATAATATTGTTTATTATTCAGACAATAGTACGGGTCCGACCTTAGCCGAAAACGCCGACAAGGCGCGATCCTGAGCGCCCGCTGCAGGCGAGTCCTGTCTGGACACATGTGGGGCGTATCGTGGTCAAAAGCTGGGGTCGGCCAAGTGTCGTCGATGTTGTATGAATTTATCCACGTTAAGGTCACCGAATGCGGTGTGGTGTGAGTTGGCCAATGGGGTGCCAGTCCTACGGATGTCATGCGATTTGAATAAATAAGCACACCATTTAAGGTCACTGTATGGCTCCCCCTAGGTACAATAAAGAGTTCCTTGAAGGGACGATTACAAAGAAAAGGAATCACTAGGGGGCAAAGTCAGCGAGGTTCAGGAGGGGAGCCTGCTGTCAGGCATCGTTGAAGACGGTAAATCGGTTGGATAATCTATTGAGAAATTGACGAATGAAAAGGGTTCCAAAGTACTTGGAACACGTTCAGGAAACGTTCGTGTCGTTCGATGCGATTTCATTACATCGTAGCAGTGTTGACGTTCGGATTGACCAAAATCGGGCGAGGATGGCACATTATTGTAAAAAGCGTTTCTATCGTTGTCTGAGGTGAAGATGAAGAAAATCATGTAGCCTGGTTTTCGTGTCTACCGATGCCAGTCGTATTCGTCGTTGCAGGGTGTGCGTTCGGATTAACAAAACGTGGTTGAGGGTAGCATATAATTGTGAGGAAGGGGCTTCTATCGCTGTAGGGATATCTACGCAGAATTCGCACTCGCGTACGATGAAGAGTGTTCCTTTACGTTGAATTCGCGTCTATTGATGCAAGTCGGATGCGTCATAGCATGGCTTGCGTTCGGGTTGATTTAAAGCTAATAATGGCTTTCGTGTCTACCGATGCGAGTCGTATGCGTCGTAGCATTGTTGGCATCACGATTTCGGAATAGTCGTTTTTAATATTAGCCCCGACACATGTAGGTACTAATATGCCGAAAATGTGTACCATTAAGTGTACGTTGTAACGTAAATGGGTGGTTGTAGCAGTTTTGTATGATCTAGACTTGCTAAATAATTGTTTTAAATAATAGCGTTCATTTTATTGTGTATGGATCATGTGTTTCGATAAGTTATATAGATTACTGTTAATTATCATTACATCTGTAACTATATTTGATTGGGTGTGTATATAACAGGCTCCGTGCATGCAAAGTTCAATTCTTCGAAGCGGACCATGTTTTCGTCAAATCCACGGGTCCATTGTCATGCACAGCATCTAATAATCGGCACAAAAACAGCCAGTGGAGTAAGTATTTTTAAAATGGACTATTTTTAGAATAATAAAAACCCGGTTCCGACTGTAAGTAATTCATCTGATCCGGTTCGTTCTTCAATTCGGTGTTCATTAATTTTACATAGTTGATGAACATAAGCCAGCGGATTCCCGTTTTGAAAAATCTGGTTTCCAATGAGAAATACGACGAAGCCTTCAAGTTATGCATCAGCACAAGTGATGATTTCCCTTTTATTGCCAGAACCGCCTGGTTCGGTTCTGTTTTGGATTTTTTATCGGTAGGGAATTAAGGCTATTTAACTATCTTAGGCTGTACCACCCTCCTACCATTCTGAAACATGGTACGACCAAATGGACGTGATTCGCGGCTTTTCGTTAATGGAAATTTTGCGCCTCACCTCTCAAACCTCCTGTCTCTCTGATTTTCGTAATAATCTCGCCGACTTGGATTTACTAATTACAAAACACAATCGTACCAAGGATCACTTGTTGCTTCGACTGGTTGACGAGATGAAACTAAGACTATGGTTTTTCATGGTGGCTTACTTGCTCCGACTTTCGAAAAAGGTTACTTGTTTTGATTATCAAATTATCATACTTTTGGCTTTTTGAGTGACCTGTTTTTTGCCTTAACATAGAAGCCACTTCGTGCAAACATTCATCTCGTTGCGAAGGGTTGTTATCAACAGGCATGCAACGTCAACTTAAGCCCTCCTACTGTCGATCACGTACTGTGTAGGTCCACGTGGGAACACACTTATACCGAAGGGCTGTCGCTTCAACTGCAATCTCTACTTTTGAAACAAAGTATCCGAGAATCCTCCGGATCTTGGTTAACTGCTTTATTCGGTGCCCTCGACCAAGACAGTGGATATAAAATGTCCAAATTTGACTACCTACATAGTTTTGAACAAGAAACAGAACGCTCACACAATGAACCTGGCAGTACCACCGATCCGGATCTTATATATTTCCAGTATATAGACCGCCGGCCAGAGGATCTAAATTTAATCCTCTGGTTTTTGCTTCGGCCTGCACCGCCTGAGACCCCGTTGACGATTAAACATTGTGGTGATTTAGTCCTCACACAACACCGTTTGAAATATATTCTTCGGAGTAGGTTGATCACCACAGATAGTTCCCTTTCTTAGTTACTTTCGGCCTTATTATTCTTTTTTTTCTAGCTGTCTCACATGTATTCTCTGACACACCATTTTCTGCAAATGGGTTGGAGGCATGCCAACTAGACCTTGTCGTCTTTCTTACGAGTTTAACTCTGGCTTACTCGATTCGATATGCATCATCAGCAGATTCCATGCGAAACCATACCACAAATGCACCGATCGCTTGGCCGTCACAACCCCTTTGTCTCATCACTAGCCGCATCTTACCAAGTGGAGCTCATCAGGATTTCTGGAGCGATATATGTCGCGCTCGCGGAAAGAAAACTCCGTAAGTCATCGTGTTTGCATCCCATTAGCTCTCCTCCTCCTAATTACCTTATAACACTACACGTGTTCTTTTTAGTGCAAGTGGGTATAAGTTTTACTCCGATGTTGATCAGCTCCGTTTTAAACTACCGATAAAATCAATCTCCCCGCGCATGGTTCTCCGTGTGGCTAGGGCAATATCTGTGCTGCCTCTGGATTCCAACCAAAAGGAAGCAAACGAGTGGGCGGTTTCTCTGTGGGATAGCGGTCTTTCGTCTCTCGTTCAACACCCGGATTTTTCACATTGCGCCTCTCCGGTGCCACAGTGCGTTATTTATTTCCATTATGTATTTGGAGTCACACAAGAATCTAATATCCCTACCGCGTATTAGGTCGCATAATGTGGACGATAGCGCGCTCTTTCCGAGCGAATTAGTTTCGGATTGGTGGATGGGAACTCATGTTGACAACCTTCCTAACGTCACCGCCCAAGACCACTCTTGGTTTTTCTTGGCTTGGCATTCTCTTGGCTCATATTGGTTAGAAAACCCGCCAAGCACCATGGAGCCTCTACTGCTCCAAATTTGTCTGCTTTCCGATGAGAAATTGCCGAGCGATCCGGAATGTGCCCTCTTAGCCGGCAAACTGGCCAATATAGCGATTGCCAACGACCCTAATTCAAAGAACTCGAAATCGCTGGGTACAATAGTGCTAGAGGTACTTGAGGCTGGTTCCATTGGTTCTACAAGCCTCACAAAAGGAAGCATCGAGGTAGATGAATTTGCTTTAAACCCCTTAACTCTCTATTGCCATTCTAATTTCAATCATCCACTTTAGGCGTTATCTGGGTCCATTGAAGCCGAAATCACATCATTGCGGAAGTTGCTTGGATTGCCCCAAGGCCAATCCCCTGGTGAGCAGATTCCATCGCTTTCCTGCTTCCTACTCCAGCGTTTTTTCTAATTTCTATTATTTACGAATTTGGTTTGTGGGTTGAATATTTCCTTAACTTTGGTGAGTCTTTTGCCCTCAGTTGTTATTTTAACGGATGATACCAATTTATCAAAATGTAGTAATAAACTAACTGATAAATGCAAGCACGCCTAGGCACTACAGGAATTCTTGATACCGCCACCTATTTACCGAAGATATAGCTTTATTCAGTTTCGTTAATAGGAAATCTTGGTATAGGATTTACACTCGTGTTTATGTATTTATTTTTTTGTCGTCGAATAAACTTCTCAACACATCCTCTCTTCCCTTTTTTCTGTCTCCTATCTGCTATTTCAAATTATCGATATTTTACCATCTATGTCTCTTCAGCTACAGGTCAGACGCTTGAAACCGCTAATTCCGATTTTCAAAAACCCATAAATATGCGATCTGGATATGGATCCTACGCGAACGGTGGAGGTGGGAAGCCCTCTGGATTTGGTCTTCAAGGAACCCCGTCGTCTCGTGCCTCTGGTGTATTTAGCAATGACGATGGCAGTGGATATCGTGTTTCTCGGTCGTCCAACGTTACTCCAGCACCAGCCGTGGCCCCTGGTTCTGCAGCGCCCTGCAGCAGCAATCAGGCCCAGACCGCCTTCTCGGTTTCGGATGTGCAGGTTAGTTTACCAATTGGAACGGTTTCTAGAGTCCTGGTGCTTGCTTCTAAGTGTAGAATTTTAAATTATTTAAATACCGCACGCAAAATTATTTGAGTTGGTCTTCATGCGACTCGATATTTCTGTTGACTCTGAAATAAGAATTGAACGCTTGGCAAAAAGGAAGGATCGTATTGGAAGAGGCCATGTTCGAAATGCCTAACATAACCCACCCTCCCATTGTAGACCAAATTGATGTCTCAAATGATCGACCAATGGGTTTCGGTGTTCACAGACTTCTCACGTCTTATTGCCGATACCTCCGCCGAACTCGCCAAAAGCCGTATCCAGAACGAGGAGCTATCGCGTCTTCTGCGCGACACTCGAACCCGAATGGACACCCTAGTCGAGGAACAGAAGAAGAATCAGCAACTCCAACAGCCTACCAACCAGTTGCCCGGCAACTGCCCAACTCCAAAATCGCCTAGCGGTGGAGGTCACTCGTTTGAGGACTGGCGCGCCGTCCAGGAGGCCCTGCGGGATGTCGCGGGCTCCCTGCGTGATTTTCGCACCTGGTTGCCTACGGTGATGGCCGCTGCCCAGACGGCTGCCGCCTCGTCGGCGCCTCCGATGATGCTCGCGCCCCCTCGCGCGGACATTCTCTCGCACATGGCGTTGGCCCAGCTTGCTGCATTACAGCAACAACAACAGCAGCAGGCGGTCCGAATTGGTGCATCCGCGCAGCAAACCTCATCCGCGGGAAATTCACTGTTGTTGGCGCCGGCTGCAGTCACGGCTGCCACACAACCGCAGGGCAAGCATTCGACGCTTTGTTATCTGCTACTTTTTGTGACATGAAGCCTATGGCTGAACGCCCATGGGTTGTCTGTTTAATCCGATGGTCTAGCGGTCTGCATCCTCGCTTAGTTGATGGGGGATCTGAATCGATTCCCAGGTCGGGCGAACACAGGTTGCACTTGGCACGCCACCTGTTAAAATATTGTCGAGAATTCTCATGGCAAACCCCCCATGAAGACGGTCAATCCTCGATGGATATAACTTGTTTTGGGGATGTAGAGCGAACTTCTATTTGCGTTCGTTGTGTGATAAACTCTATCATTTTTTGTGTTTTTACAGTCCCGCGGGATTTCCTTGCGCAGCAACCCTCGTTACCGATGGCACCAAGTCCTTTTTTTGCCACCGCAGCGATTGCTCCTGTGTTGACGATTGGACAATCGGCTTCAGGCAGTAGTAACAGCAGCACGGCAACCCCTCAGCTTATCTTCGCACCTGCACAACTTCCATCACCGGACACAAGGCCACTCTTTGCTCCTGCCCCCTCCACAACCGGGGCTCCTGCATCCATCTTTCCGGCAACCCCAAAGAAGGCAAGTAGGCCAATGCCCCCCCCCCAGACTTCCGCTGTTCGGTTCATGTAGTGCATGGTTTGTCAAAAATGAAATCTACTAGCGGATAAGCCGGTCTCGGGTGTGGATTCTCGGAACTATTTTCACAGGTGGTGGCCTGGCCGGAGAGTTAGCCGCTGTCCATCAATCTTGTATATTTGCGTGAATTTGCTCCCGTGTTGTAGTACCCAAATGAACCTGAACCATTTTTATTTATGTCACTTTGGCTTAAGCTCCCTAAATCATCGATTTTGAGCCGCCTCATTTATATTTGTTGTCTTGTTTATCCAGGACTCAACCCCGCTGGTCTTCAGCACAACTCAGCCATCAATACCGTCCTTCAGTCTTAAATCTCAACCAAACGCAACACTTGAACCCGCAGTTACTACCGCGGCTTCGACCGCCACTCCTAGGGCAGCACCAGTTACTGCCACCACCACAACACCTTCACTCTTCAACTTTGCCTCTCTCGCCAAGCCCCTTACCTCGGCAAACCCTGTGGCGGCAGCAGCTATCTCACCGTTCTCCTTTGTGCCTAAACCACCCCCCGTCGACACCACCATCAAATCAATGTCCCCAAGGATCCCAGTTGGAGATGCCGACGTGGACGACGCCTCTCGGCCCGAGGCCTTTGTTCCCACGGCCGATTTCGTGCCCTGTGTCGATAAGCTGCCCGAATTGGTTAAGGGCGTTACGGGTGAGGAGGGTGAACTAGAGTTGTTCTGTCAGCGCGCGCGCCTCTTCCGCTGGGACAAGACAGATGGTGGCGTCGGCGAATGGAAAACACGTGGAAATGGTGAACTGAAGATCCTTGCCGACGAGGCTAATCATAAGTACCGCATTGTAATGCGACGAGATCAGGTAAGACGTGTGTGTGTGTGTGCTGGTTGTTTAATTTATCCCTAGAGCAGCAAAATATAGGCATCTTCTTTTTTTGTGTTTTCAGATTATGAAGCTCTGTGCCAACCACTATATCTTGCCGGGTATAAACATGAACCGACATCAACAGAGCGCTTCTGCCTGCATGTGGACTGCTCGGGATTTCGCCGTCATGGACGCCGACACCGCAAATCCTGCAGGCAACGATGAACTTTTTATGGTTCGGTTTAAGACAGACGAGCTGGCAACAGAGTTCTACGACACGGTGACCACTTGCCTTGATAAGGTGCCCAAAGACTCAAGACCACCGCAGCAACAGCATCAAGAACTCGCATCCACCAAGATGAAGGAAACCGAGGCTCACCAGAAAGGCTCCTCTGGTCTGGATCGACTTAAGCCCCAGACTGGCTCGTGGTGTTGTCCCACTTGCGCTCTGTCTGTGCCACCAGATACCGATAAATGCCTCGCATGTCAGACCCCCAAACCTGGCACACGGGCAACGGCTGTTCCTTCCTTTCCGACCACTTTTGGCCCATCCTCATCAACTTCAAAAGGAGGAATTGTTTTCGGTGGTGCCGCTACTACTAGTGCTTCTGGTGGTAATATTAGTTCTGAACCACCCAAGTTCCATTTCGGTACCCCTATATCAGCCCCTACCACTGCACCTCCGCCCAAGTTTTCATTTGGCGTACCCGAAAAGAGTGGGGAAAGATCCGTTGGCGGTGGTAACTTCGCTTCACTTGACCTTACCAAGGTTTTGTCGAAATCTGACGTAAAGAAACCTGAGTCCGGCTTCACCTTCTCTTTGACCACTCCTACTGCCACCAGCACCATCTCGTCGGTTAAAAAAGAGGTCACGCCTGTTAAACCACAACACGTGGACGAAGAAGAGGATGAGGTGGACCCCTGCGATCTCTCTCAACTAAACTTCGCTCCGATTGTTGACCGCTTGCCGGACACAGTGGAGGTCCGCACTGGCGAAGAAGACGAGGAGGTGATCTTCGAGGCGAGGGCCAAACTGTTTCGTTTCGACGACGGTGCCTGGAAAGAGCGCGGCCTGGGCCAATTGAAGCTCCTCCGCACCCCCGAGACCAATCGTGTTCGCGTTGTTATGCGCCGAGAACAGGTCCACAAGGTTTGCTGCAACCATGTAATTAGCAGTGCCATGGAGCTTAAAACACTGGAGGCAGTAAAGTCGGCTGCTGTGAAATCGTACGCCTGGTGGGCTGTGGACTTTTCCGATGTCGAAGAGGTTGGGCCTGAGGGTCGCAAGGAGATGTTTAGCGTACGATTTAAAACCCCCGAGGAATCTACCGCCTTCAGTGATGCGTTTTTGGCTGCGGCAAAGGCTGCTGGAGGTATCGAAGCGGCCGCGTCTGACGATTTGGATGATGATGGTGATGATATCGAGATTCTTAAGGACAGTTTAGTACGTGCACTTACTTATTTTTCTTTTATTTTTGCTGCTGTTCCTATGCATTTTTCATCGACATTGTAAATCGGTTAAATGCATATACACGAGTTAAAGCCACGCTGGACCAGGTTAGTATCCGCATGGGTAACCGGCTAGGAATGCCTACGGCTGCTGGTATTTCAGGTGGCGCTGGGGACGCATCCTTCACGCGTTAAATGGGTAGAATACAAGCGACTGCATGCCACAATGCGGGATACCCTCCTTGGCTCACGTACACGCTCAAAGTAATCCTAGCGTGTCTATTGTACAGGTATCGGAAGACCAGAAACAACGCGCCAAAGCCCTCCTACTGCCCGAGGACTTCTATGCCTATGAGTTGAGGAGCCCTGCCGACAAAGCGAGGCGCTGGGCCCATTGCGAACAAATGACCCCCAAAGACGAGGCCGAGGAGGATGCCCTGCTGGAGGCAGCTCTCGGTAGGAGATCCACAACGCCGGTCACCGATTGCTCCTCCTTGGAAGTGGAGGATTCAGGGACCAACAGTCCCCAGACACCGGTGAAGCCCTCGTGGGGTGCTCTGCGGGGAAAGCCGGGATCGTGGGAGTGCGGTGGGTGCGCCCTGAGAGTGGACCCCAGCATGGATAAGTGCCCCGCCTGTGCCTCTTCTCGGGAAGGCAAACCTACTGCTGCAACAACAGGTAACCCTTTTTCGGTCAACATTGTGTATTGTTCCTTTGGCAATATTAGCAATTGAAGTAAGTGTTCTTTGAATACATGCTGTTTCGTGCTCGGTACATCACATTGTTGTAAAAAAATAAGGCTTTTGAATGCAGTTATATATACCTTAGTCCTCTAGATGTTCAGCACCGTTATGCATACTGCCTCTTCGCGATACTACTGACCATCCTGGGTCCACGAAAGGAACAATAAAAATTGCTCATTTTATTACTTCTCACCAACAATAATTTGCCGGCAGAAACTCCAAATATCTTAAAAGGGTGGTGGGGACTCGATGTGTCAATACCGGCCTCGAAAATACATGTATAATCGCTGAACATGTTTATTATGCGCATTGTAGGATTCCGTACTAATACCCCTTTTCTCTCCATTTTTGTTCCAGCTACACACACAACTCCCGCTCCCAATAGGTCGCTCTTCGGCAATGTTCTCGGTCAGCTGGGCACATCTGGGGGGCTATTTAACTCCTCTGCTTCCGCGTCCTCCGGCCTCTCCTTCAGTGCTCTGAACCGTGATCCGCAGGCTTCGGATAAGCCCTCTTGGCTCTCGTCTCCAGCTTCGTCGACGAACGCCTGGTCGACCCGTGGCACGCCGCTGTTCGCAGCCACTGCTTCTTCTTCTGTTGTTGCTACGGGTGACGATCACGCTGACAACAGTTGCCACGACGCCGACCCTGATCCCCAGTTTGAGCCCATCATACCATTGCCGGATTTAGTGGAGGTAGGGGTTACATCAGATGGTCTCATAATTTAGCGATCCACTAACGCCCGCCCTCGCTTTGTTCCTCTTAGACTAAGACCGGTGAAGAGGGCGAGATTCCTCTGTTTCTGCGTCGCTGCAAACTCTACTGCATGATTGAAAACCAGTGGAAGGAGCGCGGAGTGGGCGATATGAAGGTTCTTGTGCAGCCGAAACGGGCCGTCGCGCCCGAACTCGTCAACTCCCGCACCGAACTCCCCACAAACCAGGACCTTCACGGCGGCATCAAATACGCGCGTCTCCTAATGCGGCGGGACCAGGTTCTGAAGATTTGTGCCAATCACACCATCTCTCAAGAGATGCCGCAGTTCAAGCCTCTTCATATGTCAAACACCTCCATTTGCTGGGTTACAAAGGACTTTTCCGAAAATTCGGATGGGGAAATCATGACACTGAGCATGAAATTCAAGGTTAGTTCAGCTCACGCAGAATCTCTTTATTTGGATAAGTTGGCGGTTAGATGCGTCAAGCATTAAGTTGCCTTCTTATCTTTGGCGAGGCCATCTTCTCCTGCCAGAGGATAAGTCGGTTCCATGAGAATCGAGACTAGAACGAGCTCATGAAGTTTCCTGTGAATTGAGTACCCACGGCGTCCCCAACACCACCCAGATGGAGTTGTGCCTGGTAGCAAGACCAATATTGTTATCTTGTCCAACCGAAAGTGTTTGGTTTATTTTAGACCGAACAGGACCTTACTCAATTCTACGCTGCTGTTGAACGCGCTCGTAAAATGCTGCAACTCCCTGCCTAACAGAAATATATATACGAAATCCCCTGGTCTCTGAAATTAAATATCAGGAAAACGTGCGATTTCTACACGGGCGCGCGTATCCGAAACCACTTTCCACCCTGCCGCCCAATCGTTGCTGTAACACCAACCCCACCCCTCATCGTTGTAGTAGAGCGCATGTTTGTATTACATTTTATACTCGTATTATTGTATTGCGTCAGTTTTCGAAACAGCATTTTGCCAGTGTGGGGGTGTCGTAGCATTTTCACCGTGTATTCGACTCGTGCCGCGGAGGTAAAGGCTCTGTTCGGCAGTACCAGAACGAGGCAGGATTCGTCTGGGTGTGTGAGAGCGTTGTTTTCAGTCTTCCGTGGGTCCTTTGAGCCAGAACTCAGGATGATACCCAGTACATCGACGAGGCTTCGGGACATGCTTGCGTGTCTTCGTTGCCTGGATTCCTGGCTCTCACCCGGGCCCAACGGGTTCGACTCCGGACAGGGAGCTGCCTTTTCACCGGCCATGGACAGCTACAATCCGCGACGTACACGAAGCTTCTCCGTTATCTTTTGCTGCGGTGTTTCCAGGTGGATTCTATCGTGGGCTTGTATCTCGAACAGACAGGAGTCTGAACGTGGCGGGAGTGTGGTTTATTTTGTAGTGTGGGTGCAAAGGATGCATGTGGCGTGGGATGAACTGGCGCAGAGATGTCAGAAATACCAAGAGCACAGCGATTGATGTGGTGCAAATACGACCAGGGTTACAGGGCAGTAGCTCGTTCCAGTGTCTCATCGTTTTGTTAGTCCAACCAAAGCATGCCCGCATGCAAGACATACGATCACGCCGATTGATGTAGCCAGTGTGACCATGGACTTTCTCTGTTTCAACACTTTGTTAAACCTAAATGCGTTTTTTTAAATGCTGAAGATTTTGACTTGCGTACGTCCCTGAGTCGTTTGAGGCAAGTAGAGCGCATAGAATATAAAAAAATATGATTTTCCCACTCCAATCATGCAACTGAGGTTTGTAAATTGATCTGAAAGATGGATATATTCTGGCGTCGTGGTACAGTTCCCAACAAGGTGGGTGGTGTTGGAACTACGTTTGATGTCGTTTAACCCGAAACCACCCCTGTAACCAATCACAAAAACAAGCCACGCCCGTTGATTGGTGGACCAACAACCGTGGATGGGCGCAATATATAAATAGAGCCGCCGTTATGCGCGTGCAATGCTTCGGGAATTCATTTGTTTTTCAGGCCGTTTAATCCATTACTTGCTTCCAACGGCCTGTCTCGTATTCCGCGCACCAGGCTGCACACCCATTATATGTTGTGCAATTTAATATTGAGTGGCTTCAAGAAAGCAATTCTCTGATTGCTAAATGGCCAACTCGAGTTTGAAAATCACGAAACCAGATGAGTGCGGTTTATAAGCACCCACACATTTATATGCATATATTTCACGCTCGTACGGGAATCAAATCACCGATACTCCACTCAACCATGTCAGCACAATGAACCCCAGTGTTACTACCGTTACGACGAGAACACACGAAGAGGGGGGGGGCACGGTGAGTCATCATCCATGACGTTTGCTATCAATAAAGCGTGAGTGGAGAGCGGCGACACGCTTTGCCAGGGCCTCTTCGATTTCAGTGCCCCCATCCGTCTCCACCGAGAGTCTGGCGCAGACTGGGCTGTTGCCGCCGTCGTTGGTGATGAAGAAAGTCTCGTGCTTGCGTGTATCCAGGAGGTTGGCGATGACCGCGTGGGTGTGGTACTTGAGGAGAGCTGCTTGTCCGCGTTCCAGCAGCAAATCCCTATCGGTTTCCAGCTATGGAAGAATGCCCAAAGAAGACTGAAAGGAGCAGGGTAGAAATACCTAATCGTCGCTTTCAGATAGACCGACCTCGCTGGTCCTAGAGGCGAAATAATACAATGGCTCACATTCTGACGAGGGTTTAAATGACGCTTATCGCTGGGGGGGGGTGATCGAATGGCACCGAAAACCACTGACCATGGCTATTGTGAGAATTTCCGTGACATACGCACTTTTCGTCACGAGAAATCTGATTTATAGGAATTGGGAGAACGACAAGTAAATTTGCGAATGAGAGTGTGTGTGTGTGTGTGACCCTCGGCAGACGCCAGAGTGGCCGGCTTCTCAGCAGCTACAGAAGTATACGACATTTTGAGAGCGGTGTAGACAGCAAACAAAGATTGCGGACATACTCAAGAAGGAGAATGCAACCATCTCCGATTAGTTCTTAGGGAATATGTTATGCACTAAAGAAATTTCTTTCTTCTCAAAAATTATCTCACTTTATTAATCATCCACCTTCCTCGCTTACCTTGCTCCATCTTAGCCCAAAGGCATGTAATAATAATATTCGCTTTATTAAGGTCACAAGGACCAAAACTTTCAGCATTAACATTCATACTAAACAAAAATGCTACAGGACGTCACGATTATACGTAGAAAATGCAAAATAAGTTAAGAAGAATAAAAGAAGTAACATCGAGGTAAATTTGCAAGAAAGGTGGCCAATTAAGCCCACGATGTATATAAAGTTTGGCAAACGGGAAATGGCGGCCATTGAAAGGCCCTATCCCAAACGTGTGTAAGAGGACAGTGGTTTTTCAAAAATTTAGGTTTCGCTTGAATACCTCGAGTCTTTTCGCTGTCATATAGTGCCGCGTAGGTGCATTTCGTGATACTCTGCGGGTCGCAACAGTAGTTCACCATGTCGATAAGGCAATTTGAACGTCTCCAAGAGAGCCCACAGTGTTGAATACAGACACGTGATTGGTTTAATTAGTAATCAACAGCGGACCAGAAAGGATGTTGACACTGGGGGTGCCGTATGTAAAATGGTCTCCTTGTGGAAATGCAATCCACGAAGCCGGTTTATCCTCTAGGAGGAGAAAGGCTAGCGACAATATGTCGACCTCATCGCCAAACAGTTCTGTTTACCTTGAAGCTGACAACAAACGCCGAGGGGGCCCACGCCGAGGAGATTAGCCCGAGAACTTTGGGGACTGGGGAGAGGTGGACCGTGAGAGAACCATCACCGACGATGACGATGTCCCCCCCACAGCCCTCTGATTGTCGATGGTGATCGGTGGTTTGGCAGGCATGCAGCTTGTGCCGTGGAAGACGCGAGCGGGGGATGTAGAAATCGGATACTGCGGCTGCCAGATAGATGGCGACACCATGCCTGGTGTTGGGGGAGGCGTGGAGGTGGAGGCAGAGCCAACGCAGTTGTACCAGATAGTCCTCGACGGTAAGGAATTCCAGCAGAAGTAACTGATTTCCTAAAGAGCAAGAGGTAGGCCCAATGAGCACGGATATACACCAGAGTTGGGTTTTTCAAAAGATTTTTTTCTCCTGCAAGTGGATGGCATTTCCATGACTGCGTCCCCAGTGCCACCCGAAGAGGGGGTGGAAGAGGCCGCGGCACTCGAGCTGGTTAATATTTGTGATGAAGCAGCAGCTCGTTTCCTCGAATCAGACAGGCGCGTTCGACACTACATCCGGTCGGTAGTAAATGAAGACAAGCAGTGTTTGGCCTTGACTTTAGTAAAACAAATCTGGCATGGCATAGAAACCAGAATAATGGTTCTTCCACGTCTATCAACTTAGTAAAAAAAAGATTATCGATTTATTAAGTTCACGAAGACCAAATCTTTCAAAATAAAAAAATAAAAAGACTCCAGTTATTGCTTCATCTCTTCTGGTGAAACGAAATATCGGGACAGACAAGGAATGGCCGAAGAGCAGTTTGTCGCCGTTCTGGTGGGAGTTAAATGGTGTGTAGCCCTCGCATTGGAAGAAGCGATTTTCATCGAGAAAGACGGGAATAAAGTTGATAAGATGAGTTTTTTTGTATTCGAGATACAAGAAGGGAAAAAATCGTGAAATCTCGTTGGAGAATGGAGTGCACAGATAATTATTATAATATTATTTAAAAAAGTGCCAGGAAGCCATTTGAATGAGATTTAAAACAGTCTCGTGAATTCCAACTTTTTTCGCAACGGCGCTTAATGTGTATCATATCTTCTGATCAAACTGTGGAGAACTTCGTGACATATGATTGTCCTCGTGAAATGGGTTCATATTTTTTCCAAGAATGTTAACAAGCGAAAAATGTTGGGAAAACATATTCTGCATGCCATTGAACACGCTGGAAACGTTTTTCGCTGGCTACCCAGCATTATTCCCCCTTTGTTACTCACATATAGCGCACAATATCTTAGGTGAACCTTTTTACTTCACTCGAGTTAACGTTTCTTTAGTTCTACGGGAATTAACCAAATTCTGCGCGCTCAAATCCGAACAAAAGTCGTTCTACGGAGCAACAATGTCGACAGAAAAAAATGACAGAACTGCCCCGTGAACACAATAAGTCGGGCATGGTGGACGCGTATCCTCCAATGGTGCGAAACCAGCTTGAAGGTGTCGATACAGCCGACCTTCTTGATTGGTGAACGACGCGATACATTACCCTTCAGAGGTTGGTGCATTGCTTTGAATAATTGGGTTAACGTAACAAGGGTGCCAGGGACGAATACAGTCTCCGGTCGCGGGGTCTGTCGTGCCACAGGGTAACTCCCGTCCACCGGCGGCGCCAATTAGCTACAAGCGACACCGGTAAAGCAGGTGCGGGTAGTCGATTTCTCGGTGAAAACTGCTCGTAGGAAAACTGCGGCGGACTTGGCGGGGGATGCCCATCGGCCGGGGAGGCGTTTCCCAGCCATCCCACAGACCCCAAGGCTGCCTTGGAGGACGCACTCGGTTGTGCAAAGGCTAGAGAGGCCCCTCGATTAAAAGCCGGTGGCGCTGGGGCCGCCACCTAGACGAAATCCACAAGAAAATCCAGGCATTAATTATCCGATTTTAGGGACTTCTCCTACTACGGCATCTCCGAGAAACGACGCTCCTTGTGCTCCCAAACCCGACACTCACGTCAACCCCCACAGGAAGCTCCACAGTCTGCTTCGACCGGGACTCCGATCGCCGGGCATGGGTAGTGGCATAATCAGCGGCATAGATTAAGCCGGCTCATTCTCTAGCAGGAGATAGCCACACTTTAATAATAATAATAATAAGAATATCCGCTTTATTAAGGTATCAAGGACCAAAACTTCCAGAAGTCGCTTGATTGTTTCTGCTCTCTGTTGAATGCTTGAATGGAATTTTGTGGGTAGATCATTTTGAGAACCAGATAACACGGATATAGGAAATAAAAACTGGATCAATTTGCAAGAAAGGCAAGAAATTAAACCATTGAAGCATGTAAAGATGGACAAAAAAGCATTTAGTCAAATTGGTTCGCTAAGTGCTCTTACGATGCTTGGCGTAATCCCGTACGGCTTGGTCAACCC
Source organism: Proteocephalus fallax (assembly GCA_028672205.1). NCBI lineage: Eukaryota > Metazoa > Platyhelminthes > Cestoda > Proteocephalidea > Proteocephalidae > Proteocephalus > Proteocephalus fallax. The sequence continues at coordinate 978,632 of JAPUBX010004043.1, read as the reverse complement.
GATGAACAAATTGGGGTTGCAGTTTGATGGGACTGCTGCTGCCATCGCTGTCGAGGCTGGTCAATTCGAACCAATCAGCTATCGAAGAACCGGCGTCTATACACCGATTTGTGTAGGGCGCTCGCGAGTCACGTCGATGCAGGAAGATGACGGCGTAGCCCAATTCGAGGAAGTACTCCGCACTAACCGCTCCTCTAGTGCCGGTGCTGATTCCATGGGAAGCAATGGATAAAAGGAATGCTAAACACACTGCACTTTGAGAGAACACAGGCCGGCCAAAACATGTCCTAGTCGAGCATCGAGTTACGATAAACACAAACAAGGATTAAACGAATAAGCGTATAACTACAGTTCTTTCAAGTTTGCGTTTCTTTTTCAAATTCAAATTACAAACCAAATTGAATGGAAAAAAATCATCATCTGTTTATTGATATGCATGGTAGACGGTCTACACGTCATGAATTATAAATAATTAAAATGTCCCCCGCAGCGTGTGTCGATTCCTTGGGCGAGAACAACTGAATGGTTTTGCGGAAAAAAATATCTTCTTAGACGATGCTCATTTCTATTTGAATGGGTGCGTAAAAAAGCAAAATTGCCGTATTGGGGCATTCGAAAACCCACGGAAATGTGCTGAAAAACCTTTAGATTCGTCGTCGGATTCTCAAAAGCTCTGGGATGACATAACTGAGGTACTCGAGCAGTCATCAGAGAATGGCCTTCTGCTGAACGCATCAAAATGCATCTCCATGACGTTTTCCCCGAGAGCCGATGTTGACACTCTGGAAATCGATTCACTCCATAATTTCGCTTTGAACTCAAAATCAAAATTCCCTGGCGTTATTTTCGACAGTCGATTCTCTTGGAGTGATCATGTGGATGCTGTCTTATTTAAAAGTCGTCGCCTCTGTTTCTTAGCTCGGCGGTTCAGGAGACTTGGAGTAAGCTCAACCCGTATAAAAACCTTTGTCGACGCCTGTATAATTCCACTTATTGTTGTTGTTGATGTTTTCACCGTGATTTTTCCAGGTCTCAAATGTTCTGACTTTTTAACCATTCGTGGGCTTTTTAAAATGATCTCGCTTTCTAGTGGCCTAACTAAGCTCTTCATCCATGGGACAATCATCATTCAACGCCACTTCCCTAGTTGTACCCTCTTCGCTGCTGGTATATTTGATGACCCCTCCCATCCCCTCTATTCCAGTTTATCGAAATGTATATCTCTTCTATTTCGTATATAACATTGTTATAGTATTTTGTTATGCTGAAGCTTTTGGTCCTCGTAACCTCAATAAAGCGCAATTACAATTATTACTACAATTACATAATAATTATTATTACAATTAGTATTATTATTGTGCGCCTTTTTGCCTTGTGGTGTCATTGAGCCCCAATTATGTCGAATTTCATTGAAACTTTCAACAAAATAATCGACATCAGTTGATGTGCACGCGTGTGAAATTTCCAATATGTCAATTCAGATTATTAAACCGCTGATTATTTTCCATTCAAAATGGATGTTTATTTTAAAATTTGAAAAAGAAACTCGAACGCAACCAACGGCAACGCTTTGCAGACGCTGAGAAGCTGTCAACCTTCTAAAACGCCGTCGTCTGAAGTGATTTGGCCACTTTTTACGTCGAACAGAGATGGAGCTTATAAACCACCACGCAGAGGTTGGCGATGCCGGACCGCCGGAAAACTGCTCAGCAACGTCAACGCGGAAGTGGAGCCTCTAGAATGCCTAGGGGGTTCGCCTGTAGAATGCCTACGGGATGCGTCTGTAGAATGCCTAGGGGGTTCGCCTGTAGAATGCCTACGGGATGCGTCTGTAGAATGCCTAGGGGGTTCGCCCGTAGAATGCCTACGGGATGCGTCTGTAGAATGCCTAGGGGGTTCGCCTGTAGAATGCCTACGGGATGCGTCTGTAGAATGCCTAGGGGGTTCGCCTGTAGAATGCCTACGGGATGCGTCTGTAGAATGCCTAGGGGGTTCGCCTGTAGAATGCCTACGGGATGCGTCTGTAGAATGCCTAGGGGGTTCGCCTATAGAATGCCTACGGGATGCGTCTGTAGAATGCCTAGGGGGTTCGCCTGTAGAATGCCTACGGGATGCGTCTGTAGAATGCCTAGGGGGTTCGCCTATAGAATGCCTACGGGATGCGTCTGTAGAATGCCTAGGGGGTTCGCCTGTAGAATGCCTACGGGATGCGTCTGTAGAATGCCTAGGGGGTTCGCCTGTAGAATGCCTACGGGATGCGTCTGTAGAATGCCTAGGGGGTTCGCCTGTAGAATGACAACGGGATGCTTCGTTGGAAACAAAACTGCCCTAGCCTCCTCTCGCCGTGCGTGGCGTCTGCGATCCGCTGTGAAACCGGCTCATCGTCTGGCAGGAGCTGCCCGTTAAAGAGAAGAACCCATTAAGATTAATCAATTCGAGTATCAGTGACTGTTGACATTTAAATGGGAGTCTACACTTCCCCACCTTCAATCGATCTCCTCACGCGCGCATTCGTGGACTGTCTGCTATGCCACCCCAATCGCGACTGCCTCAATTACGTTTTTTTATGCACTGAGAATTCCGACGTCCAACTAAAATCGCCAGCTCGATTTACCCAAACTATGCAATGATTGCGTGCATGGGAAAATTCTCTAAAATTCTGCGTGGCAATACATCTGACCACAAGAGAGATCAGAAATTATGTTTTCCCCTCGCTAAAAAAATATGGGGAAATAAGAAAACCACGAACCTGAAATTATCGATGAACCGGACGGTGTTTAGCTCCAGGGGGGCCATGGTGCCACCCGAGGTGATGCAAACGATGCGGTGAGTCGGTCCACAGCGCTGCACAAAGTTTGTAGCGCTCTCGATGAAGGTGGTCCACCCCCCCAGGCTTCTCTGATGGCCCTCCTCCACCTCGAACCACGTCGTCAAATCATCCGGCTCCAATGGCGTTTCAGAGGCACCGGATTCGCTCTGAAAGACATCGGGCCCCGTTCATGGAGTCGAAATGGCGGCATGTTCTATTGTATTTCGGGTTGTGCCAAAGGCAGTTACACTAGTTCATCGTACGGGAAAGGTATTTATACATTTACCGTTGATGTTGGGCTTGTTTGACGTGCCGACGTCCAAGCTGTGCGTACCTGATTGGCCAGCTGTCCATACTAACCTGTGGTTTAAGCTCTAATTTCTTCAGAGAAACCGAATTGTATAAAATGTCTCGCGTCATTCTACGAAGCCGTGCTTGCCATAGCAGGAAAATATGATAATTTATTCGCGTCGGAATTAATAGTGTCCGCGTTATTCAGATGAATCGGCCTTCAGAACATCGCTCGACATACCTTCAATTCGATGACAACGCGTAGCCTTTCCAAATTCAGCGACTTAATGTCCTTTCCACTACTGCGTATCTTATCGGCCACGTTTCCACCAACCAATTAATAGTCCTAACTGCGCGCCCTCCTCAAAAGTGCAACAACACCCCCCGAGACCAAGCCCCAAAATGCAGCCTTACGACAAACAAATGCATTGCATTCATCAGAAGACCTTGAAGCGTTTTGTTTCAAATACACCATGGGACCAAAATATCCCAATGCGTTCATTTATTCACACACATACATACACACATACTGATATTGGTAGTATACCGTCGTTTATAATTTGAACTTCCGTTCAATAAAAGAAGGTATTGTAACACTGTGGGATGGTGGCGGTGGTGGCAGTGGGAGGAGGTGGAGGGGGGCAGATCGCATTTTACAAAAGCTGATAAATGTACATTTCTGATTGGGTGGTGGCACGCAAGACTATGTACAGTGGTTGAGTGACTAGACATTCGGCTTGCACAGGTACGCATTGGGGCACGCTCACGCTCAAGAAATCACTCAGAAATCAATGATACTCCGGATGGCTGCGTCGATCGTGGGATCCTCGGAATGCTGAAGGGGCTGTCGGCTATCGGCTGTCGGTTGTGCGTTGTTAAATAGGGGTAGATTTTCGTAAGTGCATAGGGGATTTGGGGGTGACGATTTCGATTGCGCAGGGGGGTCCTGTGGGATAATGAACATAAAACCAACCGTTGAAACAGCTTATCAGAATAACTCCACACACACACACACACACAAATTAACAATCAAACTCACCATAGATGAACTACCATTTACCAGGTTTGGAGATTCACCGACATCCATTTCCTCGTCCTCCACGACAACATTCGCGATATCAATACCGGGACTACTCGAGGTCTTCTCGAATTCAGGCCACACCTCTCCCGAGCCCTCCCCCTGCTGCTCAGTCTTATGCGCCGGCGCTGACATTTTATCCTCCACCAGAACCTCTTCGAGTTTCAAGGAGGCCTCCCTGGAGTTGCCCAACTGGTCGAATTCGAGCGGGGCGAAGGGGGGGTCCGCGGTTGCGAGGATGCGGCGTATCCGCTTTGCCGCAGCCGAGGGTGTGGGCGGGAGATCGTCAGATGTGCCGCAGACGTTTTTGTCGTCGTCCCGATCGCCCAGACGACTTCGAAGGCCCTCGAAGGCCGACCGCTCGGTGGCGAGGCGTTCACGGTCAGACTCGAGTGCCAGTCGGCTGAGACAAATGCGATCGGTCATGGGGTCGCCCATTGAATGCTAGAAGGGGCGGGGCGGGGCGGGGGAGAGACATCTATGATTTATCGTAGTGGCCATTTGGCGTTATTCCGCTGCTGTGTCATGCACCCGGCAATCTCCTGCTAGAGGATAAGCAGAAGATTCAGGTAGCGTTCCCAGCGCCATCATCCAACACTGAACCGACGCACGGGGGCGCCCATGGAACTAGGGGCGGTTAAATTCAGGATAATGCCGCCGGTTGGCGAACGGCGCTACGCCCGTCTTGTTTTGGTGGCCCATCAAAGTTGACAGTCAAAGTCAGGGTCACTCACGAAGAGAGCGGGGATGCTAACCACTCCCGTGTATTTTTATCAGAGCCTTAAACCATACACAGTCATGGAATTCCAGGTTGAGGTCTAGCGTCACACATATATACACACACACACACACACTGCACCACGGCCTTTCTCGCCCCCTATAGTTGCTATTCTCGAGATAATAATAATAATAAAAAATACATAAGGCAGTGAGTAGCGGTCTAAAAGGCAACGGGTGACATAAATTGACCCCAGCCAGTGCGCAAGCCGAAATTAGAACGCCAAAAGATTGTAACAAACTCAAACTAACCCATTTTTCAGCATACATAAGGGACCGGACTGCATCAATTGTCTGTTGCTTGCGCTTGTTCAGTTGCCTAAATGCCTTGTCCAAGATGTCGTCAACTAAAAACAGAGAAACCCAATAAACCCATTAAGCAGAGGCACCTCATCAATCGATTTATCTTAGAGGTTGGGAGGAGTACGTTCCCCTAAAACCAAAAGCAGATAAGCAATGGGTGAGTTTAATATGTCGCCTCTCCACTCCCAACCCTACAGTGAACATATTATAGGTTGTCGAAAGTGTACAGAGCAAAGGTATTTACCTTTTCCGATGGCCTCCACAGTGTTATCCATATCCTGATTAACGTGGTACGGTGCCAGGAGGGCGATCATTTCATCGACCGAGGGAATCGGGGTCGTCTCGGGATCCTTCACTTCGGGTCTGGCGACTGCGGTCATTCGATCGGCGTGCAACATTGTCCGCACAGACGTGAGGCGTCGCGACTGCAGAAGCGATAGCTGGTGGGCTACAGGGACCACCACGGGATTGGCTACAGTGGGTGGGGTTGTTACTGCTGCTGCTGCTGCCAATCGAACTGGGGGCTTCTGTGGAGAGGCCGCGTGGCTGGGACCAAGGACTGAAATGAGAGTTGCAACACATGGAACGCCCGAAAAAGTGAGTGGCGGTGCTGTGGAGACGTTAGGGTGAATAAGATCCAAAATCGCCACCTTAGAGACGCCAACATAAATCGAAGAACTCTCAAAACACAAACACAATGGGCGTTGATGACCTGGTTTCTTCCCTGTGGTATATGGCTTGAGACCGCCAATTATGGTCAATTCTTACCGATAGCAAAAGCCCCTCGGCAAGTAGGTTAAACAATAAACGGGAATAGTAAACAGCTAAGGTGATAACTTTCCGTCAAATAAACGAAGGCCCAGCTATGATACGGTTTCTACCTCATAGGATCAACCGGACGATTCCATGAAAATAGCACTCCAAATCTGCGACAACAACAACAGAATTATGGGCTCTACTGATTTCGTCTAAAATGCGGTCGCCGGTTTCAATTGAAATTATCGACTTCCCACGCCAATGATACGGATACCTGCCTACTAGTCGTCGCCTCTGTTTCTTAGTTCGTCGGTTCAGGAGACTTGGTTTAAGCTCTAGACGTATAAAAACCTTTGTCCATGGCTGTATAATCCCCCTTATTGTATATTGTTCCCTATTAATTTTTTCCGCCCTTAAATGTTCGGACTTTTTAACCCTTTGTAGGTTTTTTTTAAATAATCTCGTTTTCTAGTGGGCTGCCTATGCTCTCCATTCAAGAAATCAGCGTCCAACGCCACTTCAATAATTGTTCACTAATCGCTGCTCGTATTTTAAGTGACCCCTCCCATCCCTCTCTTTTCAAGTTTATATAAGTGTAAATCTCTTGGACCAATGCGTTCAATACCCACAAGAACGGCAGCATATCGCTATCCGGTAATTCCTTATGTGTCCCGATTTTTAGTTTAACCGGAGCAGGTGAAGCAGGAACTAAAAGACAATGTTCATATCTAGTACTGTCTTGTTTTATGCCGAAGGTTTTGGTCCTCGTGACCTCAATAAAGCGACTACAGTTGTTATTATTATTATTAAAACAGCCCGAACTGAAGACTTACCAGGAGCTCCTACCATCTGGCTACCATTGGTATTGACAGCAACTGGGGCGGGAACAACAGGTGTCAGCAGGCACATTGGTCCAGCAGAAATGGGTGGAGGCACTGACGATGTGGCCGACGTCGCGACAACACTGGTAGGGGGTCGGAAAAAACGAATTTGCTGTTGTTGGTGTTGTTGCTGCTGCTGGGTAAGTGTCTGGGCGGAGTTTGTTCCGCCGATGGGCCGCGGATGCGTGGCGTAGAAGCGGGACTGCTCCTGGTGGTACACAGTGAGAATTTCGGTCTTCCGTTGGGCGCTGGCAAATCCCAAGAGAAGCTTCTCGAGGTCGGCCTTTTGAATGCGATTAAGCCATAGTTGGTACTTTTGAGAGGCCAGTCGGAACTCCACCAGGAATGTTTCGCCCGCGAGCCCATTGGAGATGGGCAGAAGGCGGTGCTTAATCAGCAGGGACATGACCTCTGAACGCTGAAATAAAAATTGCTACCAATATACGTCCTACTAGCATACAATAAGTAATATAACTGTCAGCGATGGAGGATTGGGTGAGTACTGAAACAAAACGATAAGAGAAATTGTTAAAATGCAGAGAAAAAACAACAAGGGAATCAGCACATTGACAAAACAAATCCAAAGCCCACTAATAAAAATATAACCAACACAAGCGCGCGCGCACCCGCTCCAGTGACGTGTCAGTAATTACCGTGAATGGCCGCTGCGATTGTGTTGCAGCATCAAGCGGACCAGTTGAATTCCAGATGATCTATTATGGAGGTTTGAAGATCGAAAAAAACCATCCCTTGAAAAATGCCTGCGTACGCGAACAAACAAAATCCAAACAAAAAACCACAAATATAAGGACTCTGTTCGAAAAATTCCGATTTACTAACCATTCCTACCCTCCCCCATACTACTAATAGTGGTAATTGCTTGACTAATAATAGAAACTACACATTATTGACAAATTGAGATGCAGAATTATGTTTTTATCGTTTAAATGTCTAATATTGGTAAGCGGCGTTGGGTTTGATAAGTCATTCTTACAATCGGTAATCCGAGGATGATCTAAAAAATCACCGCGTTTGTGGTTTCACCAATTAAAGCCGACCAAATCACAGACGAGCGAACCCCGCGAGTATGGGCTCGTGATCGAAATACACACGTCAATGAGCATGGGGTGTGTGTGTGTGTGGAGAGGGCTGGGAGGTTGTCAATGGGTGTGAATGAACAGGAGGAAGCAGCAAACACGTGACTTACTCGTGTAGATGGTGCAGTATAGTTGTAATTTATCTTTGGTTTAAGGCGACATCGAGTAGTCGCCGCCGCCATCATATCATGTGACTACACGAAGCAATTCAAGAAATGGAAGGACTTATTTTCCAAAAACTGCAGCTTGGCACGGTAACCAGGAACGAAGGGGAAGGAGGGGGGGGTAGGCGCGAGAGCGGCTAAACGTACTGAGTATTGACTACCATGCATATGGTCTTCTGGGTACATCAGACTGGCTAGCGAGCCGCGAGACGGTTTCAATGACTGTAAAAAACAAACAAGTAGCTCTTGAGAGCTGTGAAACCTTGACCCTTTCTCCCCGCCAAGAGCCGTCTGGTGATGAACGCCGACTCGCTCTCTCTCTCTCTCTGAGTGACTCATTTCGAAGACTCCTCCGGATAATACATCGCGCAGCAACCGCAGCACCTCGTTGAGGTGGGAGCCAACGCGGAGGATAGTGGTTGTTAGCACGTGAGTTCGGGTGGAAGGTGTCTCTCTTTTTTGTTCACCCGCGACATTTCCGCACTGCATGTCATATCGGGGAGGCTGTCGTTCGACGATTGCTCGAATGGGAGGATGGTAAGAATAGCGATGCATGGTTGATTTAGCACCCTTTGAACAATGACAAAGCGAACGGAGACAGAAATCAAACTCACAGTGAGCAGCCTACTAGAACTATAAACTGTTGGAGAAGGGGGGGTATGGGGGAGATATCGCTAAAAAGATACGCCGTGTCGGTTAGACGATCTGGTAGGAGAAGCCGACGCATGACGATATGGGAGTCGACGCCTTATCAAACAAGCCTTGATTCAAACACCACAAGAGAAGTAACGCGTTTAGAATGGCCCACCCACGAAGGGGTAGTATTGAAGGTGATGCAACATAAAAGCAAAAAAATTGGCCGGATATCTTCAGCCGTCCACTCCCGGGGGCCTGACACCCTGGGAGTCGAACCCGGGACACTGACCGCTACAGCATCAGGCCAAACCTGAAGGTCATGCACGAAAGCCAGTCGGTGGGGGGGGGGAAATACCCCGCCTGTATTGATGTGTCAAAAACAGGAGTAACCAGTAGATTTGATTCACATGTTTACGAATCAGTGACAAGCTGGGATCGCCGACATGCTGTTGTCAGAATGCCGCCGTTTACAAATTAGGCCTTGACGTGGGTCGACGACGACGACGAACACCCTAGAAGCTACGCAAGCAGTGCACGAGGTCCCGAATAACAAAGGACAGCGAAAATTAGCGCCGCTCACCAAGGGCGGAGAAGGCCTGTGTAAACAGATGTTGGGCCTGGCAGAGGCAGCACCCGGTGGCGGAGTTACGGGACTCATCTGGTGAACCTAAATTTGAAGACAATTTATGCAACAGGAACCTCCACGGGAAACCCAACCGGGCCACAGAAAACAGATAAACCCACAGACGCCGAGTAACATGGAGATCTATGATTCGCTAACAGCAGGGGATTGGGCTGGCGTGGCTGAAAATCGAAACGCGGAGTTTTTTTATTTCAAAGGGCGACGAATTTGAATGTCAACATGATGAAAAGAAGGCGCAGAGGGGGAATCTGAGAACATCGTGAATCCCGGATACTTACCGATGGCTGGATGAGTGGATTCATGGGTGACCTGTGAGGAAGGTTTGGTCGAGCCTAAAGGATCGGGAGAGACACCTCTGGAGAGACTGGTTTATAACAATAGAAGTAAATAAAAACAACGAGAAGCTGACCCAGATGTGGACAGTGGAATGGTGACACCACGGTTTAACACCACTTTGAAAACAATTATTCGCCTAATCTTCATTCATAACGCACATCTGGAGCAAGCAATGCAGCGAAGCGACAGAAGAAACACCACGGAACACGGCATAGCAAACTTACTCTGGGCAGTGGAACCGAACCTAGGCGTACCTTGGCTGGCGTAACAGGGGTATGTTTCTGTAGGAACAAGGCAGCTCGTGAGGGGCTTCAACAGAGCTCGCAAAACACGGAATAGTAATCCAAGCACATTTGTTTATGGATACCAGACACGAATAAGGGACAAATAATCACAAACACCATAGCCGGAACTCAGGTCCCGCTGAAAACACACTTACCACGAAGGGGAAATATTGTCTTGTATGCTAAGTATTGGTTAAAGAGAGTCACGCACAAACATTTAGAATTTATTGAACAACTGAAGCCGATGGCGCTGACACACAGACAATTCTGTTGGCAGTCAGGCGATCCCGAATACAACGGTAGGTTTGTACTTAAAAGCCAACGCACAAGGAACGCGAGATTGTGAAAATCTTAGACAATATACCCAGCCGCGGGGAATGTAAAAGAGAAAAATTCTACGTGAAATCAAATACACACAGATCGGTAAAAAAAACGCATCACAGGGTTATAAAAATAGCACCAACCACATTGGGTAGGACCGAGGTACACTGCGTCTGTGGTGCCATTTGTAACCGGGGCCTCAGGGATACGGCAGCCGGTGCCCCTACTCCGCCATTGACGCTGGAGACGTTGGCCCGTGACTTTGCCTCCATAGATCGAATGACATGGTCACGCGCAAAGAGCAGTCGCTGGAGCCGGTTGGATTGCTGAGGTGTCAGTCCGACACTCACACACTGAAGACCGTCGATTTCTTTATTCAGCTCTCTCAATACCGAATCGGGGGTGGAGATGGTGCCAGGAGGGCGGGAGGAGGCGGGTGATGGCGCAATAGATGTGCACGATACTGCGCTGGTCGCTGATGACGATGATGCAGTGGTATAATTGAGTGGTGGCGTTGAAGAGAGGATGCCATTGCAGAGACGTGATGCGGAGACATTCGGCTGAATCTACAAGTAGTGAGTCTATGAGACTCAAAACTGGTGACGGCCGGTCTAGATCGGACGCCTAAGCTCGACAATATCAATAAAGCAGTTCCTAAATTGCAAGCCTGCGATACGCGCCAAATGCCAGTAATCACACCCAACACAAAAACTAGAGGCATTTCGCATTTCTCGCGCGATGATACAAGCGCTTGTCAAGGGCCCAAAATACCACATCTAACTAGCTCAGCGGTGGAGCTCATTGGATGAAAAACATGAAACATTGAATGAGAAAGCCGTTGGTACCACAACAAGCAGCTATCACTCTCGACCCCAACGGCGTCATGTTACAAATGACCTTAAATTTTGCTTATCATCGCACACGCGGTCTCCGGTTTTCTAAAAGCAACTCTCCATCTTCTACTAATACCATTTTTCTAAACGATTACACGGCTTCAATCAATCAGGATGCTTTGTAATCTCACATATTGAACGGGGTGCATATAGAATGCACCACACATGTTAGGCACCATGTGGCGGTCGACCCAATCAAAACGTAAACGTGTCAACAGTATCGAAAATATGCAAGCATAGAAGGGCTGGGCATGGGTGAAAGAGTTAGAAAGTAAATTTTGCCACCAACAAGAAAGAACGAGGGGGTTAATAAAACAATGGTTTTTAAGTCAGAATCGCGCAGGTAATATTTTTCAAATAATTTCAGGCATGTAATAATTTATATTATGCAATATAAGCAAACCTTGACAAACCTTTTTCCAATGATGTACAGGATAATTTCACAAATGCAACGCCAGTAAATACTTCAACGAAGCGACCATGGTTTGTTCATTGATGTCATAGCATAGGTGTCAAACGTGTTTATAGATTACTACATAAATCGTGTTTATACGAGAGAACAAAACCGCATTCTATTGGTTAAACGCATTGGCACATAGAAAAGCCTATGGGTGGTCGTCGGGATTGGCGAATCACCGAAAAGAACTGGTCGCCACTCAGACGTGCCCGACGTTTTCATTGGCTGTGGTATTACGAAAACGCGTGGATTTTTTTATTATAAAATATGAAAGAAGGCTGACACACTTGAGCGTAGGAAACCGGTTGTGGTGTTGGTTGAGCCCCTGTGACATGTGACGGATTCACGACAGGAAGCACATTCGCAGAAGCCTGCTGAGGCAACTGGATTAGGCCCGCGGGAGTTCCGGCAGCTGTGCCACCAACCAAAACGGCCATTGGTATTCCCTGTGCACCGGTGGGACCTCGAACATGAAATTGGGCCTGTTGTTGGGCAATCATGTATGGAGCTGAGATTTGACCTCCGTGTGGTTGGGCGAACACGATTCCCCTCGTCGGAGGACTGCATAAAACAAACAGAAGGTCCTCGTGAGTAAACTCTCATTAAAAACCAGGTATTAATGAGTGATGAAAAATAGTAATACGGACACAGCGAAACATTATAGAAACACAATAAAACGAAAAACGGTTTAATACCTCGCTAAAATAATAGGTTGGCCGACGGGGACACCCTGGTAGACGTAAGGTGAAGGGTTAAAGGAAGTAGTTGCTGCTTTCGCAACCTGAACGTTATTCTGAAGGCAACTGGAAGGTTGGGAATACGAAGGATTGGCGCTGCTGGGCAAAAGAGTGACCATTGAAGATGATACGGGTGCCGCCATAAGGAGAGGGTTGTGACAATTTGTCTGATCCACAAGAGACTGCACAGAAAGCGAAGACGGACAGGCAGATTGAATAGGTTGTAAAACTTGGATGGGTTTGGGAGCACTGCTCGCTGAACTTTCGGGCAAAGATATTGACTCGATTCGCTGACTAAAATAAATAAACACAAAGCGAATGGTCAACTAGTAACGAGTTATTACGCGGAATGCAAACAAGTCGACAATAAACATCATACCAAACAATAAAAACGATTCATAATGCTTGGATCACACGTCTTCTGCTGTATATATACAACGTGATAATTCGATTCAAGTAAATTTAAACGTGAAGAGAATCAAATGTGTAAACGTTTCCTACGAATAAAAATCTGAACACATGCAGGTGGGACGAAAAACGTAAACAGTCCGGAATAAGTGATAAATGGTATTATATGCGGCCCAGAGCGCATGCATAAAATGAAGACTGCTGTTGACCGCACTGATATGCATAATCGGTGGAGATAATCAAGGTTTACGCAGGGAGATAATCCAAATAACGCACGGAATCGGGTACATCGCTTGGGGTTTCGCGATAACTCCAGATATTTTGATAAACCAGGCACGTTAAACGTGGGGTTCGTAAGGTATGTTGTCGATTAATCTAATCAGAAACTTCACCCATACGACGATTCAAGCATAAAAGGTCAATCAATCGCAAAGTAAGAAGACGCCAACGCTTTCCACAGTTGACCTCACTTTTAGTATAGATGCATATAAACAAATAAGAAACATACTTTAAATTTAATTCACGAATTAACTATAATTAATTCATAAGTTCCGAATTTATTGAAATAAAAGATATTTTGTATGCACATATTTTGTCATAAAGAGTTTCAATTGAATATCCCGAATCACACTTTAATCTAGCGACCATAATCTTGACTTTCAATTGAATAAGACGAACAATCCCAATAGAGCATAAAATTTAAAAAAATATTTTTGATGCCTCGGTATGTCTAAAGATCACATATACAGCATATGAAATTGCGGTTATCCACGCTACTTATGACCACTCAAAGCTAACTTCTATAAACACCGTATTTCGTTTACATTTAATGTAAGATAGCTTACAATCTAGGTGTCCGGAAGTTTAAAAAATCATTCTGAAATATGAATATCAATTTTTCCTAATGCAATAAAAGCCATAAAAAGTTTATATCATAGGTAGTAATTGTGATGACGAATAATTATTAAACAGAACATTGGGATTATATTATTTTGATCTCCGAAATGAATCGAAATCCCGGATAATATTGATCAATATAATTCAAACGTTACTGATAAAACACGTGGGGGAAGGTGATATATATATTAATAAGCAAAACGTCAACCGTATTCACGTTGATTATAAAAATGGTGCACTACGAAATCCTAAATCTCGAATATTCAATACAACCGCATTGATCCCAATCTAAGAAGTGTTTTTAATAGCGGTGTCCCAGAAGATATTTGTATACTTATAAGACGTCGTATTTTCTTGTTATAATTCGTCAGTTTACGCGTTGTGGCGCTGTTTTGGGCTGTGTGGTAATCACGTTTCTGGATTGTCGTTATTTTCCGCCGTTTCCTGTGACAAATATGGATCCTCATCGCATTATCCAGACACTTCAGGCTTCTCTTCAGTCCGAACAACAATCAGAAGCAGAAAAAATTTTGGTTGAGGTATCTTAAGTTTATAGAAATTCTATACGTTGTTTAGATGCATAAAATTATTGGTTTCGGACCAACGCTCTTACAAATTGTTTTGGAGCAATCGTTGGATTTGTCGGTTAGACAGGCTGGAGCTGTATATTTGAAAAATCTAATACTAAAATCCTGGAAAAAGCGGGAACCATTGACTCCTGAAGAACCAATACCGTTTCAGATCCACGAAAATGATAGAGAAAACATCCGAAGCCTTATTGTGCCGGCAGTAGCGTCTTCCGTCATACCAATACAGTAATAATTGAACATGATTTCCTTACTTCCTAAACAGATCAATTCTTCAGGTGGCCGTTGGCCGTATCGTCAAATGCGATTTCCCTGCTCGCTATCCGCAATTCACCGAACAGGTGGCGGAGTACCTGAGTTCAGATGATTTCCTAAAATTCCATGGCGCACTTTTGTGCCTTTACTCACTGGTACAGGCCTACGAGCACCGGTCTAGCGATAAGCGACCACTGCCGGAGGCTATGACTGCATTTTTGGCAATCTTGTATCAGCGGATGTGTACACTGATCACTGATATCTCCGAGAAATCTTTCACTCTCCAAAAACTGACCCTTAAGATTTTCTACCGTTACACCGACACCTTCTTTCAAGCCACCACTTTAAATGAGCAGGTATGTGGATTTTGTTGAATTACGTTATTTCTAGTGGGTAACTGAATGGCACGGACTTCTCTGCTCCGTTCTTGAGAACTTCGATGGCTTGAATGATGATGCCGATAGTGTGTACTGGAAACGTCAAAAATGGGCTGCACGCATACTTTATTGCTGGTTCACGACTTATGGAAGTCCTGGTAACGTCCAAAAGAAGTACGAGACATTCGCCGGCTGGTACTTAAAAAGCTTCACGACGCAGGTGCTTAGCACCTTGTTCAAAATTTGTGACTTGTATCGTCAGCAAACCTTCATCTCTCCTAAGGTCCTCGCCGAGACTCTTTCTTACATCGCGGCGGCGTAAGATTAATTTTCGGGCGATCTAAATATTTTAGATTATGTCATTCCTTCTCGTGGGTGTTTATGCAACCCCACTTTGATACACTGCTCCAAGACATCATTTTGCCGTTGCTATCGCATACAGCGGAGATCGCTGCGATGTGGGAGGAGGATCCTCTAGAGTATATTCGTTACAATACAACGATGTACGTATCCATGCATAATCCCACTGATGCAGCCGCTATGCTCGTCAAAGATGCCTGTACTAAAAGAAAGGGTATCCTCGACAAATCGATGCAATACTGTATCCAGGTGCTCAACTCTGATGCCAAGCCTGAAATCAAAGATGGTGCTCTGCATTTGGTAGGGACCGTCCATGACGTTCTACTCAAAAACAAAATGTACAAGGTATGAATGCGGACAAGCTAAACAGGTTTATTCGAATTTTGTGTAGCAACAGTTAGAGAACTTCCTCACGGTACATGTTCTGCCACTTTTGGAAACACCTCAGGGTTTCCGACGCGCTAGAGCGTGTTGGCTTCTTGAAAAACTGTCGAAAACGAAATTCAATAACGTTCAAATTATTGGCCAGGCAGCCATGGCCTGTCGCCATTTGATGAAGGTTGATACTGACCTACCCGTTCGTGTAGCTGCCGCAAATGCTGTGTTCTCTCTTATCAAGCACCAGGAAAATGGTATGTATTCCTGCTTTATTAAATACACCTTAAAATAGAGTATGTGTAATTCTTTTTATTTTAGTTAAACAACTTATGTCCGCCCATCTACCCGAGCTTGTATTGGGTGCGTAAATCGGTTGCCTTATTAGTATGTTTCGCATTTCCCACATGCCTGATGGTATTATCTTTTGTAGAACTGCTTAAACTTTTGCGTTTAACCGAGTTTGACGACCTCAACAGCCTTCTTCGCGATATTATGATCTCATATAGCACAGAGATTCAGCCGATTGCCCTCGAAATTCTGCAGCAACTGGTATTTTGGGTTTTTAATGCTAAAGCTGGACGTATTGGATGAATTTTAATACCTTGGGATTATTTTATTAAGTCCGGGACCTTCTTCCAACTCGTTGGTCTGATGGAGAACGGCGAGGCTGATCCGTATAAAGAAGTCGATGATTCCGCCGATTTGTTATACAACGAGGAGAAAGAATACCAATCCCTTGTTGCCACTGATATAATGGAGAACATTGAATCGCTTATGTCAATCGTCGAGGATAATACCGAGTTGGCGGGCCCTTGCGAGTCAATAATCGTCCAGTTGGTGCGGGGTATATTCAACAAAAAAATTTCTGATTTCTACGATGAGGCTTTCGCCCTAGCCTGGTCGATGACGGGCACTAGTATATCACCGCTCAAGTGGTCTATCTTTGATTGGCTGTATCAAGCCTACGAATCTGACGCAAGTGACTGTTTCGCCAGCATGATGCCTGCCCTTCACAATTATGTAACCGTTGATCCCAAGACCTTCGCTGCTTCCCCGGAGCGCGTCAAGATGCTCGTCAGTATGTGCGGTAAGGTGAGTAATGAGTGGTAATTTAATCGCGACGTCGATTCTGTCTAAGAACGAAGAGAGAATATAGGATTAACCTTTGAATTATCTTAGGCGCTCCAAAATGATGAGGAGCAGTCCACAGAGGGTGTTCATGCGGCCAAGATGTTGGAGATATTAACAATCAACTTCCGCGGTCAACTTGAACACTTAATGCCGGAGTTTGTTGAATTGGCTTTGACCCGTCTTACGCGACCGACTACATTTGTTGAGCTTCGAATGATGTGCCTTCAGGTATGTATGCGTTTACTTGTTTTGTGGATGATTTGTCTTCATGGATGGCGCGGATAATTATATTGGCGTCATGAATATTGGGAATAAAGTACAAGGGACGTTGTAGCACAGTTGAATTGTGTTTAGTGATAAATCCCTTCCTGTGTGGTCATGTCTTTGACCTTCCTCTATCTTGTATGCATATCGTATTATTTGTTGATAAAAACAAACAATTTGCCTCTGCGTTATTCTGCAAATGGTATGATCCCTTTTTAAGGTTGTTATTGCGGCAATCGTCTCATCGGCTCCAACTGTTTTGCCAATCCTGTCTACCCACATGTGGCCAGAAACACAAACGCCCATTATCGAGAAGGTACTTCAAGTGTGGATGGAAAATATCAAAAAGTTCTCTGGGTATGTGCTCATCTCGGTGTCAACTTGTTAGCTGTTTATTTTGGCGTAAACTTAAATTTTATTTAATAGCCTGCACGACCGACGCCTCTGTGTACTCGGTCTGTGCACACTTCTTTCCTTGCCCAACAATCAGCGACCTCCAGCTGTCGATGCTATTTCAGGCCAGTTCCTACCCGCCCTCCTTCAGGTGCTGAATGGTCTCAAGAATGCATATGCTCTTAAAAAGGAGGTGGAAGGTATTTTCGTTCTGATGAAAACACTGTTGTATCGATCAAGCATGTTTATGTTCATTTTCCTTTCGCAGATGATTCTGATTCCGATGATGAGGACGAGGAAGAAGACAACACTGTAGGGGCCATCGATGATGATGAAGATGTCATTGACGAAGATCGTTCTCGATATTTAGAACTCCTCACCGCCGTAGTACGTTCGCTTTTCTAATTTTAGCTACTGTATATGTATTTATGTATAATGAAATAGCGGTTTCGTAATTGTATTTATCGCTCAATAGAAAGCCGACCTTGGTGACGACAGTGATGATGAGGATGGTGAGGACGAAGATGATGAGGATGAATTTGAGGCCGATTCTGCTTTGGAGGACTTCGACACCGAGTTAGATAAGGAGGAGTCCGAGATGGACGAGTATGTCACCTTCTATCAGCTGATGACGAGCATGGAAACGCAAGATGCCACGTGGTACCAGCGTTTGGTTGCCCCTCTTACTGACTCCCAAAAGACGGAATTCAAGGCTGTCGCCGAGATCGCACTCAAATGCATCCAACAGAAGCGTTCGTTTTTCTCTATTGATTAAGGATTGAAGCCCGTGTATATTACTCCTCATCATATAATGCCTTGCATCTTATTTCAGAATCGATACAAATAGAAAAGGCTGGTGGCTACACATTCCAGCAAACAGATGTTCCTAACAGTTTCAACTTCTCTGGAGATCCTCCACCTGAAGCTTAATAAAGGCGGTGTGCATATAGCGTTCTCCTCCTTCAGCCTTTCCCACTTGCACATAGCCTTATCTATCGCGATTATTTTCTGCGCCCCTACTCCAGGCCCTTGCTGCGACTTACCCATTTTCAATGATGTCATTTGGTTATGAACCACTGAGTGCTATTTGCTTCGTAAACCACCGACCCCCCGTATCCGCTTTGGTGGGTGTTTCTCAGCCCTATTGTCCTATCCCTTCCCTGCAAATATAGCTGCGATTCGATGTATTATCACCGAGGACACCTTTATTGGGGTCACGAGAACCGGTTGCTTAAAGAGTAATTATAAATATGGGGCACTGAGTTCGCGCTTTTTGACAAATCGACAGAAAACCGATGTCAAGAATGTCAGATGTTCATGCACCTAAGAACGAAGAAACAAATCTATGATCATATATCGAACTTACAAAGGGCTTATTGCAAATCATTTAGAGAAAATTTCCAATACACTGAACAGTAGTTAATCCCGTGGTCAGGCTGAGGAATAGAGACTTACCTAAATTTACATATTATTTTTATTATAATAAGTTCTTAATGATCTTAGTTTTACAACAGGTTTTGTGGTAGTACGGCAAGTCGTTTTTAAGTGAGCAAACATCGGCGAAGGAGGAGTACTTTTATCTTTCATTTCGGATCATTGGACTTTCTACGCATGCCATGGAAACTAAAAAACCTTCAGCGCATTATTGATCTATCTCGTGATTATTCGACGACATATTTATAGCCAGCAAGAATAATAATAATTGTAGTCGCTTTATTGAGGTCACGAAGATTTCTATTTGGCCGAGCTGAATTAGGTTTTCTGGGCAACTTTGAAAATTACCTAGGGGTTTGGAGGGAGAGGTTGCCCATTGCCTGGAGCCCAACACGAATCGTCAACTCCGAGGATTCCTCGGAATTTTAAACCAAAATGAAGGCTTCATTGCATGCTTCGCAGAGATTGTTTCGCCACTGACAGCTCTTACCGTCCGTGTCCACAGGGGCTATCCCGCAAGCGTATTGCTGCCTTCGGGCTTTGAAAACCTGACTGCTCGAGGCCACGTTATTTCCTCGTCCCTGGTGCTGATTCACAAATATAACAATGGGCGCCGGTCTCAATCAATGGGAATGATGACTGGAATTCTGTTCTCAGTTGGACCTTGAATTCCGCCATATCCGCAGAATAGACCACTAAGAGTATGCATGCCGCTGGAAGTCTCGATTTCGACGAGATATTTGCATATGTGGACCAACGTATCACCCTATCACCCCTTTTTCTTCCTCAGTCTCACCGCCTTCTGATTCGCGACAACACAAAGGGTGGTCCTCGTTCTATTGATCCCCAATTCAGCGCCGATACGTCCTTTATATCGTTCATGGTCTCTCCACCCAGTTTTTCACGCGACCACCCGATTAGTTGCTGAAAGGTTCTTCTGGAAGAAATTTAAAACTGACACGTTCGCGCTTTTGACGCGAACAGGCAAAATGAAATCCGCACACCAAGACTTCTATCGGCACGTTTGACCGTGGCGAGTGAAAACGTCAGTCGTGTAGTCTGATAGCGAATTTGTATGACTCGCGGAGAGTTGCATAGAAGGGATCGAAGCATCTTCATATGAAAAGAAATTAACAATTAAGAAAACCATATTTATGTCAATTGAAGTATCCCCAACGATTCTCCTGCGGACGGTTCGGATATTTGTTTGATGCCTTCAACCGAAGGGTATCAAAGCGTCGCTCTCAGGTCCCAAGTTTGCTTACAGCTGCGAACTTGCCATCATGTGAGTCTCTGATGAGAACAACATTGAAAGGCTCTGGGTACGTTTTGTCGAATTATCCCCAATCTACACGGTCAAACAGCCTCTTCTCTCAGGTAGCCTGTAGTGACCTTAAATGATGTGTTTATTTATGTCCTCCGCAAGACATCCATAATATCGGCAACCCATTGGCTAACGCGCACCACAACGCATGCTATGACCTTACCGTGGATAAATTTTGACGACATCGACGAAACCCCACTTTTTACCACGCCACGCCCCACGTGTGTCCAGACAGGACTCACCGGAACGGGCGCTAGAAATCCCGCCATTCTTATTTTTGGGCCACGAAGTCTTCGAATTACCATATTGGCGAGCATATCATGCCCAGAGCAAATCTTCTGATCCGCAATGATCAACGTCATTTTCGAACATATTCATCTTATTTTACCATTTTCGACCCGTTCTGCGCATTTTGTGTTGTGAAAAATCCCAGGCCGCCATAACGACGACGTTTTTCCTGTAGTGACCTTAAATGGTGTGTTTATTTATTCAAGACGCATGAAATCCATTGGACTGGCACCCCATTGAGCAACTCACACCACACCGGATTCGATGACCTTAACATGGATAAATTAAGACAACATCGACGACACTTAGCCGGCCCCCGACCTTTTCCACGACACGTCCCACGTGTGTCCGGGCAGGACTCGCTTGCAGCGGGGTCTAAGCATCCGCCTTGTCGGCGTTTTCGGCCCAGGTCGGGCCCTAACTATTGTTTGAATAATAAACAATATAATTCATTCCCGACCTTCGTTTTTGGCCATCGTGCCATTCTGATTTTTGGTAGACGCGACATTGGCGAGCATATCATGCCCGGAAGCAATCTTCTGATCAACCGTCAGATCTACGATGATCAACGTCATTTTCGTCCCGTTCTACTCATCTCGTGCTGTGAAAATTACAGGCCGCCACAAAGACGATGTTTTCACTAAAATCTATTTTTATCACCCATATTCGACCGAAACAGGATAATATTTCGCATGAACTTGTATGCGCGTTACCTACTTCTTCGACCGCTTTATGTCAATCCTAATGCCAACCATGCTACGACGCATACGACTCGCATCGATAGACACGAAAGCCAGTAACAGAAGCCTTTTTCAAACAATCACATACTATCCTCGACCGCGTTATGTCACTCCTAATGCCAACCATGCCACGACGCATACGACTCGCATCGATGGACACGAAAGCCAGGTGAAGTAACACTCTTGATCGTACGTGAGGACGCCTTCTGCGTAGATGTCCCCACAGCGATAGAAGCCTATTTCTCACCATTATGTACTACCCTCAATAACCTTTTGTCAATCCGAACGCCAACCATGCTGCGATGTAATGAACTCGCATCGAACGACACGAACCTTTCTTGAACGTGTTCCCAGTACATTGGCACACTTTTCCTTCGTCAATTTCGCAATATAATATGCAGCCAATTTACCGTCTTCCACGAGGCCTGGCAGCAGTCTCCCCTCCTGAACCTCGATGACCTTTCCCCCTAGTGATTCCTTTTGTTTGTAATCGTGCCTTTAAGGTACTCTTTATTGTATCTCTTCCCCTGACGACGAAGAGTCTAAGGGGGAGCCATGTAGTGACCTTAAATTCCGCCTTTTTGTTTTTAACGGACACGAACCGATTTCCGCCCACGAACGCTCGAGCGCCGACTTAACGTAGTGCCTTTGTATTATTAAGTCAAGAAAACAATCTTGATGATACTTTGGTTTGCTTTCTCTTTCATTATCTTTTTTAGACGCGCATGTCATAAAAAGGTTTAGCGGGTTAAGTTATCGTCGAACTGCGAATCACGACACACTAGAATCTATTTTCATCACCCATCTGCGACCGAAACATGATAATAGTTCACTGTCGACCGCTTTATGTCAATCATAATGCCAACCATGCTACGACGCATACGACTCGCATCGGTAGACACGAAAGCCAGGTGATTTTCATTTCATCATTTTCCGTAAGAAATCCGTCTGCGCAAATTACTTCACAGCGATAGAAACCTTTTTTCTAACAATTAAGCACTAGCCTCGGGATATTTAAATCAACCCGAACGTCAACAATGCTACGACGCATACGACTCGAATCGGACGACATTCACGTTTCCTGAACGTCTTGCAAGTATTTTAGCACCATTACCCTTCGTCAATTTCGCCATATAATATCCAATCGAATTACCTACTCCCCTCCTGTAACTCGTCCCTTTAAGGTATTATTTATTGTATCGCTTCCCCTGTCGACGAAGAGCGTAAGGGTGTTGCCCATTTTATATCTCGACATGCACCACGTGTGTCTAGTCAGGACTCGCCGCAACGGGCGCTAGGCATCGCGCCTTGTCGGCGTAGTCGGCCTTGATCGGGCCCTAACTATTGTTTGAATAATAAACAATATTATTCATTGCCGACCTTCATCTTTGGCCATCGTGCCATTCCGATTTTTGGGCCACGAAGTCTTCGGATAACAATAGGCCTTTCAGAATATATTCCTTTAACTCCTATTGGTAGGTGCGTTCAAACCATTCCAGCATTACCTTTTGACGATCGTACACAGACTCATGATTTATATCCACGCTAGCTCTTTATTTAGTTACATGAGAGAAACTGTAATATCTACGGAAAGAATTCCGTATTCGCTCTTTCTTTACTACTATACGAATAAGGTATTTATGGTTATATTATAACTTCCTTTTAAGTGCAACCTCACCATAAAGAGTTCAAATTCAATGCGTTATATTATCTCTGAGGCTCCGTGCGTTGGGCTGTGAGTTGGCCTCGAACAGGATAGACAAACCTTCATTTTAATATCTCGATAGTTAAGCACCATTTTAAAAATACAGAAGAAACATCTTGAAATTATTTAGATGCATATAATCTGAATACATTTATGTTCGGTACATGTATTAATTTCAAGAAGGCCAAAAAACCTCCGTCCTATATTTCATCTCCATCTGTCTATTTACGTTGCTACATAGGCGGATGATAAAATAGTTGTAGCTTCAACAGCCGTCATTATCGAGGTAAACCAATCTTAAATGGCAGTTTATTATCGCGATAATCGAGTTTCGAGGAACCAGATGATGCTGAACGGATGCTGTGTGTTTACTCCGTTGTTTAGATAGGTATATAGTCCATGTATATATGGTGCGTGTAAAGAAGAGGAGCGTTCTTCGCGAGGGAGATAGGTTAATCATATCTACGGAATAAACGGATAGTAGCGGGTGACGTACAAATTATAGACCAGGCTAACGACACTGCCAACCGACGGTTCACATACAAGGCCGATTTTATTTCAAAAGACTTGGTCATGTAGCAGGTACCGTTACGTGAGTGATAGATCAGATGTACGAGCACCAATATAGGTACTTAATTTGCATAAATATGGGAATGCAACGATTTCATTACCAAAAATCAAAATGATGGCCCAAAAATAATATCGATGATCGCTGAAACAAGGTGGGGCGACTGAGCCTGTCGCGACGAGTCCCCCTGGACGAACATTGGCTGGATATCCTAAATTAAGCGAAATAAAGCCGAGGTGAACGCGTTTTGGGCACCACACTGTGGTCTAAAAATCACTTTTGCATACATAACAGAAAATATTGACTGATTAATGCGCAGACGATTTTTATCTAGCCTACCTAAATACCGGTAATATCGTGTTTTTTTAATATTCGTTTCATTAAATTACGCAATTGTAAAACGTATTTATTAATATTGTCGTGATGATGTTTTTATTTAAATAAAAATGCATTCGTACGCGTATTATTTAGTGTGACAATTCAAAATTCCAGTAAGCCAATTAAGTAAGAGGAAGTTCGTTGCCTTTTTATATCTGTAGCCTATATTCGCTGTCTTTGGTAGTTAATGGATAAGTTAAATAAACTTGTAGAACGGCTTGAAAATATAGCCGATCGCTTAGAAACCTCAGCAATACGCGAAAAACTAACAAAAACACCTAAAAATAACTTAACTTATAATATTCCACCACAGGTGTCTTCAATTATGGCATCATTCGACGGAATCGTTAACGGTCCTCTTCAGAAATTGTCGGCTCTTAGTGAGAAAATTGGTGGTGATGTTAAAACACAGGTTAGCTTGTTTAATTTCCAGTTATGTGCTGGATTTAGGTCGACTTGCTTATTGTTGCCTTCAAAGTCGAAGGCCAGTTTTTAACACAAGCTAGTGGTATGAGCAAACCCGCTGATTCGCAACTTGCATCGGTCTTGGCACCCTGCTCAACTGCCATCCAAAACGTGACTGCTTTCAAAGAATCTAATCGCAGGAGTGAATATTTTAACCATTTGTCTGCAGTTGCTGAGTCAATATCGGCCCTCGGTTGGGTTGCCGTGGTATGATAGCTTATGCTAATGTGAACCTTTTAGCCCGCCAAACCCACTGATTACGTTGCCGAAATGATGGAAGCTGGTAAATTTTATTCAAACCGTATTTTAAAGGATTTCAAGGAAAAGTGAGTGAATCAATGATATTTACTAATAATTATATTCCTCGACCGCAAGTTTTTCTCGAAATCTAATTCGTGTGTATTATACTTCTAAATTTTAATATGCTCCCTTGCTTGACCTTAATCGACGATCTTAGTAATTATTATTCTTTACTTCAAGGGATCAGACACACGTGGAGTGGGTCAAGGCGCTTAACGACGTTTGGGTCGAACTAAAGAGGTTCACCGCCTCAAACTATCCGACAGGATTGACCTGGGGAAGTGGAAGTGCAGCTCCGAGTGCTCGAGGTGGACCACCTCCCCCACCACCACCGCCTTCCGCCCCTATGCCCACCTCTGGTGTGAGTTACCCATCTTTCGCGTTGTTCGGAAATTGACCACAGCCACACCGATTCATGTGCCATAAAGCAAATTATAAACCATTTCAGTTGTCTCCCTTCCGGATTAGAATTATGGTTTTTATTCTGCAGGTTTTTACAATAAAACTTATCTCGTTGTGAAGCCGTTTGCGGTTGCACTATTTTGTGTAGTTAGTCTTTTCATTGCAGCCAATCCCACCCATATTAATCAAACCAAACAGGGTTCACTTGGGTTAATTAAGGGCCCCATACGCAGCCTGTTTACTCTCATCCCGCTGTTATTTTAGTCCACGGGTGGCGACACTCATACCCTCTTCGCTGAACTCAATCGTGGCGGCGAGGTCACCAAGGGCCTTCGCAGGGTCACCGACAACATGAAGACCCACAAGAACCCTGACTTGCGAGTCGCCGGCGCACCCGTCCCCTCCAACAAGGCTGCTCCCGCGGTTCCCGTTCGGCCTGACCAACGGAAGGCGGCACAGGCAGCGCCTGTATTGGAGTTGCGTGGGAACAAGTGGTTTGTTGTGCGTAGCCAATCTTAACTTGTGTATCGCCTTCAATCATAGCATGTTGGACCGCCGTAGATCCCAGGGTCCGCATTTATTTGGTGAGGTTTCACAAACGGTAAATGGTGATGCGAGCGGAACAAAAAATCTCTAAACTAGGACGACCACCGGGCCACTGTGGCACACATTGGTCGTATAGTAATCAAAGTTATTCCGTATTGATTGATACACTGTGTGTGTTAGGCTCGAATGCCAACTAGTGTGTACAGGACCTTTGAAACGTGGGTTTCCCGTCATGTGATTCTCGTACCTGGGAAAAAATGTGGTCCTTGTGTTATTACAAATGACACGCACAGAACTGATTTTCAAAGAATCTCTTAGACTCAAACTTCATTAATATCAGGTCCCAATAGTATGTATACGACATCTGATTTTGATTTTTCTTCCTACACATGAAAAAACGCACACACCAAATGCATGCTACCGTAAATACAATCTACCCCTTTTGCTGTGTCGATTTGGCTTTCCGTTTCCACGTCTGTTGTCTTTCTTCCGTAATTAGCGTGCCCAGAATGCAGCAATAACAATTTTTTTATTCTAATAAGTCTGACTGAATCTGCCCAGCTAGCAACTTAGTCGTGTACTTTGCGGCTAGGTGTACCCAACTTGACCTGGTATGAACACGCCGACCCCACATCGACGCACCTCTCTCAATCCCCATTCCTGATTATGTTTTTCAAATATTCCTGACAATTTTCAAAAAGCGAGGAGGAAAAATTTGTTTAATTTAGAAACAACTTTTTGAATCCCCTCGGTGGTCTTGAGCTCTATCACACGTTTTGGTCAAATTAAATCTGATCGTACGTAACTTGGAGCCATTAGTGGTATTAAATGGTCAGCCACCTACACGAAAAAAGTAATGCCAATTTGAAAATCGTAGGTTATCTATTGTGACCTTAATTTCTTGTAACATGCTAAGTATACATTTTTCGACCCGGTTCTCATGGTTTTTTTATGCTTCTACCAAATAAGTGGCTGACGTCACCTTCCTCCGTTTAGGAGAATCACACTGCCAATCGCGAAATCATTGTCGAGGCAAAACAGAAGAAGGAAACCGTCTATATCTACAAGTGCGTCGACAGTGTCGTCCAGGTCAAGGGCAAAATAAACTCCATTGTCATGGGTATGTAATTGTTTCTGGTTGGCCAGGCATTGCTTTCCATCACTTCCTACAAGAGGATGAGCTGACTTCGTGAAATAAGGTGCATTTTCGCGTATTCAATGTTCCCGACGTAGGTAGTTGCATATACGGGGGGCCTCGAACTCGGCATTACTTATTGTAAAGATGTGATATCTAAAATCGGGTAATTGAATTAGCTACCCCGCCTCTTAATGTGCGCAAAGTTTTAATCGAGTTATTAACTATTTTAGATAGCTGCAAGAAGACCTCGCTGCTCTTTGAATCAGTCATCTCGTCTGTTGATATTGTCAATTGCACTAGCGCACAGATTCAGGTAGACACTTGCTCAATATAAAATTCGCTGATTGCCGATTTACTGGTGCATACGAACGAGAGGTCGTCTTAGTTCTTTGCTAATCAGAGGTCACCGAAATTCGCGATTTTTTGGTTCCATTAGCGATAGGTGATTGCAACGTCGTTAGTGCGTGTGAATTTGACCAGATTCAATTGTAAACATGCAACCTGTCTGACTAGGTTACCGGATTCATGCCAACCATCAATATTGACAAGACAGATGGTTGCATGGTCTATCTAAGCGAAGAATCCAAGGATGTGGAAATAATCACAGCAAAATCTTCCGAGATGAACATACTTGTGCCCAAAGGAGACGGTGACTTCGTAAGTCACATTTCATATATTACTCCTACTTATACAAGTGATAGTAGTAAACAATTCGGTGTTTATATTATAGGCTGAATATGCGCTTCCTGAACAATTCAAGACCAAGTTCACGGGCACCCGTTTCGAGACAAAGGTCAACGACCTCAATTAAACCATCCCTCACTTTTATATTAAATAATTGCTTCTTTACCACCTCTACGCGTAGCCTTTACTAATCTTGTCCTGAATAAAATTACTCTTTCTCCAAACTTTTCTCAAGGGCATTCATAATACAACGGTTTGGCATTTGCCCCTCAGGAAGCACAATTGATTAAATAGACTATCAGTTTGTCGTGTACCTACTTTAGATAATATCGATAAGACTACTGCGATACAATAACATTATATACAGTATATGTACAGGAGATTTAATCGGGAAAAGTCAATCTTTGAACTTCTTTGTCGCCGGGGTTCCGTCACCATCACCGCCCACTGATGCAAAGGTTCTTTTTTGGGATAATCTCGGATTGAAGGTCCCAGACTCCAACTGCCTCAAACGTTCCTCTAAATAAGCCCGGGCGCGTATACCCATTTCATTGTCTGCATCCTCGTCTCCAAGGGCATCAAGTCGAATCGAAAGCGATGCTTTTGCTGCGAGCATTCTTGATATTTTTCCTTTGTTCGCAGGTCCGGCCTGACCAACGAGGCTAGCATGATAAAGGAGACCGTACTTCGGAGTGTTGCATCGGCTTTTTAAAGCTCGAAACAGCGCTTTTTCGGCCCCAAGAATCTGCACCGTCGACGCTGGATGTTTTGCTAAATTTATTAGTGTCCCGGCCTTGGCTATCAAACGGGCACCAAGAATTTCACCAACGAGCGCAGTTAGGTTAGGGGCCACCGCGACCATACGCTTTACGAGGTATTCGTGTAGAGTATTGCGCGACGCAGCAATGTCCAAAACCTGATCGCAGAGGGAGTGAATCATTTCAACATCGTCTTTGGTCAGTTCAGTTCCAAGGGATACAATTGCCCCATCCCTTACTTGTGAAATCAACTCTTCTGGTATCAGATCAGTCAAGTCCATCTTTGCAGCATTTTCACGAATGCCTATTTTTTTGACTAGCTGTACGTATGTCATATTGTCTGTGACGACCTTCGAAAGCTCTGGAAAATGCCATCCATACATTTCTTTGCAGCGCATAACATAATTGTTTGATTCTTTGTCGAGTTCATCTAGTAGACCTATAGCCTGCACAATCATTGTGTCGATTTTATCGGGATTGCATTTTAGCTTGTAGCGATCAAGACTGTGTGCCAATCCTAAGCGCATTCGCATAATATCGGAATCGTCGATTGCCGGAAGCAGGCTGTTCATGTGAGTACGTATGGCACGCATCAAATTTTGAACCATCGAATCAGCTAATGTCGCGACATTCATTTTGCTTGAAATTTCTTGAGATAGCTTTTTATCTGCCACAGCTAGAATATCTTCACGTATTTCCTTAACGTAAAGTTTTTTGAGAAGCTTCTTTAACTTCTTCGAAATCTTTCCTTCGATGTTATCCGCAGCGGCTGTTAAAAAAATTAAAACCATT
This sequence comes from Proteocephalus fallax, assembly GCA_028672205.1. NCBI lineage: Eukaryota > Metazoa > Platyhelminthes > Cestoda > Proteocephalidea > Proteocephalidae > Proteocephalus > Proteocephalus fallax. Next base: position 949,597 of record JAPUBX010004043.1, on the reverse strand, counting down.
AATTATTCTTTTTGTAACATCAGAACGGTCAAAATCAATCACAAAAGCTGCTGAGACTCTAGTCCGTATTATCATCAATTAAGCTTACCAACAAGGGCCTCTTTTGTGTCATCAAACTTCACAAATTTCTCCAACTGAACCCTAGACGTAAAAAAACGCTTGAAGAGGCAATAAGACCAAAACTATGCCTAAATTTAATTCAGAACGGTAGTATATCAACCACAACAGCTGCAGAGACTCTAGTCCGTATTATCATCATATAAAGTGAGAACAAATAGAAAACTCACGTTCTGTTCATGAATTCAGTGTTTTCAAACTCCTTGGCTAAATCTTGAATCTCCTCTAGCTTTTTTTCATTGTGCACTTTAAATACTGCATAACCGGCAGCAGTCTCGAAAAGAACCAACATGATGGACACGTGCGTTAAAGCGTGAATGACTACTCAGGGCGGTTAACGTATTCATTAAAACAATCGAGATTTTCGGTTCTGAGTTAAGTCAGAACTATCATTTCAAATAGTACTTTGACAATAAAGTCGATATTTCTTTTTAAATAAGGATAATAATTAGTTTTAAAAATAATTTTTCTTGTCATTTCCAGTGAAGCTTTCTAAGGGAAATGCAAAATGTCGACAAATTGCAGACTCCTCTGTATGATCAAAAGGTATCGATAACGCTCCAATTTTTCCCTTATTTATATTTTGGCCAAAGTTTCCTGCCTAATAAAATTACTAAGAGGGGTAGGCCGCATGTTATTACAGGAACTAATGTAGAAGAATTGGAATAATGTGATGTGAATAAATATTGTTCGTTTTCCTCTCTGGACGCACGTGCGTCGTGGTACGGGGGCCTGATTATGTTTATCGAGGTTTTGGTTGACTCTTCGCCACCAGAAATAATATGTGTTTCATCAGCCCTCAGAGAAAAATCGTTGCGACAGGGTTGCAAGGAGAAAGAAAATGTATATTCGTTAGGAATTGTAAGCTTGCCAATATAAGAATGTGAGGACTTCGGTAGCCAAATATTAGAATTTCACGATAACCAGATATAGAGGTCGTCCCAAAAAGACTTTCACATAACCAAGAAGAAGACCGGTTAAAGGGGTAAACTTGTTTTTCAAACAACGGAATGTTGTCGAAATTTAAATTGTTGAGTGGAAGTACCATAACGATAGAGGATGAACAAACATGACACAGAGAGACAAAGGCGCTGTTATTTATAAAGAGCTGATTAGGTTTAGAGGGCGTATTCGGGGAGAGACTAAGTAGCCATATGTGATAGGATCGTATGAAACGTTGAATTAACACTTAATAGAGAAAAGACGAATCTTCTGTCTAACCGGTATAACTCAAATAGTTAACCGAGACCTTTAATGAATGAGAACACGTGCAGCAACGTGGAATAGTATATTCTTAAAAGTGCGGTACAACACTCAGCATAGTTAAACACAATGAGCCGTTAGACGGTTAAAGTAAGCATCCACCTGGGTGCCACAGCTTGAATGGCATGCGGTAGTCGACCGGCGATTTCAAACCCAGACGCTCCGAACGCCGAGGTACAACTTGCGAGCTTTGGTCTGGAACGGATGGAGTCGTATTAGCCGGATCAGCTGGTTCAGAAGGATGGGAATCAATAACAGTCACCGCTGGTTCATCGAATCGGATTTGATCGAAATGCCGACGATGACTTGATAAATCAGTAACATCGGGGATAGTTACCATACGATTTCCACTTTTTCCAAGAATAACACCGCGAGACGGTAGAAAATCATTCCCTTTGAAAAAGGTGACCTCACCTGATCCAAGGCATTGGAACGATGAGTTGAGTTTGCGCCCCTTGAATAACACAGCCGAACTTTTACCAGTGGTTGTTTGGTCAGCGGATTAACCGCCACATTATACACGACAAAACGTCGGAATAGCTGGAGGAGTCTCTCGTCATGATCATGCCTGCTGACACCATGGACAAAAATGTTATCTTGGTAAACTTCGATACCATTAAGGTCATCCAATATGCCATTGATGCAATACTGGAAAATAGACGGGGCAACATTTAGCCCAAAAAGGTTGGAAGTTGTACCTGAATAACCCAAAGAGGGCATTAATAACAGTCAGTAAACAGGATTCGTCATCCAGTGGAATCTGTAAGTAGGCATCTTTTAGATCAATTTTGGAGAAGAAACTCGACCCCTTCAATTTATAGAGGATGTCTTCTGTTTCCGGAGTAGTGCCTGTCTTCTGTAACAATCGGCGATTTAGTGTCATCCTGTAATCACCACATATCCTGGGTATACAACCGTCGGATTTTTGTGGTGTCACAATGGGAGTGGCCCATTGGAGTCAGTATATTACGCTCCACCAATTGGTTCAGAGCCAGTCAACAGAGTCTCGTAAGCCGAAGGCAATAATCCTCCGCTTCAATAACATTTTCATTCTACCAATCACTCTGGTGCACTTTTGGACCCGATCTTTACACTCGGACTCAACTGCCAGCAATGAATAGAAACTCAGTTGGAACTTGAGCTGCTTCATGGCGTTCAAACCGATAATGGCTGGACCCGTTGCCGACACCAAGAATTTGCATGGGAATCTGGTACCATCTCGGACAATAGGGATCATACAGAGTTTATGATAATTCGAAGACTTCGTGGCCCAATAATCAGAATGGCAAGATGGCCAAAGACGAAGGTCGGGAATGAATAATATTGTTTCGGGGCCGTCCAAGTGTCGTCGATATTGTCTTAATTGATCCACGTTAAGGTCACAGCATGCGCTGCTGTGTGCGTTAGCCAATGGGGTGCCAGTCCAATGGATGTCATGCGTCTGGAATAAATAAACACACAATGTAAGGTCACTACAAGTTCCTTGAAAATATGGCCACCGCTATGACTGCTGGAACTCATCAGAGCTACGTCGGATATATTGTCGTCTGAATCTTTAAATATCCGCGCGTGTTGTCTCCTAGGCATAGATCTGGAGTGAAATACGGGATCTGGAAGCTGAGACATTTGACAACATTCGAGACATCTTGGAACTGTTCGCACATAGCACGAACACTCTGGAATGTGGGATTCTTGAGGATTAGTAATTGTCCTTGCATATTTGGATCATTGATGCCTGCAATTAAACGGTCGCGCAATTGCGTGTCTAATTGAGCTTCAAAGTTGCATTTTGCGGATTGTCTGCAGTACAAGGATAAATTCGCGGATATTCTGACCGAATCTTCGCATTAGAGTATAGAATATGCATCGTTCAGCAGCCTCAAAAGCTATAGGCTGAACATGCTGAAGAATAGCTTGATGAATCTTTTAATGGTAATCTCCGGATAAACCAAGTTCTTCTTTTATTAATGTCGGGTGGCGAAATGTCTTATGCTGGTCTAAAAAAATCGCTACCACCGTGCTCTAGAATGTTAGAATAGTCGTCGAAAAACTCTCCAGGCACCCTCAGTGGGATCATGAAAACCAGTTCTACTGGGTTACTCCGAATTTCAGGTTTGATGGTCGCTCGGATGCTTAATAGGGTCATTGGCATATTGTCAACCCAATGCTCTCTGTTTTCTCGAGCCTTGAGGGCTATCTTAAGCTGCCGATTAAACCTCTGGACCATGCCATTAGTGGTCGGATTGTATGCCGTCATGCATAATCGAAGACAGCCAATGACTTCGAACACCTTGCGAAAGACAACTGACTCAATTTGGTGGCTGAAAATGTAATTGCAATGGAATGCATTGATTAAAGATTCAGCAACTCTAAGGACCATCTTGTGAAAAGATCCACGCACGTCAACAGGAAATGGCACCCCTTCGAGTGAAGGAAGGGTCCTATATAGGTGTATGTGCCTGAACCCGTGATCCAGTAGGCTGAACGAACTCACTGGGGCCTTGTTATGCCGGGTCACTTTGGCGCGTTTTCACACAACGCATGATTTGGCCCAGATTATCACGTTTTTCGAGAGGCTTTGCCTCATAAAGCGACTGACTATCAGCTTTCCTGATGCCTTGGAGCCAAGGTGAGCGAGGGATAAGAGTGCACCGAAGACTATTCTGACCCGTTGCCGTATGCCAACCAACCAGAAGACTTTGAGAACGCAATTAAGAAGATGGGCGAGTGTTCTGGTAAACAAACTCCATGGGAGTGGATTTACACGAGCATTAATAAATGGGAGTTGGCTTAAACAAGCCAATGGAAATAAAGGAGGTGGAGTGGAGTACATGCCAGACCTGTTCTGACCTAGCCTCCGACTGTGGGGCTTCCTGGTGTGTATGAAATGATGGGTATCGTGTTTAACGTGGACCTCCTGCTTTGATGGTCTTAAACGTTTCGGGGTATCGAAAGAAGGGGGACCAATAAGGGCAACGTTGCTGGCTTGGTGGGTGCTTAAAGGCAACACTATGGGGTTAACGTGCTACAAGATATACTTTCGTTCACACCAGCGTGTAAAAGGCGTCGAACCCGGATATCAGGATCTAGATTATATACGTGGAGAACATCAGTGTAGAGATCGCGGCTCGTCTAGGAGAGTACCAAATAAATCGCTAGTACTCTCAGGCGACGGCGTTTCTCGAGCGCCGACACGGAGATCGGCAGTGCCGTTCGATATCAACGTACACCGTTTTTCGCATCTTTTAAAGGAGGGCGACTACTCTTACGGAAAAGCGACCAAACATAGAATGCATTGGCGGCTGTGACCTTCGAATTCAGCCCATAGCTCCGTTTCCATTATGTGGAGCTGCGTTTATTTTCTTTGCTGCGCTTAAGGTCAACAGTCGCAGCTACTATTTCGGCCAGAGGGAAGCAGGGGGAAGTTTTTTTTAAAATAAAAACGCCTTGATGAAGCGATCATCGAGGCCCATTCTTTTCAGATAATAACAATAATAATTGTGATATTGTAAAGACGACGGTTTTCTGGGCTGTGATGCGGTTGCATAAATACTTATTCGGCAGATGATTCACGATTGTGTCTGGCCATTAACCGTGGAAATTCATTTACAATCCAAATCATTCATTGTCAAAGGCTTCTGCAGCTATGGTGCAACGGTGGCGTCTCGCTTTGAGCGAAATATAATTATGACGTGGTTCATCGGCCTGCCAAACATATCCAGCATGTCGATTATTTATCCAGAACTGCTACTACTGAGGAGATTACGGAAGGCTCGTCTCTCCTGCAACAACCACTGACTGTGATTCGTGATGATCTCATCTTGGAGACGCGATTGGCATTCAAGAGGATTCTAACGGCACTCAGAAAGGGCTGGAATAATGCAGATAAAAAGAAGTTTCCACATTTCTACTCTCGGAGGGACGATTTAGGTTCCACTCCTGAAGGTCTTTTATGTTATCAAGACCGTATTGTGGTGTCTCCAGTGCTGCGTAAATCTGTTCTCGACGATCTGCACTCCGGTCATCTTGATGTTGATCAAATGAAGTCATTGGCAAGAACTTCATGTTGGTGGCCGGAACTTGAAGCCGATATCCGGCGAACGGCTGCCCGGTGTGATGGCTGCATGCACAAATTGCACTCCAGGCCTTCTAAATGGTCTCCATGGCAGGGTCCTGTGAGCCTTTTATTTTTAAAATTATGGACGATTCCTTTATTATAATGTGTGGTGATTTAAATACTGTTCCTATAGCTCCACATGGTACAATTTGTCTCAACAGCGTATCAAATTTTCTAACACGCGAAAGAAAGGTTTCATTCACGTATTATTATTATTATTATTATTCATTTTGAATGGATAACGCTCCGTGAGTTGCCATCATGCATTTTCCAAGCTATCTTTTAATGGTGCTATCTTCCGTTCTGGCAATGCTGTTTTATCACCATAAAATTGATATTACTTTAACGGCAATTCAGACACTGCACGACAATAATGTACTTTTCGGTACTGATTGAAAATGGCAATGAACTGGTGAAATGATTGTCTGCCAATCATCCAATGTATAATAGTTCGTCAATTCGTGGGACAATGTTGGCCCTCATGGCCTTTATTACTGTACCCATATCGTGATTCGAAGACTTCTTGGCCCAATAATCAGAATGGCACGATCGCCAAAGACGAAGTTCGGGAATGAATAATATTGTTTATTATTCAGACAATAGTTAGGGCCCGACCTGGGCCGAAAACGCCGACAAGGCGCGATGCTTAGCGCCCGCTGCAGGCGAGTCCTGTCTGGACACACGTGGGGCGTGTCGTGGTAAAAAGTGGGGGCCGGCCAAGTGTCGTCGATATTGTCTTAATTTATCCACGTTAAGGTCACAGCATGCGCTGTTGTGTGCGTTAGCCAATGGAGTGCCAGTCTAATGGATGTCATGCGTCTGGAATAAATAAACACATCATTTAAGGTCACTACACCCATTCGAAAGCTGAATTTTGATAATAATTTTAATAATAATTATGAGATTCGATTCATTAAGGTCATGGAGACCAAAACGTACAGCATTAATAAATTGCAGTATCCAAAATTGACACAGGAAGTGGCGATCATAAAAAGAACAGGGGACATTCATTTTCAAACAATTTAGCCCTTGATTGTTTCTGCCGTATTCTTTTGTGACCCAACCAACTGGATATTGTGTAGGGTGCATTTATAACACGAGAGTAGCTGACCCGGTATGGGAATGATCAACGTAGCGTATGAATGACAAGATAAGTGACCCTAGACATTCTGTCAGCCATGTTTGCACGCTAATTCGGTTCTCTCAGTGCCATCGTGGGTCAATTAAGAGATATGCACTCGCAATGGCGTATTTTCAGAAGCCCCGAACGTGCTATCAATTCAGTTGCTGTCTTCAAGATTTACGCTGCCTTACGAAAACAACGTCATACCAAAAAATATAACCTTCCACCAACCGGATCAAATAAATGGCGTCGTCATTTTCTTCTAAAGCCTCCCATGCTCGATGGTCGTTCAAAGGGGTCTCAAAATAGCCCAGCCATTTAACTACTCATGAGTGTTGCACAAATCCAACAGTGCATAATTAATTTTAGAAACGCTGTAGATATAATGTATAAACATTCTTCGCGAGCCACATTGAAACGCCACGAACTACCGGTTCACGTTTTGACACATAAAAACACAGGAAGCCGCTGGCGCCTGGATGCGGCCTCGTTATTATTATTTTTACATCGCGAGAAACAAATAAAACGATCATTTGATGGATAAAAAGTTAATTTCTGAACGGGTACACAGCGATCTTGACACACGAGTTCTCTTCGTGTGCATCAGTTGCCTTGCCATCCATTGGACGTGTTGCTGACCAGAATGTGGTCGGAGCACGCAAAAGGCACACAAAAGACACAGCAAAGGGACCAAAAAGGCCTAATGGTGCAGCGACTGCCACCCTCGTACGATCAAATCCGATACGGAACGCCTGGGCTTGTAATCCATCTATCGAGTGCGCTGCCGGAGCCAGAACTCCGATCGCCGCGCATGGGAAGCTGCCAGGTCGGTTCGCGACATTCGTGAAGCCGTTTCGTCCTCTTACAGGAGATCGTCACGAAAAAAGGGAGACGGGCATCCTCAATATGTTCACCAGTGATCCTGAGTTCGACTTTCCGACCAGGCCACCAAAAATAAGTCGGAAGTTGCGGTTTTCACCTGTAAATTCAGCGACTTGGAGGTTGGGTGACGGAAACCGGCTGCATCATCCAGAATTTAACTAATCGCGAGTCAAAAGGATGATTTCTGGTTTGGTTAAGTGCTGGATGATAGAATGGCGACCACTCCAACCACTCCAACCACCGCTGGGGACGCTACCTGTCAAATATACCCACGAAACATTCATAAAAGCAGATTTAATCTGCTAGCAGGATAATTCCGCTCGAAAGATAACCTATCCATTCCACCAAACAAAGACATATATGATCTTTTGTCTATCCGAAGTGAACTCGATGTCATTTGTCTTAACGGCCACTCTCGTATTTTCCGCATTGCTTGCTGCAGAAAACATAATTTGAGTATTTTAAAGGTAAAATCTCGTTATAACAAATGGTTTTGTTCATCGAATAATCATTTTAGATGTGTATGTTTATTAGCTCTAAGAACGGGGCAAAGGAGGCGATATATTATCTCGCCATGGCTTTGAATATTCTTGTCGTTGGTTCTGGATAAATATCAAATGAAACGTGAATAAATGCGTGTTTATATAGTATACAAAATAAATACCTTATTCATATTCCGATCTGGCGTCATTTTTTAGGCGCAATTGAATGAGTGTTTTCGAAATGCGTACGATTATGTAGATTGCACTTAGCTAGTAAGTTCTGGATCACCAGAATATAAGACTAGCCAAGAAGGCCAGAAGGGATAAAGCAACCTCTTGTTAGGAAAATATAATAGACCTTCCTGATAAGCATTTCGTTCAAGTAGAAAATTGCTTCCGCAGGGATTAGGAGATTACATTAGAAAGTGTTCGATGAAATCCTCCACGCCGTCTTAGATAGGCGGAGTTTAAAATTTAATTCTGTTATATTTGCATTTTAAATTCCGTCGAAAAATGTTTTAACCTCTTCGTCGGATGCTAGCCTTTGAACGAACACCTTTGAACCCCCAAAGAACCATTCCAATCCAAAAGAGGGTGGCGACGAAAAAATGGTCTCACGGAGCAATAAATTATCTGTTACAAGAAACTCAGTCTACTGTGCTTGGTATCTATGAAGTTACGGACGTTCCTGTTTCTTTCCGACGCGCGGTTGAGTTTGCTTGTGTTGTCGCGGTGAAACATATAAACTGTCCGATATCCCACAGACCTGATTCAGAAGTAGTAGTAGTAATGGAGCCAGTCACTCTACTGTGATTGAATTGCATACTTGAGACCAGGAGGACAATGCATGTAATAATTAACGTGGAGACTGTTTTTTTTGAATATGGGACAACGAGTTGAGGGTTTTCTTTATTTTTCGATGCAAAAAAACTCAAGAGGAATTTCGCGGGGATATCATTTTGTCCTTAAACGGCCAATTAAAGTCCGAACTATATAATTTGACTGCAATCATCAGGCCATCTATATATCACACGATGCAATTTGCCATTTACAATGTGCATATGCACTCTCTTTGCTGTTAAAGACTTTCGGAAATTGCTCCAAAATGGCTGGTCCCACAGAGCACTTGTGGATGTAATTACACAATTGCTATTGAAAGCCTAGACTGGATTAGATCTTGTGCTGCAGACAACGCAGACAAGGGCCCCTGATTTTTACAGTTGAAAACTCACTTGTACGGAACGACGAGTGCCTAGTTTGGTATAAAAAATTAATTGCTCATATTATTGATCTAAATAACACCAACACCACAACTGTTTAACCCCCCACTACGATTTGCAGACCAAGTGCCTATTCGAAGGCAGGCCCACCAGCATAAACACGACTGAAACATGTCTGATGTGATTTTTTTCGGACGCATGTTTTGCGGATCACTAAGACACACTCGTGTGAGATAAATCAGCGGCACCTGGTCGATCCGAAGAACTTGTGATCACACACACACACACAAGTGGCAGGTGTGCCATTCCGCGGGCCTAAGAATCTACATCCTCGCAATAAAATGCTGGAGGTGGGGGAATGTTTCCTTCCTTGCTTACTTCCTCTTTGGCCTCCCCGAATGCCTAATCTCATCATGACCCCATCAAAACCACACACGCGTAGGGGTGAGCGCTACGAACTTGCCTGTGACCTAACCTGGCAGGTTACTATCTGAATCTCTCGGCGAGGTGTTTTATGCGTATTTATCTAATTATAGATTCCTTTGCACATTAACGGAAGCCAATCAACAGGGTGTTGGTAGCTGGAAGTGATTTCACGTAATTATTGATTTAATTTGAGATTTAGACTCTGTTCGCCGATTCGCTAATTTGCACCACCCAAGGAGCGTTGATTTATCGCGCTCTCGGCCTCGTTTTTGTTATCTTTGGGTTGAACACAGATTCGTCATTGATAAAACAAGATATGAAAAAGTAATGAACAATTAGTAGGGAACCATCGCTGATCCAGAAAAAATATTAAGATTCTTGAGATTAATTTCGTTTTGTAGTTAAGGGAGTGCGGGCTTCTGATTCTGTAAAATAATATAAATGCATAGAAACCAATACGAGTGGCTCATCAATATTGAACGTTTTCGATAAATTAGTTAGGGCTTTTAGCATATGTCATTAATATTAAACCACAACAAAATGATAAAAATAGTCTAAATAATTCACCAAATTAACAATTCTGCTGGAGCTTATTTTTTTCTGTTAATCATTTAAAATGTTAGAGCGACGCGTTATTATGTATAGAAATTGTATTCAGCCATGACTTGCGCTTGCTAGGTGTCACTTCATCTCACACTAGAGGATGAGCTTGCTCTGTGGGCTTCACGAATAACAGCTTCCAACACAGTCGATAAGGCCCAGCTTTAAAAATATCAGGGTTTAAAAATAATCACTGATATTCAAACGACATTCCACCAGTCGCGTGAAACCCTCTGAGGTCGTAGGGTTTTGCAAATGGTACCATACTAAACTACAATCGACAAGATACTCTGAAGGTAGGAATATTTTAACACCAATCTCCAAAATAGAATGACGTGACCAAATCTCCAACGCCACGTAGCTTTGAAACCGCTGTCTTTCAAGTGTGTAAATCTCTAACCGTTGATTGGAACCGTCAAAACGAATCTAGAGCGCTTCATCGCTGGAACCAGAACTTGACCTCAAACGGCTCAGACCGGGCCTCCTATCACACTGCATGGGCAACTCCAATCACGGCCATACCTCAAACCGGTTTTCGTATAGTGCATTTTTACGTTTTGTATGTCCACGGTTTGCGTCCTCGTGACCTTAATTAAGCGATTATTATTATATCCAAGCAGACTTCAGAGACCCGCCCACGAAGCCAGTATTCGTTGTAGATATGATTGGGCGTATTCGATTTATGCGGTACTAAAATATTCGTATATCTAAAGATAGGCGTCCCTTAATATATTTAGTTGTTGCAATAATGGTTTTCGAAGGAGCTTAAAACATTTAATGTATTTACACAGATCACGTGAAACTGGTTTCATTTGTTAATCTCGACCGGCAATTATTAATAGTTGGCTGTTTTGAGTTTAACAGATGAGAGTTTATTTACCAAAATAAGCTCGCTTAATCGAAAGAGTGAAAACAAAGGGGACAAATTTGACTGAAGTTTAAAAGATAAATAAGCAGATGCCATAAGAACCCACAACCTTGGGATTAACACAGCGGGTACCGGTTTGACAGAACCGCGACTTAGAAATATGTTTAAAATGAATTATTTTGGAAGTTAACGTTGAAAACATTAAATTTCGTGACCCAGTTGACCTTGACGCACTAACTGAAATTTTGCTTTTGGAATTACGCAGTCAATTTTAAATTTCCTCAACAATTCGGTTTATTCGTTTGTCAACTGTTGTTGGCAGGACCCCACAATAAGAGTCATTATGTTTGTCTCTAATTAAATGGGTCTTTTTGTTAGTTTATTTTGAACACGCTGATTTTTTTGGCAAGATAAATGACAGGGACGTTTCGTAGAAGCCTACATATTAAAAACAAAGGCAATGCGTGTTTTGTGACTGCTTGTATGGAGACTGAAGAAAGCCATTTTAGGATTAATGATAGAGACCTTTCCCGTCGGCCGAATTTTGATCGTCATTCTGAAACCAGACAATGATCTTATGATCCTACCCTACAGAGCGCAATAATGATGATAATCTCAAAACATCAGCTTAATTTTTATCGTTTGATGACCGAATTGTTTTCTAGGAATTTTATGGCCCAGTTGACCATGGCAACCCATATTTGTTTTTACGTTGAGACCGTTAGCTCGCACAATTCCTCCGAATGTTTCCATTGCGGAAAAAGAATTAATTATTAATTATCGTCCTTTCATGCACAGTCGCTACTTCCAGTGTGCGTTTTATCTGTCCTATATGCTAATGAAGAACAGTTTGGTTCTCGTAGCGTTGCGTTGCATGCAAAAAGCATATACCAAGTTGGCACGATGCTAGCTTAACCACATTAGCAGAGGGCCCAGTACATTGTAGCCCAAGAGCGAAAGCATGTCATTGTCATTTTGTTCGGGGAAATAGTCAATTCTGGAAACCATTCGGAAATGTGTGATCGAGCGGTCATTGGCAGACCCTACTAAAAACATGTAAAACCCTGCAAAATATCCTTTTTCATTTGCCTCTAGTCTGCCAGAAAAACGGTTGGGATAATTGTTTTTCGGCAAATGTTTCCACTTATCTAACTGCGTATTAAGACATAACCCAGGATTTACAGCTGATGGTATAAAAATCTAAACAACTCTATTAGCGGCTGGAACAAAGGCACAACAAATTGGTGATTTTGGTGTCCGATGTAGTCGCCAAGGCGATCTTGTTACTGTGGGAACGGTTTACATCGGATGCTTCAAGCGTGTAATTTCTTTCTGGTAATTTAAACGAAACATAAAGCGGAAACTATGGGTTTCTTTGATTTTAATTCTTTTACTGCAAAGAAATCGTTTCAATTCTCGTCCCTCCTCCAAACTGCTCTTTTATGCCCCGAGCGACAAATCTTCAAGTAACACAATCCATCGCTAAATGTTCAGAATGGCAAGGTAAGATTAGTTCGATAAATTTTGAATACCTTTGAGGTAGAGGAAGTTGATTCAATTTTAATATAACTAAACAAGTTTATGATCGTTTATGATACGGCTAATAACGTTAGTACCCTGGGGGATTCAACTTAGAGCACAGGCCTCTTATTGACAAACTTTATATACATTGAGTGTTTCATTTGTTTTCTCAGAAATGTACCTCTTTTTTATTTGCCATATTCACGTCAACTTATTCCTGTTTTAAATTTTAATACCGAAAGTTTTGGTCTTGGTGATCGCAATAAAAGCGCATAACTGTATAATAATAATAATTATTATTATTCGATAAATCCACGGGCACCGCAAAATAGAGGTTTAATCCTTTTGAATATAAATTATCGTCGTTTCATTGCGATTTGTTTCAGATTCAAGTCTTATGCCATCTAGAGAACACCGATGTTTAAGTTTGATAATCTACTGCCGAAATCAGCAGAACTTGGATATTGTTTACTCTGGCATTATCTAAGGTGTGGCCCGATGTCCAGAGGTTAGCATCCTCGCTCTGTTAGTGAGGAACCTGGGTTCGATTGCCACGGGTGGAACTGGGGACACCACTTGTTAAAACATTCCCGAGAATCTTCATGGCGAGCCCCCATGAAGCCGGTTTATCCTTACGTAGGAGATAGACGCGCAAATTTGGATATTTTTTGGATAACGAAAAGCAGTTTCCAATTATCTTAAATGCCTACTTACAGTCCCTAGTTGTAATTTATGCAAATATGCAATACGTCTGATATTTGAAACCTCTGGATGCGTTCATCAAGGTTGTTAATTGGGTTGTACTATTTGCATAGTTTGGCTCAATTACGAATTCAAAATTGTCTTATTGTTGATTGATTTATTATTTATTGTAGCAAAATGACTAGGGATGTTAATACGAGATAACCATCCTCTATCTACCGCATTTCTTTCTTGTTGACTATGAATCTACTGAACACGATTTGAAATAAAGTGTATAAATGATCTATTGCGATCCTATTAATTTCCGTTTGCCCTGAATGGCCCTACTGAAAACATTTTAATGAAAGTTTAAGAAGGACGTAATGTCCATCAAATATTAGCATCCCCAACCCCGGTTCGACTTCCCATGGACATTACATCAGCTATTAACGATAAGGGCCAGTGAAGTCGACCAATTTTGAGGTATTCCTTGTAAAATTGCTGTGATCGTTTTGCAACGTCGTTGTCCATCAATCGATGCCTTACATGCCAGCAGTTCAGTCAACGTACATTCCCCAGCATGCAGAACTTGTGGCCGCTGAGTGTGATGCCAGTGAAGAGGAGGAGGAGGGATTGTGTGCTCAATTCAGTTGTACTTTGACCCGCTGAATGTCATACGACGCAAACAATAAAACCCATCACACCATTATCTTTATGTATACGCCTATAGAAGATGGTTCAGGGGAAAATAAAAAATATCTTACAGTTCGGGGGGTGTTTGGGGGCTGTCAGCGAGGACCTCAGATCTCGGACTACTCTCCGATGCCATTCGCTGTTCACGGGTCACAAAGGGGTAGACGTGTGTATTGGAGCGTTTTCGTCCAAATGGCCAGCTGCTCGGTCGGGTACAGGCAATGCGAATTTCCTGTCCCCGCTTTGGCTGTTGTCGTTGTTGACCGTCGGCTGAAAGCCGCGCCTTCGCCCTCGGTTTGCAACAATTCACAAGATGTTTGAAAAGTAGAACTACCACCCGCCGGAACGAGGGAGTAAAGGCGGCATATATACACGGATTGGCCGCACTGTTCACGTAGCCGAGATAGAGCAAGACGAGGTTGTGTTCAGCCCAGCCATTCGTGAAGAGGAGGGCCGGAACATAGGTGAGGATGTACACCATCGCGATGACAAAGAGCATGAGCGCAGACCGAATATTCTGCAGGGTGAACTGAGCTCCTTGAAAAAACCTCGCCGAGAGTCTAATCACGCGTTGTCGTGAAACTGAACCGTTAGTGTTTCGCGTGTGAGCGCTCTGAAGCGACCCTCGTTGCTGGTGTTGCTGTGGTTGTTGATCTTGATTCCGGGCCTGTCTTTTCGCATTTCTCGTATGGGTTGTCACAATTACGAGGAAAACAAAGGAATACAACAGGAAGACGACGATAATACACACTAGGTAGCAGGCGTGGTTGACGCGTTTTACGATAATCGAAAATATACGCTGGTATTCAGTGATGTTGGGAGTGAATTCAATCTCTTCGCAGATAAACGGAAATTCCTTATTATTCATTGCGGTAGTATTTGCGGGCGAGGGAGCCCGCCTTACGTGGACCACGACTCCGGCGCCAATACCGACCAATAGAGAGAACACAGCCAACAGTGAAACGAGCATTTTGGCTCGTAAGAGTGTAAGACATGGGTTGAGTGGATGGCAAATGAAGAGATATCGATCCAGTGCCACCGCGGAGATGATTAAAGAGGAAAAGGTCGTGTTTGTTACGAAAACCACATAATAGAGTTTGCAGATGAAGTCAATGGTTATTCGAAACTCTATCAGCTCCATTATTATTGTTGAAGGGATGATTAGGATGCAGACAAGAAGGTCAGAGACGGCCAAGACAAGAATAAAAAAATCCAATGTTGTATCCGGCCAGTCGGGTCCAACAGCATCGGTGATGCTTCCATTTTCTCGCAGTTCTATCTGCCTCCTGCGGCGACTCCAACGACTTCCAATTGGAGACTTCTTTAAACAGAGGATGGTGATTACCAGCGTGTTCCCAATTGTTCCAATCAAAATGACCACTACCATCATAGCAACAGCCTTGGCTACTTCAGCTTCGCTAAAGGTGTCACTGTTACTAGGCATGGCTTTCGATTTTTATGCAAAAGCGACTCAATAGATTTCTAGATGTTCCTGTATTTAACTCCCATGGAGGTCATGGTATGGTTGCACTTTTTGTTAACCGCTCGTGTTCGCATATGCGCAACCTATAAAACCGCCTGATACACACAGGCTATTTGATTGGTTAATTATCACAACCAATCAGAACACTCTATTCATATTTTAAACATGGTAAATGTTGATGAAGTCCTACAATAGGCATCCGTAAACCTAAGAAGAAGAAAATTAAGACGCAGCAGAGCGTGGTTTCTCTATCTCTCTGTCTACGATAGATTATACGCTATCCAAAGGTCAAGTTAAGGCCGACTTATATCGACACCAAAGCCAAATAAACTCTAAAAATGAAAAATAAATATCAGGAAAGGGAACCTCAAAGGCCAGTCCAGAAACAAGAAATGCCGGTAGATATCTTACCTCATGAGACATGGCTGCTAAGGACACTGTTGACCCGCAAATGCTAGGTCACATATACAAAACAGTGGGATTTTCGGACTTAACGGTCAATGGAAAGATAAAAAATCCGCTGAAACAACTGTTCTACACCGAAGCCTTCTGGGAGCAGGGAAGTGTAGAAAAAATTAAATACCTAAGTTAGACCTTATGTCGAGATGCAAACAAATACAGGGAAAAGTGAACCAGACGTCTATAAAATATGAAAAACAAATTTTCTCAAACTTGGATTCTTATGAACACGAGAACAAATAATTGGTTAGAAATCGGGCCAACATAAATCGGCTTTGGTGATCAAATTCTTGGGAATGTGTGGCTATAGGTGGGGCTTCCATGTTTAATCTGGTGTAGAAGGATGAATAATCGCTTTATTCAAGCCAAGACGACCAGAACTGTCATCATTAAAATTTACAGCAAACTAAAATGTTAGTGGTGATTATACATAGAAGATGCTGAATAGGCTGACACGAATAAACAGAATAGCAACGAGGTAGCTTTGAAAGAAATCGAGAACTCGAAGTTTAAAAATTTGACAATCTCGTTTTGCTGGCCCTTGAAAGGTCCTATCATCAGGCGCCACCAGCCGTTAAGCTACTTCGGGTGTTTGATAAGAATAAATCCCCTGGCAGCAAACTGTAAGTTCTGAAAAATGCTAGATTGCACATCAGCATTCACATCATCACCGTATTTATCTACTCGAAAAACAAATATGAATTGAGGTGTGAAATTTCATTCGGCTTGCTTAATTATTTGGTCTCAAAATCGATTGGTGGGTCTTTTTGTGGAAGAATCGTTTCAAACCCCCCACGAAGCCCAAAGTTCAGGGCCGCTGTCGCAGGGAATTTAAACCCACGTAAAGTACCGCGTAATTTTAAAGACCCTGTCAATTAGTGGGCGAAGGCCATTGGGGTCATGAGAGTGGGCATTGGGAGGGTGGGTGATACGCGGCACGTTAGCATGGTCATATTGGTATGGCCAAAGACCAGCAATGCTGTTTAATAAATACGGTTACTCAATCTCCACATGTTTTTAAATTCAGAGAATTCGCGCATCTGTGCACGCCCACATAAAGCGGTATTTCATTTACCGTTGTCGAAACAACAATTGCCGGTTTCAATGTCAAATCACTTGGCTGACATGTGCGTTCACAGAAGTTCCGAGGTTACGTTTGCATACTGTCCTGAAGGCAAATCTCTGAAAGTTCTTAATCCATTGGCTTTAAATTTCAACAAAACGCTGCATTCGACTAAACGTGGGTTAAATGCTCTAAGCGATTTCCGAAGTCAAATGACCGTGAACGGGTGACCGATTCTGTAAAAAGGCAGAATGTTTGGGAATTAATAAACCATGCAGGTCACATGATTCAAAAAACGGAGGACAGGCATAGTGAAATTAAATATATCAGAAACGTGCGCATTCAATTAAGATTACGAGGGCATCTGCTAAAATCAATGTCGTGAGTTTTAAAGTGGGGAGAGAGATTGCAATACCCACTCGAAGTTTATTAGATGTTGATTATGTACTCGGAGGCGGAAGTGGGGCCTCGACGTTAAATATGCGAATTGGGTCATCTGAGCTACCATGTAATAATTCCCTGTCAACAATGGGCAAATTTCATTTGTATTGGGGACACATTAATAGGATACTTTACCGCTGTACTGGCCATCAAATAGGGTTATGGGTGATTATTAGATTATATTTCCACATAATTGATAATTAAGTTTTATATCTTCCGGAACTATATCAGCTTTAATTTAAAAGGGTTTTACTACTTTAGTCAGATCTCAGAAAGTCTACCAAAATAACAATTAAATATGTCGTGTTTTTGTAATTCAATTATTACTTCTATGATGTAAGCGATTCGTCGGTGAATGTTCAACCCCAATTTGTGTGTGCCCGTCCATTTGGGCCTCCAGGATTTAGATTTTATACCCAGTATTGATTTATTGTTAAAAACCTTTAAGTGTTTTTTTTAATGAATCTTCGTTATTCTGTATGATTATTTATCAAACCAGCCATTGGAAAAACGTTAAACAATGATGATGGATTCTCCTATCGACAAACAATGATATGCATTTTATTTCATTAATTATGTCCCCATTAAAAAGCGTTATGTTGCAAATATCAGCTTGTCTTCTCCATAAAACCTTATTGCTCCCACCAGGAATACTTAAACTCCCTACAGAGACTGAGATGCTGCGATACTAAAAGTATTAACGACGAAATGTGATGGTCCTCCGCGCAACTAATGTGAACATATATAGGTGCAAGGGAATTTGTATCGTTTTTAAAACATGCCCTTCCATGTTACTATCGTTGCTTAGTAGGAATTGTAGACAAGTAGATTTGCTTATGGGACATGATTTATGGACACTTAAGAACATTAAACTCGTAGAACTCTTACACGGGTGAAGTAAAAGTCCATTTAAGATAATGTATGCTGCCCAGGTCCCAAAATGTGAATTATGCGATGGAGGCTGCATATAGATTTTTGTGTGAAGTTTTTTGCGGAGGCTATAGAAATCTGCTCGGTCTGGTCGAAGATGGTTTAAAACATTTCGTTCAGGTAACTGAAGAATAATTATAAACAGATTATTCGCGGCTGTATTAGTATATATATAAATATAATAATTCTAATTGTTATCCAGTTTATGTTTTTTGTGAACCCTAGGAGGGTCGCTTTTAGAGCACACAGACTCGCAAAAATGGACGATCCATGAGACAAATCCCTGATAAATCGAATACGACGGTCGATGTTACCTATATCAGCGAAAAGTAGTGTTTCCCTTCGCCGATGAGTTTTCGCACAGCCTAGACCGAATTAGTGAGTTGGTCGAGTCGACGGCTGTTCGAATGGTAACCTTAAAGATTCCACCGACGGTTCCGAGCGAAGAAATGAGGCCTAAAATGCCTCTCGACGATGAAGTGAAGCCCGTCCTCATTCCCGTTGAGTACAATACTCTTTACAGGACCTTTTCTTTGAAAAAATGAACCCAGGTCTTGAAGAACGTCACATGTCAATTGGAGAAATGCTCACAATTGTGAAGGGGTAGCCGTGACGTTTGGGAGAGTCAGCCAACTCGTCGAGTTAAGATTAAAATGCAAAGTTTAAAAAAAAACATTTTTTTATAATAATAATAATAATAATAATAATAATAATGATGGCAATCGCATTGTTAAGGACCCGAAGACACAAAATTTCAGAATTATATACAAAATACGACACAGTAAAAGCACATCTGATGGATTACTTTCACCTCTACCAGTGAAATTAAAAATCGGAACAAATAAGGAATGACCGAGTTGTGATACGACAGCAGTCTGTGTATAAATTCAACGGTAGAGCTTTTCTAATCGGTCGGAGAGAATTACGTTGAGACAGAATGACAAAGGTAACCCAATTTATAAGCAGCGATGAGTGAACAGCTATTGAAATAGCGTTGAATAATTATTTCTTCGATTGAGAGGATAGATAATCCACCAGAAAAAGATCTACGCGGGGGTAAACGGCCACAACAGTAAACAGAATACAACGTTAAATCAAATTTAAGAGGAAGATAAGCCTGTGTGGAGGATTATTTTTGGCTCGTGATTTTGTTGTTAGTTGTTGTTATCTCAATTCCATTGTCTTCGCCATTACTGGCATTGAGGGCAGTTAACTTAATTTGAGCTTTTATTCCAGATGACTGCTCTCAGGCAATCGAGTTGGGTTTTATTTGTTTGGCGCGCGTTATGGATTGGGCTGCCTTTTAATGGCCGCCATTACATGGTTGCCAAACTTTATAGACTTCGAGGGTTTAATTTATAATCCTTTTTATGATCGCAACTTACTGTATCAATTTTGATTGTTGTAAATTTTAATGCTGAAAGTCTTGGTACTCGGACATTAATAAAGCAAATAACATTATTATTGAAACCAGGATCATATATTCATGTAAACCCGCCGCGTGTTCGTTTGAGCACAGGAGCGATCTATGCATATTTATACTGAGTATCGTTTTAGAGGACCAGGAAAAATAAATGCTTCCGGCAACACTCACACCTTTATTGCCAACTACACACTTTTACTGAGGTCTGATAGGTGCTGTCGTGTCCAGCGGAAACGGTCTGTCTGCACACTTCAATTTGCTGTCTAGACAAGCCTGCTAGTTGACCTTATCGTAGTGCTAATCTCCCCGGAAAAACCCAAAAATCAATGTTTGACCTTTACTTTACTTTCCTGTACTCCATAATTTCGCCCCGAGCTCAAGACCTCAATTCCCGTGCGTTATTTTCAACCATTGATTAACCAAGAGTGATCACTTGGATGTTGTCTTCGATAAATGCCATCAAATTTAGTGACCCACCTCAGGCTCTTTAAATCATCTCGTTTTCCATTGAACGATGCATTGAACTCGCTTTAGAGACCCCATTCGTCAACGGCGTTTCACTAGTTGTTCCATCATTGCCTCTAGTAAATTAGATGACAACTTTCTTAATTTAAATGTATTCCACCGATTTGAAGGTTCTACCGTAAAATAACCACACGTTGCATATTGCAACCCGGTCATTCCTTATTAGTCCCGATTTGTAGTTTCACCATAAGAGGTGAAATAACAATAACTCCGAGCCGCTTTTACTGTGTCCTATTTTTTATGCAATTCTGACAGTTTTGGTACCCGTGAACCTAATGAAGTGATTATCATTAATATTACAATTGCATCGGCGTTGCACGGGCGAGGTGGTATAAACAAGGTAGTAGCTAGTCGGGGCCTTGATTGACGTGTTGTCGGCGCCCTCGGAGGAGACTGCACGAAACGGCCTCGGTTCACGCCACTACCGCCGTGGTTTATGTCTGTCTGGTGAGAGAGGAATCGAGTTCACTCACACAATCAAAAGGTCAGCGCAAGCACATCCTCGGATAGGTGCGAGTTGAGGGGTGGGTGGGGGGGGATGGTGTCCTCAGGAAGTAGATTGGACGAACAGAAGGAACATGCTGCTTTTCCGCCTGTCATAGGCGTTTGCGCATCCATAAAGGCGTCTCGCGCGTGGAAGGATTGACCTTCAACATTGCTAACAATGTTGCTGTCAGGCAAAATGTAAGGCCAGACAGTTATTTTTCTCCTGAAACTTTACCCCTATTTGGTAGTCACGGGAGGCATTCCTCACCAAAGCTTGTCAGAAGATAGTGAAAAAGGCCGTACGCTTGTTTGTTTCGAAATCAGAATTGATCGCAAAAACGAACATACGAACGCAGGCAGTACTATAATTACGTATTTCCTTTTCGAAAATAAATATACGACGGGATCGCTAACCTCACGATTTGCCCGTGGGAACGTTGATATCAACGGTGAGTGCGTGGCCAGTGCGGAATGTTCCATCGGAAAACCTTTGGTACTTCGCAAAAATCGGCCATAGATATGAAAATAGTATTCTAGTTCCTGATTCACCTGCTCTTGTGAAACTAAACATCGGGACAAATAAGGAATGACTGAATTGCGATATGCCGCCGTTCTTGTGGGTATTTAACGGTATAGCCTACGCATTGGTCGAAGAGATTTACATTCAGATAAACTGAAATAGAGGGGATGGGAGGGGTCACTTAAACTACTGTGGAAGTGGCGTTGAACGATGATTTCTTAAATGGAGAGCATATGCAGGCCACTACAAAACGAGATTATTTTAAAAAGCCTACGCAGGATTAAAAATTCAGCACATTTAAGGCCGGGGAAAATCACTCTGGAACAATGTTCGTGTTTCCAGCTCCGTGAACCACAAATTTGTTAATAATGTGGAAGAAGATGACATTTCCAAAATAATTCATTTGAAACATATTTCTAAGGCGCGGTTCTGTCAAACCGGTACCCGCTATGTGAATCCCAATTATCCTAACGAAGGTTGTGTGGGTTCTTTGGGCATCTGCTTATTTATCTTTTAAACTTCAGTCAAATTTGTCCCCTTTGTTTTCACTCTTTCGATTAAGCGAGCTTATTTTGGTAAATAAACTCTCATCTGTAAAACTCTACACAGCCAACCACTAATAATTGCCGGTCGAGATTAACAAATGAAACCAGTTTCACGTGATCTGTGTAAATAAATTAACTGTTTTAAGCTCCTTCGAAAACCATAATTTCAACAACTAAATATATTAAGGGACGCCTATCTTTAGATATACGAATATTTTAGTACCGCATAAATCGAATACGCCCAATCATATCTACAACGAATACTGGCTTCGTGGGCGGGTCTCTGAAGTCTGCTTGGATATAATAATAATCGCTTAATTAAGGTCACGAGGACGCAAACCGTGGACATACAAAAAGTAAAAATGCACTATACGAAAACCGGCTTGAGGTATGGCCGTGATTGGAGTTGCCCATGCAGTGTGATAGGAGGCCCGGTCGGAGCCGTTTGAGGTCAAGTTCTGGTTCCAGCGATGAAGCGCTCTAGATTCGTTTTGACGGTTCCAATCAACGGTTTGAAAGCTCCGTGGCGTTGGAGATTTGGTCACGTCATTCCATTTTGGAGATTAGTGTTAAAATATTCCTACCTTCAGAGTATCTTGTCGATTGTAGTTTAGTATGGTACCATTTGCAAAACCCTGCTAGTAGGCTGATTTCAGTGGGACCCCAGAGGGTTTCACGCGACTGGTGGAATTTCGTTTGAATTTCAATGATTATTTTTAAACTCTGATATTTTTAAAGCTGGGCCCAATCGACTGCGTGGGAAGCTGTTATTCGTGAAGCCCAGACTCTATGGCATAGGCAAGCTCATCCTCTAGTGTGAGATGAAGTGACTCCTAGCAAGCGCAAGTGATGGTTGAATACAATTTCTATACATAATAACGCGTCGCTCTAACATTTTAAATGATTAACAGAAAAAAATAAGCTCTAGCAGAATTGTTAATTTGGTGAATTATTTAGACTATTTTTATCATTTTGTTGTGGTTTAATATTAATGACATATGCTAAAAGCCCTAACTAATTTATCGAAAACGTTCAATATTGATGAGCCACTCGTATTGGTTTCTATGCATACATATATTTTTTACAGAATCAAAAGCCCGCACTCCCTTAACTACAAAACGAAATTAATCTCAAGAATCTAATCATTTTTCTGGATCAGTGGTGGTTCCCTACTAATTGTTCATTACTTGTTCATATCTTATTTTATCAATCACGAATCTGTGTTAAACCCAAAGATAACAAAAACGAGGCGGAGAGCGCGATAAATCAACGCTCCAAGGGTGGTGCAAAGACGCGAATCGGCGAACAGAGTCTAAATTTCAAATTAAATCAATAATTACGTGAAATCACTTCCAGCTACCAACACACTGCCGATTGGCTTCCGTTAATATGCAAAGGAATCTATAATTAGATAAATACGCATAAAACACCTCGCCGAGAGATTCAGATAGTAACCTGCCAGGTTAGGTCACAGTAATATGACTGCGAAAAAATATACAATGAGGGGAATTAAACAGGCACGGGCAAAGGTTTTTATATGGCTAGAGCTTAAAGCAAATCTCCTGAACCTGCGAACTAATAAACAGAGGCGACGACATTTGCCGAAGATCGCATCCACATGATCACTCCATGATAACCGACTGTTTAAAATAACGACGAGTAATTTCGATTTTGAGCTGTCAAAATCGGCTCTCGGGGAAAATGTAATGGAGATGCATTTTGATGCATTCAACAAAAGACCACTCAAGAACCTCAGTGACTGCCCTGCTGAGAATCACCATTCGTCTTGCAGGCATGGCATAAAGTCAATTCATCTGTGTAATTTATTAGTGTCACATCGTTAGGGGACCGAAGGCTAGACTTGTAATAGTAAAAAAAGAAAGGAGATAGCACTGTGCCTTGCTGTACACAGCAATTATTTGGGAAGGTTGAGGAGCCTTCATTTTCGACTCTTACACGTTGACGTCGATTAGATAAATAATTTGAAGCCAATTAATCAACCATCCTTCAACGGCATCTTCAAATAGTCGAGAAAGAATTCGGGAGCGTGAGAGCAGAGGTGAAGCCCAAGAAAACTCCCTTGACGTCTTTCTCTCCGGCATCAAGTTAAGAGTCCAGAGTGTTTCTTTTTTATTTATAAGCAAACTTAAACGGGTCATCGGCAGTTATTAACCTGTCCTCCAATTTAGAGAGGTGGCGCTTCTCAATCACTTTCAAACAGACAGATGAGTTGGTGATAGGTCTATACTTCACAGGTCCAGCAGACCCGTTTGCACGGCCATTGGATACTTACTTCGATTCCTATACATATTGGAAAATTCAGGAATCACAATAAACCCATAGCCTTTACAGAGCTACCACGAGCATTCATCAATATGCAACTCAACGTATCCAGTCCACGCACATTGTTAAGAGTTTGCCTCTGGTTTGTGGATTCCTCAAGAAAAGCTGTCCAAGCACATTGGCTGTCAGAAAAGCAATAACAGGTGGTAGGACATCTGATAACAGAATAGACCAGATGTTTTAGAAAACAGATATATTTTATTCCCCCTACTAGTTACTCGACTCTAGCGGGAACACCTCGTCTAAAATCTGCCGGTATGGCCCTGAATAGCACCCGTTACTGAATTCGTGATCTTCAAGCACACGTCGGTTACCGATAGCAAGCAGGAAGTGAAAATTTGACATCAATAAACCATGTTTTCAAGGTCACACCGGGTGCCAATCGATTCTTTGTCTTCTGTGGAGGATAAATAAAAGCCTTTACGATTGGTATTTTTTGTCGCTTCCTAAAGCATGCGGTTCATGTGGTGATTGCAGGATGACACTCAATGAACCACTGGTAAAAATACAGTTGTCTTATTCAAGGGGCGCAAACTCGTTCCAATGCTTTGGATCGGAAGAGGTCACCTTTTTCAAAGGGAATGATATTCGACCGTCTCGCGGTTTTATTCTTGGAAGAAGTGGAAATCGTATGGTTACTATCCTCGATGTTACTGATTCCCATCCTTCTGAACCAGTTGATCCGGCTAATACGACTCCATCCATTCCAGACAAATGCTCGCAAGCTCTACCTCGGCGCTCGGAGCGTCTGGATTTGAAATCGCCGGTCGACTACCGCATGCCATCGAAGCTGCTGCACCCAGGTGGATGTGGTGATTGCTAACTTTAACTATTAATTGTGTTTTACTATACTGACTATTGTACCTCACTTTAAGGAATATTCTAGACTTTGTTGCTGCACGTGTCTTCATTAGTTAAAGGTCTCGGTGGGCTATTTGGGTTCTACCGATAATACAGACAATTCGTCTATTCTATATTCAAGGGTTAATTCAACCCTCCATACAATACTACCACATTTAGCGTCGCAAATATGTCAAAAACGAACCTCGAATCCTTATCAGTTAATGCAACTTCACGAGAAGTGTCGGACTATATTGAGCGTTTCGAAATTTGGGCTATCACCCAAGATAATCTCGCTGAAGAAAAGAAAGCGGCTTATTTTCTGAATGCCATTGGTAAAGATGCTTATGCTCTGGTGAAACACTTGGTTTATCCGGATATTTCCATTAAAATGCCACTCGCCAAGATCCAGGAAGCTATTATTCAGCATGTTCAGCCTATAGCTTTTGAGGCTGTGAACCGAGCAAATTCCATACTATCATGCGAAAATCCGACCAAAACATCCGGGATTTTATACTTTTACTTCAAACCCAGGCCGCAAAATGCAACTTTGAAGCTCAATTAGACACGCAATTGCGCGACCGTTTTATTGCAAGCATCAATGATCCTAATCTCCAAAGGCAATTACTATTACTCAAGAATCCTACATTCCAGAGTGTCCGTGCTATATGCGAACAATTCCAAGATGTCTCGAACATTGTCACAATTTCTGTTATTCCAGATCCCGTGTTTCACTCCATATATATCCCTAGAAGACAAAACGCGCGGATATTCAAAAATCGCAAAAACAAGACCGATTATTCATTCAGTACTTGCCATTCGTGTGGCAAATTGGATTCACGGGTGCAATGTAAATTCCATGATGCGAAATGCTATAATTGTGGCAAGATAGGCCACATAAAATCGGTCTGCAAATCAAAGGTTTGTGCGATTACTAACGATTCAGACGACAATATATCCGATATGGCTCTGATGAGTTCTAGCAGTCAGAGCGGTGGCCATATTTCCAAGGAACTTATGAATTCACGTGGAAAAAATATGTCCTTTATTGTTGATACCGGGAGTGTGGAATCGCTCATTCCCATCCATGCATTGAAAAGGTTTTGTCCACGTCCATGTAAACAGAAGACCGACCAGTCGATTATTGGTATCACTGGTCATTCATTGAAAATCCTTAGCTTCTGTATGATTCCTATTGTCGGAGATGGTACCAGATTCCTATGCAAATTCTTGGTGTCGGCAACGGGTCCAGCCATTATCGGTTTGAACGTCATGAAGCAGTTCAAGTTTCAACTGAGTTTCTATTCATTACCGGCAGTTGGGTCCGATTTAAAAGATCTGGTCCAAAAGTGCACCAGAGTGACTAATGGAATGACAATTCCCAGAGTCAAATTGGAGGAGCGTAATATACTGACTCCTGTGAGCTGTTCACAATGGGCCACTCCAATTGCGACACCACTAAAATCCGACGGTTGTATACCCAAGATATGTGGTGATTACAGGATGACACTAAATCGCCGATTGTTACAGAAGACATGCACTACTCCGGAACAAGAAGACATCCTCTATAAATTCAAGGGGTCGAGTTTCTTCTCCAAAATTGATCTAAAAGATGCCTACTTACAGATTCCACTGGATGACGAATACAGTTTGCTGACAGTCTTTAATGCACCCTTTGGGTTATTCAGGTACCAATTTCTACCTTCTGGGCTAAATATTGCCCCAGCTATTTTCTAGGATTTCATTAATGGCATATTGGATGGCCTTAGTGGTATTGAAGTTTACCAAGATGAAATTTTTGTCATGTGTGTCAGCAGGCATGATCACGAAGACAGACTCTTCCAGCTATTCCGACGTGTTGTCGATTATAATGTGGCGGTTAATCCACTGATCAAGCAACTACTGGTAAAAATCCAGTTGTCTTATTCAGGGGGCGCAAACTCGTTCCAATGCTCTGGATCGGGAGAGGTCACCTTTTTCAATGGGAATGATATTCGACCGTCTCGCGGTCTTATTCTTGGAAGAAGTGGAAATCGTATGGTTACTATCCTCGATGTTACTGATTCCCATCCTTCTGAACCAGTTGATCCGGCTAATACGACTCCATCCATTCCAGACAAATGCTCGCAAGCTCTACCTCGGCGCTCGGAGCGTCTGGATTTGAAATCGCCGGTCGACTACCGCATGCCATCGAAGCTGCTGCACCCAGGTGGATGTGGTGATTGCTAACTTTAACTATTAATTGTGTTTTACTATACTGACTATTGTACCTCACTTTTAAGAATATTCTAGACTTTGTTGCTGCACGTATCTTCATTCGTTAAAAGTCTCGGTGGGCTATTTGGGTTCTACCGATAATACAGTCAATTCGTCTATTCTGCGAACGCCTCGCATTATTACACATCTACCTCTCTCGATTGCAGAAGCACGAACGTAGGAGGATGACTCGAGGGACTTGGCGCTAGATCGCGACTACGAGGGTGGTGGTCAAGGGCATCCTGCTGAGCATTCGGGCAAAGTTGTAGTGACCTTAAATGGTGTGTTTATTTATTCAAGACGCATGACATCCATTGACTGGCACCCCATTGGCTAACGCACACAACAGCGCATTCTGTGACCTTAACGTGGATAAATTAAGACAATATCGACGACACTTGGCCGAACCCCACTTTTGACCACGACACGCCCCACGGTCACTACAGATGAAGGGATTAATATCACCTGACTTTCGCGTCTATCGCTGCGAGTCGTATGCGTCGTAGCATGGCTGGCGGTCGAGTTGAAACAAAGCCGTCGAAGAAAGTAAGCCGGGCACTTTCAAGTTCACAGTGAAATATTATCCTGTTTCGGTCGCGGATGGGTGATAAAAATAGATTTGAGTGAAAACCTCGTCTTTTTGGTGGCCTATGGTTTTTCACAAAAGGACATGAGCAGAACGTTGCGAAAATGTAAAATCGAATGAATATGTTCACAAATTACGTCGATCATCGTAGATCAGAAAATTTATAGGAATTCGAAGACTTCGTGGCCCAAAAATCAGAATGACAAGATGGCGCGATGCCTACCCCTGCAGCGATTTTAGAGAATGTTAATGCTGACGGTTCTGGAAATGGCCAGTTTTCCAATAATAAAAAGAGGTATTTTTTGTCTACGTCAGTAGCCTATAATCTCGTGTGATTTCCCGAATTTCTAATTAACTCGTGAACTATTCTCTTGCTGGGTTGCGAGGGAGATTATAGATACCGAATTTGAAAATGCCAAAAAACGATCTTGTAAATTATATAATTTTTGTATGCTAAACGTTATGGTCCTCGTGACCTTGATACATCGTGTACTATAATTATTATTAAGTAAGTAAGGCGAAAGTGAAGTTATAAAAGTATTCGATCATACCGGGGACCTAATTTGGTTTGTTCTCATTTCCCCGTAAAACACACTGAAAACCCGTCGTTTATTTCCTTCAACCATTTTTTATTAATAAATCTGGAAGTGTTAAGCGTGAGTTTTCAAATACAATACTTCCTTCAAAGCAGCCCCAAACTTGCATATCCTCGAATATCCACAATAAAGTATTTACAATTATTATTAAATCATATCAATATTATGGCTTATTAATCTGGTTTCGAAACGACAAATGCCCGTTTAACTTCGATGCGAAAATGTTTGTTCATCCTGACATAATTTCTAAATGACCAAAATACACCATCGATTGCTCCGTTGATTATGAATATTTGGGTCTTCCGTACAAAAGTCGATTGAAAATTATTTTAATACCGGCTTCGTTTAATTTCGCCGTTCATTTGTTCTAGTATGTATCACCGAAGTGGTAATTTATCGAAAAAAACACTGTTACAGATATCCAGAGGTAGAATGTGGGTTTTATATATATTTAACGTCCGAATGTCAATGGGTACAGTGCATAATTGCTGCTGCGTGTATAATGGAAACACAGTTATTTCTGAAATCGGTGTTAATTTAAGTAAGATGAACTGTGGTATTAATTTTGAGAAAATGAGAATTCCGACCTTGTTGAATAAATAACCTTCAAGCGATTTATTGCTTTCAAAAAACACGAACCCAAAGGCTAGTGTGTATTGACTGTGTATAACGCGCAGCAAATAAATATGACCACCGCTAAGGATAGTCCTCCCGGCTCGATATTTTGGGCGAAAATTGCCTCGCATCCATGGTGGCCGTGCATGGTTTATAATAGCCCCAATGGTGAAGGGTGTGTCAAGGTGTTTAAAACATGCCCAAAGTATCATGTTCAATTTTTCGGCCCTGTTGTAGAACGGGCCTGGGTTGCCGGCGTCAACCTTATTCCATATGAATCAAAGAAATGTATTGAAGCACAGCTAGAAGAGATTCGAAAAACCTGGCCAGTATGCGATCTTCATCGTAACTATCTGTAGGGCTTAAGGTCAAAGTATGAGTTGAAAGTTCCCATCAATCGCAAGTCTTGGTGGGAGAAGTCCTGTGCTGAAGCCGACAAAGCCTATCCACTTTCTCCAGAGGAAAGGGTTTCTAGTTTTGGTCGGCTGAAGGCTCCGCCGGAGAAACCGGCTCTGCAGGCTAACGAGGAAGGTAGGCAAGCGGTTTATTGTACATATTCGTAGCCGCACTTTTAGAAATGATGGACAGTGTACCCTTAACACTTGAAGAAGAAGATGATGCTAGAGAAACGTTTCTCCAGGTAGAGAAAACGCGACGGTTGGGATTGAGTCAAGAAATCGATCCAAACTTGTTAGATGAAGAACTCCGAATTCAATGGACGGCATTTGATATTGCATCAAAGCGCAACTATTTATCGAATAAACTTGCAATTCTGAACCTCGAATCTACATACAAGGTGGCTTTCCTGTGTATTTTGATTAAGTGGATATGTTGTTGCTAGTAGAGTGGTACTCACTTGATGCCCATACTTCTCATGCGTCCAGGCAAGTAATTGGCCTTGAACACTTAACAATGGTCACGTTTTAAGATTAACCAACTTCGAAGTATAATTTATTACTAACTTTATATTCAGTGAATAGGAAAACCGTAGGGTTTATTTTATTCAACGTGTTTTAAGATGGATTCGGGAAGACCCGCTCGTGGGTCATCCAGGAAATCACTCCCTTTGGGCGGCGATGTTTCCGAATCAAAGTCAACTCCCAAGCAGCGAAAATCCGAGAAAGTAAGTTTTCAGAATGTTGACTTTCAAACTCTTTTATCAATGCGATTGGACGGCTAATATTGTGATCTTGATGTTTTGTTGGCTGTTACACCTACCGTCCGCTTACCTTTCCACTTTGAGTTTTGTCCTTTTGATTTTTCTCTCCAAACGCTATTCTTGTCTTTGGTACACCGTGTGGCAGCCATTTGACGATGAGTAGAGAAATCTTCTTTTTTCGCGGCTATTTCCTTCGAGAGGATGAATCGGTTTCATGGATGTTGTGACCCGTGGCCGGCCATGCGCGTCTATCGGAGGCCAGGTCGAAACACATTGCCGTGTGAATTACTCCGAAGGGCCTGTGCGGACGTTCCAGTCCGCGCTGCGAGTAGGATGACGCCTTTTGTGGAATTTGTTTACTGTTTCCTGTAGCTCGCCGTATATGTAGTCCTTCACCTTGGCCTCTGCTGTCATTATGGCTCGTACACACCGCTGGCAGAAAGCGAATTAGGGGCAGTCTTGGGGTTATCCGTTCCCACAATCACTACGTTGTTCGCCCTGCCCCCCCCCCTCCCCCAACTGCAAATGCAACACCGTAAAGGCCAGAGTTGTCGGAGGGCCTACTGTGGTAGATGCAGTAGCCAGAATGCTCACCGGGCACCTTAATGTGCCGTACGGACGGGCGGTGATGCATTGGCTTCCGGTGTGAATAAGTGTTCTCGCATTTCAGCCGAAAATCTTTAGCTTGCTGTTGGGAAAGTTTACTTAATTGTAGTTTGCGTGTTGTGTTACAATCTGAAGGTTCCCAGCTAGCTCGTTTGTAATCTGGGACGCCGTGACATCTGTTGAGCGTAAGAATCTAGGTATATTCAGGAGGTTTCTTGGTAATTCGGTACAAGTGGTGTGCCCAGGGCCTCCCGTCGTCGTCTAGCCTTTATACACTCAAGAGCATCCTGCAAGGTAGTAGGGGTTGTTTCCATAGAATATGTACCACCTTCCTGGACGTTGGATCCTGGTTTGTGTCTCCGTCGCCGGGATTTTTTTAACGTGTTCACCTGTAGATTTGCTTCCCATCCACCCACACCACGGCTGGTCCGCCTGTCACCGGTTTATGGCTGCTGCCGCTGGGGACGCAACCTGTAAATAAATTCCCGAGAAACTTCATGGCAAACCCCCATGGAGCCGGTTTATCTTCTAGTAGGAAATTGCCGCCAAATTTCTATTGGACTTTGAGCCAAAAGTGCGAGTTGAGTGTCAAGCATCGTGGGATACCCTGATGCATGATAGACGCCGCGACGACCAGAGGTGCTACTCCTACCCGACACCCCACCGGGTAGAGAAATCCGTTAATTTTAATTTTCGCGTTACCGAGTGGTGGTTGGCAGAGTATATCATGTCCATTAACTGTTCGATTTACTCAGTTGGAGTCTGCATATGCTACACCAATGTACCATGTGCACCGGTGGCCGTGAATTCGACAGGCTTCATTACTTGATTGATACGTCCCTGTATATTATTTCTCGAAATGATTCCCTCTTCCGCATTGCCCTAGCCCAAGAAACCGAAGGAGACATTGGAGATGGACCTGGAGATCCATCGGTTGATCGCGTCTCCAGCACCCTTCCGTTACCAACCTGTGTGCCCTGTTTGTGAGATCTACAATGGTGCGCCTGGCCAGATGCTCAAGTGTAATGGCATATGTGGGCGCGTCATGCATCCCCGCTGTATGCGATACAAGGAGCCCCCGAAAGCAGGTTAATTGTCTTCCATCTTAAATTGTTTCACATGCATCCTTTATTCACTGTGCGTCGGAGGCCAGGTCGGTGTAGGTGTTGCTACAGTCCTGTTTCCAGCGACGTACCCCGTAGATTGCCTGAATCCCAGGCGCTCCATGTCCGCGTTGAGGGTGACAATTCGCGTTTTTAGTTTTCCACTGCCTCGGTAGCGCCAAGCCGTGCATGGTGGCGGCGAAAGATAGAGGTTCATGCGGTGTGTGTCTGGCCTGCGCCAAACGTGGCCGAACCACTGCAGCCGGACTGCGTCTGCACAGCGGTGCGTTATTTCGTCGTTGGAGAGAGCTGGTCACGCCAGAGCACTTTCGAGGTTCCTCCCAGACACCTGTGATCGAATGCTTCCAATCTCCTGTGTATCTTCGACGCGCGGTGGCCAGGTTTCGCAACCGTAGGTTAGGATAGGGCGACTAGGGGCCCGTTGGATGATAATATTTGTCTGAAGACTTCGTACGGTGGTTTTCTAGTGACAGGGAGGCTGGGTGTTGGAGATCGACTTTATCATCCGGAATTTAACCAGCCCGAGTTTCGATGATGCAGCGGTCACTTCCACCTGCAGAGTTTGTACAAGCAGTCTTTTTGGAAACACCCATGAAGCCGGGTTTTCCTCTATCAGGAGTACAGTATGTACAGCCTCCCGGCCACCAATGGGCCTTGATGTACATATTTACCTTTATCGTGCAGAAAACAACCGCCCCGAGAAATTCAAGTGCCCGGAATGCCTTACGGACACTTTCCTTTGTGGAGTTTGTGGGAAATCCGCTGACGAAACTGATGTCCACGGGCCTTTACTACGGTGCCAGGTAAGGTGTATTGCCCTTTTTAAGTGGTGTATCAATTGCGTTTTGCATCGACTGAAGTAATTATTTGAGCCGTCATATTTGAGGTTTGTTGTTCGCATTGAGTGGTCATTTTAAATCTCATCCGGCCATTATTGACCCATTTTCTTCAATGTTCCCAAACTAACATTGGGGAAGTCGATTCATTGACCTGAGGTGCAAGCAAATAAAAATTGCAGCGTTCACCAAAATTTTCCTGTATGAAAAGATCAAAGTCTTACCACCACAGAAATTTAAGGCGTTCTAGTGAGGTTTTCCGAAGTCGACATAACGCCATCGGAAACATGTATATGCATGTGTGTGTGCTTGTTTCGGAGCGCTGTGATAACGCCACAGTCGTGTCTAGA
The DNA here is from genome assembly GCA_028672205.1 of Proteocephalus fallax. Taxonomy (NCBI): domain Eukaryota; kingdom Metazoa; phylum Platyhelminthes; class Cestoda; order Proteocephalidea; family Proteocephalidae; genus Proteocephalus; species Proteocephalus fallax. Next base: position 916,418 of record JAPUBX010004043.1, on the reverse strand, counting down.
AGGAGTAGAGATTGGTTTCTATAATGGCGATTGCAATGCTGGTGGAAAGTCTTCACTATGTCCACTTGAATAGCTGAAACCACCCTATGGAGTGGATTGTTGTGTTTGAGTTAATCAGTCACGTGCCAAAACCTGGACCGTAACAGGCGGGCAGCTTATTGATTTTCCGCCCACTGGTCTAGATGAAAGCCTGTGCGCGCCACTTCCATCTCCCCTGTATCGATCGTTTCCCCGGGGTGATTGCTGCCGACGACAAGCTTCTCCGCTGTCCCGCCCACACCTGCTCTACTTGCACCCTCGAGGACCCCGACAACGCGGTCGTGGATGCCGACAGGCCTCTGCTTCAGTGTGTGCGGTGAGCGCTTTGTTTCCGCGCATCTTCAATATCCGATTGGCTCGTGGTGACGTGGGTGTGCGAGCATCAACTGACAGGCTAACCAATGGCTTGGCGATATTCGGGTTACCGGGACGAAAACTAGCAGCATTGAAATGAGTTGTCTAGTGTTGTCCATGGTTGGTTTCATTTCCGTTGTTTGCGTTGTAGTTGCCCACGGGTTTACCACACCGGGGATTTGTGTACTCCGGCGGGCTCTGTGGAGGTCTCCTTGTCTCATATCGTCTGCCCGGCCCATTACTCCGCTCTGTTGCCCGCCAACGCCCATTACAAGACCCAAACGACCTCGTGGTGCTTCGTCTGCAAGAAGGGTGGTTTCGATCGGGTAGGGATTCTTGAGTTAATTTAATGCCACTTTCTACTTCGTTGCGCGAGACTACTGTACTCGCCTGTGCGTTTATCCACTTTTAATCTTGAGAACTCTTGTCTTGGGTCCTTTTCACGGTTTCTATCGTTGTTGTTGTTGTTGAATTCTTGGTCCGGGAATGTTAAGTCCACAATCGCACTTCTTCGGAAAGCTAGGAGCCCGGCTTTACCCATGGTGGGTGACTCGCTGTTGCAGTGATCGGCATACTCCCTCGGATCGCGAGACCCCTGAGCTGAGCTTCCAATTGGGTTGGAAAAGGGGAGGCCACCTGTAATTAATAATAATAATATTGCCAACAACACCCACGAAGCCGTTTGCCTAAAGTAAAGCCGCTTGTGTGGCTGGTTGGATCTCCTACTTAAAATGGCTGTTGCTTTTAATCTGCAGGTTATTTGCAAAGGGTGTCCTACTAACTACCATCGAAACTGCTTGCCAGTTGGTGACAGCGCAACTCCAAATTCGGACACTTTCCACTGCAGTTCTTGCCGGTACGTGGTTTTCGTAAAGTTGGTAGTATTTTAAATAAATTTCTCGATTGTACATGTATATTGGAGCGGGATTTCAGCGGTCCTAAATATATGATAACAATGGCAATCGCGTTATTGATATAATATGATAATTCCGTCATTGTCTATTAAGGCCACGAGGACCAAAACGTTCAAATACAACTATCGAAAGTGGAAAAGGAGACGTGCATTTGCCAAAGATTAGACGATCCATCCCTTGATTATTTCTGCTATCTTTTCCATTTTCAATTTAGTTGGCGTATAATTTTGATACGATTATTAATAAGTTACTGCGAATAAACAAAATAAAAAAGAGGTCAATTTTCAAGGCCAATGGAACCGTCGAAGTATATAGAGTTTGGCAAACGCGTATTGGCGGCCACTGGAAGGACCCGTGTATGAGGGCGTTAAGAATACCTTACGAAATGGACTGGTTTGGTTTGCTAATCTGGTCGACCGAGCACATGGAAGGGGGTTGTATTTCTTTATTGAAGATCCCCAAATGACACGAAGTCGGTCGCGCCCTTTATTATTGCACGCTTCTGCAGAAGTACTCGGTATTGCTCTCCTGTGATAGCAAGTTCCGCGTTGACGCGATCGACAATTACTAACCCGCTTAATCGTGTCCGTTTCGCACGTCCTCTCGTTGTCCTCACCCTCCTATCGCGTCTCAGTCATAACCCCCTCGATGCTTGAGTGTTTAATGCACCTAGCAGCTCGTGAGTGTGCGTGTTTTTGTGCTCTGTTTCAGCCGCGACGTCGAACCTCGCTACGCCCAGGTGGTGTGGGCCAAAATCCCCTTCTTCCGTTGGTGGCCCTGTGAGGTTATCCACGCCCGTAACGCCCCACTTAACATCCTCGATCTCTCCCACCCCGAAGGCAGCTTCCTGGTGCACTTTCTGGGCTCCGGCGAGTACTCCTGGGTGGGGCGGGCGCAGGTCTTCCCCTACGAGATCGGCCTCAACACGTCCGCTGCTGTGCCGGCCAAATCATCGGCCAAGAAGGACGTTGCTTTCAACTTGTGTGAGTGAAACCACCTTGGTCCCACCCCTCCACCCTAATCACAGCATTCAAAAATGACTTTGTTGTTACCCATGGAGTTTTCCTGCCGCGCCTCAAACATGTAGGACTAGTGTTGGGTCGAATTTCTGGCGGGCTCCTTTAATTGGCTCTTATCGGGAAGAGGGGGTCCTGTGTTGTAGTAACAACGGTTCAATTGGTTGACACCTTACGGGGCTTGCTCAGTTTCATTGCTTAAAAGAGCAATTTTGTCTCGTCAAACGAAGTCAGTCATCTATTTATATAAATATTTCTACTTTTTGTTCGAAGTACAGTGTTTATTTAGTCACCCCGATGCCACTTTTGTTCGCCACCTCCAATTTAGCTGTCAAGATGAGTTCCAAGGTACACGAGTTCTACATCAATTACGTCCGGAAACGTGGCCTCAAGTTGACTTCCATGAGCGCCCCGACGCTCTCAGACGAGGAGTTGTTGCCCGTGACAACCCTGGAGGCAGCGGCCGCACTTGGACTGAACTCCGCCACGGCGGTCGACCCGCGCAGTCTCTGTGCTGAGGCCTTCGACACCTTTGAGCAGATTGCAGCTAACCGATACGCGAAGCCGGACTTGGAAAAGGTATCTTCTGTCGGTACCTTCTCGTCCCTCTCTTTCCTCCTTAGACTTACAGAATCTTCATAGCTGGACGGGTTTCTACAGAAGGGAACAGGTCGATTTGATACCTTCACCAGTTTCTCTTTGGTCATTCTGATTGTTGCTGGGTGTCTAGGTAACTATGGGCTGGTCATTTCGTGGATTCGTCCGGGAAAGGTTGACTCCAAGATCCCTGGACTCTTCCCTGAAATACCGATTATCACTCGACCTATCTGTTGGGAATCTCTGTTCGTCTTGTCGTTGTGGAATGGGCTTAGGTCGTCGGGTATTTGGTAAGAGTCACGCCATTGGGGGACCCCAGTTGATACGTGCAATAATTGGACAAAAATGGAGAAGCCATTGAGTTTTGTAGCACAGCAAAGTTATTGAACAGGGATGAGGAGATTGAGTTTCTGATTGAAAACGGGTGAGGAAATAATTTAGAAGCCAGTTTATTGGCCACCCCTCAGCCCAATCTGTACGCAGCTGGGATAAGATACTTGAGCTTACGATGGTGTTGAAAGGCGAACTGGCGCATCGGGTGAACCAAAACATTCAGCCTTAAACTGTACAACAAATAAAAGGACTACCTTAAGCGAGGATTCTTCATCGACCAGGGGGGAGCATGCATTCGCATTCATTGTTGTCTTTTCCATTTGTTCAAAGACTTTTTGTTTAAATTGGAAAGTGGTTTGCGTTTTGGCATATATGACAATCTCCAAGAGGGAGATTAAGTAAAATGGAACAAGACAATTTTACCAGGAGGGTAAATAAACCCTCTATGAAAATGTTTTGGCAAACGCGCGGGTGTGGCCATCACAAGGTCGCATCCAGGACGCGGGCCAAGGTCAACGGGTGTGCGTGCAGACCAGGAGTGCAGATTGGGGGGGGGTGATCAACCACGTGGGCACGGCGCCCAGTGCACCTCTATTTGGTGTATAAACACACTAGAATGTATCATCAACCGTTTTTTGTGGTGCCTCTCGGTGAATGTTGACCACACGGAGACGTTTCGGCTGGTCAACTGGGCATAGGCGAAAGGACAACAGCAATCCTCAAGAGAATAATTTAACGCGTTGGGTAGCAGTTGGATAGAAGAGATGGTTTAATGGATGATGATGATAACTGCACAGATGGGGCAGAACCCGATTTGGGCAGCCACCGCATTCAGCATATGAGTGTGACGGGGATGAATGTGATTATTTTGTGCGGCTATTCCCTGCAAATCGAATGTTGCACCGATGGCTGACTGCAACACTATCGGGCCACACACGCGGCATGTGATGGCCTCGCAGGAACACTGTCTATTTATTTGCGCTTATTTTAGTTGGCTATGCAGAAATTGCCAGACGACGTGTGCGGTTGCGGCGATGGCGACAACGACGATGCTGGTGGTATCAACGCCTGCGCAGCAGACTCCTCTTCCCCCTCCTGTCGTAATGTTGCGGGTGGTATCGAGTGCACCAACGAGGTCTGCGCGTTTGTGGCGAAAAAGGTCGACTGCGGAAATCAGCGTCTCTCTGGGATGGCCGATCACCCGCCAACGCTGGCTGTTTTTCGCACCACGAACCGTGGTTTCGGCCTGCGTGCTAAGGAGGTCCTTAAAAAGGTGTCGGTATTATTGGCCTCGAGAGTGTTGTCATTTCCGCCGAGTTTATCGTGAGACGCTGTATTGTAAATCAGCCATTTGATGGACGAAGGTGAACGCCGGAGGGGATATCCGTGTGTCCACTTGTCGGTGTTTCAGAAGCAGCAGCAGGATAAATTGTAAATGGGCTGATGACCTAGAGATCTCTTTCAGTCCATCAAATGCCGGCATAGGCTTTCGCAAATAAGTGGCATTTCTTATTCTGGAATACATTAAAACCTGGTCTTACGCTGCCACATCATCTCGAATTAAATCAGCGCCCGTTCAGTGGGTGGCCATTCCCTGTGTTTATCGAGGGACTCCTAGAGCCATAACCCCCGGGGCAAGCTTACTTAAGGAGCTGCGTAAAATACCGGCGACAAAATCAACAATAACGATGATCAGCTTACTGATAATTGGACCGATTAGAGCGGACAACATGGCGAGAAACATGCCATCACCTCCTCCTGCTCCACAGAACCAGGACAACCCGAAGAGGAGGTGCAAGGGGTGGCTGCATCCACCGACACTTGGGCGACCCGCCAGGCTGGCAGCCTCAAGGTCGCCGGATTAGGGGTGGAGGCCACTAGGTCCATCGTTTGGCTAATGTGTCTGGCGTCTGCCCCATTTCTTGCTGCTACTTGTTGTAACCATGACCCTTATCCGGCCCACAGGGCGCATTCGTGGTGGAATACCTTGGCGAGGTGATTGACATCAAGGAGGCCAACAAGCGCCTGGCCGCCGGAATCGCTGCGTGCAACTCTCTCCGCCGCGGCAGTGACTCGGAGACGATGCCGACCACCTACCTACTCCAGTTCACACCAGAGTTGGTCGTGGATGCTGGCAAAGTTGGCGGTCTCGCCCGATTCGTCAACCACTCCTGCGAACCTAATCTGGTCGCCAGGTGCTGGAATGTTGGCGGCACTCTCAAAATTGGTACGCTGTCCCTTCCACCCACCGGCGTGTCTAACTGTTGAACGATGACAACAATAGCAACAATAGCCCCCCGCTCCTCAACAAACCACGCGCGCTGTGTGTTTCGAACATCTGTTGAGCTCTCCGAGGATAGCATTGCTTATTTTTCGGACGAAGCGTGCATTCGCGCGTGCTAGCAAATGATTGGTGGAGCGGCTGTCTCGCGTTGACGTGGCAGTTGGGGTTCAGTGCACTGCAATTTCGATATTTTTAAGGTCAAGTGTTCGATGCAAACAATAAGGCCATCCTTAGCACGCGTTCACTGTGTATTGTGACCCCTAATTAATTCAATTATTGTCACAAGACAACCCGATGAAAACGCAACACGAGGCAGGATGACAATAAAAAACCCCGATTATTTAAGGGTTCAAGGATGCACAGAAAATAAGTGGAAATGCAAGTAAATGGGAACGCAAATAGCCAAAGCGGGGTAGTGGCGTGCGCTTGTAATCTAGCAGCTGGGTGGCGGAAACGGTCTCGCGCGCGTTATGGACAAGGCCTTCTATGGCCGCCATTACCTCGTTGTTATTTCCTCCATTCCTGTTAAACATGAAATGCTGAAAGTTCTGGTCTTTGTGACCTTAATAAAGCGTAAAAATAATTATTATTATTATATCTGCGACCCCGCAAACTTCCTGTGCACAGACATGGGCGTTTCTGGGGTCTGTCTTCGGAGTGTTTCCGCCGTCGTATGCATCGATCGGCGCGTGTATTTCATCGCCCCCTCTCCACTGCAAACAAGTATGAGCGTAAAACCAGTAGCATCATCTTGTAACAGGTCTATTTGCCGCCAATCCAATCCCGGAGAACGAGGAGCTGACTCTGGATTACGGAAGTGCGCGTCTCCTCGACTGTAGTTTCGTTGGGAATCGCAACATCTGCCTCTGTGGGACCGATTCTTGTCGAAGCACTCTCCACCTGGACCTGGCTTTTATCGGCCCCGGCCCCACCAAACGTGACAAACTCACCAACGATACCGCGGAGAAGGACGAGGGTGTGGAGGTGGTGGTGGCGTCAGATGACCACGAGAAGGTGGTGGAAAAAGTGGACACTTCTCCCAAAAAACGCCAGAAGAAAAACCACCTGTCGAATCTGCTGTCTGCGGCTGCCTCGGTGTCTGCTGCCAAGCCGAAAAAGATCACCGCACAACCCGTCGCCGAGGTTGAGCCTGTTCCAGAGGCGACGGGACCCAAGTCGCGAGCCAGGAGACCGCAGCATGAAGATTTTTGCTTCCGGTAAGTCCAGGCTTACGCGACCTGTCCCCTCTCCCCTAGGGCAAATCTAAATCTAATCAACCAGCGCTTTCGTGGCAACGCACTGCTTTCCCGTTTGATTTGGTCGTGGGCGTTGTCTCTGTTCATCCCGGCTGTTCATTTCCTTTTAGCTGTGGCGACGGGGGGGAATTGGTTATGTGCGACAACTCCGTTTGCCCCAAGGCCTACCACCTCGGTTGCCTTGGCCTCATCAACCCTCCCGAAGGTGAGTCCAACACCCCCCATTCCAAAGTCGCGCCTCCGTTATTGTATCAATTAAAACCGGTTCAATAGCAAGTTGCTGTACTTCCACAATGGTGCTGAACAGACGGAGCTATATGAACTATAATATCGGAGTGTCTGGTTAGCTGCTTGGTTCCCTCTCGCTCGGTTGGTGAGTGACCTTACTGCGACTCCCAGGTCAGGCCACCCTGTCTGGCACTTGATACGCCACCAGTAGTTTGCCTGTGGGTGCATAACGGTAGGTTTTGTGGAGAACGGTGTTGGATTTTAGGAAAACTACCCAAAGACTAATCGAACCATCTAGTAGCTTGTTCCCTCTGATGTTTCCCTCGGGATAGCTGGCACTCCTTCGCATAATCAGTTTTATCCGGTAAAGCGAATGATTAGAGGTGCTGGGTTCGAAACGAGCTCAAACTAGGAGTCTGGCGCGGTCGATGAGAATCGTATTTTTAAAGACGCCAACGCACAACACATCCATCGATAACAGTATTATCGGCATCCTTTAAGGCACCTGGCATTGTCCCTGGCACTTTTGCGACGACTGTGGACATCCCGCCACACACTGTTGTTGGCGGTGTCCCAATTCCTTCTGCATCGACCACAGCGAAGTGGACGACAGCATCCCCTCTGGAGACGCCAACGTAGGCGCCAAGCACACCACCGGTTCCGTCCGCGTGGATGACCTTGACGAGGAACGTTGGAACGCTACAATCCGGACGCTCCACGAGGATGGCGGGCTCTCTTCGCGTGAACAGATCAAGGCGTTGGCGCTGACCTGTCGCTGGATCTGTTCCGATCATCGCAATTTCAGCATCTCCGGACCCGAGGACAAACCTGTCCTCCTGGTGACCGAGAACTCCTCCTCTGGCGGTGGCGGAACGTCGAAGAGACGAAGAGTGTCCAATTCACCCTTGGTGAACGGTAATGGGACCGGCAGCAAAAGAAAGAAGGCCTAAATTCCCCTCGAACCTGCCACACTTTTCTATGTGTCTGTTTTAACTATATATATATCCACTATGCAGAGATCTAGTTGAGAGTATATATGTGTGTATATTAATATGTATGTGTGGCACAAGATTTATATTAATAAATTTAATCAGCGGAATTGAAAGCTGGCGCGTTAGTGTTGTGCACTTTAGCTAAACGGGAGGGGTGCAGTACGAAATAGGGAGTGCATTGGGTAACTGGGAGGTCGTTGTTGGGTCCGGGTTCATGACTCTCGTGATAACTGCCCGATTCTGGTCTCCACCTGACGCAGAGGCTGTGAGTAGCGGCATGCGCCAGTAATCAAAAAATCCAAATTTGCCCAGATTTCTCATACTAGAGGATAAATCGGCTTCGCGGGGGTTTGCCATGGCGTATCTCGGGAATATGTTTACAGGTGGGGCCGTCCCCATTGCCAGCCGTGATGGCGTGACCCGGGAAACGAACCCAGGTCCCTCACCAACAGAGCGACAATACCAACCGCTACACTATCGGACCGGCTGCTACGGCATAGAGCTGAGTGCCTGAAACCGACTGCATAAGTTAAACAGCATGACTTCCAAGTGTGACCCCTGTGTGTTGGATGGTGCCGCCGTCACTTCCAGAACCTCTTCGACGGCCACTGGGGACACCCACCTGCACAATATTCCCAAAATTCTTCGTGAAAACATCGCACGAAATTTTTATAAGGAAATTACCGACTTGGTGTATGCAACCGTTCTTTGGGCGAATTAAACGGTATTACTATCGCATTAGTCGGATTTATCTTCCCTTTGGAAGAAAAAAAATAGTTCACGAACTTAGTGTCAATAAATGTGGAAAATGTACGGAACCGCTCGTGGATGTCTAGATGGGGCAGCCGACGTGAAGCTCTCGATGCCCGCCGAGCTAAAAAGAGTCGTGGACAGGCAGTAACCCGAGGATCTGTAGGATACGAAGCTGTGGTCATCATTCAGAGCGTCCGATTCAAGGCAGCGACGCCTTAGAGTCAATATATTGAGATTTTATACATAAGCCGCCTTGTTCTAGTGGATCTGGCCAACCCATCTACAAACAGCTGATTACGCAATCGTGCTTCAACTTTGATCGGACTCAAAAGGGGTCTGATTTCCAGAAACCTATTCCGACGCCAGAGTGGCTCCGTTCGACGAGGATGAGCGGACTGTGCGTGTCGTAAAAAAATTAATATGGCAGATTCAGCGAATAATCTAGACGTTGGTTGTAGCAATCGTTTCGGGAGACCACTGGTGTAACTTCTGTTATCCTTGCCACGTGTTTTGGGGACAACCAACAACGACACATTGATCAGAATGTGCTAGAGGGGCATGCATGCCCTGAAGAGTCTACCTAAATGTATGGCCAAGAAGACTGCCACCGCGTGTTGGAGAATTAAAAACGCGGGTGTGAGCGTCTCCCGCCGAGGCGAAGCCGATGTCATATGGCTCGCTTTGAACGAAGGAATGTGATGCGGCTGCTATACTGTCGAGCTATTCAACAGTAGGTCGAAGTGTTGGACTCATCGCATAACCTTCCTTTCCATATCAGCTATCCCACGACGTCTCTGGGGCTGCCGTTTGCCGGATACGACGAAATAGTTTCCCGAAGTCTCCAGTGTTCGAAGCAGTCTCCATGTTCCCTGCGATGTCAGACAAGCATTTGTTTCGGTCTAGCCTCGCCGAGCGCGTGGCTTGTCGTTTGAGATGTTGGAAATTGGGACAGCCTTGCACGCGGGCGTGTTTGGCTATCGCAGATAGCTCAAGAGTGTTGTCGGAAACCGCTTGCATTCCCCAAGAGAAAACCTTAATTTTGTTAACCTATTCTATTTTTGACAACCGCCCACACCACCAGACGTACCACCCACATTCTGGACAAGCGACTCATCTTAAGGGTGTTATTGACAGTTAATCCCTTTAAAGTTCAGGCGTTACTCATCGTAAACACAAGTCATCCACCGCTTTTGTACAACACGCCTGTCATACAAACGGTACACTACCACCTCTTATTTCATTGGTTCACTTAAGCCAATCAACGTGCATAAATACTCAAGTAAATCCGTTCTCACTGAGTTTGTTCACCCGAACTCTCCCATATTCTTCTTCTTCTTCACGTGCCTCCAAGGCACAGTCTTCCGGTTGGTGGGGGGAAAAGGTTTCGGACTATAACAGTTATCAAGTATTTCCTGTGGTGTGTTTGGGTCCCTAGTTTGGCTTCCGTTGCTTGTTGCACAGACCTTTTGATTGAGTACCACTGCTGGCCGACGGATTGCTCCTCACAGGGTTACGCAGGTAGACGCGAAGCGATCGCATCGGAGAGGGTTTGGCATTTAGTGCGCTGGTCGAGTGAAGCATTGTTGTCAGGTCTGGGTGCGGAGGTTCTTCGACGGACTGCTAGGCGTATCTTTAAACGCGCGCGCACAAGGGTGCGGTCGGATCCGTTCTTGTTGCCGGTCTCCGCGTCGACGATCTGCAGTCTTCGATCGATCGAGCCTGTTGTAGTTCGCGAATATTACGAGTCGTACGTCATTTTCGCATCGCTAGCCTATTCTGAACTTTCCAAGGATGTGTCGCGTAGGCTAATCGGAGGGGCCGGTGCGGGCGTTCCAGTCCCCCGCTATGATTAGGATATCGCGGTTGGGGACTCGGTTTACTGTCTTCATAAACTCACCGCGAGAATTCGTCACTTTTCATCGGCTGCCATTGTGGGGGCTGTCGCGAAAGCGGATTAGAGTCCGTCTAGGAGATATTGGTTTCACCCGCGAATGCCGCGTTACTGGCCCTGTCCCCAACTGCAAAGTCTACACCATGCTGGCCAGAGTTGTAGGCAGTCCTGCTGTGATATAGGCGGTAGCTCGAGTTTTCGCCGGGAACCTTAATATGCCGTACTCCATAGTTAGGTAGGCGAATTACGGAGAGGCAGGCCACGTCGATTCGGTGGTCGCGTAGTGTGCGGGCGGCGATGCAGTGGCTGGCCAACAGCATCCTCGAAATTCCAGCAGCCGACGCATAGTTTTGTGGGGGTTCAAGATTACTGTAGAGGTTCGGGAGATGCGGTTTTGCGGGTGACCAGCTATCTGGTTTGTCACGGGGGACTCGAAAAGCGTTGCTTCGAGGTCGAGCTTTGGATACGAGGTGTGGTCGCTGCCGCACGCAGCTACTTGGAGTCTGGGGTGCGAGCTGAGGGTCAAGGGGAGACCAAACACCAGGCCATACCCTGAGGCATGACAGACGCCGCGACGACCAGAGGTTCTACTCCACCTCGACACCCCATCAACCTCTGGGCAAAGGTTTGCGACGTTTGTGTTATAATCCGTCATACTCTACTTACTAATAGTTGCGAAACGCGGCTGTTTAACGTCGAAGATAGTAGAAAGACGGTTTTCTTCGACGGAGCTCTAAAGCAGACTTTCTCGAACAACTTCCAGACGTAAAATAAAACACTGTTGCCTGAATTATGCGAAGCTGTCCATTTTCCTACAACGTTGTCCAAATGCAGACCTTTCACGGTCACCATGCCTGGGTCTGCGTTGTAGGGCGGCGGACAACTAAGTCATAGCGAAGCTCTAGCGCTTAGACCGGAACAGCAACCACGAGCGATACTAGATGCGCTGGCTGCCGATAAGAGATAAATGAAGAGGCAAGGACGCGCACCAGCGGTCGAACCTAATAAAACGCCTCATACAACTTAGTCACGGAACAGACGGCAGTGACCCTTATCTACCTCAGAGAGTTCCGGCCCGAGTGGTTTGAACAAATCCCAACCACAGTCATGGTGAAGATGGGGATCTACAAAAACCAATACGACCCGATATTGCTCCTAGCTTTTTAAAATTCTGCACATCCTGTCACCAATCTTACCGGGTGCACGAAAGGAGTAACCTAGATTCACTAGGTAACGCGGCAAAACAACACTCAGCGGAAAACACTCTTTTATATTAGATTGATGCCCCATCTATAAGACACTCGACATCCGAGTCCATTATCCACTGAAGTTCGGGCACAGACCCGGTAAATTGTACGCGCCAAATGTTGAGACGCTTGATCCGCGTTATCGGGCATCTAAATTGTAGTCATGCTGTAATTTGCTGTTCTTGTTAGTTTCCCCTCTTACATCTCCCGCTGTTACTTCTAGTTTATATGAGTTATTCGTCAATATAATTAAGTGCTTTGTTCAAGCACAACCGGAAGCCATTTGAGTGAGACCAGAAGAGGCGAGTTGGGGAAATTCTAAATAAGAAGTCAGACGGTGCAGTAGCAATTGACGAAATTAACTCCGCCAGCAAATGGTATAAAGTCGTGACTGTTCCTCTTCTTCTTTTTCTTCTTCTTCGCACGCACGAACACACGCCCACCCACACCGCGACGTCCGTGGGCAATCCCGAAGCGAATAAAAAACCATCACCCTGGGCGACGAGAAGACCAGACACATTTGTGAATAAAAACCGTCATTTTTCTTTGAAACATCAACACACGCATAAATGTAAATAAAATAGACCCTTTCAGTGTTTCTCATTCAATAAATCGGAAGGTGGCCGACTGGATCCGCCACAGGCTGCCATCTTTGATGAGGAAGAATGTTTCTGCGAACGTCTTGACGGGATTTCCTTCGAACTTGACGGTGCCGAAGACGTTGACCATCACCACGGTCTTGTCGCCACTGAGCGCCTCTGGGGAGGAAACAAGACCAAGGTGTCTCGTGAAAGAGAGCAAGTGCAGTGGCCAAGGTAAAGGTTAACCTATTTCGGTTGTTACCGACTACTGCGATTAAATAGGACAAATATAACGCCAGAAAAGATAATTGGAAAATTCAACACATACAAGGCCAAGTCTACAGACAGAGTGGGGGTTTCTAATGGCAACCATAATATAACGCCTCCAACTGAAAAGAGGATTGTGCGTACAAATGTTACAGCTTTCATCGGTAACAATTCAGCACAGAGTAAAATAACCTGATTATTCCCAACTCGAACGACCTACGAAGCTATTCCGCCAAATCTTCATGTTTGTTGGCATTTACCAAACCCTATAATGATTCTTATTCTTCTTTTAATGCGGTCATCTCCATTCACAGGGTGAGTCGAGGGCGATCACATAAATGGTAGCTCCTTATCTCCCCGAAATTTAGCCAAACGCGAAAAAATAAGGAAATCCCATTTTAAACCCAGGGTCCAAATTCAATCCGCTGCCTCCCGACGGTTTAAGATACCACTTACTCTGAACGGGCTGGGCCGAGAGACTGTGAATCCTCGTCTCGCTCTTGGGCAGTTTGGTCCCGAGGAAATCGACCACAGCCTGGCGTCCCTCCACGTGATTGCCGTTCCACAGCATCGTAGCCGATTCCACAAAGAAACTGGGCAGTTCGGGCCGGCCCGTCTTGTCGAAGGAGCGGTAGTAGAGAGAGGAGACCTTCTCGGCTGCCTGGTTGGCTACCTGCCAGAGGGCCTTCTCAGCGGGATCGGAGAGATTGGGCACGTGGACACCACCAGGGGTCGAAGCCGAGTCTGCGGTTGTCGCCATCAATCGGTGCACTGCAAAAAGAGGCGAGACTAAATGCTAGGCATGTCGCATTGGTGGCATACAACCACTTTCAGCACCCACACACACAAGCAATAGGAAAAGGAACCACGAAGTTCATTTGAATTCGCGAAATATGGAGGAACGACTTCCGGCCAGGGCTACAGATCACTAAGCGCATTTGATCAATTGAAGACAAAATGCTTTCGCTAGCATTTTTAGGGACAATAGGTGACAACAATTTTAAACCAACGGACTGGTGCTTCTCAGACTACAAAGGACGCATGCACAGTCGCATACGAAACCTGACCAATGCTTTTCTAAGTTGCGCGGTGCCCTTAGAAAGACTTGCAATTCTTTATCCTACACCGAAAAGCACGATGATTTAAATCAACAAACGGGCGCTAAACAAATAAATTGAGTAAATAGTTAAAGACTTACTTCAGCGACAAATTTGAACACACACACGTAAGAGAATAGTAATTCCAAAGAACCACGTTTAATACAGTAAAAATACACAACAGAGCGAACCGGGGGAAAACGAAATGTGTGAGAGGACAAACATAAGCAAACACACCGGTTCGATCCAAAAAACAAGACAGTAGAGAAAAGCGAAGCACGTATACACACATAATAGACAAAGTCCTCGATTAGGCTAATTGTAAAGCGCCGTCAACTGCAACGGAAGGAGACGGCAAGCCTACCGCTGAAACCACAGTCGATAGAAGCTGCTCTTTTCGTCGAAGAGACTACGGATGAGAAGCGTTTGACAGACACCGACGACGAGAAGAAGAACCATCTGGAAGGTGGACCACGTCGAGACGCGGTTTTGATTGGCCTGCATCAAGTCACGGTCCCTAGCGGCGTTGTTGCGTGAACGCTGTTGAAGTCGTTGAGTGTGGTGGAGCATGCTGCTTATGCGATCTAGCGAAGTCTAGAAGGGTATCCAAAACAATGGCTAATTGCGAGTTTGCACAAGACAAATCAAATTTGTGCGGCTATCTCCTAATAGAGGATACATGGGCTTCGTGGGTGCCTGCAATGGGGTTTCTCGGGAATACTTTTCCTGCGGTTGTCTGACTTGGGTGTTCAACCCAGGTCTCTAACCTACCGAGCGCGGATGCTGACCGCTATAACAAAGGACCATAATACAGATGCCGAATGGGAAGGATACGAGTTTGGCGCAAAAATAACGTTGTTCCAGTGTAATAATAACAAATGACAACAACACAATGGTGTTGTGGTTAGCACCCTAGCTCTGTTGCTGAGGGACACGGGGCCGATTGCTAGTTGGGGTCGCCTCGGGCAGAACTGCGGACACCACATGTAAACATATTCCAGAGACAAATCAGTGAAACCCCCCATGAAGCCGTTTTATCCTCTAGTAGGAGAGAGCTGTCTGATTTGGATTTTTTGAAAAGGCAATAACACGTGGGTCATGGTATATAAACGCGTTTTTCGGCGAGCAATGCTAGATAACTATCGAATAATTGTGAACTATAGATAGAAAATAGAGAGATAAAAATGAGAAACGCCTCTTAAGTCCTAGATAAATGCATAAAATCGTTACTTACGGTCATTCGATCTAAGTTTTCAAACGCATTCTTAACAGCATCTTCATCAAAATCTCCAGTTAATTGGGTGTTAATCTTTGTTATCAACTCTAACTCCTGTGGGGAGGGATTATTCCAATTGATCCTCAGATCGACCCCAATGAAGACGGTTTTGACACCATAGCTGGCCTTCCGGTTGTCAAGACAAATTGCGAATGGATGTCCGTGAAACTGTGGCATTACAGTGATTCTAGAAGGTTTTTTTTATGAGTGAAATCATAACTTACTGAACATTAGCATCTCCAACAGGTTCTCGCATTACAAGGGGCTGACCAGAGGGGTCAAAGACAGACAACCCAATGTCCATGACGTCACCTTTTATCACTTGAAAATCGACATCAAAATCTGCCACTGCGGTGTAAAAGTAACAGTCTTTTACGGCAGGTGAAACAACCACTGTCATCGATATGAAGTGTCTAGGAGTACCGAAGACACCACCTGCATTCATTGAATTCGGGGACGGAATATGCGAATAGAAATCCAACTCTATGTCATTCTGCAGAACTGCCGGTGGTTCGAATTTCATTTGTCTTGGCTTCGGGGGTAGTGAATCCGCACCATGGTTATGTTCACGTGGTGGTTGATAGTGTTTTACTGGCGGCTGTTGTTGATTTGCTTGGGGCACGTGTTGCTGTTGTGAAGGCTGCTGGGGATTAATCTGTTGTTGATTTATTGACGGTTGTTGTGATGGTACCTGTTGTTGTTGGTTAATTTGCTGCTGATTCATTTGGGGCTGTTGTGTAGGCATCTGTTGTTGGGGCGGTACCTGTTGTTGATTGAATTGTGCCCCTCGCTGATTCACCGAAGGTTGTTGGAGTGGTACCTGGTGCTGTTGTGAAGGCATCTGTTGTTGATTGGATGGTACCCCTTGCTGATTCACCGAAGGTTGCTGGAGTGGTACCTGTTGGTTAATTTGCTGCTGATTCATTTGGGACTGTTGTGTAGGCATCTGTTGTTGGGGCGGTACCTGTTGTTGATTGAATTGTGCTCCTTGCTGATTCGCCGAAGGTTGTTGGAGTGGTACCTGTTGCTGTTGTGTAGGCATCTGTTGTTGGGGCGGTACCTGTTGTTGATTGAATTGTGCTCCTTGCTGATTCGCCGAAGGTTGTTGGAGTGGTACCTGTTGCTGTTGTGAAGGCATCTGTTGTCGATTGGATGGTACCCCTTGCTGATTCACCGAAGGTTGTTGGAGTGGTACCTGTTGGTTAATTTGCTGCTGATTCATTTGGGGCGGTACCTGTTGTTGATTGAATTGTGCTCCTTGCTGATTCACCGAAGGTTGTTGGAGTGGTACCTGGTGCTGTTGTGAAGGCATCTGTTGTTGATTGGATGGTACCCCTTGCTGATTGACCGAAGGTTGCTGGAGTGGTACTTGTTGCTGTTGGTTAACTTGCTGTTGATTACTTGGGGGCTGTTGCACTTGCTGATGCACGACTTGTTGAGGTGGGTCCCCAGGCTGTTGCATAAGGGGTGGATTCTGTGCAAAACAAAGCGCGCAGCCATTTAACCATAGAAACGCAAACGTTAGTATAGTCGATTTCATATATAGAATAGCGCCGACAAAGAAAGTTTTAAGACGTGCACATTAATTAAATGCACCGGGCGTTTTCCATTTGTTAAAACAAATGCATAAAGTATATTTTCTTTAAAGCGTATAATTGAATGATAGTTGTTTTCAATGTTTTTTTTAATATTCAATTCATATGCCAAATAGTACTTACAAAAAATGAACACATAAATTTGTATTTAAACAATTAAACAGGGGACCTTGTCGGTAAGACATTTTGAGGGGCAACATGATAATGGTCAATTTATGATTTTCCCGATAAATAGAAAATATAAATGTTATTGCGAAAGTTGTCAATTTTGTATTATTAGGCAATTTTATTTCATAAGGTGGTTTACAACTACGTCAATTCTTTAATGTGTCTCGGAAGACTCCTACTGGCCAGATGGCATCGTCGGTCTATACATTACGTTTATACATCCTTTCTAGCTGAGGTAAAAACGTTACTGGCATACAATCCAATGTTTTAACCGAATATTTTACAAAAGGTACAAAATCGGCTGTGCCGTTTTAATATTGCATCACATCACTTAGGAAACGAAACAGACTCACATGGTACCATTACAACAGTCTTTCTCAACCTGTGTGTCGCGAGAGATTCGCAGGTGTGTCGCGAGATTCATTCTTGGAAGTCGAGGAAACAAATTTTGGATTCGATCTTCGTGACGAGATTTGGTGGCTCAAAGTTCAGTTTCTCTCTGATCCGTTTGACAAACTGAATTCTCTCAACTTGAGTCTTCAAGGACCATCAGAAAACATTATCTCATCGACATCCAAACTAAAACTGACGCTATGGAAAAGCAAAGTTTCGAAGGGTATTTTTGAATGCTTCCCTTCCGTCAACGAATCTCAGTTGATGAGCAAAGACGCTGATGACATCATGTCCACACTGACAAGTCTTCAATTAGCAATTCACCATTATTATCACTTTCTATCGACGAATATGACTGGGTGATCAACCCGTTTGGAAGCAACCAGACATCAAATCTTTCGTGTGAAGAGGAAGAAGAGCTGATCGAGTTGAGAAATGACAAATTCCATCGACTGGGATTCGCCGAAAAAAGTTTGGACGAATTTTGGCTCTCCTTGAAGCAGTTGTTTCCAGCTCTCAGTTTGAAAGCAGTCAAAATCATTTTGCCGTTCGCGTCTTCATGGTGTTGTGAATTTGGATTTTCAGCTTTGACTGAAATCAAATCAAAAAAGAGAGCGCGACTCCTTCGACTTAACGACGAAATGCGTGTTTGTTTGTCAACATTAGAGCCCCGTTTTGAATGCTTTCAAACTGAGAGCTGGAAACAACTGCTTCAAGGAGTGCCAAAATTCGTCCAAACTTTTTTCGGCGGATCCCAGTCGATGGAATTTGTCATTTCTCAACTCGATCAGCTCTTCTTCCTCTTCACACGAAAGATTTGATGTCTCGTTGCTTCCAAACGGGTTGATCACCCAGTCAGATTCGTCGATAGAAAGTGATAATAATGGTGAATTGCTAATTGAAGACTTGTCAGTGTGGACATGATGTCATCAGCGTCTTTGCTCATCAACTGAGATTCGTTGACGGAAGGGAAGCATTCAAAAATACCCTTCGAAACTTTGCATTTCCATAGCGTCAGTTTTTCATCAAACGATTTCAGTTTGCATGTCGATAAGAAATGTCGGAGTTCAAAAACCCTAGCATTTTTGAATATTTTTCAAAACACTCGCGGCACACCTGGGCATCTCTCGCGACACACCAGTGTGTCGCGACACGCAGTTTGAGTACCACTGCTCTAAACGAACCAGATTGCAGTCTTCACCGTCATAGAATTCGGCTTCCCCGTCTAATGGTATTTGACACAAGATGGCATCCTATTGGCGCGCAGTTGAAATTGTGTGTCCTTCATATCCCGCGCGATCTCCTTGTAAAACACCGGGGCGTTACATAAATACCAGTACATCTGGGGACGCCTTTAACAACATTGTTAATAATAATAGTAATATTCGCTTTATTAAGGTCACGAGGACCAAAAATGTCAGCATTACAATTTACAATAAAGAAAAATGTTACAGAAAGTGACGATTATACGTAGAAAATTCAGAATAAGTTAACAAGAATAAAAGAAGTTACATCAGGGTAAATTTGCAAGAAAGGTCAATTTAACCTACGAAATATAAATGGTGTGGCAAACGGAAAATGGCGGCCATTGAAAGGCCCTATCCAAAACGCGCGCTTGATGGCGTTTCTTATAGCTTGATTGGAAATTTTGCCCCTTTGCTTAAAATATCATGTAAACAAGGAAAACATCGTTTCTTTTTATATGGACGTGCTGTTGACCGCCAACATTCGACGAAACCGGATTTTTCCTATATATAATGGGTCCAACGAGACAAGCATGGACAGAAGCGATGTATCTCTGAGTGCATCAATTTATAGGAGAGACAAACGTTCAGCAAGGGTTTTTACGTTTTTTTAGTTTTTAGATCTGGTATGAGGGCCAGAGAAAAAAACGTTTGATAGCTAGAATGTGGTAAATAAGACCATCACCTCAATCATGTTGGTATTACTGTCTAATCGTAGCTCGCGTTGCCAACTATGAAGAATTGAAGTTTCGAACGCGCGCGCTCGGTACATAGAATTCTTGAAGGTGTGGTAGAGTAGATCGGCAAATTCTGCAACAACTTTCTCTTAAGAATGCAACTACGGTGGTGTCAAGGTTCGTGTTTTGTTTGATTTGACCCGCTGGAGTTTGTTTCGTTACGCTTGCGAATGGATACGCTATTGATACGGGGTTTTTCTACGCATTAATAGAATCCTTATACAATAGAGGAAATAGATTAATGAAGCGCCATTCATTATCAACAAATTAATTAATTATCTTATAATACTTCCGTATGCCGTCCTTCCGACACGCCCATCGGTCGTCGAATCTTTGTTTCGGCTTGCCTGATCAATTCGCCGACCTCCTCTTCGTGGACGGCTGAAAAGAAGTAAAACTAAACGTAAGTGTTTTCTCCTTCCTCCAGGAGTAGCGTTGATAATTTCCCGGTGAGCCTCGCCTTTTATAAGGTCCTTGTAAATGTGACTTACGTCAGGTAGTTTAACGATGCAATCAAACAGCTGGAGAGTTGTGGCACCGGAATCGACCAACAACAGGCGTAGGCTTTTCCAGCTTAACCAAAATAGTCTTCCCCGGTTAATAGGGGCACGGTTGGTTAAGCGTGTCCACGCCTGAACAGCTGCCCTGGAAGCGACGCTTTCTTTATGTCATCTTGGTATCTAACATGACCTGTAACATCTTCTTTCCCCTTGAAGTTTATTAAACCGTGTTACCCGCCCATTTAACCAAAGTAACTGATTCATATGTGTGGAAGCGTTAAAAAACTACGAAGAGTAATCTTATCTGTTTGCAGAACGTCTTTTTAATTCTCCCTCATCGTCCCAACCATCTATAATGTTGTCGAAACTCACATACCTGGTGTTTTCTAAACCTCGCTCCAGATCGGTCCGACTTACAACATAAAACAAACCAATGCAAGGACTGGTTAACTAATGAAGAGCCATTGAAACAAGAAATATGGAAAGGTGAAAACATTATTTTTTAGTTATCGTTCACTACATCGAAAACCACGATCATCATTTATAAATCCGAATCTTTCGACTGCATTCAGTGCTGTTTATTCCATAATCGCGAAAACACGAATCCCATGAATGTACGTTTCCAAAGGATCTACTTAGGATTGATCATTCGGGCTTCAGATCTTCACACCTCAATAAAGCAACTACAATTATTAATGATTATTATTTAAAAAATACAAACCTCATTTCAGCACCGGACAGATAATAATAATAATAATAATAATTGTAGCTGCTTTATTGAGGTCACGGGGACCAAAACTTTCATCATGAAACAAGACAGTATAACAAGAACTAGATATGAAAATTGTCGTTTAGTTCCGGCTTCACCTCCTCTGGTGAAACTAAACAGCGGGACAAGTAAGGAATAATTGAATAGCGATATGCTTCCGTTTTTGTGGGTATTGCCTCCGCATTGGTCGAAGGGATTTACACGTCGATAAACTTGAATAGAGGGGATGGGAGGGGTTACTTAAAATACGAGCAGCGATTAGTAAACAATTATTGAAGTGGCGTTGACCGATGATTTTTTGAATAGAGAGAATAGGCAGACCACTAGAAAACGCGATTATTTTAAAAAACCTACGAAGGTTAAAAAAGTCAGAACATTTAAGGCCGGATTAAATTACTGTGGAACAATGTTCGTGTTTCCAGCTCCGTGAACCACGAATTTGTTAATGATGTGGAAAAAGATAACATTTCCAAAATAATTTTTTTAAAACATATTTCTAAGGCGCGGTTCTGTCAAACCGGTACCCGCTGTGTTAATCCCAATTATCCTAACGAAGGTTGTGGGTTCTTAGGGCATCTGCTTATTAATCTTTTAAACTTCAGTCAAATTTGTCACCTTTGTTTTCACTCTTTCGATTAAGCGAGCTTATTTTGGTAAATAAACTCTCATCTGTTAAACTCAAAATAGCGAACTACTAATAATCACCCAGTCAATATTAACAACGAATACTGGCGGGAGCTTAAACCAAGACTCCTGTACCGGCGAACTAAGAAACAGAGGCGACGAAATTTACCGAACACGGCATCAACATGATCACTCCATGATAACCGGCTGTTTTAAATAACGCCGAGTAATTTCGATTTTGAGCTCGAAGCGAAATTATGGAATGAAGAGATTTCAGGAGTCTCATCATCAGCTCTCAGGGAAAATTAAATTGAGATGCATTTTGATGCATTTAACAGAAGACCAATATATATCGTTTTGAAGCCAATTAATCAACCTTCCTTCAACGCCATCTTCACATAGTTGAAAAAGAATGCGGGAGCGTGAAATAGTGTAAAAACAGAGGAGAAAACTCCCTCCACGGCTTTCGCTCCGGCATCAAGTGAAAATTGGAGGGTGTGCGAAAACGTAGCCACGGCGCCTAAAGTGCATCTATTTGATTTATAAGCAAATTGGGACGGGACATCGGCAGTTATTAACGTGTCCTCCAATTTCGAGAGGAGGTGCTTCTCAATCACTTTCAACCAGGTAGATGAGTTGGCGATAGATCTATACTCCACAGGTCAAGCAGACCCATTTGCACAGCCATTGAATATTTACTTCCAGCGGAATCATTGGCCGGTTTCGGATTAGATGTTAAGCGAAATCTCTCCATTCCGAAGGAAAGAAGCATTCTCTAAACGAATGATTTTCGAGCTGGGTGACAATCGGAGAAATTTTGCGGTGACAGATTTTAAGGATCGCGGGAGGGACCCTGTCAGGACCAGCCGCTGCGGAGCTCTTGAGGCCAGCCAAAATTTGGGAGATAAAGGATTCGTGAGCGGGTAGAAAATCGCTGGAATTAAGATATCTTACGAGAGGCACCACGGAATGGTCGGCGGATTTGAAGGAATTTTCAGGGCATCAAGGTCTAGGGCACCACTTGGTAGATATTGGCGGCGGGTTCCTGTCAATCTATTAGGATTTTTCCAGAGGTCGCCAAGTTTCGATGCTCTGAACAGCTCATCTAAAAAAATTTATTAAGGCGACTTACCTCAGCTGTGATCCTGATCGAAATTGGATTAATTTCTCGATACCTATCCTGGCGACAAAGTCGTTCCTTCTTTCGCCTCAGTTGTTCCAGAAATGGATAAGAAACGATACGGAGGGTGAGGGATACATCCATGAGTGGACAATGCGTATCGTACAAAAATCGGAGATAGCTATTTAAATGGCCGATTTCTTTATCGAAGTCGGAATCCGCGTAAACTCTGAAGTCGGTTGTGGCAAGGGCATCTCTTAAATTGCACTGGTTCTGGAGGCAGTGAGAACGTATACGAAGGTTTTGAGGTTTGGGACAACGGAGATGGTTTTTGTTATCCTTGCCATATATTTTCGGTAGACTAACAACGATGCAGTGGTCCGACTGGGCTTAAAGTGCGCGTTTATTACATACATACATGGACGAATCGGACACAATTGTTGCCAAGAAGATTCTCTTCGCGTATAGGAAAATTGAATATGGTTTTAAGACCAAGTGTAAGAAGAGAGCTAATAGGCGCAGTATTAAAATCACCACAGTAAAACAAAAGATTCATCCATAATTTAAGAAATAAAAGGTATTATGCAATCATAGAACTTAGATATAGCTGTTCTGGTAGAAGATGAGGGGATATACAAGTTAAAGACTGTCACAGACTCACCCCAACACATTCAAAAGCACTAGCAGCATAGCAAAAAACCTTTTGGTTCGACATCACCCCATTAAGATTAAACGCATTCTGTTCTGACCGTAGAGAAACGAAATTCTCTGGCATAAATATGTGATCCAGATTGATGTCCCGAAGAAAGGTTTCTTGTAGACAGACCACGCCGACAGGTTTAAACTGAGGAGTTGTTAGCAGAGAGTGAAAATTATCAAATTTGTTGAGAATCGAACGTACATTAAAGGAATCAAGAGCTGAAAGTGATGTATTTGCAGGATAACGACTGCGAACAGCATTGAGCCAACCAGCTCGATGCTTCTGCTTGGTGTGAATGAGTGCTGGTTTGGGAGTGCAGCAGTTGTAGACACAAAGCCGTTGTTCTCAAGCGGTCAGTCGTTTGAAGCCGGATTATCAATGCGAAAAGCATATTGATTAATCGATGCTTTTTAAAAATAAAAAAACCCGTGAGACCGCGATTTGCACTTTAGAAAGGTCCCAGAAAGACTCGCGTCAAAGATAAAGTGTTTGCGGCATTCGGTAAGCTGTTTTCGTGAGTATTTTCATTTAATCAATGGTAAATCCATGAAATTTGTGCTTCAATTCGGTAGTTCAATTTTTGTGCAAAGTGTAGCAAAAAGGTCGATGAAGATGTTTCCAATAAATCGAAAATACATGTTTTTAATGGTGATGGTCATAAGGCCCCGCACCAAATTAATAACAGTACACGAACTTACGCATTATCCAAGTACATTATTTAGTTTCTAATTATCTTTCGCGATAAAACAATCGCCCAGTATGTTTCCGCGTGTACATTTGCCTGGTTTATGATAACCTTAAGATTAACCATGACTTCTTTTGCGCGGTCGTATGAATATGCTAGGTGTTTTCAATAGCCCTACATTCAACTATTATGAAACTTTTAAAGACGATTGCCTCGCATTTTTCACTTCAATTGCCCCTTCACCGCAGAGAGACTTTTATCATCTGCAAATTACGAAAGAAAAAGTAATATAACTGTAAAATTAAAACCAAATATTAATATTACACATATAAAGCGTATGTTAACTATTGCCATTTTCTATCTGATTACCTTATTAACGAAACTTTTGACATCAAAATTCAAAGATCTTGTTTCGAAAATAGTTTTTTTGGCGATGCTGGGTAATAACGTCCCGCAATGAAGCAGAAAAGTTCGCGCCAATCGAGGTGTCAAGTACATATTCGGATTTCTTGCAAGATGAAGATACACAAGGTTTGGCTTCTTTATTTTGATAAAAGCCTTTTAGGTGAAATCAAACGCGTCATGGGAGGGAGAACTCTTCGATACTGCGTGAATATGGCCAAGGGCCGATTAGATTTCCTTCCCCGAATGCCTCCATCAATTGTGAAGAAAATCATAAGTTATATTAATATTGAGGATATTGTCAGTCTTGGTCGATCATGCAAAATGATTTCTGAGGTTCGTTACCAGTTACATACAGATTGAATACCAAATAAAACCAAACACACACTAGAGAGCTTTGTTATTTTTTTGTTAAATAAGCCTAATTGAGACTCGCCTTGATAGATTTGTAATGACGACGACGTCTGGATGCGAATTTATATTCGGTATCACAAAGAGCCGCCAACAGATATAGTCAATGAGTTGGCACGAACATATTCCTGGAAACGAGTCTTCTTCACCAGCAAGCTCAAGCTTCAGGTATGGTTTGAGGCCATAATGGTTTATATAATTCAATAAACAACGGAAGTGATCAAAGTATACCTGTTTTAAGATGCAGATCCGACGACTTCGACTTGAAAATAGTCAACCAGCCGGCGATGAAATAATAAATGAGTTGATGACGTCTACCAGTGGAGGTAAGTGGTTTTTTGTAGCGTGCTAGTCTCAACACCGTAAAAAACTCTTTTTGAAGAAAAAACAACAGAATCCGACCGAGTACCAACCAAAAGTTCAAAAGAATCCAAGACTACAGGATTAACGGATATTTATTCAGTTCATTAAAAGGATCTCAACGCTTACCTGTAAACCCTCCAAAATACCAGTTCGACGTTTTTCTTGCTATTGTTTTTACGCATATGCAGGAAAGGAGCCATTTGAACAGCCTTCCTTATAAATAAATACATTATTGTCCACGGAAGTGATTTTATCAAGGGAAATCGGCCGTTTTTTATGTCTATGAATTTGTAGTCTTTGAAAATACCAGCGTCCTTACACGTATAATCGATCCTTTAATATGTATCAAAATACTGAATAATTACGGAATCATGCATCCGACTTTGCGTGTGCCGTTTCATTCAGAAATGATGATATTTTTAAGTTCCGGTATTTATAACACTATAAAGTAATTTGTGTCTTAGGGAACAAGCATGTACGTAGAAAGAGTTCCGCGTTCACTTAAACAATATAAATCAGCAGGATTATGATTCCACTTCAACATGATAGTATCGTAGAATCCAAACGTGCAGTTTGCCGATCCATGCAACAACAAGACCCAACAGGAGAACTATTGCGTAGAACCAGATCGCGAGGTACGCCAGATCCCATAGGCTCGGCAAATTAACCGCTAGTAGAGCCTCTCTGTCGAGCTTGCGAAAAACGTCGGGCAGGATTGTGTGGGTGGCCTCCTCGGGCCCAACGTTCAACCAATCGTCGACTGCCAGTGGGTCCGACATTGGTTCATTGAGTTCGTCCTCTTTGAGAGAAGTCGTTGCGCCCGGGGGTGAAACCTCTGCGCTCAGCTTGCAAAGTGAAAGCGATGTTTGGAGGGTGTCTTTGATCTCTTTGGTGATAGAATTCTTGACCGCATCGTCATCCTGAAATAGGCAACAGCAGGTTCCCCTGAGACAACTCGGTGGGCCACGTAATGCCATGTCCACAACTGGGGTTGCCAATGGGATATCAACTCACCGAATTTAGGTCACAGACCCTGTACCGCACCTTTCGGCTTGGACCCTGGCAAACCTGGCCGGGTGCGTAGACGTTACACTCTCTGGTGCATTCCTGGTAGGCATGCTTGAAGCAGACCTCAATCGGTTTCGGCCAATTGCAGAGGCCCCACATACTCCATGTGGACCAATAGGGTTCGGGAGGGGGGTCCTCGCAGTTCTTACCCGAGTAGCCCGGTGGGCAGATGCATTGATAGTCCAGGGGATCCCCCGACTTCTCATCCTGTTCGCAACGCCCACCAAACCGACAGGGTCCAGTGCCGGAATCGCCGCTCTTACAGGCCGGCTTGGGAATACAAACTGGTTCGATGGGACTCTTTGGGTTGTGCGTGCGAGGCGGACATTTGCACCTACAGATATTGATTATTTGTGTTTGTCTGTGTGCTCGTAAGCTACTTGAATCCATTGTACGGGTCCTCCGGGGTTCGGACGCACGTGAACGGCTTGCACGTTTTGACCCCATCACCGGTGGCACAGGGGTCAACGTCGATGTCGCACAACTCACCCCCGAAAGCCGGTAGACACTTGCAAACAAATAGCTTCACGTCCTCCTCATCATCGTCCTCATCTATTCCATTCTTCTTGTCAGAATCAGGTTGCACGGCCTTCTGACATTCTCCACCGTTCATGCAGGGGTTGCCGCCACCACAAGCAAAGTCAGCCATATCCTCGACACATGTCTCTTGAACCCGGTCGTACTAAACTCGGACAGTTTAAAATATTCAGTAAAGAAGGAGAGTATGTACCTTCACAGTAGCGGTGTTAGTTATGGATTTGACCATTTAATGGAAGCTATTATGGGCCTTTCAGGGCATATTCATTATAATTCAACAACGGGTGTAAGGTGCCTTGTGGGTGTTCGAGAATTTTAGGCAAGGAGTAATCCACACAAATCTTCTACAGTTTATAAGACCCACTTGAATTATTTGGGCGCGCGTTATGGATGGGGCCGTTCAATGGCCACCATTACGCGTTTTCCAAATTTTATATACTTTGAGGATTTCTTTTGCATTTCATGCAACTTTACCTTGTCGTTATTTCCTGTATTTGTGTTAACATATTCTTGTTGTTAAATTTTAATGCTGAAATTCGTGGTCCTCGTGATCTTAATAAAGCTAATATCATTATTTATTATTATTATAACTGAATGGACGATAGGTGAATGAACAAGCGGATGAAAAGATTTATGGATCACTATTTTTTGGCTCTCATTCTATATAAAATTGTCATTTTCTTTCTCGAAAACCAATATCTACTTAAAGCGCAGAATTTTAGTCCTCAGAAGAATGGTGCCCCTCTTTGAGTTGCTGATCGCCCACGGTTTTTTGACGCACCTACAAAGAAGCCGCTGCCACAGAATGCAAAACGTGAACTTACGTTAGCCAGTGCTGTTGAAATGGAAGCGGTCAACACAAGAAATCACCTATCAGCTTTCCAGGCACCGAAGCGCGTCTGTTAGTATAAAATAGCACTTCTAAACCACCGGCATGGCACCAATAGTTTGGTATTTGCAGCACGTCCACATTCCAGTTCTGCCAATTCAGAAAGGCGTGGCGGGATTAAGCAAGGTCCAATGAAATTCGAGTCAATCAGTGGCAAATGTCCCCTACTGAAGCCAAAAAAGGCTCCGCTTGCATTCACTCGTGTAGCTACAACGGAGCACACAGTCGCCTACCGTGTAAAATGGCTCGCAGATGCAGAATGGCACCTTGGCGGCCGCGACTTGGGCGTCGAAGGCGTTACCCAGGAGCTCCTTATTGTCGGCAAAGAGCTTGAAGAAGGCGATTGGTAGTCTGTTTGGCCGTGGGATCATAGCATGCCAGCGTTTGAAGTCGTCGGAGAGCGTGATGACCGCCGCTGGCTCCTTGTCCGGGCTGTAGGTCTTGAGCTCCTCGGGAATGTAGGTTCCACAGATGCCGATGGAGAACTCTGCTCGGTCGCAGAACTTGGACCCCCTTTGGCGACAGACATCGGGGCAGTTGAGGTGAGTGTCCAGACCACGCACACATAGACCCATCCTGACATAAATGCAATGGAAACATGAAGCCAGCGGTTCAGTGACTTGCTCTGTTGTCCCCAATTTATCTAAGTGGTTGGTGTAGTAATGGGGTAGTCGGTGGTGTTGTGTGTGACTGTGGATTAAGTATATTGTTGACTCGGCGTGGTAAGGTTGAGTTCAGCATCACATGTGCCTCGAACGGCCTGGAGCACCGCTGAAGAGAAGGACTTCCAAATATCCAATGTTTCGAGGTGGTAGGAACGACAACTGATGAGACGTTGGTGTGAGCTATGATCTACTTTTATTCCTGTTATTTTAATAACAGAAAAGCAAAGAAAACTACCTAGAATTAAACTTCCATTCAGAACGTCTCAATTGTGATCGATTAATATGGAGACGAAAACAGTACTAATTAAGAATAGTTTGAGTGGGGATAGGACACCCCAAAAGCCATTAATGGCTGCAAGAATCTCCAATTTGCTGTAATTTTCCAACAATGTCATAATGCAGTCATATTTTACGTTAATTATTATCAATATTATTATTTTTTTTAAATAATCATATTTAAATCGTATTTTAAGCACTTTAAAACACACCGATAAATCACGTCAAGAATACCACGGACGCCGTTGGTATTTCTCGAGAGATCGCGATCATAGTCGTCGCGAACCCAGTCCAGGTTGTTGAAGAGTTCACAGTTCTGACGCATCATCAGCTGGCTCCCAAGGCCGTCCAGGGGCTCCTTAATGACCTCAATGATCATTCTTGAGTAGTGCTCGTGGGTCAGGATGGACGCTGGCGGGAGGTGCTCAGCTAACACGCGATCCGTCATATCACGGCCTGATATTTTGGCCAAATAAAACGTCTTGGCAGCCTCCTCGATGTACTTGACCCTCTGGGTTTGCAGATTTGAAACACCCTGGCATTTCCAGAAAAGATTAAGCGGATAAAATCCCTGCTCAATGTCGTACACTGAGTTACAAATAGCACAGACGGAGGCGTAAATGAACAAGACGATTATCCGTCGGTTTATCCCTCTCATTTCTGGAATTATCGATCGTTCAATGTCATTCAAATAATTTCGCTGAATTTGAGAAGCAGTCGTAATCAATAGAGGTTCCATTCATTGTTTATGGCAAATTGCTCATCAATCCCCAAAGACAGAAAAAAGCTGAACACTGATGCGGCGGAATAAAATCAATTTACTATTGACAGGATTAAGATAAGGCCTTGTAAAATGTAAAAATACTGTACACAATTCATGGATAAAATAGCGAGTAAAACTAAGAAGCAGGGGCGGTGGTGCCGGCCTTCGGAGGCGTCCACCGAAGACACGCTGGATCCAGTTCGATGGGCAGACTGACGGGACGCCCTCCTCCACCGCTATTGCCGTCTACTGAGAGAAGACGGCTCTGGGTTCGCTGGGCCGATCGCGAGACGTAGTCCTGCAAGGCGCGGCTGCTTATCTCAATGTGGCGGCCATGACGCCAGTACTTGATGGCCTGGTGGGAGTGGAGGGTCCAGATGATGTCGTCGGGGGTGATGCATGTCGAGACGCTGAAAAAACCCTGTGCAAGTCACAAGTGTCTCCACGCTGTTGCTAATTGGCCTAGGGCCTTTTTACAACCGACGACATTTTTTTACAATTTGCTGTTCAGATTTTTACAATGCGATTTTGTAAATCAACAACCATGGAATAAGCGTCGGGTTAACTCCTGCATACTCCTCGGTTGGTTTGCCCGCAAACGGGAGATAGTTTCCATTTTTCGTGCGGTAAGGATGACTGTTGAGGAAAACGGTTATTCACCAATATGAATTTTCACGAGACCAGCTCCAATGTTTGTCTCTCTCTCTCTCTCCCGCTCCCCGTCCAATAGCAGAGACAAACATAGTTTTCACGTGCAATACCGCCACCACTCCATGCGTCTGTGTTTCTCTTATGAACCAGAACCGAACGATTTCGCCCTCGTAACCTTAATAGAACAATGAAAGTGATTACGTGAAATAGATAGAGTAAAACTCGGCACTGATGCGATGGGTAAACGGCTGTTGCATTGGAGAAAGATCGCGTTGTACCAAAATCGAAGGCAAATTGTAAAACAAGGATATATGCCATGAGCATGTAGTGACCTGGCAAGCCACAACGGTCACTTATTCTACTTATTTCGCTATTTGTGCGTATGTTACCTAATCTTGGGATTTCGATTGAACGATCATCATTTCTTCGTTCTTATTTACTCATGTTCGATGAAATGCCATCATTTCTACTTATTCGAAATTTACTCAAGTCCCTACCCTACAGATGCGATCTAACTTGAAAACACACTCGAACAGGTGATTCAGAGAGGAGTCTCCTCGACACGCGCATGCGTCTCACAAACGCGCCTTGTCGGCACTGGTAAGGCTTTTGAAATAATAATAAACCGCATTATTAATTCCGACCTCCGTCTATGGCCATCGAGTCATTTTGATAGTGTCCCACGACTACATTACCAACTCCTCAAGCTTACAAGGGGGTACTTTGTGTGAATAGCCAGAAGAAACCAAACCTATCAGAGCGTAAGACCCGTAATACTAGATGTAGCAAGAATGGTAAGTCCAAGTAAATCACCAGTACTTCTAGCTGTATCCTGCTGGACGCTGGGGGCGCCAATTACTCACACAATTGCTCACCTTATTTCCTCTATGGAGCTGTCCTCGTAGTCAAGGAGGTACCTGAAGATGACGGCCTCCCAGTAACTTTTGTAGCTGAGTCTGCCAAGGTCGGAAAGCGGTTTTTCTGGAGAGCCAATCATACCCTCGAGTTTCGCCAACTCATAGCCTGAAAACGACAAAGTAGATTTATGGATCGTCAATGTTCCCCCTCAACCTCTCTAATCCTCTTCTTGAATGAACTCAAACAGATGCCCAAATAAAAAGCGTCACAATAGGGCTAGAACTTGTGCGGCTAACCGGGAGCTTCAACTCTACGCGAGTTTCCTGTTCCTCACAGCATGGTTAGGGGATCCCGGTAGACTGGGTTAAGAAGACCACTACCAGATCCAGCGGCAAAAAAGCGGTTCTGCTCTACCACCTAGATTTCTGATGCCTTGCAGGACGAATTTAATTGCGCAAGGGATACATATTCCCTCCCAGATCAAAAGCCGGAAAACCGACTGGCGTGACGAGCTCTAACAACGAAATATGCAGACGCATTGAAGCTGTTAACCCTTCTACAACGCCGTCGGCTGCAGTGGTTGTTCGCCCACGTTTTCCGCCGTCCAGACCCTCCACGTTTCGCCGCCACCATGCGCAGGCTGGCGTTGCTGCAACCAAAAAGCGTGACCGCCACACGTAGGCGGCCACAATCCGGGATATTCGCGAAGCTGGCTTATCCTCTGGCAGGAGATAGGCGTGCAGCTATTGCACCAACCCAAGCATCAATGAAGCCGGCTAGCAAACAACGAAGATTCTCGACCAACACTCTTCTAAATAACTATTTCCACTGTTTCTTATTTTTAATAATAAGGGGGCGGTGTGTTAGACATTTATTAACGTTGTCTGGATTATGAAAGCACCAATTGAACACATAGAGCACTAATTCTGATAAAATAAGGTTTACCGCACGAGTATTTTTGGGGATTTTCTTACTCAAACTAATCAGAAATTTCCCATAGCCTTTTCGCTGGAACGGCGGCAGCGTGAGGATGCAGGCAAGGTTGTTATTTTCCACGGAGACCCGCTCCTTCGAGAAGTAACCGACGATGTGGCGACCGGAGGTGTCGCACTCACACAAGACGTAGAAGTTGAATGGGCTGACATCGTAATAGAGGGTTTTGTGGTCCAGAAAAAGCTTGGCCAACAGACACAGATTCTGACAGTAGAGCTAAGAGCAATATTAAACAAAACGGTTAGTTTAAACTTAACCCATCCCGCCACCTAATCCCGACAACGGCCGATGACTTAATTTCGATCATTTTTCATCGTCTTTACCTCCGCTAGTCATAACTGATATTCGGAGGGAGTAGTTTTACCTCCGAAAGGGTGAATCGATCATATGGCGCTCCCTAGACACAGCGGTAAACGTCTGGTGTGGGCTTTACGTGAGTAGAAGTGTGATCCTTACCTTACACTTGGAGCCATTGATTTCAAAGACGCTGACGTTATCTTTGCGGTAGATCTCGCGCCCCGGCGGTTGGCGCTGGCGGCACTCGTGAAGCATGTGACGGACCCAGTTTTTTTCCAGCTTCATGTATTTGAGGCAGTACTCGCAGATCCAGAGGTACTTAAGTCGCTTGTACTCTTCTGGGTAAGGGGAGAAGTACCACGTGCCGATCTCATACTTCCCGAAACGGATGTGATCGATAAATTTGACGCGGGTAAACTCCTGGTGCTCGCGCTCTAGACGTTGAGTAACATCATCAGAGGGATCAAGTTCCTGGCGGGAAGAACACGCAAGGTATCTCGTCATTTGTTGCCAGTATCATAGTTTATGCTTCTTGGGTTTGTGCAGCGGCAGACAAAAACAAGACACAAAACATGATACGCGGTTGTCTTACTGACAAGCCGTATTTATCTGCATAATGCATTTATCCACAGTGAAATTATTGGCTGTTGTGTTTTATATAGCATTTAAAATTCGGTTACTAATATAACATATTCGATACCTCGGAAATTAAACTTTAGGGAACAGTAACACTCACAGACAATGCATGATTCATTTCTTCGTAGCGTCGTTTCTGATTCCGTGTCAATCGACCCTCTTTTTGTCCGGGAACACTTAAAACACCATCGGGAGACGAGGAGCCTGGCAACTTTGAGGCGATATCGATTCTCTCTACAGTAACCCACTCGTCAAGGCGGCGATCAACTTGATAGAAAAATAGTTGAATAAAAAAAGTTTTGACTTACAACCGGCATAGTGAACAAAGTATTCCGGCCTCCCAGCATCCGTAAGGCGAGTTTCAATTATTGATGCAGTATCTAATAAAACGGGCAAATTAAGAATATTTTCGACATACATGAACGACCATTGTTGCGTTGAATTTTAAAATAGTCTCCAACATCGATATCCGCGATTTCCGGCATTAGGGTATTAAAAACTACAAGAATAACGGCGGTGAAAACCAAATGCACGTGAATATTATCAAAGATAATGTGGGAATATCTGTACGCCTATTTCAGTGGAGGAAGTGATAGAAAAAAACGTGATATCGTAGATTTTTGACAAAGGAAATCAAAGTTATTAGTGGTATAAATGTGAAATAAACTGCTTCCAATTTATTAATCAAAACACGCTGTTGAAAAATGCGCCTGTTTTACCAAAAACCAAATCAAAGATAATAATAATAATAATTGTAGTGGCTTTATTGAGGTCACGAGAACCAAAACTTTCAGCAGTAAAAATAGGCAATATTTCAAGTATTCGATGTGAAAATTGTCTTTTAGTTTCTGTTTCACCTGCTCTGGTGATACTAAAAATCGGGACAAATAGGGAATGACCGAATTGCGATATGCCGCTGTGTGACGCTGTTCCAATTGTGGGGTTCTGACCTAAGAAATATTACACCTTCGCTGGAGGTTTTGTAACGGTAATCGTAGTACATGGATACACATCCCAGGCAGCCATAATGAGGAGACGCATTGAAATGAAAGGAATGGATATAATGATGCAAACAGTTATAAATGGATAAAGAGGTAATATAGACTTAGGGTACAAATGGGATGGGTCTTCAAAACGGGTAAACTACGATGCTGGTTTGGAAAGGGAGGAAGTTGCTCTAGTCTCGGCGACTGTGGATGAAGGCGGCTGTGTCCTTGTGAAATCCAGTGCGAGGCATCCTGTATTGGAGGGAGAGTGTTTGGTCTCACTCTAGATGAACCAGATTGCAGTCTTCGCCGTCATAGAAAACGGCCACAGCGTCTGAAGGTGGATGACACGAGGTCGCGTCCTATTGGCGCGCCGAAGACATTGTGCTCCTTCATATCCCGCGCTATGTTCTGGTAAAACACCGGGGCGTTACAGCTGTTCTTGTTGGTATTGAGCGGTATAGTCTACGCATTGGTCGAAGAGATTTCCATTCAGATAAACTGGGATAGAGGGGATGGGAGGGGTCACTTAAAATACGAGCAGCGATTAGTGAACAATTATTGAAGTGGCGTTGAACGATGATTTCTTGAATAGGGAGAATAGGCAGACCACTAGAAAACGGGATTATTTTAAAAAGTCTATGAAGGGTTAACAAGTCAGAACATTTAAGGCCGGGGAAAATTATTGGAGAACAATATACAATAAGGGGAATTATACAGGCATGGACAAAGGTTTTTATGTGGCTATAGCTTAAGCCAAGTCTCCAGAACCGACGAACTAGGAAGCAGATTCGACGGCATTTACGAAAGACGGCATCCACGTGATTACTCCATGATAACCGACTGTTAAAAATAACGCCGAGGAATTTATAATTTGAGCTCGAGGCGAAATTATGGAGTGACGGGATTTCGGGAGTGTCAACAGCGGCTGTCATGGAAAATGTAATAAAGATGAATTTTGATGCATTCAGCAAAAGACAATTCTCCGAAGACCACTCGAGTACCTCAGTGACTGCCTGCCCGAGCTGTTGAGAATCACCATCCGTCTTGCATGCATGGCCATCGAATCCATATTTAATTAATCAGAAATCGATATAACATCCTTTCAAAATGATAAATACCTTATTTTATTTAAAAAACATATCGTATGAACAAAACATACGAGAACGATATTATTTTAATGGTTGTTTTGTTTATTCTCATCAATTGCTGTGAGTTTTTCTGCCGAACGTTCGCTGTTGTGGTTAAGAATGTAAGTATGCTCTTTTATATTAATTCCCTTTTTAGGAGTAAATTAGAGTGCAAGTATCATAAATATGCTGCTCTTATTGAGGATTCACATGCCGGTGACATGGTTTGCTCTCTTTGCGGCCTCGTTGTTGCTGACAGAGTTATCGACGTAGGATCTGAATGGCGAACGTTTTCGAATGATGCCAATGCAAAGGATATGTCTCGTGTTGGTGCATCCGAAAATCCTCTTCTAAACGGAAGTGATTTATCAACTATGATCAGCGGCCCATCTTATTCGGATTCACGACATCTCGATGAGCAAGGCCGACCCCTTTATCGTAATCGCCGCAATGTGTCCGGGTCTGATCGTGCACTGATAACAGCATTCAAAGAAATAAGCCAGATGGCCGAGCGCCTTTATCTTCCTAAAAGCATATCAGTAAGTTATACAGCATACAAAGTCTGGTTAATTGAACGTATCTTGACAAGCTGTGTTTTGTAAATGGTTGGGAATTAGAACTCCAACAGACAGTTTTTTCGTTTGTCTAGGATCACGCAAATTTACTATTTAAGCAAGTTTACGAGACTCGAAATCTTCGAGGGAGAAGCAATGACGCGGTTTCTACTGCTTGTCTCTACATGGCATGTCGCCAAGTTGGGGTGCCCCGGACCTTCAAGGGTAATACCCTATCTGTGTATATTCCCAATAGAAAAAACTACGGATACTTGTGGAACTTTCTGTTTTTTCGCAATCGTTAAATTTCAATGATTGTCCTAAGCTTGTAATCTTCCCATTCACAGAAGTGTGTGCGGTGTCTCGCGTCCCCAAGAAAGAGATTGGTAAGGTCTTCAAAAAGATTCTGAAAATCCTGGAAACAAACGTGGCATCCGTTTCGGTTGAGGACTTCATGTCCCGCTTCTGTGCTAATCTCAACCTGCCAATCTCAGTGCAGCAGTTGGCCAACGTGGTTGCTCGCCGCGCCCTTAATTTCAATCTGGTGTCTGGTCGCAGTCCCGTCTCGGTAGCGGCAACGGCCATCTACATGGCGTCCATTGCGCTCGGGTGCCGCAAAGATAAAAAGGGTAAGACGAGGGACCTGCTCTTTTGTTATTTTTCCAGAGATGGATTTTAAAACTTATTGTTGGTGTTTTTCTGTGCAATACGTAGCTGGAAATTGCACGGGTGTCGCCATGTATAAATAATCAAGTTCGATGTATGGGGGTACCAGGGGAGAGTAGTACATCGAGTCGTGTGATCTCCTTGACTTGAGTGGCTATCTACAGCTAAAGGATGAACTGGCTTCGTGGGACTCATTTGCTCGTGAATGGCGATCGGAACCCAGATTGTGTTCGAATCCGTCGCAACTTTGCGCGGGTTCGTGGGGGCTTGCCATGACGTTTCTCGGGAATATGTGTACAAGTGGGGTCCCCAGTTAGTTCAAGTTGATTAATAATAAGGTTAATCGCTTAAGTAAGGTAACAAAGACCAGAGCTTGAGTGCAGTGTATTGATCACATTGATTGGTTCTATTTCAAGTGCATAATCAAGGTGAAATATGTGTACATAGTAAATGGTTTTTTTCCAAAACCGCGGGTGTTTTAATTATGGATATTCGTTCTCCAAGCACGTTTTAATGCAGCCGGTTGTCTACCGTTGATAATAAAGTTTGCATGAAGAGTCTTGCGAATAATGAGCCGGTTTTTAAAACATTTACATTAAGAGTTTTGGGGTAAATTTACTGGTGACGTCACATGGCTATTGGTCGAGTTGCACCGCTATCCAGTCAGGTACATCTTGCAAGGCTACATGATCCCAGTGGGGGAACACAACCGCCTGTCTGGTTTTTGAATGTTGGAATAGAACGTCGCCCAGTCCACCAATATATGCCTGCAAATGACCCGATTACTCATCGAGACGTTGATTTACCGGCTTCCCACATCTTGCTTAGCCCTGCTGTCGGTTGGTTCACCGTGCTGTGATCGTATGCGGAAAGCAACTCGCACACGTGACAGTCTAGTTCCAGGTTGAGCCATGGGTGTCGTTGTAAACAGAACCGGATCACTATCTGGCCTCGTGGGTGGTTGCGATCAGCGACATCCTTGAAGCCGGCTCATCCTCGGGAAAGGTCTAGCCGCCCGAACGAAGAGAAGAGAAAGACGACTAGAGTATCGCTCAAACCTGGTACTCTATGCACCCCTGGCACATGTTTTAAAACGATTCTTCGGTGACGGTGTGCGTTGTTAGTGATCGTTCTTAACTCTTCATAACTGTAAATGTTTTCCAGAAATCGGCGATGTTGCGGGTTGTGCGGAGGCAACGATTACCCAGACGTACCGCGCCATGCAACCTAGGGCAACCGAACTCTTTCCCGACGACGTTCATCTGGCTGTGCACCCCGAAAAGTTTCCCGCTTGATGCATGTGACATCTCTTGTTCGATTTAACCCGTTTTGTAAAAGATTTGCACTTCCTGTACTCCCATTCTTCTTCTTGCAATTAACACCTATGCCTGATTAATGGCATGCAATGTGTTTATTCTGTACAAAATACATCTTCGGCGACACCCTTGAGGTCGGCTTATCCTTCACTGGCGGACACACGTCGATTTGGGTCTTTATAGTGGTAATTTATGGAAATCTTAAACATGCGTTGCTTTTCACTGCTCGTTGAATAGCCCTTGGTAATTTCTGTGTACGTCATTTCCAGACAACGCAAAATCTGTGCTATAACAACGACGTGTAGGTGTATGCTGCCTATGTGGTGATATGACATTTTTGTCAGGTTTCTGTCTTAAAATTGGGGTAAATGGCCAATGGGTCTTTTTGCTGGATGATATTGGCTTATACGGCAGTCATGCGTCTCGGATCAATCGATAATTCGGCGCGTTTAATGAAGGGCCTTGTTGTTGGTACTTCGGTAGGGAGCAGACATGCCAAAATTCAGGACTTCAAATGACCCACAATGTATATTTATTAAAGAGGGAAACTATACAAAAATGTAGTGACGCTGTGGGAGATTGAAGGTTATCAGTGGACTTTACTGCGTTTCAGCCATCATCTCGCTCAAAACTTCACGTCCAATGGATGAACCCCAAGATAATTTACCAAGTAGCAAAGAGAAACTGGGAAAAACATAATTTTGTGGGGTCCTCAAAGGCGATCTCTGTTGTGAGTTGTTCTCGAAATTGTACGAATTCAAGAAAGGGACACCGAAGTGGATATATTTTGGGATATGCACGTCTTCGCTGGTCCGCGACGCAGAAATTCCGTGGGTCCCGTGGTCGTTATTTAATTGGTGGCTCCTGGTGTGTCCGTGTCATGTTGGCGAGACCGGGGATCGCTTAAACAGCTCCCAGAATGGGGGCCAGAAAGTTGGTCGGATGTTTAACGACACCTCAGATCTCGTGCTGCCCTCAACGACCTTCTTTCTCATGACGTATATAAGTAAAAATTGAAAACGAAGTACGCCGATGTCGAAGATCGAGCCGAAGTGCACTTTGTCCCAATTTAGAATTGGCCAAACTGCCAGATATCCATAAAATTTGACGTAGCAGTCTGCGATAAAGAGTTTATCGCACGATATAGATGAACAACGGAAGTGGCAGAGGGTCGAATGGTATCTGGCTCATTTTGGTAATGTCGAAGGGAAATAACAGGGGAGGACGTCGTCGGCTCTTTCTCCTCAGCCGAAGAGGGAATAACGGGGAACTGGTTCCTGATCCGCATCTCGTTCTGCATTACTGACATTGAAACTGTCAGTTGTGAAACGGCATCGCAGAGTCGTTCCACGTTTGACGGTGTACTGTCGTCGTCTTTTATGACAGTAGACGAGGGAGGCGGTTGACGGTTTCTAGTCAACATCGTAGATGAGACGGCCCTTCTAGGCAGGATCTTTCTAATATTTCGAGCCGGAGGTTTCGACATACTCTTGATATAAAACACAGAGAAAAATTCGGCAGAACCTGTTCGCGGCACGAGGATAGATAAAAGTCCCAGTTTCGATAGCGCTCTAGTATCATTAAAACAAAACCCCATTATTCTAGACTGAAAACCAACTACTACAAAACGATTGGAATTTTATTGGAAGTTTTAACAGGACATTATTTGATAATTAAATAGGAGAGTTTTTCGTCTACACCACTTCCCCTCCGACGAGACCCCCCTTCTATCCTCGCCGATCATGCTTCGTCGGCCTATTCTGAAAAGTAGGGTTCCCGATCTCCCCCGGCTTCGACCTTGACGGTGTTGACTTGTCCTGTAGGGGAAAGCATGCGTTATATAAGCATGCCTCTACAAGTAGTCTAATTTCTTAAATTTAATTTCACAGGAGAACTAGTAAACGATGATTTGCAAATAATTGTTGTAGAAAATCGCATTTCCGAAATGTAATAATCAAACCGACAATGCCAGCAGACAATGTCGTTGGTTGCTTAATGGAAATTGTCAAAGGTAGTGATCTATGGATTATCTACGGAACCATTCTTAATTGTTAAAAGAAACGCAACAACTAATAATAATTTCAATAATTTTAGAAAGAGAAATGCCACAGCTACCAAGGAAGATAGTGTTTTTGAGCCTTTTTAACCAAAGCTGAAAATATACCAATGTCTATGGGAATAAAACTTATTCAATACGATAAATAAATCGTTTGCATAAAAATATAACAAAAACGGTATCAGCATGACAATTTCAGGGCAAACGTTTTACCGAGAATCGAGTGAAATGAACTTTATATGAAGAAGTCGATATATGGCATCGACAACACCTTGCAGTTTCGTTCAACGGTCAAATTATCATTTATTATTCTTAAATTTAATATTTCATTTGATTTTATCCAAACTTCCAATGCATAAACGAAAGAACCATGGAACGTATTATCATCTTATATATCATTGGTTTGACGTTAGTCCATTAAGCGGTTGTCGGTTTGTAAGCGTGTGTATTTTTAGGCGGAATGACTGAAGGTAATCCATGATCAATGTTTTCGTATTCTTATTGTCATACATTATATTAACTATCGTATGCAAATAAAATTATTATTATTTTTTTTTAATTTACGACTCCATCGTTATATAATTTAGCCCAATTAGGAATTCATTGTTAATGTTAATCATATTCCGAAAGATAGCGCATGCCTTCATAATAATATTCCTGATTATCGAAAGTTTATTGCCTTTTTATTTTTATTTGCCAATCGTAGTTTTGCACTAGTCACGTATTTCGAGTCTAGTTTAGTACCCTTTATATACCTTGAGGGTTTGATTTGTTTTCTTTCAAATGTACCTAGCTGTTGTTTTCTCTTTTCGTGTTAATTTATTCTTGTTGTAAATTTTAATGCGGAAGGTTTTGATCTTACTAAGCTTTACAAAGCGAATACCATTATTATTATTGCTGGGTTTATACTTGTTTTTTTGACAAAAATATTGTTGCAATGATTTGCAGACATTGTTGTCTTGTGAATTTTCATACTATACTTTCGCATGAGTCCTTTTGAAGGGCATATCTAGGTTTTGGGTGATGTGATTTTCATACATGTGTATTTGACAGATTCGAAATCAAGATCACCGTCTCCTGATCGTGAAGAGAATAGAGTAACCGTTGTTTTGATGTTTATGTGCGCGGCCTGTTTAGAAGCAATTGCTCAGCTTCACGTCAGAAACAGCTGAAAGATTGGTGCAAAAGGCCAATCTCCTACGGGAAAACAACGTAGCTGCTAAAAACTGGCCAGATGAACGCTTCTTCACGAAGAAAGACTCAACTCTCAAGAAGAACACGGCATTTGTCAAAAAGATTGTAAGCCCGGTTGTTTTAGCTCGATTATAATTTTTACATTTATCAGCGGAATTTCACAGACAGTGCAAAAGAATCATTACGGGCCGATTTCGAGGGATTAAACCTATCCAAATATGTTGGAGAGGTCGCATCAGCAATAACGGAAACCAAAATAAAGATATCAGATATTGCCTTTATGTTGGAACTTTGTTCTCTCATGTTCCGCCGCTATTCTGAATTTGGGTCGCAGCTCCTTGACACCTGGAAAAAGATGTTCTCTCAGCAGAAGATCGAAAAGGTTAGTCCTCAAACAGTGTGTATTCTTTGCATTGATTCGTTTCATAACCTGATGCTTCCTTCTTTTAAGTCACCGAACCTTTCAAAATTGCGAATCGATTTAGTTTTCTTCGCGGACCTCATAACTGTGGGAGTACTGCCTGAGTCGGACAGCGTGCGTCTGCTTGCGATCCAGTTGACTCAGTTGACTAGTGGAGATAAGGAGAGCTTTAATAATATTGGCCTCGTCACCAGCTTCGTCAAGCATTGCGGTGACGATTGGGCCGGTCTCATTCCGAGAAAATATACGTACGTTTATTTTGTATGTATTATGCAGTCGTTTGCGTGTGGTCGAACATACATTGCTTCTGAATCGATAAGATACTGACTCATAAAACGTCGGTCTGTAATTGTTGGCTGCATTCTGTCGAGCTACTCAACAGTTGATCGACGTGTTGGACCCATAGCATAACCTTCCTTTCCATCTCTGAAATGAGCTGTCCCACGGCGTCGCGAAGGAGGTGTTCCTGTGGCTGCTGTTTGCCTGATGCGAGGCGGATAATACAAAAGAGCTTCCCGAATTCCCCAATGTTAAAAGCAGTCTCCATGTTTCCTGCAACCTCAGACAAATAGTTGTTGCGGTCTAGTCTCGCCAAACACGTCGCTTGTCGTTTAAGGTATTGGAAGTTGGGCCTCTCTGGCCATCGCAGATAGCTCAAGAGTGTTGTTAGTTATCCCTAGTTTGGCTTCGGATGATTGTTGCACAGACCTTTCGATTGATTGTCACTGCTGGCCGACAAATTGCTGCTCGCGGGGTTACGCGAAGCGATGACATCGGATAGGGTTTGGTTAGGTCTGGTCAAGTGAAGCGACGTTCGCAGGTTTGGCGGCGCTGTTTATTCTGTGGCGGCTGCTATGCGTATCTCCTGAAGCTTTGTAGTGTGTAACAAAATATCCGAACGGTCATTTATAACTAAAACTTGTCGGTTTCCTAGGCTTCTTGGAAAGACCTTTGGAACCAACATTCGTAGGTCGACCTTCCTCACGAAGGAGCGCAAGACCAAGTGTCGCAGCCTCTTCCACGACTACTACGCTGCAGCCCTAGAGCGCCTTCTGGCTATGGCCAAAGAGGCGCGTCGTCTCCTCGCATCTAATCGGCACCAAATGTTCACCAAGGGCGAGTTGCACCCCGAGCGTCGTGAGAAGGCCGAGCAGATGACTGCCGCCTTCAAGAAGTTCCACGAGGCCGTCACAGCTCTCGCGGACATTGCAGACAAGGACGCACCGCCTCCTTTTTCGGAAATTCTCGATGGTGAGTTTTTCGAAATGCCATCATCAATTGGCCTAACCCGAGTCTCCTGTCTTCACCTCTGAGAGAAGAGGGGATCGTGCTGTATTGGGGGTTGAAAAAAACGCAACGTCATATGAAACAATATAGTTTAAGTGAGCGGCAGAGAATGCTGCTGCCTCTCAATATGGATGAGTGAGTCGACACAGTTAGAAAGACGGTCCACCAACGGCGTACAAATCCGTGGGGCCGCACCGAGATAAGCCTCCAGACAAAGGTTCGTGTCTACCGCACTGCAATCCGCCCCATTCAATCACTGGCGTCAACGACGAATCTCCAAACAGATAGGTTTTACCAGTTACTGGGAAAACAAGCCGCCGAACTTTATACCGCGTCGTCGGTTGCATTGGTTTGGCCACGGTTTGTGGCGAACAGACGCGGAGCTCTGTTACCTCTGTCTTTCGCCGCCACCATGTCCCGGATGGCGTTTCAGGAACGGCGGACAACTATACGCGTCCAAGAACCCTAATTTGCGAGGCAATGATCCACTGGAGGGCAAACAGGTTCCATTCAATTGATCGGAAATATGCTTGCAGTTGGCGTCCCAAATGCCACCCCTGGTTTGCTTAACCCGGCACCATCGAACTGAACACTTTGATCGGTACCGTCAAAGCAGGCATGGAGCGCTTGGGATTGCAGTCTGTCTACCGAATGCGTCGATGGAACCATAATTTGACCACAATCTGCTTTGACCAGGCCACTAACACTACCGCAAGGGGTTCACTATTCTCACTCACCTCTTGTCATGGCTATGCTCTCGCGAGGGACTAAATAGACGGGTGGCGTCGTGGCCATCATCTGCGCTTTATTCCCAACGCCCGTTATCTAAATGTTATTAAAAGCGACATTCATGAAATTAACTAATCATGCTGTAAAATATAGCTTCCAAAACGAACGAGCAAGTGTTAGGCATTCGTAGGCGTGGAAATGTTTGCAATACATGAGGGAATGCTGGACTGGTGTGATGGCAAACGTGGTCTCTAGAAAATCTGGCACAAGATTCCTCTGTATAATCCTTCGCGCCTTTTTTTCTGCCATTTATGATTGGGAATCAGGTCAGATTTCGCTCTGTATTGACTTGTTTTTTTCTTTAGAAAAGGCCAACGAATGTGACGTTGAGACCCCAGCACCTCAGACAGTGAGTTTTCGTTTTCAATAAAATGATTTTCCATCCACTTGCTCGCTGTGTGGAGCTATCTCCGACCAGACGATTAGACGGCTTCGTGGGTGGAATTTCCACGAAG
This sequence comes from Proteocephalus fallax, assembly GCA_028672205.1. NCBI lineage: Eukaryota > Metazoa > Platyhelminthes > Cestoda > Proteocephalidea > Proteocephalidae > Proteocephalus > Proteocephalus fallax. The sequence continues at coordinate 873,095 of JAPUBX010004043.1, read as the reverse complement.
AATATCGGGAAGCAGTGTTCAGGTGGCATCCCCAGTGGCACCTGGATTTGATGGAGTGGGTCCCTGTAGCGTGTGTAAGATAGCGGTGATCTAGTTGGTTGTGAAACAGAGCCCCCTTTCTGTCATTTTGATGCTGTCGGAATTTTCCTAAAGATAATCGCAACACTTACTCAGAGATTAAATTTTGGGCTACCACCAGCGTCTGATTTAGCCTGCCCGTCAAGCAGTTTACCGGGGCGTGGCAGCAATTAGCGCCACCGGAGACAGTTGCGTGTCGGGTGGAGACTCAAACATCGGAAAATCGCCACGAGAGGGCCACGACGAGATGTTCTCCTTCTTCCTGTGTCTTTCCATCAGTTCTTCTGACACTCATCGGGTTTATTCCACAGTCGCCTTTATCCTAGGCACTTTATCCTTCACATGTCATCTTCCAATTAGTAACTATAATCATCGTCAACAGCTTTACTTACGTATGTTCCATGTTTCAGGACGAAGATGGCCTAGAGAACTCTCTTTTTGAAGACGAGGATACCCGACTGTTCTACGAGAGCCTTCAGGATATTCGTGCGATGATCCCTGGGGTTAGTTGGAAGTATTTGTTGTAGTGGTTGTTCTTTTTCAATAAACCAGACTTTAGTGTCTTCTGCGGCTATCGGCTCCTTCGGGAGGATGAACCGTGAATGTCGCGAACCATGTTTGCACCCCGACGTCTCGAGAGCTTGTCACGACAATCTGTTGTATAGGTTCGTCGTGATCGAATGCTCCCAATCTCCCAGAGTCTTCGATGCGCAGTGGCCAGGTTTCGCCAGGTCCACAGGCTTTTCTTGGTGCCACAAAAAGTCCAAATTTGGCGGCCATCTCCTACGAGAGGATAAACCGGCTCCATGGGGGGTTTGCCATGAAGTGTCGCGGGAATATGTTTACCGTCCCCTATGCCACCCGAGGTATCCTGATCTGGGAATCGAACCCGGGTTCCTCACCAACGCAGCGAGGGTGCAAACGACTACACCATCGGGCAACTCTCGGTGCGCAGTTAGTAGAAAGCCTTCACGCACTTGTACTTCCTCTTTCGCTCGACCGTTCGGCACGATACTGGACATTCGCTACCTCTTTGTGTACGAATCGTCGGCTTCATGCATTACAGCGCTTCCCCTCCTTTACCTCTAAACCGTCACGCCGTTTTGTTTAATGTTTGCTCGCTCCTCTGGCGTTTGCCACGGTGGGAAGTACTCCCTAGCTCAATCGTTTCTTCGTATCCATTTTGTGTTTAGATTTTGTACAAAGAAAGTGAGCAGGCCGCCTCCAAAGCCAAAGAGGGAGCCTTGGGTGTCATCGGCGATGACGTAAATGATGCTGGTTGGTTTAATTGTTTATTTTTTTATCACAATTGAACGGCCTTGTGTCTTTTTGTGCATTTCTTGTTGACTACTTACCCTCTAGCGTGTATGATATGTTTTGTCTTTATAAATCGGTTATCATCAGCTGGAAACTGGTTTTTATTCCACTTGTGCGATCCATTTTTTCGCATCCCCATCATCGATACAAGATCTTTTAGTCGATAATATTTGAAACCGTGTTCCGCCGCCCAAATTCTTCATCTCCAGCTAGAGGATGAACCGGCTTCGTGTATCTCTCGCATTGTAACTCTCCGTGAATGACGATCAGAGGTCAGAGCAGAGCAGACGAGGATCTCGATTTGGTTCCAGCGAAACATTCAGCATTCCCCTTGACAGTTTACATTTACGTGTTCATGTGTTCGCCGCTCCGACAGCCCTAACGGGGCCATTGTCGAGGCTAAAGACAAAGGTTTGCGAGCTCTGTCTGTGGACGGTGAAACAACTTCTGCAGCTGACGGCGCAGTTGGAAGGGAGGACAGTTAATGCTATTGTTTGCCCTTGGGAATTGGTCTCACCAGTCCTCTTTGGAGATTCGTCACCGCCATCACTAGTTGAATGCTCCCAAATGTATGGCATCTTCCACGCGTAGCCACTGTATTTTAATGTGGAACAGATTGTAGTCCGGAAGACGCACACAATCTTACCGACGTCCCAAAGCGTTGTGCTAAGTTTGTGTACCCCCTCCGTCTCTTCATTGTTCGGGAGTATTGCCGAGGCCATATATCTGATGCTTAGGGTAGTATAGGTGTGTGTGTGTGTTTGTAAAATCATATTTTTTCCCAGATCTGGACGTCGACAAGGTGGAAAGTGAACTCGCAGCCGATGAGATCCTGGCGGCGTCAGAAGATGCCCTACGGAGTGCCGCCGGAGAGGTGGAGGAGTACCTCGCCGCTGCCAGCGGTCTGGAAGCGGAATTCGGTGCGGCAGCCTCAGGGACCTCCTCGGTTCCTCCCGGTCAAGATTCCAAGTCGTCGCACAGCCGAACCACATCGGAGTCGCGTAAGCGTTTAATTGGTTGTCTTCACTGTGTCGGGCGATCCAGTGTACTCGGTGAGGCATCGTTTGGAGTACGTGTCCACAATAAGTCTTTCTGTGGCGTGGGGCCGGGCGATTTTTACATTTCCCTACTTATTCCAAACGTGTTGCTATTTGAGCGCTGATAGGGATTCGTGTCATATTAGCGGTGTAGGCTGATATTTTACGGCTGCTATTGATCAATCTATGTCGATACTAAGTTGAATATGATTATAATGGGCTGAACAAGTGGTCGAATAGATTGCGTTGCGACCGTCTTATTCAAGCTACTACGACCAACCCGTTTTGACCTTTGAGTCAATGTTCTGAAGATGCGTCCTCGAAAGGAGCCAATCCCAGTGGTTCGGAGACTCGTGTGACGACATTAACAGCAACACCCCCTTGGCGCGAACACTCACACCTATATGCTCGATATTTAATGTGGTGGTGGTTTGTTTTTGTGTTTTCAGGCGCTGAGGATGGTCCGGCTAGTGCCAAGGTCATGATGGACACTTTCATCACACAACTACCCAACTGCGTAAACCGTGACCTTATTGATAAGGTGAGCCTCTTGGGTGCTTGCATTTTTCACCAGATCAGTCGGACTGTGGTACGCCTTGTCACTCCCTGGCGCCCTGTTGCCCCAGCTTCACCATCTGCTCAATGGATCGTTGATTGTCACGCTGCAGCAATATGAGACGTTTAAACGACCAATTGCACTCCCTCTCTCACTCCATTGTCACACCCTAGGCAGCCTACGATTTTTGTGTTAACCTCAACAAGAAGCCGAATCGCCGTCGCCTAGCCCACACCCTGGCCATTGTGCCGCGCACCCGCTTCGATCTGCTGCCCTTTTACGCGCGTTTTGTGGCCACCTTGAACCCCGTGATGCCCGATATAGGGCAGGATCTCAACAGCGCCCTCCTCCACGAGTTCCGCTGTCACCTCCACAAGAAGGACCAGATCAACCTCGAGTCCAAATTGAAGACTGTTCGCTTTATTGGTGAGTTGTACTTGCTGGGTGAATACTTTCAACTAACTCACTGTGTTTGTGCAGTTGGACTGATGCCTGTGTTTGCCATGGAGACTTTCTGTTGGGTTATTCGACTGTTGGCGCATCAGCTTGTTGAAGTTAGCCGCACATACCAACGAAAACGTTGTCTAGCATCACACCAGCAGGCAAAATGTTAGCATCACACACCAACATCGTTGTTATAGGCGAGCTGGTCAAGTTCAAAATCTTTCCGGCCGACGAAGCCTTGAACTGCATCAAACGTCTGCTGCCAACCTTCGTGCACCACCAAATCGACATGGCCTGCGGTCTCCTGGAGACCTGTGGGCGGTTCCTCTATCGATCGCCGGCAACCCATAGGCGCACCCAGATCTACCTTGAAATCATGCTGAGGAAAAAGGCCGCTCTCCACATGGACGCTCGATACTCCATCATGATTGAAAACACCTTCTATGTCTGCGATCCACCCAAAAATGCTAAAAACGTGAGTCAACTCGCCGATTCGTTGAAACCTACTGTTGGGCTAGCCGTGATTTTCGCGTTTTTTTCGGTTCACCCGGTGTCCTAAACGCGATTAGCCATTTAAATATGATCAGCCTAATTTATTGGGAACAGGAAATTCTAAGTCGCCGAGGGCCCATGCCTAAGAAGACCTTTTGTTTAAAACATTTTCTCAATAACTTGCGGAAATCGAACAAAAATCCACCGCAATTCCTCGAGCGTAGGCGTCTTATATCTTCTCCAAGGTGCCGAAATATCGACTTAAATTATGCGCGGAGACCGCCTCTTAGGCTGATCGTAGGGGCGTTCGCCTGTGATCCGGCGACTTGAAGGCTGCCGGTTGGCGGAAACCGGCTGTTGTATCATCTGCGATTCAACTAGCCTTGGTTCGACGCGTGGCCTCTGGGTTAGGTAGGTTTTGGGCGCCTCAGCGGCATCGGAGAGGCCATCCACCTGTCAAATATTCCGAAAAATCTTCATCCAAGAAACCGACTCATCCTCTAGTATGAGATAGTCGCACAAAAAGCAACAGAAAATCTAACCACCGAAGGCATCTGTAATCGCCTCGAGCTCATAGTCATTCATCTGAGGACGCTTCCAATGTTTTCGTACCGCCATGCATATTTTGAGTAGCTTATTTCTGCCGCTAATACTCCCCTCCTCCTCCTTGGTTTTAGTTTGGGCAGATACACTTTACGCCACAACAGCGATTCCTTCGAATACTCCTCATGCGTGACCTCAACCGAAATTCCTTGAATCCGACCTTGAAGATCTTCCGCAAAATTGATTGGAACGATAAAGAGGTTAGTATCCAAACGCGCACACACTCACGCATGGTCTAATTTCAAATTGTAGCTGCAAGTTTATTTAAGGAGAATTATCAAAAGTCGCATTGTATTACCTCTATTGTTTCCTTGTCAAGCCCTTTGTATCGGTCCATGGGTTGATTTCCAATAAGTAGTATATGTAAGTATAGCATCAACGAGGTTGTTTATTTCTGAAGAATGGTCAAAGGATGCATAGTATTATCTCTGTGAAATCGCTAGGTAATTTTCTTTTTGGAAACTACCAGCGTTGTTGAACTATTGCTCATCAAAGACCCTATCATCCCACCCACCCTATCACTCACTCACTCGCCTTTCAGCTGGTCGGTTTTGTGGAAAATCTCTTCACGAATGCGTGGCAGGTGCGTTTCCAGTATATTGGGTGTTTGGCCAGTGTTCTCTCGGGCCTGGCGTCCTACCACAGAGACTTTGGTATCGCCGTTGTCGACAACGTCCTTGAAGACATCCGCGTTGGAATGGAGGTAAGTTGTGGCTTCTGTGCGCACGGGCAATTGTCTTAGAGTTTTATTGTGTTGCTGCGCGTTCTTCCACGACATACCAAGTAGGTAGTTCCTTTTAGACATTCCAATAAAAATCCCTGGCCTGCCTCCAGTGAAGCTGGGTTGGGCTCACAGATCGGTACCTGCATGGGTGACTGGCGGGGAATGCCTCTGGTGTTGCTGGTATTTCGGTTGGCGCCTCTGGGGACACCATTTGTGATATCTTGTCAAGATAAATCACAGGAACACACATCCATGAAGCCGGCTCATGCTGTAGTAGGAGATGGTCGTACACAGTTGATTAGTTGATATGAATTTACAATCAACCTTTGCTTCGACTAACCTCCTCTTCCTCCCCACACGCACCATTTAGTTGAATCTGCAAACAATACACCAACGGAGACTGAGTATGATCAAGTATTTGGGGCTTCTGTACAACTACAAACTCATCGAGTCTCCGGTCATCTTCACGACGCTATACTCCCTCATCACTTTCGGCGTCAGTCTCGATCGTAGGTCATTGGGAACCGCAGGGTTTCCCCATTTAATATATCTTTAATTCGTGCTGCAATATGTGTGCTTCGTGGTGCCTTGTAAATGGGCTTCGGTGCGAATTACCCCTGAAGCGTAGTCTCAAAATGTCGTTTTATGTGCAGTGAGTGTGACGGGACATTGTTTCATCGACGTTATTGAGGACTATGCGAACAGTTATGATCACTGAAAATAGGGAATTAAGCTGTATAATTGGTTGATTAGCTGCATAATGAGAAAGACTAGAATAAGGGGGGACGGACGGTGTCACCCAATAGACGAGTGGTTTTCAAAAACGTCTAACACGATTCTTAAAGAATCATTAAGTGTAAAGCAACTTCTTTCCATTAAGTCTGCGTCGATTCAATATGATCGAATAGAATCTATCGGTTTTTGAACAAGGAGAGCCTAAAACCTTGGAAAATTACCGATTCACAATTGGTACATTAAATACAATTGACAATCTCGGAGACCACAAAACCCTTATTCTCACTTTTAGACATGAAACCGAGTCTCGTTGATCCGCCGAACTCGCTAATCCGAATCCAATTGGTCTGCATCATACTGGATACCTGTTGGTCGTACTTCGATCGCGGCTTTCGACGAAAGAAGCTTGACATCTTCCTAGTCTACTTCCAGGTAGGAGGAGGTCCTTTTATTCAACATTTTACCAACTTTGAGTTTTAAAATCTTCTCTAAAAGCCGAGGAAGTGGGTACTCGAGAAGATGTTAAACCCAGACGCCAATATTTGTAGACAACACCAGCATCATTTGCTGTTTATTTAGCTTTAGTCTCTCGGGAAAATTCTTCCCGGAAAGGAGTATCGTTGTGATTGGGCAGGGTTGTGCATCACAAACATGGTTTTTATAAAAATTGTAAAATGTTCGCATCCAGTTTTGCGCTTCACCATGTTCGCCCTTTTCAGCGATATTACTGGTCCAAACGCATGCATCCAATCTACAAGCCCCCTATCACCAAGTCACCCAAGGACGCCACTGCAGCCGACGATAACTGCGCCACCGAAACCCCACACACCGAAGGAGACTCCGAAAAGCGCGAAAGTGAAACCGCGAAGGGGGCGTCTGACCTGGAGGACTTCAAGCGCATCACATTCCCCGATACCGTAGAACAGCAGTTCGAGGAGACACTGCGTCCTATCCACTCGAAGTCAATTCGAATTCGGAGCCTCGCGGATGCCGAGGAAATGGTGCAGAAGCTTGAAAGTAGCTACATCTTTCGGGCCAACAAGATTCTTGTGGCTCATGGACTTGCCGGGGATGCAACAAAGGCCGGCAACTGTAGGAAGACCTCTCGCGGAACCAGTGGCATGGATACAATTTCCGAAGAAGGTACACACTTGGACGCAAAATACAGTCCATGCTTAGATTGTGGGCAATCGTTTACTCCTTTGCGATCAAGAAGGAATTGCCTTATTTCGATTTGTTGCCGTTTACGTAGCATAGAATTCGTTGGGTCTTCGTCATTTAGATTGTGTCGATGCATCATGAAGGGGGAAGAGAAGGGCGTTGAGCCTGTAAAATCGTCAAATGTCCTGGTGTTTCATGAAAGTTATCTTCTCAGCAGTTCTCTAGCACCAATAAGGCATAGTTCCCGTGGTCTGCTGTCTCGAGAAATAGACTGAGCAAGGCATTCTCTTACCACCCAGTTTGCCAATCGAACACTGTGGTGTTATGTTTGTAGCGTTAGTCCAAGATTCCTGGCATTGTCACGCTTTCTTTCGATTCTGCGGACGTTGTCCTTCTTAAAGGAGATCGTTGTAGTAAGGTGTTTGATTTGAGCGTTTCACTCTACACGATACAGAATTGGTCAGCAGGTGTAGCGAGTATGTGTTTTCGGTGTAAACATGCAGTAATAGGGGAGTGCGCGGTCACTAGAAGATACCTGAGGGGTTGTTTTTATGGGATTGGCGGCCCACCACAGTAAACCCTTGATAATCCAATTTCAGATGACCCGAAACTGGACGACGAAGACTCGGGTGATGATGAATTCCTTGACTACGACGAAGACGCTGAGGGAGATATTGGTGGAGGAAAACGCGGTGATTTGGGTATTGGAGGAATTTTTGTGAGTTTCTTTCCAGGGATTAAGTATACTGGGGCCGAGATTTCCGTCGAATCACCTTCTTCAATGCATTTTCCCAGATTGGAGATTTCGCCGAAGGGCAAAGCGAGTCCGAAAACGACGGCACTCTAGCTGGCGACAACGACGACGCTGAGGAAAGCAGCGAAGAGATCGAAGCAGCAACAGCAGGTGCTGCAGTTGCCGACGATGATGTCTATGACGAGGGCGACGATCAACCCGTCGAAGAGGAGGAAGAGGAGGTGGTGGTAGAGGAGGAGGAGGAAGAGGAAGACGAGCTTGTCCGATTGGGTCTGCGTCCCAAGTTCATTGACTGCAACGAAGACAGCGAATTCGTTGCCGCTCTGGAGAAGATGACCGCAGAGGCTATGCTTCCTCCCGCCTCCTCGTGTGGAGTTGGCGGCGGCGGCGTTGGAGGTCCGGTGCCCGCGACAGTTACTACGACGACCACGTTCACCGTCGCGAATCAGCATCACCTGCCCTCGCTGGACACTCTGGGGGTGTCTGGGGTTGCGGCGCGTCAGGCCGTCGCTGTACAACAGGCCGCGGCGCATGTACACTCCGCCACCCAGAGCATCCTCGCGACGCTCTCCAACTCCGCGGGCTCCTCCTCCCCCTCACAGCGAGACTCCGTGACTCCCACTGAAGCCTCGCGTTTCATTATTGACGAAAATCAGGTGCGGGGTTTATTTATGTTGTTATTGGCGATCCACGGTTTCATCGCAACTGTATCCCACACTCAATGGAGGCTCTTGGGTGTCTTAATTGGGGATTCTGCGGGCTGGGCTTCACCGGCGGCGCGCATCCTGGCTGCCGTAGCATCAATACCAACAATGCATTCTATGGGATGCTTGTTTGTTACCTCCTATCCGCAGTTAGCCTATCTAGGCATCGCTCTCTCCAGCGTCGCAATCAACTGGCCGGTTGGCCTGCCACTTTATGTCCCTCGTGTAGGTGCGCCCGTCACGGTTGAATGTCTCGTGTTGCCTCGGTTCCATTGTCCTTAACATTTTTCCATAATCAATTTAATCTCTACGTTTGCATCAAAAAACAAAACCCGTACCCCCATTGTGGGGCTTTCGTTCTAGCATATTCTCAGCGTGACTCTTTGGGTGAACTAGTCATGCGTAGGGTTAGTCCAGGCCCATTAATACTTCAACGAGGTAGGAAGTGGATGTTGTTTTCGGTCGACGGTTCCATTAGATTACTTGGGATCTAGGGGAATTGCGAAGCAACATGGATTTTCATCATCGAAATGACCCCATTCTCAAAAATACCAAATGGACTTGCACACATCCTCTCGCGGCCTTGAAAATCCGCACAATTCTGCGACCGCCCCTAATCTGCAAGTAGCTATTCCCGCTCACCATAACCCACCCACCCTCCTCCACTCGTGCGATAGGCCTCCAAGGGGGACACCGTCGTTGTGCCGTTCAGCCTTGTCGTCCGACGACCACCCGGCGGTGTCAGTGCCCCCGAAGGTAACCGCCCCCACCTCGTCACCATCACCGTGCCCGAGACGGTGCCGTTCGCGGCTCGACGCATTCGTTTCGAGGCCGAGGAGCGCAAGGAAAAGGCCCGATTGAAGGAGCGCGTCCTGGAAATGCACAAGGCCCAGAAGGAGGCCGACGAGACGAGTGAGTTGGTCGTGAGCATGTCTACTTGTTCTGGGTTAACTAGTGATTCCGAGAGTGCGATTTGGTGAATTATTGTGGCACCGCTCAAGCGGGAAGTCATGCGCAGTAAAGTGTCTGTACAATTCACAGCGGTGCAATGATGTGGTTAATGTGTTGGTGTAGTTATGTGTGGTTCGACGATGTATCGGTCAGCTTCCTCATCTTGTTCGCGGAGGACATGGGTTCCATTCCCAGACCACCAAAAATAACCCAACGACATGGGCGCCGGGGTGCGTAAACTAGCTGCATCACCCAGAATCTAACCAGTATGAGTTCTACGTGTTGCCTTGGGTTGGTTAAGTGTTGGATTGTGCTGCGGCCACCGATGAATCTTCATGGAAACATCAATAGAGTTAACTTATCCTCTTGTATGAGCAATACATTTAAGGATGGATTCTTAAGGATTGAATGAACTAGCCCACGATAAGAGTCGAAAGGAAGGAAGAGAATAAATTTACCCGTTTGTGTATCTGACGGAATTTACTCTTTTTCTTTATCCTCCACACCACGTCTAGACTTTCCAAATGCAGAAAACGCCTACCAAATTCCGAGCAACGTAAATCGCGATCGTTGGGTCAAGTACAACCATCCCAAGGGCGCTCCTGATGCCGATGCAGTTTTTGGACCATCATCCAAGTGAGTTTTCGTGTGTATATCCGCCGAATACCACAACAGTTCATTTTGCGTTCTCCTGGCTGTGTAACGCCGAGACTGATTGTGTTTATTCTAAGTCGGTTGTTGAGAGGGTCTATTGATTTTACGCACCAATGCAGAGAATACTAAAGACACACCTCTCTCTATTTTGAAAATAGCATTATTTTTTTGTTTTAGTGTGTCTATACCGCCACCGCCACCATACATGAATTATCGAAATCTACGCCGTTGAACTGCTGGGCTTCGATATGGCCTGCTGCCGAACTCTCCTTTCTCTGTTTGTGGCCAAACGAGGGATGGAAAAAGCTCAGCGATCGGACTGTTTGTTCTTTTTTGCTGTAAAAGTGTGTTGCCATGCCTATTTCTTCTCTTATTCGACCCTTCTTCGTGTTCACCCCCAACCCCACTTTCTCGACGATCACCGCGTTGACGGAACGCCTTCAGCAGACACCGAAATGGCTCCTTTATTGGGGACTCTGTCCAAAAAAAAGCGGTTACGGAGCAGTCAGATCAAAACCGAGCCGTTTGAAACATGTCTACTGTCGCCTCTCCGTTCCCTCATACGCCGTTCCACCCACTACATTGCTGTTACCTTCGAATTTTTCCATCCGTATTTCATCTTTCTGTACATGCAAGGCTTCTTTGACGCTCACGCGCCTGTGTTCTATTCAATTGGGTTGCAGGGTCTCGCCGTGGAAATGCGTCGCTTTGACAGTCTAGGCCCCAAGGAACGTTTCACCGACGGGTTTAAACTCTATTGCCACCGATCTCTCTATGTGTAAACCCCTAGATGCGATATCGTAATGAAAGTAAAAAAGGCACCCGTTTAAAAGATGGCAGTTCTATATTAATTAATCTACGTCCTTTTTTCACAGCAATGATTGTCGATCGCAAATAATGACACTGAAGATAAATAAGTCAGAGAAAAACAGGAAACTACGATGGAGGCTTGATAATCTTGACTGAGTGGGTGATAACTAAGCGACGGCGCAGTTGACGGCGATTTTGCCCGCATTCCCCACGGGCAGCGAGTCGCCAATGAGGAAGGAGAGTGCGCGCACCATGTAGGCCATGGTGCCGAAGCGACCGGCCGGAGGCGTGTCATAGAACTGGTGGCAGATGCGGTGGGCTCCCCGACACTTCTGCGGCACCACCGGCTGGTTGAGATGCATCGCGACCTTGCGATGGCGACTCAAGCCCGAGGGATTCGACTCCGTTGGGGTGGTGCAGAGGCCGTCCTCTCCGTTCTTGACGGTGGTGGTGGTGTTGGTGGAAGTGTCGGTCTTGCCGAGGCCTGCCATTTCGAAGGCACAGCACATGATCGCGTTGCTTCCGGATGCGGCCTGTTAAGATAAAAAAACCCAGACAATCCGATTACAGGTCGCATTTCTGGATGAGCAATAGCATATTTGAAAAACTGAACCAACACAATGAGGTGTCTTCGAAGGTTGAACCACTGACCATGTGTCGTTCTCTTGTTGTATTCGTTCAACCCAGATGCCTATACCGCGACAGTAAAGCTAATTGGTTGACGATTGACAAAGGAAATTCATCAGCAAATCTGTGGTAGTTCCGATTCCCAATAAGCTAAATGCCCCGTGAATTTCCTGAACAGGACACACCTCTCAGACGATTCGTCACCACCGTCACACTGCATCAAACCCCACAATGTCCGCGCGCGAAAACTACAGGGTCCACACCAACGCCGCTTTCATAACTGTTCTGTTAAAATGGTGTTGCATGGCAAAATAAATATCCGAAAGAGACAAGGGCTTTAATCAAACCTCATAGGTTAAAACCCTCAAGGCTATCGGGATTGAGTTGGCGATCTTTAAGCGATTGGATCGATTGAATGGGGCAACGCTCAGATGCGAATTTCGCAACCGAAAATTGTCTAGTGCTTAAAAAAGACAACGTGCTAATGTGTTGAAAGTATAGCTGTCGTCATTCATACTTATTTTGGTCTATATATGTTTATTTCGCTAACTGATGCAATACAACACAGATCGACACCCACGTCGCTTGCATCACAGTCAAAATTTTGGAGTTGTATGCCGCAATGACAATCGGAAAGAGACAGCGGGTGTAATAAGACCTGGTAGACAAAAACCCTCAAGCACATGCGATCGCGTTTAATTTGGGCTTCTGCAATCGATTGGACCGATGCAATGGGGCATAGCGCAGATTCGAATTTCGTAACCGAAAATCGTTGTGTTGAAAAACAATGCCCCACCCCGAGAAGACCCACCTGATCCTCCAAAAATAGTCGATTCGCGTTTGCCACGAGGTCGTCGAGAGAAACGATGCAGTTCAGTTGGATGCGCGCCTCCTCGTCGTGGGTAACTAATGCCCCGAGGACCGTTGTGGCCTCAACGAGCAGCTGGCGATACTCGGGCGTGGGCACTGCGTTGATGAATGACTCCACGGCCAGCGCGAATTTCAGTTCTTCTTTGGTCATCTAGGTTGATGAGAATAATGATGAGGATTGAAAACACTGTGGGTAAAACAAACGACCACCGCAGACATGTGTCTCCTTGCCACCGCCCACACTTTAGGCCTGTTCATTCAAATAGGGGATAGAGAAACACAACACAGCGTCATAGTTGCTGGTCCTGCACTATTCGTAGCCCCTCGAAAAACAACGTCACTCAAGTCAGCCAATCAAGTCGTCTCTGCGCGATCAGCTGATATAAGATATTTTTTATGAATCAACAATCCACATTTGTGCAGCTATCTCCAACCAGAGAATAAACTGGTTTAATGGGGGTTTGCCATGAAGTTTCTCAGGAAAGGGCATACAGGTGGCGTCCCCAGTGCCACCAGCGGTGGCCTGACCTAGGATCCGGGATCCTTTTTGACCCAACATAAGATGCGTCGCGTCTAGGTGGTTCGCGAGGCGTTAGGGCAAATTACCGAGATGAGGAAGTACAAGTGAGTATCCGGTGAGAAACCTGTAAATGTTTAATGCCGAAGCAGGGGCAGGGTGTGGGGGGAGTCACTGAACCGACCTCTTTGGTAAGCGTAGTCGTCAGTGTGTATTCGCCGATACGCAGACCCTGTAGTCTCTCCAGGATGCAGTAGGTGCGCTCAAAGAACTGCGGGGGCACGCGGTTCAGGGAGCCGTCGATTTTGCGACGTCGGGACCAGAGATCGCGCATCTCTGTGGGCGACTCCACAGCCGAACTGCCACCTCCGATGCTCATGCCGCCCACGGCGATGGACCCGGCACGACCGCGGCCACTACCCAGGGTGCGCAGGCTCAGCGATGGGCTGTGTGGAATCGAGACAGCAGGGGAGGCCGCAAAAGAGAGGTCCAACGGGGAGGCAACCTTTAGAAACTGCAGTAGGTGGGGGGGGGTGTTTATGGTTAGAATGCTGCTGATTGTCTCGGGGAGAACAGGTGGCTGGGGTAGTTCGAACCCCAGAAGAGGAAGGCCTCACAAGGGACTACTTATTATTTTCGGCAAACACTTGATAATGTTGATTACAATTGGGTGGATTCGTGTGTTGAAGAAAGTATGTCGATTTCATAAGTTTCAGTCGCGACGTTACTAACGAACAGCTGTCATACGAGTGAAGCCGATTAGCCCAATCTTGCGCAGCTGATGAGCTATTCGGTGGATACAATTACTGCGTTGGGCGAAATACGGTTTTCGTATTTCCCTGATCCGAATCTCCGCATCCTAACCCAGAATCAGCGTCGAGACTCCAAGACAACAGAGGCATCATTCAAACCCACTGTCGAGAGCAATTAACGCCAACACGCAGAAGTCTAAAACGTTTCGACTGATCTTAATCACCGCAGACCTTACATAGGCTAAAACTTCCGAGAAAGAGTTCGCATAGATAAATGGAACATAAACAGTCAATTTAATAATAATCGCGTCAGTTCGTTTGACAGCGGTTGCTATTGCTTTGGTAACAACCATTCTAACCGTCATCACCACCGCACCCCATCTATTGCTGTGCTATATGTGTGGTACTGGGAATATTGGGCTCAACACGCGCGGGACGGCCACCTAAAGGACCCTCGAAGAGAGGCTGCAACAGCCGTGCATGGCTTCAAACTGCTCATCGAGGTACTGGGAATATTGGGCTCAACACGCGCGGGACGGGCCACCTAAAGGACCCTCGAAGAGAGGCTGCAACAGCCGTGCATGGCTTCAACCTGCCCATCGAGGTAATGGGAATATTGGTCGCAACAAGAGCCGCCCAGTGATATTGCATGCCCTTCCAGCCACAACCTTCACATTACGAGCCTTCGATTGGAGCAACCTACCGTCACACCGAAACAGCAACACAGCCACTCGCTAAGGTACGCCCAAGATGGGGTTCGGAAGAGAGTTCAGTGGTTAATAGGCACGAGTTGAGGACTTACCGCGGAGGACTTTCGGCGGGAAGACACTAAAATTGGAGAACACCCGCTAAGGGACAGATAAAAACGTATCCGCTGAAAAAAACAACAAGGGCGCGAAGCACGCAAGAGAAGCATACGACATAGCATCACCAAGATCAACACCACCATGCAAGTGCCAACAACAACAACAACACCCAACCCCCCAGTGAAAACCTTTCGGCGTGAATTTCCCGCACGTCAATATAAAACAGTTTACTTTTTACTGGAAATTCGACCAATGAATGCAGGCGAGATATCGCGTCGTCGCGAAGCACAGTTGAAGGGGCTCATTATGGTGATTATTATATTTTATATCTTGTGTGAAGTTGGTGTCTAAGATAACTTTTACATATTCTAGATTAACTAGCAAATGGGCTCTTATTTCCAGTCCTGTAGAGTAAAATAAATGCGCAAAGACATAAACATGCATATTGCAGAGGTTAACGTTCGACGGGCGGTTTCACAACGATCAAGCTTATGGGATGCTGCCAGAGCAGCCATCACGTGCAAATTTGAAACGTACCGTGACTAAGCGATACTTGCGTTCCTGGAACAGTAAGAAGGCCAATGGTAGCATTCATAAACCGCACTAAAGCACTTTTACACCTTTCAAAATACGCCAAGTCAAAAGCAACCACGCATTACAGACACATGGGGTGAGAATGGGCACAGCAACTTTGAGTGGTGAATCCAGTCAAAGCTGAACAAATCGCAATGATCGTCATCTAACACGAAATCGTAAACCGATCGTAGCGGACACCACTGTGGGCCAGATCGGTGACCTTGAATATCCGATGTTCAGGGTCATAAATTTTCATCATCGGAAGATGAATCCAGCACATCGACTGAAAATTAACCCAGCTGGCCAAGATTTCTGGGGCCAATGGGCATCCCTCAGTCCTATCCCCAAGTTACGAAGCCAAATTGGGAGACACAACCGCCGTGGGTTCATCGAAATGGCTTGGAATGGCAGGTCGCAAAACGCGCTCCAATCAGGGCGCACGAATGCGTTATGCCGGCGCTCTTACGTCTCTTACGCCAATTAGAATTACGGTGAGGCTTTTGCAGTATCAAGTAAAAGTCTTACTTAGATAGCGCAAGATAAACACCGTGCATTACCTATTGGGGGCATCCTGATTGGTCGAAAACACTTACCCATTTTGACGGCCCTAATCTCATTGCCAGAGAGCAGGTTGGCCAGGAGGCAGTTGGTGTCGTAGGGACTCATGTAGAAGAGTGCCAGAAGGGCGTCTTCGACGGAGCTCTGCATGGAGCGAGCCAACTCGGTACCCATTAGCTTGATGATGAGGCCTGTGCGCAGTCGAAGCACATTGGCCAGGAGGGAAGGGTGTGAACGAGCAAACATCGAGAGATGGAGGATTATTTCCTGCAGACAAACCAAAGACGGATGCCCGGGTTATTCTCACGATGACGTCACCGTTTGACCCTCCAACATTCTATGGCCAAACGCTAGAGAACACACAAAGTGTATGTACCACGTTTAACTTAAGGGTTACGGTCAACGATGACGTCCAAAGCTTACATTTACTGGGTAACCGACTAACGGGCCAACAATTGATTGATTGGATGATTTGAACATTTCGGTAAAGTAAAGACGGTAGTTTAAGAAGTTAAAGAGTGCTCGCTGACCTGTGTGAGCATAGCCATCAGGTTGTCTTCTCCACAGGCCTCCTGGATGAGTTCGGCGATCTGAACCGGTGCAAGGGGCGCGCTGATGACCTTCTCTCGTGGTTTTGGTGGTAGGCCGACGGTGATCTGCTTCTGCAAGATGAGGATGCTTGAGACGGCCGAGGCCAACTGATCAGCGATCTTCTCCAACAGCCCAGCCAGGTAGCGCAGTAGGAACCAGTCCTGGTTCACACAGGCTCGCTGGTAAACCTAAAAGTACACGCTACGTTACGTTTCCAAGTAGCAATGTGGTATAACGTTTGGGAAGCGTTTTGGTTCCCCATGAAAACTCTCTTATGGTATTGATTCCATTTAAGTACAGACACCGATTTGGGGGCAAAAGGTCACAACGTCACTTCTGCCCCCGTCCGTCAACATTCACTACAACGCATTCTCTCGGTGGTCAACTAGCCTTTCTGTTCCTAAAGTCTACAAATGCCAAATAACGCCATTTTAAACAAATGCGTCGGTTCAGGTTAACTCTCTAGACCACCACGCCTTCTTCCTCTCTTCCGATTGCTGGGGACCACGGCCCATAACATATACACTGGATTTGCTACTGCATAGACAATCACGCATGCTACCAGCTTCGCGGTGAAAGATTCCTTGCTCACGACATGAAGTGCAGTCTGCTTTGAGAGAAAGACGAATGAACCGGCCAATGGTTATGATTTTCATCATCAGCCGAGGCTCCTAAACATTCGTGGCACTGTTGGCCCGGTGCTCAACCTTAATGGCCCCAGAGCAACGCCGACAAGACAACAAAAACAATGAAGACACGAAGATCCCCCACCTCCTTCAGGAGACTTCTAACGGTGGCCGTATTGTCGCTGTCAATGCCCGTGTCCCAGTCGAGGCCGTTAATTTGCTTCAGCCTGCCGAGAATCTCGGCCTGCTTGGCCAGGTTGCCAGTCTGATGGAGGATTTCGACCAGCTGCTCGGGGGTGGACTTGGTCAGCCACTCTCCAGGGTCTTCCGCGGGGGCGGCCGAGGTGCTGCCACGGCCGCTGTGGGAGCTCCGACTACTCGAGGAGTTGCGGCGGTCGCTGGGGCCGGAGGAGGAGGAGGTGCGCGGCTGATGGCTGGCGGTCCAGGCGGCCGCCACTCGCAGACGACGCAGCTCCTCGGCAGTGACGTTCAGCCCGTCGGCCAGAGCGGGAATGGGCGGTGGGGCCGACGATATCGAGTCGGTGTGCACCACGAGACGCCGCAACGAGGGCTCCTCGGGCTCCGAAGGAGTCGAGATGCCGCCCACCATCAGACGCTGGCAGGTCACCTCATCTGGAAGGGTTAGGGAACGGGGTTATTCACCAATAAAAAATTCCTTACTTGCACCTATACCCTCATAACTCCACAACGAACTGTCGTCCAATTGTTCAATCTATGTAAACCGCATGGCGCACACCAACAAATGGCCAGTGGCACACCGCTATAAGACGCCAGGACTCGCGTGTTTTGTCATGCTTCAACCTTTGTTCACAGCACTAAACTGAGTCCTCATTGTAAGCTTTTCCTCCAATCGTATTACGCCTCTTAGACCCCATAGTTCGATTGGCTTATTTAGACCAGACACCATGCATAAAAAATCATGTAAATCCATTGCCTTTTGTGGTTTTTTCACGTGAACCCGCCACATTCGCTCTGTCTGGTAGGATTGTGCTAGGACAGTCTAGTCTACAGACCAAAGAGTAAACCACGGAGAGAGAGAGAGAGAGTTAATCTCACGTGACGCTAAATTGAGTTTTCTGTCGTAGCAGAGCCGCTCTGTAACACTGAGCGATTATTCTGGTAGACCTTTACCACGGAGGTAGAGCTGCGCATCCTTGGGGCGCGGTCGCTGTTGCTCGTTTCGTGGACTCGTACCAGGGGAGTGGGGCCCAGAACCGGTTTCTTCGGAGAGGGGAGGCTTCAGGCGCGGCCTTGCGATATGCAAATTATCAGGGGAAACGGGACACACGCCCGATAACCCAGTTGAAATAAGATCACAGCTAGCTACAGTCGCCGTGTGAAAAACCTCTCCCGCTCCTCTCATGGTGAAAGAGGAAAAAGGTGGCCGAAGGGAGAGTTTACTGAAGACTGGAAGATTGGAATTCGGATGGCTTGGAGAAGCCGCCTTTTATTTCGTGGCGACGAGGATGGTAATAAAGCGAAAGCAAACTAACCATCAGCATAGTTTCGGTCAATAGACCCATCATAATCGCTCTCGCGCCAGCCCGTAAGGTAGCCTCGTTCGTCAAATCCAATGTCTTCTGAAAGAAAAAAGACCAAAGCCAAAATTACCGCACTTGGTGCATCGGAACATATCTACGTGTACAACCATAATGCCGCTGCAGGTGCTACAAAGACGAGCATCGGGAGAAAACGGCTACAAACGACTACAAAAAGTAGAGACGATTGAACGACAAAAACTGTTTAGTCAACCGCGAAAAAGGAATTCGGGTGAAAGATACACGTGCCTCAAACAACTACGAGGAGCTTCATCAAATCGAGCTACGGTCAACCAACTTGATTCATCCGTCTCCTTTGGCATTTCCCGCAGTGGTATTGCATCCTCTTCAGCCAAGTCAATCGGACTACGTAGTTGCCAGAGACCACCTTTGCGAAGAAGGTTGTTGCAAACGGGGCAGAACGGTTGCCAGAGTCTGCGAACAGGACCATCGCCCTGGTTACAGAAGGCCGGAAGCACACAGGCGATGGAACAGCGCTCTTTTGAGGGATGGCAGAGAGAACACGTGTTCCAGGGAGCACCTTCGACGGAATCCTTACGAACGAGGTGGGCTACATACACACACCAAGTAGAGCATGAGAGGCACTGGAAATGTGCTAGGTAGGAAGGGGGGGAGGGGTGATGTCGGCGCGTACCAGGGCGACTCCTTTCGTGGGTCAATCCCACTTAGATTGCGCCCAGGATTAATCCGCCCAATCGTAAACCCACGGTAGCGAAACCTGGTCACTGCGTGCCGAAGATACACATAGGAGATTGAAAGTAATGGATCACTGGTGTCGACGACGAATCTCTGAACCGAACTGGCGAACGACGAAATAAGACGTGGCGGTGTAAAAATCCGTCGTCAGCTGCAGTGGTTCGGCCAGGTTCTACGCCAGGCAGGCACGGACCTTCCAGATCGGTGCCTCTCGCCGTCACCAGGTTGGAGCTGCCGGAGCGGCGGGTAACTGAAAACGTGGATTGGCACCATCAACGCGGACATTGAGTGCCTGGGCTTGCAGTCCGTCTGCGTCGCTGAAGCCAGAAGACGGTTCACCAAAGAAGAAGCCCACGATAACCAGGGTTTCAAAGAGGTGGGGGTGAGGGGGTGTTCAGGTCAAGTGTATGGAAAATACAAGAACCACAAATAACAAAATATCGGGACCCGAAAAACCCCACTTCGAAAAAGCAGCGAAACGTCAAAGTTGAGCGTTTTAAAATGGGAAACAGGGTGTTCGTGATAACCACACACAGACAGAGAGGGGGTATCGGGTGACCATCTAACGTCAAGAAGAAGAAGAATAAATGGGGCCAATTACTCACGTGAATCGTCATCAGCGACAGCCAAATCCACCGAGACGGCACAGGCCAGAGCGACCGATTTCCGCCGTAAACTGTTCCGCTGGATGCCCTCGTGTTCTTCGCGACGTCCAGGGCGTCCAAAGGGACTCGCCAGACCTCCCGTGGGCGTCGAGGCCGGGCTGGAGTAGCTCGATTGTTGGTCGCCACCACTGCCCATGTAGGTCGGGCAGTCGAATTCGACCCCGCGACCGCCGAAAGAGGGCGTGAGACGACACCGCCGTGGGATGCTCGATCGCATCAAGGAGTGACGTTTCACAACGCTCTCTGTGGAATACAACAGGGGGAGTATTTCGGCATTAAATTATCCAGTCGGCGGTCAGGGTCAATACAACAGGGGAAAGCAGAGCTAAAACCAGTGTCGCCAAGAAGAGGGGTTTCAACTGAAGGAAATAGAGTCGCCACGCGCTTGTTGTAAAAATAATGGTGGATATTACCATGTAGAGGTTCTCTAGAGGTTTCGCTAAATATGTCTCCGATAATATAAAGTCTCAAGCAAACGTTTAAACTAATGGACATCCTTGGGCCGGGGAAACCACCCACCTCGAGCTCAAAATCCCTTGACGCTATTTTCAACAGTCGGTTATCTTGGAATGATCATGTGGATGCTGTCTTAGATAAAAGTCGTTGCCTCTGTTTCTTAGCTCCGTGGTTCAGGAGACTTGAATTAAGCTCAAACTGCATTAAGATATTCGTCCATTCATGTATAGTTCCCATCATAATACACTTTTCCCCGACATCACATGTTCTGACTTTTTAAACCAATCCAGGTTTCTAGTGGCTTACCCATGCTCTCCATCCATGGGACAATCATTCAACGCCACTTCACCAGTTGTACACTCCCTGCTGCTTGTTGATCAGATGACGACCCTCCCATCCCCTCTATTCAAGTTAATCGACTAAGCGAAGGCAATACCTACAATAAAGGTGGCATATCGCAATTTGGTCATTCTTATTTGTCTCGTTTTCGTACATTGCATTGTTGTGTTATGCTATTTGTTTTAAGCTGAAAGTTTTGATCCACGTGACCTTACCGACCTTATTATAAATACAAAGATTCCTCATATACATACATATCTCGTGCAACTATCTCCTGTTAGCGGATACGTCGGCTGTATAGATAATTCCATGAAAATTCTTGGGAATATTTTGTAGTATCCCACTCATGGATAGGACTTTTCAACGGGCGCAATTACGCGTTTTCCAAACTTTGTATACTTCGAGGGTTTAATTTGGCCTCCTTGTACATTTGCCTCGTTTTCGTTCATTTCTGTTAACTTATTCGGCATCTTTTATGTAAAATCGCCACTGCCAGGATAATTTTTGTTTGCCGTACATTGTAATGCCGAAGCTTTTGGTCCTCTTGACCCCAATGAAGCGAATACCTTCACAGCATTGAAAAAGGTTCGGAATTTAGACAAAATGTAGCAGAACCCACCAGCAGACTTGATGAACGAGAGTTTCTGCACACAAGAGGTGGCTTCGAATTGTGAAAGTTTTCCCAGAATGACACTGAAAAAGTAAATAAATACCATGAAAACATCTACCAAGGACTGAGGTGCATGTCGCCAGAACAAACACCTACCGTGTTCCATTGATGTAACCGCCATTTAGTTTCTTGAGAATAGTCACCATTGACGGAAGCACACCATCGGACTCTAAAAATAGAATGGGTATGTGGTCAAAAGATGAACAATCCGTCGTCACGTTAAGCGAATTAACCGCCACCTATAGCATTGTGCCATGGGAAAGTAGGCTTCCGTTTAAAAATATACAGTCACAAATACAACATCGTTCAAATGTCAAGTCGCGCGACCTTGGGGCACTGTTCCAATTGGTGCGTTTAAACACGGCCTAGGCGGCAGCTAAGCCGAACGTGACCGTCGCACACCAACCGCCATACACCCTCGGTTACCGCCAACGTCACAGAAAGCGAACGAAAATACAGGCATGCGGCAAAATTAAACACAAACACACACACACACGTAGAGCGACGCCAGACATTAGCGGGCAAACAAGACGACGTTTGTTACGAAATTGGCCAGTTTCGGTTGACACCAACCGTTCACCTGAGGGCGTGGATGCATCGAGAAACAACCCATCGGGCTGCTGTTGCTGTGGGGTGGTGGGGTGCGCTCTTTTTCGGCATGCGCTGCGATCTATCGCCTGAGCGGGGAGAGCGTCTTTTTATCACTATTCATAGTTCACGTAACCATCCCGGACTTCTATTCTGCCCAATTGGAAAAAGACACCCGACACATCTTGTGGTGCGGATTTTCGCCGATTTGGATAGCCGCAATCTCCCTTTTGGCTACATCAGAGAATACATAATTTGCTATAGCATATCATAGACTTGGTGGCCTCGAACAAGCCAATGCAGCAGGGCTAGCACGTTTGACCAGCGATGTTTCTCGAGCACCACTCTCCTGCTTGATGATAAGCCGGCTTCGTGGATGGCGTCCCCAGTGCATCCAGGAAGTGGCCGCCGCCCATTCGGGTCAATTTCCCTGTGAGTCGAACTCAGCGTCGCTCACGAACAGAGTGCGGATGGTAGCCGTTACAGAATCGGGTGGATGTAGTAATGGGGTCCGAGACAGGAAACACACAGTCAACTACACGATATAGCATAACCCGTTTCGTGAGTTGAATTGTAGTGTGCAACGCCAGGCTCCAAACAGAAAGCCGGGTTGATGCGGGGTGGTCAATGTACACAAGTTTGTGTCGCGCACCTCCAACTACATAACAAAAAACACCAACCAGATCGCACGAAACGTTCCGCCACAGGAAGTACCAACGTCGGGCGTCCAGGGAAGGCCCAGACACGTCGCAGGAAGGCGACATTCGACTTGAACTCGTCCAGAATGAAGTTCACATCGAGGTTAACGTAGAAGGCGTGGCTGTCGACGAACTACAACGGTGAAGCGGAGACCGGGGTTATTGGACACCAATGGAAGGATGCTGATGGCGAGGGAAGCAGCAGCACCGCGGCATTTGTTTGAAGTCAACAACTTAAACCAATCAACAATGTTTCTGCAGTTGGGATTTTTTTCCGTGCGTCATTCTCAAACCAAAGGATGAACCGGCTTCATGGATGATTCCATGGGGATTCTTGGAAATATTTTAGAGGTGGCGGCGTTCCCAGTGACACCACAAGAGGTGGTTGAAGTGGTCGCTTGATCAACGATAGGGGCTTGTAATTGAATTTCGGAAACGTGTTATGGTCCCTGTGATAATAATAATAATAAAGCAGTTGCACGACACATATTATCACCGCCGTTGAATCAAGCATCTGGCAATTAGTCGCCAAGGTCCCAGTAAGGCCACTCTGGATGTATATATCAGCATCTACGTGCGCACCTTTCTATTGTAGCTTAAGTTTTTCGTGTCAAGAGCAGACACTTCCAAAAAACACTGTTGGGAAAAGCGACGATGGCATATATTTGGAGGGAAAGGATTTAGTAAAAAATAAACCGTTATCTAATCCGCTGCAAAGAGCCGGCAATCGACCTGCTAGCAAACATGCACACACCCGCCCACACGTGGAATCCGTTGAAGGCCATAAAACCCATCACCTGTGTGGCGGCTAGGAGGTCAGGGTACGGATATTTTTGGGATTTAGGTGGCCACTTTCCGATGACGAGGAACCTGGGTTCGACTCCCAGGCCAGGCTACATCGGGTGGGACTGGGGATGCACCCACCTGTACAAATATTCACGAGAAGCTGCATGACAAACGCCCTATAAAGCCGGTTTATCCTCTAGGAAGACGCGAACGCTGTCCACAGGCTTATCTCGGTGCGGCCCCTACATGGTTGTGCAAAGTTAGTGGAGCCGCTTGTGGAGGCTGCCGTCACGTAGCTAGACTTCCTCCTCCTCCGATTGACCGTTCGGCAAGAGCCCAGATATTTGAAGGACATATTCCACTGGCGCACCGTTGAGGTAGATAAGCCAGAAGTGGTGTCGCAGTTGCAATGTAGTTGGGGTGTCTCCAAGGACCACGATGGCGACCGCGAATTTCAGGTAGCCGATATAAAATGCGGGGTCGCTTGGACACCGGTTGTAGTCAGTGAGGGCCTGGTGCATTACCCGGTGCACCTAGTAATTGAACGGCACAGGGACCTGGCGCGGCGTTTAGAGTGAATTCTTCCGATTCTTCGACGTAGATACCAACTCTCGCTCGGGTGGACCAATAGCACAACTCAATAAGATTCGCCAACCCGCTTCTATTATTGTCCAGAGTGAGCCCCTGCCGACCGGAGTCGAATGATACGAGGAAGTCTATAGGGACTGCTACTAATGGTTGTTGGTATTTGCAGCGAGCTTCAAGTATTCGGTTGAGGACGCTTCATAGCCATATAAATCGAGCAAACAAACAAGTATCAACCGCGGAATTACGTGTCACCGTTTTAAATCTCGAGCTGGAATAAGGCGGAACAACACGTGGAGTAGTAATGAAACTAACGCTAGCATGGAATAATAAAAAATATCTTGAAATATCAGGATCAGGTTACGGGAAGAAACCCAAATAATTAAATGTTTGCACAATCACCAGGCGATCTGGGATACAATAGAAGAAATGGGAAACGCACCTGGGGTGTGAAGGCCATTGTAGTGTTTCCAACCCGATAGAGACTGCTTGTTGCAATCACGCCGATGTCCTTGGCTGTTCGGCCCGTGAGGCCAAGCTTGGGGCACACGCCTGGAAAGGAATTCATGAGAAATCTGATTCGTAGAGTCCAACTGGAGCTCACGAGACAGAACCCCAACAACCACGACAAAACCCCGGTATTGCTTCCATCTTTAAGGCTACGGGAGATGCTGGAATCAGTAATTCTAGGACGAGCGCACTAAGGTAACAATAGTGCTCCCGAATGTGTCTCAGCAGATATTCAACCCACTGAGGCATTTGCAAACAGAATCTGGAGGATACAAATGACGCCCTCACAGACTACCTCCACCCGAATCTCCTACTAGATGATAAAACGGCTTCATAGGGTTTTGTCATGAAGAGTCTCGAGAATATTATAACAGGTGGCGGCCCCAAGGAATCGAATCAAGGCCCCTCACCAAAAGGCAAGGATTCTAACTGCTACACTACGCCTCCCCTATATCAACCACACTTTGGAATATCGAAGCGAGAAACACGCGTACCGAGTTGTTTGTAGATTTGTAGGAGCACCTTTGCGGGGTAGATCTGGATGCCCGAATCTTGTGACGCCTCGGCGGGCGTCTGTACGTCGAGATTGTAGGCGGCGAGGCGCTCCTTGACTTCGTCATCGTCAGCTATGACGGCCACTTGGACGACCAAATCGGGCTTCGGCTCCGCTGCCTGCAAAATAGCCGGAGGCGGGGGGGGTATGAGAACACCAAAATAAGGTTCAGAAAAACAAACAATGCCTACACCTTCTCTCCTTGAATACCATAGCTCTTTGTTTGAATCACAGTTTGGAGAGAAAGTATACAATAACATGGGTGCGTCATAATGTAATTTTATTGCAAAAGGTGATCTCCAACGCTGGAGACAAATTTCAATGTTTACACAAAACCCCCAGCTCTCCCCACATACCATGCGCCTCCCCAGTGGATCAATCTCCCCAGGCAGTAGAAGTTTATCCACCAATAGGCGAGAGAGGATGTAGAGCGACTGACCCCAGAGGTGGGGCGCCGAGCCAATGGGAATTCGGATTTGAGAGTTAGGTTTCTTGAGTTCAGCATCGATCCGGTCCGCGGGGAGGGAGTAGAGCTCCGGCATGATTGGAAAGAGGATGTCGTCATCATCATCATCATCGAGCACCGGTCGCGGGCCGCCCCCAGAAACAGCCATCATCGGGTCGTCGAAACGGTCACGCGGAATTTTCTTCAAGTTTTAAAAATCGTGTGATGGAGATTTTACCATATCCTATAATTCTTAGAAAAGTCCTCGATGTGCAACCAGTCTGGTTTGAAGAACTGTTTTTGCATTTCCGGAGAGCAAATCACACAACCTGAATATAATTAATTTTTCCTAAGCATACAGACTGAACTACTAATGGGTTTAATCAAAGCGACATGTTAGACATTGCGATACATTTTCGAAAAGAAATAACAAAAAAACGATTAAAAATAAGCAACATGAAAACGAAAACGTGGATGAATGATGAATAGTTAAATGTGTTACAAGTTATGCTTGAAAAAACTCACTTGATACACGCTATGACCAACGATACAAAATCAAACAATACTGTAATGATTTTAAGATAAATACCAACACCGACATAGTTGATTGATCATACTTACCCGACGAAGAACAATTTGATCCAACTGACTCATATACGTCTGTGCCAGGTCGAAATTTCCATCGAAACATGCCCCAAGAACAAGATAGGTGAAGAATATTGGCCATTCGCACTCTATACCGTGAAACATCCGAAGCTCCCATGGCTCGTAATGCAGCCGGTTAACATCCTCAGTGGCAGTTTTATAACCATCACGAAGGAAACGAATACAACCATAACTAGAATACCATAAAAAAACAGTTAAACGATAATCTGAAATTTAATGTAGGATATCTGTTAAAAGAGACCAACCTCCCTAATAGCTTTGTTAAGACAGTACTTCGCGTCTTCTCAATGAGCATTTCGTCATTTACTGCAAAAGCAGGATAACTGACGATTCCAAGGAGAGCTGCGTCGGTTTCCTTGGAATAGGATTCTCGTGGCAACATATTTTCCAAAACAGTGTTGCACTTTTGACTCTCGTCCATGAGAGAATGAATAGTCGAGTTACTACCACCTTGTGGACCAAACAAATCGAGTCCGTTGAGGGATTCAAGGGCAGCCTTAAGCGGAATAGCCGTGAAGCAAATATTCTTACTTTTGCCAAACCCACAGAGCTTGTGTTAAGTTCAGGAAGCCCATGATTTGTCTTGTCACCTCGTTCCCAAATACCGTAATCCTACAAAATTATTTCGATAATAAAAACACCCACGGCTATTCTTGAGGCTGGCTCGATATAGAATACGAGATTCTGAATAAAGACGACTTCATCGACGGTCCATATTATCCGTAGACCTAATTTGTATACGATGGTGAATTCAAAATCACGTATGCGTACCTGACGTAGTCATTTGCGCAATGGTAAGAAGATAAAGCGAGACGGCGTCTATCTGGAGATGTCCCCACTCATAGTCCCCAACAACTGCCTCACATGTTCGTGAATCGAATTTCGCATGTAATGAGGAGCTTGGTAACTGGGTTTTCTTGAAATTTTCAACTTTTTCAGACTGGTACATATAGCACCGCAGAATCCCTCGCATCAAATTCACGACACACTAAGACATGTAAAATTATCTAAATATATACTTTTTCGAGTTCATAACTACGAGATCTATCTTCATCAACATCGGGTATCTTCCGGTAAGCCATTGAAAGCCCCCAGATAGAAAATGACATATAGACATTGTCCCTTATCCACGCGTGTGGATTTGATGGAGATGCAGGTATGAGACCAGTTACTGTATCCTGCAATTCATCAAGCGTTTCTTATCACACTAACCTGGAGAGAAAGTATCGTTTCATTTATAAGACGATAATAATAATCTAGTTTGGCTTTATCGGCACTCATCCTAATGAATAGTGGGGTCAAAGGGACACCCAGGGTTAACTAGCCTACAATCAACATCACCAACAGGAATTAAAAATCTAAAATTTAACAATACCAATTCAGATATATCTAATATAAAACATTTCGCTGTTTGGTATGTTATATGCCTTTAAACTTATTTATACATTTTAAATTATTGTCAATTAGGCGCATCCGAATAAGGTGAAATATTTTGGCTGGTTTAATGTTTATTCGATCGTGAAAAGTAGACAGTTACTATTCCCTAAAAGATTTTATTTTTGCCGACGCATGATTAATTCGTTCCTGCAAATATAACACAAAGAGAATAGTCTACTTGTCAAAGATGAACACATAATACAGACTTGTTTAACATTTTTAAGGAACAAATTTTCCGCATTAAAACGTAATCATAAGTCACTCGATAATCGACACATCTGTGGGTTCCTGTTTAAACTGTTTTGGTGTAAGAAAATCTGGGCAACTAGAGCGTGCCCGAATTGCGATATGAAGCTGTCCTTCTTGATATTAAACGCTAAGACATTTATTGCTTGTATGCATTATAATGGAGAAGATGGGCAGGTCATTAATAACGGCATTCTGCAAATCAGTGTAGACCATTCTTTAGTTCACTTGATTCCTATGATTTTACCAGCTCAACTACATAAAGCAGATTGAGCTGTTGTGTTTGCTATTGCCAGCCATTAGGGCACAGGCGTTCCATTTGACGCCTAAATAGTGAAAGACATTTTTTTCCAGAGATGCCAACGACCTGGAGAAACTCCTTCACAGTTCCTCGACGCTCTCCGGATAATGGCCGACGCCGCGTTTACCGACGACACACGCGCCAAGAACGACGAACGCACCCTGCAACGTTTCTGTGACGGTGTGCTGTCCGACTCCCTTGCCATCACCCTTGCCAGCGCTCCCCGAAGACGATCGATGACGCAACGACCCTGGTGAGACGTCTTCAAGACGTTGAACAACGACGGGGCCAACGTCAACCGACGACAGCCTACAGACCCCCTAGTCAACCGACGACAACCTACAGACCCCCCAGTCAACACCCAGACTGCCACTACTGCCTCCGTTATGGCAGAAACGCCAAGACCTACGCAATACCCACAACTTGGCTCGTTTACACCTCGGACGGGCCTACGATCGACAGAAGACCAACTATGACCGCAGCTGCAAACCTACCACATATCAAATCGGGGATTTGGTACGCAGACACCGGCCGGTACCCCCACCCGGAGTCCCTAAGAAGTTTCACCCCCTTGGAGTACAGAACCCTACCGCATCGAACGGGTCCTACAACCAAACCTTTACGTCATCCGAGCCTCCGAACATCCTAATGCCCCCCTTGTGACTGTCCACCATAATAACTTGACCCCCTTCAGAGGACATCTAGCTACAGCGGATACCGACACAATCCCATTCTTGCCGGAATCCGACATTCCATCGGTCGATCACGAGGAGATAGTCCCTACCACGAGCACTGAGGACAGTGCTCCCCCTGGAGGGGGGTAATGTAACACCCCTTGTTTTACTATGCTATCTTTACCTTATAGGAGGGGCGCGCACTTTGGACCACACCGGTTTACGCCCACGACGTTACGCACCACACAACGTGCGAGTTGCGGATCTCTTTCCAGAAGTCCCAGAACCAACTCAACGTCCTCTTACGCCTCCCTGAACTTATTTACCAGTTCTCTCTCTCCATTGTCATACTTACGTGTTACGATAACCGTGTCCTCAATACATATTCACATTATACCTATTTCCACGCTACGACTCATTCCTCCGTCTGTGGTATCAATATGTTAACTAGACAGGGCTCTACTTTAGAAAACACTGACGAGAAGGTCGTCACAATAGCATGCGCTATTGTGTGCGTTAGCCAATCGAGTGCCAGTCTAATGAATGTCATGCGTCTGGAATAAATTTTAAGGTCACTACAGATTTCAGAAACCATTATATCGTAATAGATTTAGCGATTGAGACAATTGGTTAACGGAGCTATCGTCACCTTAACAATGTGTATAGATAAAGTGATCAAGATGCCTAAAATGCTCCCAGTTCGTAGCGAATCAGTCGGGAAAACGTTCGTGTCGTCCGATACGAGTCGTTTGCATCGTAGCAGGAGTCACATAAATGGTTTTCGTGTCTACGGATACGTCCAAGTAAGCCTGACGGTCGGGTTGACACAGCCACTGAATAGAGTAACTGATGTACACACAAGATCACAGTGACATTATATCCACTTTCAGTCGCCGATAGGTGATGAAAATAGATTTTCGTAAAAAGGTGGTCTTTATGGTGGGCTGTGACTTTTCACAATACGCAAAAAGGATTAAAGCATATACCCCGTTAACCAATTAATAAGTCAATTGAAACAGATAGCCGTTTTATTACCTTACAGTCGCCGAAAAATTAATAATAGCAACTGTAGTGGCTGAAGCTGCCTGTATTGAGTACTACAATTTGACATAGCAGAAATTAATTTGAGCCCTCCTAAGTTGCACTCTCCCCCTCTCCTTTTTTCACGAACTGACACGCTATTTACAAGATGAAACAAGCAATTGACGATGATCAAAAGAATAATTGGAAGAAAGTACACTAAAGAGAGCAATTAGTAAATTCAAATTTGCAAGAGGTTAGCGGGCGGGTGGACATGGCAGGAGGAGGGGGATAACTCGTAACACAGCGAAAGCGCCCGTCGTTGTCGGTGTTTAGGGTTGGCTACTCATATACTGCACGAGAGCCATGTCTGCATCCCAGTTGGCGGCAGTCAGGAGGGCGATTGCACGGCCACGAGGGACACTTTGGCTCGTCAACAAGTTAACCTTGGAGATCTGCTCGTCTGTGAGAGCCTACAATAAAATACCGTTAAAATGTATTTTCAAGACACGAACAACGGCAGCCGAAAGCGTTGTACTTGAGGACAGTGCTATACTTGAGAGGGGGGTATGTAACGCCCCGGTGTTTTACCAGGAAATCGCGCGGGATATGAAGGACACACAATGTCAACTGCGCTCCAATAGGATGCCATCTTGTGTCAACCACCATTAGACGGGGTGGCTGTCTTCTACGACGGTGAAGACTGCAATCGGGTTCGTCTAGAGTGAGACCAAACACTCTCCCCTCCAATACAGGATGCCTCACAAGGACACAGTCGCCAAGACTAGAGCAAGTTCCTCCCTTTCCAAACCAGCATCGCGGATTTCCCTGTATAAAGACCCATCCCATGTTTACCCTAAGTCTATATTACCTCTCGATCAATTTATAACTGGTTGCCTCATTATATTCATTCCTTTCATTTCAATGCGTCTCCTCATTATGGCTGCCTGGGATGTGTATCCATGTTCTACGATTACCGTTGCAAAACCCCCAGCGAAGGTCTAATATGTCTTAGGTCAGAACCCCACAATCGGAACAGCGTAACATTGGTTGAGGCAGGCTACGGCGATGCGGTACTCATGTAGCGTGGGGGCGGTGCATATAGGCTGTCAGTTAATCGTACTTAACCAGGTTTGTACTGCTTTGCGCCACTATATATTACTAGACGATTAGCTGGCTAAATGGAAGTCACTGTCAAACCCAAACCGTGAAATTACCACGAGAGCGGCATGACAAACCCCATGATGAGAGGTAATACATCTACCTGGTGGTTAGCGAAGCAAGTGAGGCACAACAAGAACAGAAAAGTATTGTGCACACAACCCACCTCCTGTGGCTGCCCAATGAGCGTACTGGACTCAGTGGCGGAAGGGGAACTGGCACTGCCGAAGGGTTGTTTCGCGAAGTCCGGCAACTCCGCCTCTGGGAGGAAGCGCGCACGGGTGTGTTCGCCGACGGTAAGAACATTATCAGCCAGATTGATGCAGCACTTGTGACGCTTCAGCATGTCCAAACCGATCATGAGATCCATTGGCTGATCTTCTAGCACCACAAAGGAGGACTGCACAACAAAAGGGGCACAAAATTAACCCAGGACCAGAAATCGGTTGAAGTATGGTTTGTGTTACAAGGGTTAATACGCTTTGCTCCTAACTCCACGTGTTGAGGATTCGACTTTCGAGACGAGTCTACGAAAATAACAGGGCAACTGAAGCAGCAAAGACTACCTACACCATGTTCATCAACTTTGGAATCACAAGTGGAAGATGGGTATAATCGTTGGGTGGTGAGTCAGTTTAGTTCACAGTGAACGAATCACCATAAATATTTGAGTGTTGAAAAATCAATATGTATCACTTCACGGAAACAGTGCACGATATTAGGCTTAAGATTGAATCTTTAGTTCCAAAAGAAAAAAGATGAAATAAACTAAAAAATTCAATATCCGATATTAAATCTCCAGTGATTCATATTAATGGTTCGGACTCAATAATACACAATGCATTGCCGCTAAATTGACTGCTTTACAGGAGAGTTTCGTTGCAAACCGATATTTGGACAAATAAAATAGTAAAACCAATAAAATGTTGGGACCAATTTATACAATAACATAAGGCCTAGACTACTATGGAAAAAACATACTGGGATGGCGGTGCCACCGATGTTAAATTGTGCCTGATGAATCCGACCAATGATTTTCTGAGTACCGACGCCGTAGGCCATACCGGACCACCGTTTATCAATGAGGTGCTCTAAATTGCATCTTCGAGCACACCCCATACTCATGATGGTGCTTTGAGCACCGGAATCAACAAATGCTTTAATTGGAAAATTGTTGACTTCACACGCGACGTAGAGCATTGTGACTTGACCGAAGGTCTCGGGATAGTATTCCATGGCTGATTCCATTTCACGATCGATGTTCTTTTGCCTGAACGAGATTAAATTAACTAAGACATGTTCATAAGCTTTTGAGTTAACAAAGCTGAAATTTTACCTGATAAGTTCCGCAATTCTTCTTTGTACATCCGGATTCAGTTGATCAGAATACTCGAGATTGTTTAGTTCAATTGTAGATTGTTGAGCCATATTTCGCTGTGCATCAAACAAACGCTTGAATGCATCTAGAAAATAAAAAAAAAGTAATGAAAGGCACCCGGATTCCCAGTAATTACCACTGACAACAAGATACCTTGATCGTTTAGAGCATCGTAAAGCTCTTGATTCCGTTCTCTAAGACGCATTTGCTGCGCCGGTGGAGCAGAAAGAAGGTGCTGACGCGCGATTTCAGCTAGATCTGGATGGTTGGGGACGCTGGCGGAAGATTGGGAATCATTGATCGATGGGTCCGCGACCAGAGAACCAATATTCTAAACATACGAGAATAAATATACTCCTACGTTTTCAGGAAAGCGTGGTGCGGGGAACTGGGGACGATTGATTACAACAATGATGAGGTCATTTTCACTGAGTTTACAATCATGCACTGTATTGTGCTCATCAATAGACAGGGCCTGTCCATCTTTAATCAACAAGATGTGTTTTTCCGAGGCACCAGCTTCTATTGCTACCATTAGACGGACACCGGACATGCGTGTATCCAACGGAGCATCAAGAGAAAAAACACGCTCATCGGGCAGAGTGAAAGTAAGCTTCATGATTCGAAGAAAATTAAGACACCAGGTCGCTCTATGGGCAACCAAAGGGATATACTATTGGCTAGATGTAATGCGGTACCTTTTTTGTAAAGAGCGCACGACCGGCAGGGCATTGGAATTTGCATTTTAAATTATCAAGCCAAACTATCAGAAATCAGATATATTTATTTCCATTAATTGGAAAGTGTATACAATATGCTGACTTTTATTAGATATTAAATCAACGCAATGAATAATGAGAATAAAATATCTCGAAATCGAAGTAACCAGAATGAGAAGAAACTGCGTTCAATGAGGGGATTGCGTGTAATAAGATGCACTGATATATAAATATTTGTGGATATCACCGAGGTCTTGGGAAAAAATGGTACGTGTCCTTCTAACGTATGAACTACAGGCTGGTCCAAGTGTTAGGAGAATGGAAGACGTTCCTCGATACTTATGAACTGTGGACAAAGACAGTTGTGGCTGTGTGTTATTCCATGTAAATAATGTTGTTCAAAGGAAGAGGGTAAGTTAATTGACTCTTTATTAAACAGATGATAATTTTTACCGCCATAGGATGGCTCGCGGAGGATAAGCTTTCTACAATCATTTCGTCTGATTCTCTCTCGCTTATCGATATCAACGGTTTGGCCACGACACCCCAGATCGACCACCAGACTCTTGCACAGATTGGCACACATAACCCCTCCTCCGGGGGGATTCTGACAAGGCAAATTACCAATGTACATCATATGTATCTCACAAATGTATATCATTCGCCATTTTCTGGGACATCGATTATGGAATCTCGGTTTGTTAGCCCTGAAATAACTGTAGATCTTACAATATTCTAGATCTTGGTTGACCTACAATAGTGTGAATTGCTGAACTAAATACCAATGTGGAAAACATTTTCTATTAACTTTATCGATTTAAGTCATAGGAAACCTTCAGTCCTATTGTGATCATAGCAGGCCATCGGCAGCGTTATGGGGTTTTAACGGAGGCCATCGCCACTGTCGTAACTGCCCTCCCTATGTGTCCTTTTCACCTACGAGCGTATGAAATAAGCATGCTTCTACTTTTTCGATTCATGCGCCAAGGCAAGCACAATTCCCCCATACATTCCCTAACCGTTAGGCGCCATTTTACAAAGCAGCACATACCTGCTGTCAGCCTTCTCCGACTCCCCTGTAAGAATAAGGGAACACTACAGGAGACAGGGAAATAAACGGGAGTGGTAGAGGGGCGATTAGTTACGGGATTGGGAGGGGATATCCGATATCGGCTCTTGTTCAAGAGCAGGAGCAGGGATGAGCGGCGACTGGTCCTTGTTCGGCGTCCTGTTCTGACGCTCTGCCATTATAATCGCCATTCCATTCGCGAGTTCGCGGATTCGCGCCGCCATTGACTTCGCTTCATCTTCTTCCGTTTTAACGCGCGAAGAAGGAGTCGGTCAAAATCTTATTGTCGGAATTCTTTGACGTACCTCTTTGTGTCCAGGAGGAATTCGGGCCAGAAGAATCGCTCGCGGACAGCCTCATGCGTCCTTGCGGAATCGCGGTGTCCGTACTGGTTGTGCATGATGGCTAATACGGTATTTCGCATGGTCGGGGGTCCGTAGATCTGCTCCCGCGGCCGGTCCTTGATCGTGTATAGCCAGTAAAAGAAATTTCAGCGCCTCTGGAGACTGTAGCGCCCCATTTTCACCGGGGAAGATTGTTCATTGAGTTCCTTGACGGATTCCCTCTGTAGCCGTGTGATAACGGCGTCAGGCTATAGTAGAAGGACTTTCTCACTTTCGATAACTTGCTCCTCGGAATGGGCCCTCGGTTCAGTGGAATCCGTTTCGGCATGCGATAGGCCTGCGAAGTTGGGTGCTGCCTCCGGCTCCTTAACAGGTTTGGGATTTTTGGGCCCTCGTCCTCTCTTTGCGTCCTGACCTCGTCCAGGTTGGGCTTCCTGGATAGCGCGTCGGCAACCACGTTCACATTTACTGCTTGATGTTGCAGCACGAAATCAAGGCATTGGTGGGTGTGATAGTATTTATATAGGGTAGAATAAACGCTGAATGGATAATAGACGGATTGCCTGTAATACCGGTATAACTCTATAAGCCAACCGAGACCCTTGACGAATAGAACACGTGCAGCAACGATAATTCGTATTCAAAAGTGTAACGTACGATATACGTTAATATAGTAAAACACAATTAATAATTAGAGTTAGCAATCACCACACCCACCTGGGTGCAGCAGCTTCGATGGCATGCGGTAGTTGACCGGCGATTTCAAACCCAAACGCTCCGAGCGCCGAGGTAGAACTTGCGAGCTTTGGTCTGGAACGGATGGAGTCGTATTAGCCGGATCAGCTGGTTCAGACGAATGGAAATCAGTAGCGGGCACGTCTGGTTCAGAAGGATGGGAATCGATGACGGGCATAGCTGGTTCATCGAATCGGATTTGATCGACATGCCGACGATGACTTGATAAATCAGTGACGTCGAGGATGGTAACCATACGATTCCCACTTCTTCCAAGAATAAGACCTCGAGAAGGTCGAAAATCATTCACTTTGAAAAAGGTGACCTCTCCCGAACCAAAGCATTGGAACGAATTTGCGCCCCTTGAATTACACAACCGGATATTTACCAGTGGTTGCTTGATAAGCGGATTAACCGCCACATTTTAATCGAAAAAGCGTCGGAATAGATGGAGGAGTCTCTCGTCATGATCATGCCTGCTGACACAAATGACAAAAATGTCATCTTGGTAAACTTCAATATCATTAAGGCCATCCAATATGACATTAATGCAATCCTGGAAAATAGCCGGGGCGACATTTAGCCCAGAAGGTAGAAAGTTGTACCTGAATAACCCAAAGGGTTTATTAATAACTGTCAGCAAACTGGATTCGTCATCCAGTTGACTCTGTAAGTAGGCATCTTTTATATCAATTTTGGAGAAGACACTCGACCCCTTATAATCACCACATATCATGGGTGTACAACCGTCAGATTTTATTGGTGTAACAATGGGAGTGGTCCATTGTGAACAGCTCACTGGAGTCAGTATATTACGCTCCATCAATTTGACTTTGGGAATTATCAGTCCACCAGTCACTCTGGTGCACTTTTTGACCAGATCTTTGAACTCGGAATCAACTGCCGGTGATGAATTGAAACTCAGTTGAAACTTGAACTGCTTCATGACGGTCAAACCAATAATAGCTGGACCCGTTGCCGACACCAAGAATTTGCATAGGAATCTGGTGCCATCTCGTATAATATTAATCATACAGAAGCCAAGGATTTTCAGGGAATGACCAGTGATACCAATAATCAACTGGTCGGTCTTCTGTATACGAGGACAAGGACAGAACTTCTTTAATGCATGCATAGGAATGAGTGATTCCACACTCCCAGTATCAACAATAAAGGACATCTTTTTGCCATGCG
Organism: Proteocephalus fallax; assembly: GCA_028672205.1. Taxonomy (NCBI): domain Eukaryota; kingdom Metazoa; phylum Platyhelminthes; class Cestoda; order Proteocephalidea; family Proteocephalidae; genus Proteocephalus; species Proteocephalus fallax. The sequence goes on along the minus strand of JAPUBX010004043.1, from coordinate 836,637 downwards.
AATTCTTAAGCTCCTTGGAAATATGGCCACCACTCTGACTGCTAGAACTCATCAGAGCCATATCGGATATATTGTCGTCTGAATCGTTAGTAATCGCACAAACCTTGGATTTGCAGACCGACTTGATGTGGCCTATTTTGCCACAATTATAGCATTTCGCATCATGGAATTAACATTGCTCCCGTGAATGCAATTTGCCACACGAATGACAAGTATTGACTGAGTTATCAGTCTTGGTTTTGCGATCTTTGAATATCCGCGTGTTTGGTCTCCTTGGGATATTTATGGAGTGAAACACTGGATCTGGAATATGAGAAATATTGATAATATTCGAGACATCTTCGAATTGTTCGCATATAGCACGAGCACTTTGGAATGTAGGATTTTTTAGTAATAGTAATTGTCTTTGGATATTTGGAACATTGATGCCTGCAATTAAACGGTCGCGCAATTGCGTGTCTAATTGAACTTCAAAGTTGCATTTTGCGGCCTGGGTTTGAAGTAAAAGTATAAAATCCCGGATGTTTTGGTCGGATTTTCGCATGATAGTATGGAATATGCTCCGTTCAGCAGCCTCAAAAGCCATAGGCTGAACATGCTGAATAATAGCTTCCTGAATCTTGGCAAGTGGCATTTTAATAGGAATATCCGGATAAACCAAGTTTTTCACCAGAGCATAAGCATCTTTTCCAATTGCATTCAGAAAATAAGCAGCTTTCTTTTCTTCAGCGAGATTATCTTGGGTAAAAGCCCAAATTTCGAAACGCTCAATATAGTCTGACACTTCTCTTGAAGTTGCATTAACTGATAAGAATTCGAGGTTCATTTTTGACATTGTTGCGACGCCAAATGTGATAGTATTGTATGTAGGGTTGAACAAACACTGAATGGATAATAGACGGATTGCCTGTAATACCGGTATAACTCTATAAGCCAACCGAGACCCTTGGCAAATGGAACACGTGCAGCAACGATAATTCGTATTCAAAAGTGTAACGTACGATATACGTTAATATAGTAAAACACAATTAATAATTAGAGTTAGCAATCACCACAGTGGGCCATCAGCCACCGTGCTATACGGTGGTGGACGTCCTTGTATTTGTGCAGGTATACTAGGGGGTTGTGGTCCGTGAACACCGTAAACCTTTGCCCAAGTACGTAATCTTCGAATATCTTTATAGCATACACGATCGCGAGGCACTCGCGCTCGGTCGCGGAATAATTTCGCTCGGCCGCGTTTAGTATCCGTCAGGCAAACCGAATCGCGACCGTTTTTTTAGATGTAGTACGTGGTCTTGAGAACACGATGATGTCATCCATGAAGGCGGACACGAATTTTAGCCCTTTGAACAGCTAGTCCATAGCGCCTTGGAATATGGCTGGAGCATTAGTGAGCCCGAAGGGCATGACTTTGAATTAGTACAACCCCCATGGAGTCACGAAGGCTGTCTTGTGGCGATGCTTCGGGTTGACTCCGATCTGCCAATACCCACTAGCTAGGTCCAGCGTAGTGAAGACGGCGGACCCCCCGAGCTTCGCCATTATGTCCCTTGGCTTGGGAAGTGGTGTCGCAACCTTCACAGGTTGGCTGTTCAATTTTCGGTAATGGACGCAAATGCGCCAGGTTCCGTCGCCTTTCCGCTGGAACAGCACTTGGCTCGCATAAGGGCTCACATTGGGTTGTATTACCCCTGCGAGCAATAATAATATATATAATGGTAATAATTGTAGTGGCTTTATTGAGGTCACGAGGACCAAAAGTTTCAGCAGTTTAAAGAGGCAGTATAACAAGTATTAGATATGAAAATTGTCTTTTAGTTCCTGTTTCACCTGCTCTGGTGAAACTAAAAATCGGGACAAATAAGAAATGACCGAATAGCGATATGCCGCCGTTCTTGTTGGTATTGAACGGTATAGTCTACGCATTGGTCGAAGAGATTTACATTCAGATAAACTGGAATAGAGAGGATGGGAGGGGTCACTTAAAATACGAGCAGCGATTAGTGAACAATCATTGAAGTGGCGTTGAACGATGATTTCTTGAATAGAGAAAATAGGCAGACCACTAGAAAACGAGATTATTTTAAAAAGTCTATGAAGGGTTAAAAAGTCAGAACATTTAAGGCCGGGTATAATTACTGGAGAACAATATACAATAATGGGAATTATACTGGCATGGACAAAGGTTTTTATATGGCTAGATCTTAAGCCAAGTCTCCTAAACCGGCGAACTAGGAAGCAGAGGCGACGGCATTTACTAAAGACGACATCCACATGATCACTCCATGATAACCGACTGTTAAAAATAACGCCGAGGTCTAAGCGAAATTATGGAGTGAAGGGGTTTCGGGAGTGTCAACAGCGGCTGTCAGGGAAAATGTAATATAGATGCATTTTGATGCATTCAGTAAACGACCATTCTCCGAAGACCATTCGAGTACCTCAGTGACTGCCTGCCCGAGCTGTTGAGAATCACCTTGCGTCTTGCATGGATGGCACAAAGTCAAGTCATCCGCGTATTTTATAAGTGTCACGTCGTTAGGTGACCGAAGGCTCGACGCGTAATAGTTGAAAAGGAAAGGAGATAGCACAGCGCCTTGTAGTACACCGCAGTTATTTAGCAAGGAGGTGGAGGCTTCATTTCCGACTCTGACATGTTGACGTCGATTAGAAAAATAGTTTTGAAGCCAATTAATCAACCATCCTTCAACGCCATCTTCACATAGTTGAGAAAGGATGCGGGAGGGTGGGATAGTGTTGAAAGCAGAGGAGAAGTCCAAGAAAACCCCCTTGGCGGCTTTCGCTCCGGCATAAATTGAAGAGTGGAGGGTGTGCGATAACGTAGCCACGGCATCCAGAGTGCTTCTATTTGATTTATAAGCAAACTGAAACAAGTCATCGGCAGCTTTAAGCATGTCATCTAATTTAGATAGGAGATGCTTCTCAATCACTTTTAACCACACATGAGTTGGCGAAAGGTCTATACTTCACAGGTCCGGCGGAACCATTGGCCGGTTTCGGAATTCGTGTTATAGCGACATCTCTCCATTCCGAAGGAAAGGAGCATTCTCCTAACGAATGATTGACGAGCTGGGTGACAAACGGGAAATCTCGCGATGACAAATTTTAAGAATCGCGGGGGGGGGACCCTGTCGGGACCAGCCGCTATGGAGCTCTTGAGGCCAGTCAAAATTTGGGAGATAGAGGATTCGTGAGCGAGCATGAAAGCGTTGGGATTAAGAGATCTAACGAGAGGTACCGCAGAATGGTCAGCGGATTTGAAGATAAAGCCATCGTTCAGAGCATCAAGTTCTAGGGCACCACTTGGTAGATATGGTCGACGGGTTCCTGTCAATCTGTTAAGATTTTTCCAGAGGTCACCGGGTTTCGATGTTCTGAAAAGCTCATCTACAAAAATCTTGTTAAGGCGATTTACCTCAGCTGTGATCTTGATCGAAATTGGTTTAATTTCTCGGTACCTCCCCTGGCGACAAAGTCGTTCGTTTTTTCGCCTCAGTCGTTTCAGAAATGGAGAGGATATGACACGGGGTGTGTGGGATGGTTCCGTGAGTGGACAATGCGTATCCTACAAAAAACGGAGATAACTATTGATATTGTCTATCTCTTTATCGAAGTCGGAATCCTCGAAAACTTTGAAGTCGGTTGTGGCAACATATCGTTTACCTGGCGTTTGAATTCTTATTGAAGCGTATAAGGTATCGAGAGGTACGTGTGTCGGAACGGTTCCCCGGTGATGGGGATATCGCCCCGAAACTCATGGGCGCGCCCCAACTCGGCGTAGAGAGGGCGAACGTGTCCCTATATTTGTCCAGGAGGGTCTGGACCTCCTTGGGGGCTCCGGTTATCTCAATGGGTTCGGAGTTTACCCGGTTCCTAGGTTATGCGTTCGATTAGTTAAAAGTGACACGCCGGGTCTTAAAGTTAAAGAGGGAGGCTTCCCTCTCGAGTTAGTCCAGCCCTCAAATTAGGTCGGCATTAAGGCAGGGCGTCACTACGAAGTCCCGAATGTACCGCCCACCCTCGTTGGCGAAGCTGATTGTGGCGAAGATTGTGTGGAAGAAAACGATTGTATTCGATTATAAATAACGTTGTTATGAAACTTCCAAATAAATTCTTATAGCTTTGGTAGTTTTTGTTTTAGTCTCATAAAATACTTTGTTTTAACTGAACTGGTCCAGTTTTAAACCGGGACTTTTGGATATCTTCGTGTTACGCACGGTACTTCTGATACAACCCTCTTTTTACTTGAGATTATGTCGAAACTTGTAACTCGCAAGACGAAAAGGTCTCCGCCTAACAAGGCCGTCTCAACGAGAATGTCGAAAATAGGAGGTCGACCGACTCTTTCTTCGCGCGTCAATATGGAAGAAGATGAAGCGAAGTCAATGGCGGCGAAAATCCGCGAACTTGGTACCGGAATGGCGATTCTAATGGCAGAGCGTCAGAACAGGACGCCGAACAAGGACCAGTCGCCGCTTATTCCTTCCCCTTCTCTTCGCCGATATCTGGTATCCCCGTACTTCCCACCCAACCGTACCCTCCGAACCCCGCAACTATTTAAGTTACTGGATGAAACCACAAATTGTAGTTGGTGCATGAGAGAAAATATTCCTTCGAAAAATTTATTGATACCAATCATATACAAATATAATTCGCGAACAAGCAAACAAACTAACATTGATTGGCCATCTTTGTAGCGTTCTGCGTGGGTGGTCGGAAGTATAGGTATGTTTCCGCCTCGCTGCCAGTTTTTGAGGGTTTGGTCGGAACTATCCATGCCTGGGGTTCTCGCTCGTTTGGAAGCGGGGTTCACCGAATGGTGGTGCCCTCCATTTAGTTATTGGTATGCATGAACTTGCTATGATCCAATCTAGTGCACGAATACCGGGCGAAGCGTTAGAGGAGTTACTACCGCCTCCCTTCGTCGAGCCAAAGCGAAATGAGAGGCTCGAGTTAGACAATTCTCTATCAAATTATTCAGGCCGATTGATCGCACCGGTCGAGTCAATGGTTATTCATCAGAGTGCATTGTGTATGGCACCAGCATCCTTCAATGGGTACCGACTACCTTCAAGGAAATGCGTTGGTTACTGTTGGTCATCCTGGGGCTGCGCGGGTGTGTTGCTTCGTAATGATGAGCTCTCGTTTAAATCAATTTGGCGATCGACGCGTCGTATTTTATCTCAAAACTCTGAATTCATGTTGACATCTTCTGATTTCTGTTTTTTGGTAGCGATGTAGTGGTTTTTCGTTTCGGCAACCTTTGGTAATTATGCCGGAGAGCTGAATTGTGCCATGGCTAGGATCACCTGAATTACCGAATACAGCTTTTTGACAATTAAATATTTCCGAACCATTCAATTTCGCTACCGAAGCCTATCTTTCCGGTCGCCCAATAAAAAGGCAATTAATTATATTGCTAACCGTAACACGGGAGACAAACTAACATCCTAGAGGTCGTCGAAATAGAAGGACTTTATCTCTTGTAAATAACAAGGTATTCAAATCAGACTGCTTCACTGATGTTAAATATTTTACGGATTTGCCTGAATTTAATGTCTTTAGTTGACCGATGGGACAGGTTCTGTCAGCTGATCCGCGCGAGCGCCTGACCTACACCGCCTCTCTGCGCCACCAGATCAATTTTCCATCGGTGTATAAAATCTTTTGGAAGAATTTAAGCACAGGTAGGGTTTTTATTTATTTATCTTACCAAGTATTTTCTCTAGATAAAAACGAGGAAAAACCGTTCGACCTAACTGATCTCCCCCCCGAACTCTCATTAGCCATCTTGTCCTACCTGAATCCCACAGACCTCTACTTGGCCTCGTGCGTGTGGTGGAAGTTGGCATCCAATGACTCCTTGTGGAGAGCGTAAGTTCCAGCATTGCGGACGAGGCTCGATTGACCTTCAATAGCGATGCTTTTGAGGGTGTAAGATACCTCCAGGAAAGCCAAATACTCGCGAATGATTTGCACGTCACGCCTGGTCTTGACGCCTTCCAAAAGAGCAGATTTCTTGATTCCAGGTTAGTTGGACGTTTTGCTTTTCGCCAAATCTATTCCAATTATTCCCTATGCACACCGTAGAACCTTTGCCGTTGTTAGCACATGGTTTACAGGATGCCACGCATTTGCTTCGTTGAGGACACAAGGACTAAACTTCCACCACTGAAGAGTACAACAAAATAGAACGCATACCGAGGGGTCTGGATAAACCTGGGCTACTCAATAAATCTCCGTATCCCTAGTAATTATTTTTACATCCTCATATGTTTTCCGATACGTTCCGGAAATCGTCAGCGACATGCAGACATTGTCTGGGGTGATGCAACAACCTTTCTGTCTATTAGAATTCGTGATGTGTTAAAGCAGATATGGTAAAATTTCCTGAAAATGCAAAAAAAACTGCATTTTTCGCCCAACGCTTTCGCCTCTTCCACCTCGTCATGAGTATTTACCTCCCAGACCGGACGTGTTGGATGAGATGTTGCGTTTCAAGGACTTCCATGAGACGCCCTTACCCGACGCCCTGCGAAAACTCTTCACCGAGCTACCCAGTCCCGAGGTCGACACACACAACTTCATCCCACGGCTGATTGAAGGCTTCTCCGAACAGTTCGTTCGATGTAATCCTCGCATTGGGCTCCGTGCAGGTAGGCATTCTAGCCCCTCCCCCCAAACCCCGTCATTCCTTCTCTTTCTGGATTATTAGTTGCCCCAGATGTCAGACGCGGCCTCCGAAGGGGTTTCTTCTAGTCACACAGCTAACTCGTTTGGTTTCTTTTGTCGAGATATCTTTGCTGCAAACTGCACTTTTGTTACCGAACCTACGGGGCTTGTGCTTTTGGCAATCGTCACATGCCCCAGTGACCTTGAAGTTGTTGTGATGCCTGAGATAATCACGTCTACCGAACCATTAACTCAAATTGTAGCCGCTCTTTGAAATATCAAGTCCATGGCATTTTTAATTGTGTTATACGCTTAAGTGTTTGTTCGATTTGAGGCAGCCCAAGAGCCGTGGATAAATGATCTTCTCGGGGATCGGTTCATGCAATTTGGTAAAACATACCAAATTCAATCAGCTCAAATTTTCCACCTACTACAAGCCTAGTCGGCTTCGTAGAAGAAATGAACATGCGGAATCTTGGCAATATTGTACGATTGGCGTCCACGGCGCATTAAAGCTGTTCCTCTCTATGCTTACGGTACAACCCACTCTAATAGAGAACACACCCAATTTTGTTGTTGGCAGTTGTCCTGCATTGCAGTTTTCCTGGTGCGTAATCGTCTCTAATTATCGTGGCTGTCTAAGGTTCGGTTTTTATTTCGGTTTCAGATGTTGTCTACGTCCTCTGTTTCTCTCTCCTAATGCTCTCCCAAGACTTTGCCAATCCCCAGATCAAGAACAAGATGTCCAAGCGCGAGTTCATCCGCAACACCCGACAGGCAGTGCCCAGCACCGATTCCGACCTCCTGGGTCACCTCTACGACAACGTCTACGTCGAGGGCAACATCGCCACCTTGGTCACGATAACTGCTGACCCCGAGAGTAGCCCTCCTGGTATGACAGGAAATGGCGGAGCCGTGCCGCGCAGGTTTGTTGCAATTGGTTCGCAATCGGCCAATCCACGACCTTACCATCGCGTGGTCGCCAATGGCGATGCCTAGTGCCGACTTCTCACTAACGCACTCATACACAAACACACATCAGTCTTTCTATCTTCTTATAACGATTGTCGTCATCATTTTTATTTTCTTCTCCACCGGAGGCTTAAATACATGAATTATACTTCTGCGCGAGTTGGAAATGTGTGCTGTTGTTGACATCGCGGGAATATAGGTGCGTACGCTGCGCTCCTCACCACTACCGCCAAACTGTAGTCTTCCTGAGAATAGGCGACCTATAAAATGGGCTATAAATTGGCGTGGAGTACCCGCGATAGGTTGATTGGGGGTTGACGGTGTTTGGCGTTATTTGGGGGATTATTGGAAGCTCCTGGAAGGTGTATATGGCGAGGACCAGAAGTTTCAGGGCTTGCGGTTTTTAATTGCTGCGGGGTGTTGCTAGCGAGCCTGCTGATACGCGATGGGGGAGACTGGGTGGTCAAGGTGGGGCTGGGGGCCGGTGGGGCGAAGATGGCGGTACCAAAACCCAACCACCGTGTCAGGAAACATGTTGAAAGGTCGGAGCAATGGTCTTAAAACTAGCGGCCTCAAAATAACATTGAACAGGCCACGCGGCTGTCTGGAAAATCAGATTAAGTTGGCACCGGGGTATTTTATTTGATGTAGACGGTTTCTGGTGTTATCGATTGGGCAAGAGGATCAGATTGTGGATGATGTCGTTTCCATACACCCCCAATGATTTCGGTGGATGGGGGATACGTCTCTGGTATTGGTTTCCAACTGGCATTTTTGCCGCCTGGCAGATATGCGTCTTTTCGCTGAATAACCTGCAAATGACGCCCCAGGACGTCCTCTAGCGGGTGATATGCACTCAAAATAGGCCGCTTGCACGTTTAGACATTTGGGCGTGTCGCATCATAGCCCCGAGTACATCCTAATAGCCGATTGGCTGGCGGAAAGTACCGAAGAGCGTAAAAAGGTGGCCTACATTGAAATATTGATTAACGCTGCCTATTATCTAGTAACTTAACTGTGGTATACGGAGAATTTATTTGTCTTTTAACATTTTGCCAAATGAATTTAGCGGATATTAGAAATCGTCAGACATAAAAACGACGCAATTCGACCGAGTGTCAATGACGCGCCATATAACAACCTCCAATCCATAGACGAAATGAACGTGGAAAATTAGATATAATCGCATGCCTACTATTTGTATTAACGTAGATACAGAATGCTGTATGTTTATGACCGTTTTTAATGTCTTTTCCCTCGTGACTATATCAGAATCGGAAGGTCAAACATGAGGCTGCAGTAAAAGTCACTATGGGGAAATTGAAAAGCGTTGCCCAATTATATCAATTAAACGTCAAAAGGGATTACTTAAGTGCTACAAAGGAACCCAACGATTTACTAATTAACGTGAACCCATCAAAATGCGTGAAAACGGCAAAGGTTCCGAGGTATTAAAACGAAAACACTAATTTCTTAACCGACTTTAGACAACTTTATGCATCTACTGGCCAAAGCAGGCAATAAAAACAGAAGAACAATAATAGGGGGGGGGCTACACACCATGTTTAATCGGTCTGCGGTCAACACAGGAAGATATATTGTTTGTTTTTGTGCCGTGCACAACCAAGTTTGAAACTAGTAACGCGAAAGTGCACAGCGATCTCCTGGCCTCGATAGACAAAGACAATGTGGGGTAGGTTGAGTAATGACCGGTCTTCAACCTCCAGCAGGATTAGCCCACCAGTAATTGGTGCCATCTAAGAGCAACAACATTCACCCTCAAATTGTCCTTCGGATTTTCTCTTGTGAATACCCAGATCCCCGACCAGGGGAATTTCGGGGCCGAATTAACTCACTTTACTTTCCCACACGAGTTTTCATTTAAAGTGGACTGACCGAATTGCTTCTGAAAATTGGTGCATTTACTTAACTATGGTTAGATACTACTCTTAATTACTAAGCTTATCGTTAACAGCAATCATCAAAGACCATCAAATACCATAAACAGGAAGGAGAGTGATTTGTATGGAATCAGTTTTCCCCTCTTCTAAGGGGTCGAAAATGTATATTGTTTCCCGGAAGAACAATTTATAATTGGTAGAATCAGATAGTTTTGGCATCGATAGCAATTCGATATCTCCATAATTAGAGATTCGGTAGGCCTTCCTCGCATAGTTCATGAATCATCTTAAGGATACGTATTAGGCGCCTAAAATGGCAAAAGGCAAAATTGACAAATTTGTGAAAAGGTTCATTATTTCTTTTCCAATCATGGTCACTGCAAGCAGTTGCACAAATTTTTAAAATATCCGATGCACCCCATGACCCCGTTAAAGCTACAATAACTGCCAGAGTATTTTGTAAAAATACCGAATTTCGCGTTTGCTGAATTGGTCGGGTGTAGATACTTCTTTAAAACAAAATTATGTTATGGGCAAATAAACAGAGTTGAAATTCCTTGGAATCAATCAATATTTTATTATCCTCCAGAAATTATTCGACGCATTAAAAACTTTGAATGACGCGGCTTAATTCAGCGACCAGATCACCAAACATTTTTCTCGAGTAGATAGCGGTGTGAAAAAAGGCTCCATAAATCAATATTTGTTTGAACTTAATTCTTAAACACTGAATTAACAAGTTTTGTCGGTTATTGTAGGGCTGTGAGATTGGCACCATACAGGGAATCGCCTGATGCTAAAACTTACTCCAAGTAGTCGATTGCCCTATCCAAATCACTCAGCCGGGGTACAATGGAAGAGAAAATCCTGCTGCAACGCAGAAGAGAAGACCCAACGGAAGAGCCTTGCAACATCGACGCCACTCCTGTTGCAGCCAGTGCACCGGCCAGTGCCCCACATGCCGCAAGTACTTTGTTGTCTCCAATCAACTGGCTTACGTAGTTCCGAACGGTTAGGATGTCTGCATGTTGAACGTTAATGGGTCGATGAATCTGTTCTTCGGACACTTCGGGGTCGCCTTCATGCAGGCTCCTCCATCGTTCGACCGTTTCTATAAGTCCTTCATTGCTGGCATTTATTTCTTTGACGACACTTTGCAGTTCACTATTGGGTCAATAAAAAATGGACCGTGACACCAGCCTCTGGTTGCGAGAAGGCAAAACACATTTAAATTATCCTCCATTGATTACGCTCTCATTCAACAATGCTAATAATGTCCTTCATGAGCCTGTTAAAAATATTCGTTCCGATTTACCCCAAAGCATGCTTACCTATTTGCGTCCTCGTACTCGTCTGAAGTCAACGATGCATTAATGCCAGGTAATGCACCAATGCCAGGTAATACAGCGATATTTCGAAACGCAGAAAAGAATGCCGATGCAATTGTACTCTCGGATTTGCCAGTGTCAGCGATTGTTGTTCGTATGGAACGCAGTGTTCTAATTGCATCATTGCATTTGTCGATGAAATCATCTACTTCGCCTTTCAGGTCGGAAAGGAACACTCTCGAAGCCATCCTTTCTCTGGTGTGTTGTGAAACGAATTATATCATGCTATAATTAGCGGTTTCGTGGGCCAATCGGCTTGCCATGCCATGTCTCTCTACCATTGGGGAGTCTCGCGCATTCACGGATGCATATCTCCCATTGGTTCGTGCACAAGCTATTTGTGGGCGTTCGCTCTGGTGCGCTCCAACGAACAAAATCAAAAAACGAATACCGATTTTGACGCTAGACAACCTGAATCCACCACATAATTTACGTTGTGCACGCCGTTTATGCCACCCAACGCACAAGATTCTGCGTTTATTATTTACGATGGACACGGGCTGAATTAGTTGAGAGATATTTCGACTTCGGTAATCGAATTCGCCATTGATATAAAACCTCTACCCTGTTTCGTCATTCACCCTTAAATTATCCTTCGGATTTTCTCTAGTGAATACCCAGATCCCCGATCAGGGGAATTTCGGGGCCGAATTAACTTACTTTTCATTTAAAGTGGACTGACCGAATTGCTTCTGAAAATTGGTGCATTTACTTAACTATGGTTATATACTACTCTTAATTATTAAGCTTATCATTAAAGTCCCCGCGGAGCTGCAACAACTATCCATTCTTCGAGAATCACTGTTCGTTGTGGACTCCTGCCTAATGCTAGAAAAACCGGGCCGTGGTTCCATTATCCTTGCGATCGATGATAATGCGGCAATTTCACGCAGGACACCCCGGGGCTTGCAGGATGAAGGCGATTGCACGCAGCTATGTTTACTGTCCCAACATCCATCGGGATATTGAAAACCTTGTCCGATGCTGCTCCTGCTGCAAGCAAGCTGCCGAAAATCCATCACGTTTGGAACCTATACTTTGGCCACAAACGGAACATCCTTGGACGCGTCTCCACATCGATTTCGCTGGACCGATCGGCGGTGTAACGTACATAGCTGCTCCTGGACGATTTCTCCAAGTGGCCTGAGATTGTGCCCTTAACATCAGCCACAGCATCCAATACCATTAGCATCCTCCGTCAAATCTCCATCAACATGGCTTACCCCACACAATTGTTTCGCATAATGGCACGCAGTTTAAATCTGGAAAATTTGACGAAATCTTCATTCATATAACACCTCTACCCTGTTCCTTCATTCTACCCATGCCATGTTGTAGGCGCTCGTATGACTCAATTCAGTCAGGCCACATCGAATCTGGATAAACCACAACTAGGCGTTTGAGTGACTTACTCCACCTATTACCAATTGGTTATATTTGGGCACTTGGGACTCCCATCTCTCTTATTGGTTCATCCATACGTACCATGTATGAAGGCCCTGTTAAGCGCCCACAATGCGACTTCTTACGACACCAGGTTTTCTCTTTGTCTTCTTGAACGGCGGTTCTCTCTCACGCAAAAATTAAGCAGCCATAGCGGCATACAACAGGCAGGATGACCAAAGATGAAGGTCGGGAATGAATAATATTGTTGCAAAATCGACCGAGCGATAGCGTCTGTATAGGCATAGGCCAATTTTTCGCGTTCGCAAATGGTGTGTCAGTAGAATGGATGTGTAGAATGCGTGTAACAAATATAAACACATCGTTTAAGGTAACGACGCGGCTCACCCCTCAGACACGTCGTCGACAGGGTAAGAGATCCAATATAGAGTGCCTTACGGGGATGATTGCAAACAAACTGTAGATGGCGAAGACTGTTATCTGATTCATCTAGATTCTAGAGTGACGCAACACACTCTCTCCCACAATACTGGATGCCTCCACTGGATCATGCAAGGACAAAGCGGCCTTCATCCACAGTCGCCGAGACTTCAGCAACATCCTCCCTTTCCAAACTCATGGACCAGCATCGTAATTTCATCGTTATGAAGACCCATCCCATTTTTACCCAGTCTATATAACCTCGCCATCCATTTATATCTGTTCACCCCATTATATCGTTTACCTCCATTCAATGTGTCTTCTCATTATGGCTGCCTGGGACATGCATCCATGTTCGATGATTACCGTTACAAACCCCCCAGCGAAGGTCTAACATTTCTTAGGTCAGAATCTCACAACTGGAAGAGCGTCACAAAGGTAACTTTAATTGCACCAAAAATACGATGAGTCGTCGACCGAGTTTCAATTTGGTAGAAGCGGCACCAAAGTATATATATTCAATCATAAACACAGCAAAACAATTAAATGACACTGAAAATCCAATTGAAGCTCTGCAGATAACTGGCAACTACGTGGTCGATGTGATCAAAATCACCGATGATTCGATACGCAAACCACGTTCCGTGACCGCCCCACCCGCGGCAATTACCACTGGTAGTCGAGAGGACCAACCCCAGTACGTATGATTGTTTTTATCCTCTCCAAATGAGCTTGTTTTACTTATGACCCAATTCCAGTCACCTATATCAACACGGTAAATTGGATTAAAGGCTCTTAACTCTTTTATTGTGATAAATCTAGTTGAAAGCTTTGAACACGGTCGTGGGGGCGTTATTAACATATTTGTAAGAGACAGCGATCGGTGAAGATGTTGGTGCTGCCTTCTCAAAATTGTGCAGCTCGTGAGAAAACCAGAGGCTCACGGTCACTGTGTTTTTGTTTTTTAACTTCATAGTACTTGCTCAATTGAACCTCAATGTTTCGTCGAAGAAGTCAATTTTGACAATGACCACGCCGAAGAAACAACTTTCGATAATGACCGAGCCAAAACAACAAATTTAAATAATAACTTTGATGATACAACTGATGAAGCATCGAGGAATGAGGAACTCGGCGACCCCGAAGTATCCGAAGAAACCGAAACCATTAATGTTGAACAGCAAGAAGTAGCAAATGTCTTTTGGCAATGGATTAATCACCCCACAATACTCGTTGGAAGTGGATTAATTGGCGGTGTTCTTTTGGGAGCTGGGCTGGTGTCAATGTTTGAAATCTCTTGTGTTGGGACATCCATCATAGTTTTCTACGAAATCTCAACATCAATTTTTGCGAAATATGGAAACCCGCTGAATTATTTGTGCGTGGGATTCAATGCACTTGAGTACGTGTTTTGCATTAGGAGATTCCCATTATTGGGGTTAAATTTCACAGCAAGTCAGATCACAGGCTTGACTTGCAAAATTGGTATTTATTTAATAATTAATTATTAACAAATATGGATTTTTAAAACCCTACATAAGCATTCAAATATGCATAAGTATCAAATTATTGTAAACTAATGGACGCGCTCTACAGTTTTTTTTAAATTAACAGGTGTAAACCGTTCTAAGCATTTTCTTAGCCGATAACGATATTTAGTTTGAGTTTGTTGTTAAGTTAGTTACCGCTTATTTAAAAGAGGTGCCTGTACATAACACATTGGACTTTGGTGTGCATCGGATAAGGTCAACCGATATATATTTAAATATATGTTTATATCTGTATATTGTCAAGGCCAATCACGTTATTTTAGTTTACAGTAGCAGACCCGTAAAATTGGCCACAATTTTGTAACTACAGAGTATACATTTATTCGACAAGAATCAATAAATGCGCACATTTTTCCATGTTACCTATTCCATTTTAGTCGCATGCGGTCGTACCTGACGATTGTTTGTCGTGCATGGAACTCTTTCCAGCAACCAGGAGATCTCCTCGAGTGAACGATACATTAAAAAATGGACAACCAAACCATTTTTGATTTCTATTCGTTGAGTTCGCATTTGGTTGAACTTTCACCTTAATCATAATAAAGAGATTCGCGGACACAGTCAGCATAAAAATCTACAAAAAGCTTTAGTGATACATTAAGTGCAAATTATATGTGTAACAGGAAACGGGAGACATGCATTAGCACCTCAGTTTGTTTGCAATCATCCCCGTAAGGCGCTCTATATTGGATCTCTTACCCTGTCGATGAAGTGTCTGAGGGGTGAGCCGCGTCGTTACCTTAAACGATGTGTTTATATTTGTTACACGCATTCTACACATCCATTCTACTGACACACCATTTGCGAACGCGCAAAATTTGCCTATGCCTATACAGACGCCATCGCGTGTTCAATTTTGCAACAATATTATTAATTCCCGACCTTCATCTTTGGTCATCCTGCATGTTGTATGCGGCTATGGCTGCTTCATTTTTGCGTGAGAGAGAACCGCCGTTCAAGAAGACAAAGAGAAAAACTGGTGTCGTAAGAAGTCGCATTGTGGGCGCTTAACAGGGCCGTCATACATGGTACGTATGGATGAACCAATAAGAGAGATGGGAGTCCCAAGTGCCCAAATATAACCAATTGGTAATAGGTGGATTAAGTCACTCATACGCCTAGTTGTGGTTTATCCAGATTCGATGTGGCCTGACTGAATTGAGTCATACGAGCGCCTACAACATGGCATGGGTAGAATGACGAAACAGGGTAAAGGTTTTATATCAATGGAGAATTCGATTACCGAAGTCGAAATATCTCGCAACTAATTCATCCCGTGTCCATCGTAAATAATAAACGCAGAATCTTGTGCGTTGGGTGGCATAAACGGCGTGCACGACGTAAATTATGTGGTGGATTCAGGTTGTCTAGCGTCAAAATCGGTATTCGTTTTTTGATTTTGTTCGTTGGAGCGCACCAGAGCGAACGCCCACAAATAGCTTGTGCACGAACCAATGGGAGATATGCATCCGTGAATGCGCGAGACTCCCCAATGGTAGAGAGACATGGCAAGCCGATTGGCCCACGAAACCGCTAATTAGAGCATGAAATAATTCGTTTCACAACACACCAGAGAAAGGATGGCTTCGAGAGTGTTCCTTTCCGACCTGAAAGGCGAAGTAGATGATTTCATCGACAAATGCAATGGTGCAATTAGAACACTGCGTTCCATACGAACAACTATCACTGACACTGGCAAATCCGAGAGTACAATTGCATCGGCATTCTTTTCTGCGTTTCGAAATATCGGCGGATTACCTGGCATTGGTGCATTACCTGGCATTGGTGCATCGTTGACTTCAGACGAGTACGAGGACGCAAATAGGTAAGCATGCTTTGGGGTAAATCTGAACGAATATTTTTAACAGGCTCATGGAGGACATTATTAGCATTGTTGTAGGAGAGCGAAATCAATGGAGGATAGTTTAAATGTGTGTTGCCTTCTCGCAACCAGAGGCTGGTGTCACGGTCCATTTTTTATTGACCCAATAGTGAACTGCAAAGTGTCGTCAAAGAAATAAATGCCAGCAATGAAGGACTTATAGAAACGGTCGAACGATGGAGGAGCCTGCATGAAGGCGACCCCGAAGTGTCCGAAGAACAGATTCATCGACCCATTAACGTTCAACATGCAGACATCCTAACCGTTCGGAACTACGTAAGCCAGTTGATTGGAGACAACAAAGTACTCGCGGCATGTGGGGCACTGGCCGGTGCACTGGCTGCAACAGGAGTGGCGTCGATGTTGCAAGGCTCTTCCGTTGGGTCTTCTCTTCTGCGTTGCAGCAGGATTTTCACTTCCATTGTAACCCGGCTGGGTGATTTGGATAGGGCAATCGACTACTTGGAGTAAGTTTTAGCATCAGACGATTCCCTGTATGGTGCCAATCGCACAGCCCTACAATAACCGACAAAACTTGTTAATTCAGTGTTTAAGAATTAAGTTCAAACAAATATTGATTTATGGAGCCTTTTTTCACACCGCTATCTACTCGAGAAAAATGTTTGGTGATCTGGTCGCTGAATTAAACCGCGTCATTCAAATTGTTTAATGCGTCGAATATTTTCTGGAGGATAATAAAATATTGATTGCTTCCAAGGAATTTCAACTCTGTTTATTTGCCCATAACATAAATTTGTTTTAAAGAAGTATCTACACCCGACCAATTCAGCAAACACGAAATTCGGTATTGTTTCAAAATACTCTGGCAGTTATTGTAGCTTTAACGGGGCCATGGGGTGCATCGGATATTTTAAAAATTTGTGCAACTGCTTGCAGTGACCATGATTGGAAAAGAAATAATGAACCTTTTCACAAATTTGTCAATTTTGCCTTTTGTCATTTTAGGCGCCTAATACGTATCCTTAAGATGATTCATGAACTATGCGAGGAAGGCCTACCGAATCTCTAATTATGGAGATATCGAATTGCTATCGATGCCAAAACTATCTGATTCTACCAATTATAAATTGTTCTTCCGGGAAACAATATACATTTTCGACCCCTTAGAAGAGGGGAAAACTGATTCCATACAAATCACTCTCCTTCCTGTTTATGGTCTTTGATGATTGCTGTTAACGATAAGCTTAGTAATTAAGAGTAGTATATAACCATAGTTAAGTAAATGCACCACTTTTCAGTAGGAATTCGGTCAGTCCACTAAGAATGAAAACTCGTGTGAGAAAGTAAAGTGAGTTAATTCGGCCCCGAAATTCCCCTGGTCGGGGATCTGGGTATTCACTAGAGAAAATCCGAAGGATAATTTAAGGGTGAATGTTGTTGCTCTTAGATGGCACCAATTACTGGTGGGCTAATCCTGCTGGAGGTTGAAGACCGGTCATTACTCAACCTACCCCACATTGTCTTTGTCTATCGAGGCCAGGAGATCGCTGTGCACTTTCGCGTTACTAGTTTCAAACTTGGTTGTGCACGGCACAAAAACAAACAATATATCTTCCTGTGTTGACCGCAGACCGATTAAACATGGTGTGCAGCCCCCCCCTATTATTGTCCTTCTGTTTTTATTGCCTGCTTTGGCCAGTAGATGCATAAAGTTGTCTAAAGTCGGTTAAGAAATTAGTGTTTTCGTTTTAATACCTCGGAACCTTTGCCGTTTTCACGCATTTTGATGGGTTCACGTTAATTAGTAAATCGTTAGGTTCCTGTGTAGCAGGTAAGTAATACCTTTTGACGTTTAATTGATATAATTGGGCAACGCTTTTCAATTTCCCCATAGTGACGTTTACTGCAGCCTCATGTTTGACCTTCCGATTCTGATATAGTCACGAGGGAAAAGACATTAAAAATGGTCATAAACATACAGCATTATTTATCTACGTTAATACAAATAGTAGGCATGCGATTATATCTAATTTTCCACGTTCATTTCGTCTATGGATTGGAGGTTGTTATATGGCGCGTCATTGACACTCGGTCGAATTGCGTCGTTTTTATACCTGACGATTTCTAATATCCGCTAAATTCATTTGGCAAAATGTTAAAAGACAAATAAATTCTCCGTGTACCACAGTTAAGTAACTAGATAATAGGCAGCGTTAATCAATATTTCAATGTAGGCCACCTTTTTACGCTCTTCGGTACTTTCCGCCAGCCAATCGGCTATTAGGATGTACTCGGGGCTATGATGCGACACGCCCAAATGTCTAAACGTGCAAGCGGCCTATTTTGAGTGCATATCACCCGCTAGAGGACGTCCCGACGCGTCATTTGCAGGTTATTCAGCGGAAAGACGCATATCTGCCAGGCGGCAAAAATGCCAGTTGGAAACCAATACCAGAGACGAATCCCCCATCCACCGAATTCATTGGGGGTGTATGGAAAGTACATCGTCCACAATCTGATCCTCTCGCCCAATCGATAACACCAGAAACCGTCTACATCAAATAAAATACCCCGGTGCCAACTTAATCTGATTTTCCAGACAGCCGCGTGGCCTGTTCAATGTTATTTTGAGGCCGCTATTTGTAAGACCATTGCTCCGACCTTTCAACATGTTTCCTGACACGGTGGTTGGGTTTTGGTGCGGCCATCTTCGCCCCACCGGCCCCACCTTGACCACCCAGTCTCCCCCATCGCGTATCAGCAGGCTCGCTAGCAACACCCCGCAGCAATTAAAAACAGCATCAACCTATCACGGCTACTCCACACCAATTTATAGCCCATTTTATAGGTCGCCTATTCTCAGGAAGACTACAGTTTGGCGGTAGTGGTGAGGAGGGCAGCGTACTCACCCATATTCCCGCGATGTCAACAAAAGCACACATTTCCAACTCGCGCAGAAGTATAATTCATGTATTTAAGCCTCCGGTGGAGAAGAAAATAAAAATGATGACGACAATCGTTATAAGAAGATAGAAAGACTGATGTGTGTTTGTGTATGAGTGCGTTAGTGAGAAGTCGGCACTAGGCATCGCCATTGGCGACCACGCGATGGTAAGGTCGTGGATTGGCCGATTGCGAACCAATTGCAACAAACCTGCGCGGCACGGCTCCGCCATTTCCTGTCATCCCAGGAGGGCTACTCTCGGGGTCAGCAGTTATCGTGACCAAGGTGGCGATGTTGCCCTCGACGTAGACGTTGTCGTAGAGGTGACCCAGGAGGTCGGAATCGGTGCTGGGCACTGCCTGTCGGGTGTTGCGGATGAACTCGCGCTTGGACATCTTGTTCTTGATCTGGGGATTGGCAAAGTCTTGGGAGAGCATTAGGAGAGAGAAACAGAGGACGTAGACAACATCTGAAACCGAAATAAAAACCGCACCTTAGACAGCCACGATAATTAGAGACGATTACGCACCAGGAAAACTGCAATGCAGGACAACTGCCAACAACAAAATTGGGTGTGTTCTCTATTAGAGTGGGTTGTACCGTAAGCATAGAGAGGAACAGCTTTAATGCGCCGTGGACGCCAATCGTACAATATTGCCAAGATTCCGCATGTTCATTTCTTCTACGAAGCCGACTAGGCTTGTAGTAGGTGGACAAATTTGAGTTGATTGAATTTGGTATGTTTTACCAAATTGCATGAACCGATCCCCGAGAAGATCATTTATCCACGGCTCTTGGGCTGCCTCAAATCGAACAAACACTTAAGCGTATAGCACAATTACAAATGCCATGGACTTGATATTTCAAAGAGCGGCTACAATTTGAGTTAATGGTTCGGTAGACGTGATTATCTCAGGCATCACAACAACTTCAAGGTCACTGGGGCATGTGACGATTGCCAAAAGCACAAGCCCCGTATGTTCGGTAACAAAAGTGCAGTTTGCAGCAAAGATATCTCGACAAAAGAAACCAAACGAGTTAGTTGTGTGACTAGAAGAAACCCCTTCGGAGGCCGCGTCTGACATCTGGGGCAACTAATGATCCAGAAAGAGAAGGAATGACGGGGTTTGGGGGGAGGGGCTAGAATGCCTACCTGCACGGAGCCCAATGCGAGGATTACATCGAACGAACTGTTCGGAGAAGCCTTCAATCAGCCGTGGGATGAAGTTGTGTGTGTCGACCTCGGGACTGGGTAGCTCGGTGAAGAGTTTTCGCAGGGCGTCGGGTAAGGGCGTCTCATGGAAGTCCTTGAAACGCAACATCTCATCCAACACGTCAGGTCTGGGAGGTAAATACTCATGACGAAGTGGAAGAAGCGAAAGCGTTGGGCGAAAAATGCAGTTTTTTTTGCATTTTCAGGAAATTTTACCATATCTGCTTTAACACACCACGAATTCTTATAGACAGAAAGGTGGTTGCATCACCCCAGACAATGTCTGCATGTCGCTGCCGATTTCCGGAACGTATCGGAAAACATATGAGGATGTAAACATAATTACTAGGGATACGGAGATTTATTGAGTAGCCCAGGTTTATCCAGACCCCCGGGTATGCGTTCTATTTTGTTGTACTCTTCAGTGGTGGAAGTTTAGTCCTTGTGTCCTCAACGAAGCAAATGCGTGGCATCCTGTAAACCATGTGCTAACAACGGCAAAAGTTCTACGGTGTGCATAGGGAATAATTGGAATAGATTTGGCGAAAAGTAAAACGTCCAACTAACCTGGAATCAAGAAATCTGCTCTTTTGGAGGGCGTCAAGACCAGGCGTGACGTGCAAATAAGCAGCCAAATGGGATACATCATTCGCGAGTATTTGGCTTTCCTGGAGGTATCTTACACCCTCAAAAGCATCGCTATTGAAGGTCAATCGAGCCTCGTCCAAGCGAAGAAAGAGTATGCGGAAAGAAAAGTTGGGAGTTTCACGCCAGGTCTCGTAAGCGGAGCAGAAGGGCCAGGAGGTGAAGCAGAGCCTGAAAGACACCCCAAAAATGGCAACATGCAGCGATGATAGGCCGACTTGACTCGCGAAATAAAAACCAAGCTGCAATGCTGGAACTTACGCTCTCCACAAGGATTCATTGGATGCCAACTTCCACCACACGCACGAGGCCAAGTAGAGGTCTGTGGGATTCAGGTAGGACAAGATGGCTAATGAGAGTTCGGGGGGGAGATCAGTTAGGTCGAACGGTTTTTCCTCGTTTTTATCTAGAGAAAATACTTGGTAAGATAAATAAATAAAAACCCTACCTGTGCTTAAATTCTTCCAAAAGATTTTATACACCGATGGAAAATTGATCTGGTGGCGCAGAGAGGCGGTGTAGGTCAGGCGCTCGCGCGGATCAGCTGACAGAACCTGTCCCATCGGTCAACTAAAGACATTAAATTCAGGCAAATCCGTAAAATATTTAACATCAGTGAAGCAGTCTGATTTGAATACCTTGTTATTTACAAGAGATAAAGTCCTTCTATTTCGACGACCTCTAGGATGTTAGTTTGTCTCCCGTGTTACGGTTAGCAATATAATTAATTGCCTTTTTATTGGGCGACCGGAAAGATAGGCTTCG
This sequence comes from Proteocephalus fallax, assembly GCA_028672205.1. NCBI lineage: Eukaryota > Metazoa > Platyhelminthes > Cestoda > Proteocephalidea > Proteocephalidae > Proteocephalus > Proteocephalus fallax. The sequence goes on along the minus strand of JAPUBX010004043.1, from coordinate 814,896 downwards.
GTAGCGAAATTGAATGGTTCGGAAATATATAATTTCCAAAAAGCTGTATTCGGTAATTCAGGTGATCCTAGCCATGGCACAATTCAGCTCTCCGGCATAATTACCAAAGGTTGCCGAAACGAAAAACCACTACATCGCTACCAAAAAACAGAAATCAGAAGATGTCAACATGAATTCAGAGTTTTGAGATAAAATACGACGCGTCGATCGCCAAATTGATTTAAACGAGAGCTCATCATTACGAAGCAACACACCCGCGCAGCCCCAGGATGACCAACAGTAACCAACGCATTTCCTTGAAGGTAGTCGTTACCCATTGAAGGAGACAGGCGGCTTATGCTGGTGCCATACACTATGTACTCTGATGAATAACCATTGACGCGACCAGTGCGATCAATTGGCCTGAATAATTTGATAGAGAATTGTCTAACTCGAGCCTCTCATTTCGCTTTGGCTCCACGAAGGGAGGCGGTAGTAACTCCTCTAACGCTTCGCCCGGTATTCGTGCACTAGATTGGATCATAGCAAGTTCATGCATACCAATAACAAAATGGAGGGCGCCACCATTCGGTGAACCCCGCTTCCAAACGAGCGAGAACCCCAGGCATGGATAGTTCCGACCAAACCCTCAAAAACTGGCAGCGAGGCGGAAACATACCTATACTTCCGACCACCCACGCAGAACCCTACATAGATGGCCAATCAATGTTAGTTTGTTTGCTTGTTCGCGAATTATATTTGTATATGATTGGTATAAATAAATTTTTCGAAGGAATATTTTCTCGCATGCACCAACTATAATTTGTGGTTTCATCCACTAACTTAAATAACTCCAAAAAAATTGAATAAACTTACGCTAAAAAAAATACCACAGGCCCTTCACAGGTTGCTGAATATTATTAATTCCAACAGCACATTTCCGGGCTATAATTGAACAAAGTGTATTTAATAGGTCATTAGATGTCATAAAACACCATTGATAGTAGGATTATTTTATGACAATGAAATAAGCGTTCTTTGGAGACTTAAATTAATACCAAAATCGATAAAAAAAAATAATTAAGTTTCTGAATTTAATGATAATTGTATTCAAAAACGGATTTTGTACTTTCAATGATAATGAAGAATTCCTTATCCGTTATTTTCAGGTGTATTCATTGTGGTGGTAACTTATGGAAGCCACATGTAACACATTCCTGAGATACGTCATGTGCGATGCCTTTTATGTATCACCTGTAAACGTCTACCGTGTCGTCGAGAAAAGGTTACGTTTTTTCAAAAATCATTCATCGTTTCCCAGTTCTAAAAGGTGTTGCAGACATTTCTAGCGTTGCTTTGTAGTGGTATGCCCGGCTAGAAGACAAGCTTCACAAATCAACGAAACCCCGTGAACGATGGAAAAATATACTTAAATTTACAGAACCGGCCGACCATCCCGTAGTTCCAACTGTTTTATCTCTCAATTGCGGTGCTTTTCTGTCTGGGGCGCTTTTTCAGTCAGGAGATTCGTCTCCATCGCGCCGCTATCCGAACCATCCAAACCTACGGATGCAAAACCTGGACACTGCGTGTCGAAGACACCAGGAGATTCGAAGAATTCGCTCACTGGTGTGCGTCGATTCCTTAAAGCGGACGGGCGTCACAAGCTCTCTAAAATCGAAATAAGGTGTCGATTTTCATCCTCTGAAAAGCTTTAAACCCTTATGCAACGTAGTCAGCTGCAGTGGTTCGGCCACGTCTTGCGCCGCCCAGCGGTAGAGCTCACACACATATGTTTTGCGCCGTCACGATGCACAGGTTGGCGCTGAAAGCCTGTTGGACAACTAAAAACGTGGATCAGCCCCGACAAGAAGGAAGTTGTGCGATTATAACTACGGATTTCCTATTGCCACTAAACGTACGCACCATTTGATTCGAGAGTGCTCTATATACGCTTGGACAGTGACAACCCACGTTTATATTGTGCTCTCCTCGAAAGCACCAACCTGGTGAAGGTTTAAAGTAATTATAATAATCACAATAATAATACTACTAATAGTAATAATGGTATTCTCTTTATTATGATCAAGAAGATTACAACTTTCAACACAAAAAGTTACAACAAGAATAATTTGACACAAATACATGAAATACTAAACATATATAAAGTTTGGCAATTACTCGTTTGAACGTTGTCGAACCCGTCGTCAAAACTCGTGAATGTTCGTCAGAGCTCAGCGTGCATAAGTTAGTGACTAAACAAAGTGATCAAGGTCACTACATGGTTCCCCCTTGACTCTTATTCGACTGGGTATTATATGGCGAAGTCGAGGAAGAGAAACTGCGATAAAGTGCGTAGCGAAGATAGCAGGTAGTGTACATACAAGTTCACAGCCAAATAGTATCCTGTTTGGGTTGTAGATGGATAATTAAAATAGATATTGGTGAAAACGTCGTCTTTATGATGGGCTGTGATTTTCGCAACAAGTGATCGGTAGAAAGTGTGTAAAATGGTAAAATTCGTAGAATATGTTCGAAATAGACGTTGTTCCTAGTAGATCAGAAGATTTGCTCCGGGCATGACAAGGGTTTTGTGTAAATATGCCTCTCTGCGCCCCCAACTTATATCCAGTGCAACCTACATTGAATGGAGAAAGACGAACCCGCTACATAAAATTCGTATGTATGTCCAAATATTTCAACGGTTAAAGTTAACATTACCGTAGGCAAGTGTGAGTGTGAATAAACAAAGCGATCAATGTCACCGCAACGTATCCCGTTGGTGAAGAGTTGGTCAACCTATTCCATTTGCTGACACCAGTGCTCTAATAATTCACATTTTCTTCTATCTTCGACGCGTTAGAGTCCAGTTTTGAACGGAAGCTCATTGTGAGACGGATTGCAGCACGAAAAAACGCTAAACGTTGGCCAGATGCTTATCTCACTACAGCCCCAAAAGGTTTTGTGGTAATTATGGACGTCTCCCAAGAGTTGTTGACACTCTGTGGGACGTCCAACTGATTTTAACCATTCGGGAGGGTTGTGAAGCCCGAATGCACGACTGGCTGGGCTCGTAACGGTGTTCAGTCAACGTCGAGAAGAGTTTGGTTTTTTGAGTGTAAATTTCTGTGAATTATTTCTGTTTGCAAATTCGTTTCGTAGACTGAGAGCAGGTTGAATAGTCTCCGTTATTTTTAGGTCAGCTATAAATAAAGGTTAATTTTAATGCCACCGTAAACAGAGAAGTTTTTTCGGAGTACCTGAAAATGTGGAAATTCTAGTCTTAAGCAAGCGTAAAGGGCAAATTCTTCCGATTATATGCCACAAAAGCGTCGACGATATCTAACCTAGTTGCGGATCGCAACCTATTTCCCATAGATCTCGCAGGGTCGTAGTGTTCCGGCCTGGATGGTGACCTGGCGAGAAGCTCAGCAGCTTGCCAAAGTGTTCGACTCCTCGTTTAACCTTTCTCCCAATGTCTGGGACCAACTGTCTCGCGACGCTTTCCAGATGCGAAGCGAATAACATTTAATCATTTTCTGAACTTCCCGCGTGAGTTGCACAGTTTGCGCATTCCATGAGGGCTCATAGCCAAATGGGCGAATTTGCGTCGGATCTGTTGGCAGTTGGAAGAGCCTTAGAGACGCACTTCTCCAACTTTCGTGGATACCAGGAGTTTCGTCTCGGTGATCCATCATTTTTGCGACATAACGTTGTTTTGAGCTCAGTTAACACGGTTTGCTTGATTTACACGAGTGTTTCACGGATTTCTATTTGCTTAGGTTCGCAAGTTGGCGTTGATTCGCCGAAGCTGACAAGGCGCTTGTCATTTTCGTTGGTCCTCATGATCTTAATAAAGCGAATAAAATAATTATTATTATTAAAATGCGGGTCATGCAAATAAATAACAAGGGAAACTAATAATTGCATCCACTATTCACATATTTTGGAGATATGCTTTGTATTCGAGAGAGCACGCGCCTGATGTCAAAAAACGTGTTGCTCTTGCGCCGATGGTGGTAAGATAGCGCAATCAAGTAAGTTTGATGGTTAGAGAAGGGTTAGGAGAAGTTGATAAAAAACACGCACAATTCGCTAGAGGAAACCCAGATTTGCATCAGATGGCGTGTTGCAGAATGCTCCTTGGGTTATCTCCTCGTCATCTTGGTATTTTCGTAGTTTTCGGACAACGCGCGTTGGTCCTGCAACATATTAAAACAAATTTACAAACAGCTTTTAATCTTCGATCGTCTTGCAGCGATTGCATAGGGTCAGGTCGTTCGTGTGTTTCATGGAAACAACTTTATTAGAATAATAGTTTAATCATTCACCACAAGGGACAAAGCAATACACCCTATGGCCCACCACAGTTATTGGGAAACGACGAAGAAGTTGCGTTTCCGAAACAAACATGTCAGTGAAACATCGAGACTTTATTATGAAGTAATCCAATTAACCACCTTTAATGTCATCTTCACACATATATTTGTTTTATAAGTAAACTGGGAGGGTTATCAGCTGTTTGTATGTGGTTCCAAATTTTTAGAGGAACCTTTTCTTATTTATTTCGCATTCCATGCGTGCGTGACTCCATTGTGAAAGGCAATCGAAACCAAAGGTTTTAAGAAAGTAGACACCATCAAGGTTGTCAACGGAGCTCGAATTGGCGGTACTCAATTAAGCAATGCACAATTCGTTACAATGTAAGGAAACTCCGATCAAAGCCTAGCCGTTAAGCAACCCATGTTTAGACGCTCGCATGGTCGCTTTGTGTAGCTTCATCTGCGGATAGAGGCCGAACCAGCTTCATGTATGCCACGGAGTACGGTGGTCAACGAAGAAGAGATCGAGTTGCTGCTCTGGTTCCATAACATTTTCGTGGAAAACAGAGCTAATAAACATCTGTCTTTCGCCGCCACGATGCACAGGTTATCCTATCGTGCCGGTGGACAAGTAGAAACGTGGATCAGTGCCGTCAAATAAGGAATGTGGCGCTTAGAGTTGCAGAAGATCTACGGGAAACAGAACAAGATCACAATCTGCTCTGATCTGGCCTCCGATCGCCGCGCGTTGGCGGCTACGATCCGCGACATCCATGAAACCGGATCATCATACTCTGACAGGAAGCTAGCCACACCGAAGACGAATCTGAAGAAGCAGCCGGTATAAATTTCTGCAGCCTCTCGGTATTCAGACGGAGACGTATTATTGTGCCAATTGAGAGTTGGTCATACCAATTCGCTTCAGAATTAAGTAACATAGACCAGTTGAATAATAATTCAAATTTTCTAGCATCTTTTACGCGTAGAGGCCACGTTTTTCAACCGTATGGAAATGCGGGAACGACCACGATTTCATTTTAAGTGACACCTCATTGGCAACATCTGAATTGTACCCAATTTGGACTTTGTGGTGGCCCGTAGATGCAGCGGTCAGCATCCTAACTCGCTGAGTGAGCGACCTCGAAGCCTCGACTTCCAAACGTAATACGGGTGCACCAGCGTGTGCCTGTTTTAATCGACTTGGAGGCTGTTTGGTGGTGGAAACCGCTTGCGTCGACCGGAATCTATCCAGCCCGCGTTCCACGTGTGGCCCCTCGGTGTGTCGGATGATGCAACCACGCTGGCCACTTCCACCACCACCTCTTCGGGTGGCACTTCAGGGGACGCCGCCACCTCTAAAAATAATCCTATGTACCTTCATAGAAATACCCATGAAGCCGTTTCATCCTCTAGCAGTAGATAGCCGCAAGTAAAACCTGAACCCCAGGATAGCCACTGACGACAAATCTTTACTTCAGAATCCATTTATTGTTTCTTGTATCAATACTTATAAAATCAAATGTCTTTGAAATAATGCGATGAAAAATGAGGACTGTGTAATTTGCCTTGCGAGTGCATCTGAAATACAAAAAATGGGGGTGTTATTGCCTGATTGCATTAAAATAATCTGTAAATATTGGTCTCTTGGTTCTCTTTCCAATAGATAACGGGATTAAGATATTAAAAGGAAATTGAATTTCAAGTTCGACGTTTTTTAAAAAATCCCAATTCAACACGAATGCTAATTGAACACCATCTTCTGTTTATTGGAGATGAATGATAAACTATATATTGGAAATGTACCCCAAGTGTACGCTTCCAAATTTTGATTTTCTTGGTCTGAAAACCCGGATGGAAAAATCTTCATCTAAGACGAAGCTCATTTCCATCTGAATGCGTACGTAAACGAACAAAATGGTCTTATTTGGGCATTGGAAAACCATGTTGCCGTTTAGTGTCATCCAACATTTCACCAAAATAATCGAAATCTCTAAGTATGCTCGCGGCGTAGGACATTTGCAATATATCATTTATTATTCATAAATTGTAGACCCTCGAATATACGAAAAATATCAATAAACAGATTTTAAATTCAAAATGTTGGTTTAATTTGAAGTTGTAACGGAAACTCGAACCTGTACTACAGTATAGGGCCAAAGAAGCACACAGGTTTTTAAAAAAAAGAAGAATAAATAACGAAGAAACCTGTTTTAATATTCACAATTTTAATATGATTCTAGCATAATTCAGTGTCGCGGTTTCACTGTAATACCAATAATTATGATAATGGTTTAATTAAGGTCTCGAGGGCCAAACATTAAGCATAAAAGTATTTATAATTAACAATGCCATTTAAGAAACCTGTGTCTGAGTTCCTGGTTCACTTGCTCCAGTGAAACTAAATATCGGGAGAAATATGGAATGGTGATCTCTTGGATGGAGAGCATATGCAAGCTACTAGAAAGCGTCATTCATCTTAAAAATGCCGGCGGATTGTTAAACAGTCATGGGGAACAGCATACAATTGGCTGATTTATACATGCATGGATGGACGAAGGTCTTTGTGCGGTTTTATTTTGGTTCACATGGAACCTCGTAGGCTTTATTTGGTAATTCTGTTGAACAGAAAACACTAAACCGAGAGCTGCTTACTTTATTTGATACCCCGCAGAAGAGGATGCCCTTTTGCCAGTAGGTCAGGGCGCGTGGCCTTCAACTCACTGAACAGTCTGGTGCTTGTCGCAAGCGCCTCCAACGAGGGTAGCAGGGGCCCTGCAGTCCAGGGTTCGCCTGAGCGTGGTCGCCAAGAGGGTTGACAAGTACCGCCCCGTCGACTCCACCCCCACCCGGTCGGTTTAGTCGACAAGTCGAGGGGTTCGTCGAGTCGAAGAGGGGGAGGTGGTGGTGGTAGCAGCAGCAGCAGAGGTGGGGGAGGGACAAACCAACTCCTCGTAGCTAGGATTTGACCCATGTAGGCGGTCGTGAGCCATTGATACATGAATGAGGTTATTTGGGTGGGGTCGCCGCTGGGGGAGGCTGGCGCTTCTTCGGAGATGACGTGTTTCAGAAAGGCGTGGGCATCGTGGCTGTCCTGAAGACGAGGCCGCTTATCGCGGAAGAGAAGACGATTATCGGGCCGGCGGTCGCATTGGCGTTTTTTACCGAATTGAAAAATAATTGGGTCGATGGTATCAGGGGGAGGCGCGGGGCAGATGACGGGTAATTGGTCGCTTGATAATTTGGAAATCTCTTGGTTGGCGTCGTAAAGTAGATTTGCCGCGAGTCTAGGACGCAAAAAGTCATTACTTATCATCAAGCCGCGACTCAATCACTAAACGATGGGGCGCAGAAACGAATTGGCGGCCAATAGGTAATGAATCGTTTTGCAGTCAAAAGAAACTTAATTTATCGACTAAGACCGCTGATTCCATGTTATGGAAACAATCTCATATTGATTGTTGTAGTACTGAGCTGCCCTTATTAAAATTTAGGTTGCTTTGCTGTCCTATTTAATAAAACATCTTATCGAAAATTTTCACTCGCCGTTTAAAAGGAGATTAAGTGTCAAAAAACTGATTAGCAGTCTAATTAGACGTGTTATCGCACCCATGCTTAAGAACTATTTCTTTAAAGCCCAATACAAATATAATTGATTAAAAACAAAATGAATCACCGAAACATTAAACAGTAGTCCGCATACCCTTGTGGCAAAATTAATAGAAGCGTGACCTTCGTCTGAAACAATGTGCACAGATAAATATACCCACCTGAGCATAAGCATCTTCTCTGGAGAATCCCTTAAATGGCTGCCAGCATTCATGAGTCTTCTCCTGCTTGCCCCTAGGGGGGACGGTGGTAAGATGTACCTTCGGCCTAGAAGAGTCGTAATTGGCTAGAATTTGGTAATCCCTTTAAAGGATACGCGCGCGTCCTTTAGCAACCGAGAATCCAACATATCACGGTTCCGCAAGCGTCGGAAGGGGTGGTTGGTTGGAGGTCGGCAATGCTGTCAAGTACGGAGGATGGGAGGCCTTTGGCGTGTGCGGAAGGGTACGCGTTTCCGTGCTTTTGCGATTGGCCAATCGGAATAGACAATCGGTCACGCCGAGTTTTCGGGAAAAAATTATTGCAAAATTGTGGCTATCTGTAGCCTTGAAGGATTCTTAAGAACAAATGCCGTCTCGCAAATCTAGCCAAATATTCTCCCCTTAATTTGAAATTGGAGTTCACAGAGTACGATTACTAGGGCGGGTAGAAAACCCTTGGATAAAACAGATAACTGACAGCCTCACAAAAGTCTCCTCTAATAATACGACAAACCTTGCTTCCGCACACCGTGCCTAATCTTAAAAAATATATTTAACGATTTTTTACTTTTTGGGGCCTTCTTGAGCGGCAAATTTGTAAAATATATATATTTTACAAAGACCAAATGATCTTTTCAAAACTCCGTGATGTTTGTACCCAAAAACATTTCTTCCACAACTCCCCTGACAGCCACAATCCTCAACCGCACCCCTCCACCCAACATCTGTCACGTTAACGAGCACAAAAACTACATGCTCTCGTGGACTAATTGTCAACTTCGCGGGCACTATCGTCGTGGGGAAACCATCCCCACGTTTACAACTGCTCGCCACCATGTTCGCTCACCCCCAACCCATCACCCACGAGCCTGTTAAGGCATTATGCAGCCTGGTTGCTATCTGTGGAACATTTTTAACACCCTGGTTTTGTTTGGGCAAACTTGAAAAAGTCTCTGGCAAAATGTTCGTGCGTTAGGAGATCTAACTGTCGTACTGCAATGACGGGTTTCCGGTTAAGAGGACACTATTTCTAAACTGGTAGGTGCGCGCGCAGATCGACCAGACATCAACAGCTCGTCCTTCAATTTGTCAGGTTTACAAGCTGGCAAAGAAGCCTGTCTTGCTCGTAACTCGGACGTCAGAAATGATTCAAATCACCCGCACAATATCTCTGGAGGTTTTCGTCAATTTCCCGAGGTCGCATTAGAAAGAGAGTGACAGTGTGTTACATGGGCATCTAGAGGTTTGTTCAAAGTAAACATTTCGTCTTAATAATGGAGCGTTTGGGGCATCTTCAATTCTTCGCGGAAAGTAGCGAAAGGTAAGGGAAAAGTTGGCCGAAATCACCAAGCTTTTCGTTAATTAATTTGAAGTTATTGACGGATTATGATCAAAATGGGTATGTCTCGAGAACCGCTCGCACTGTGGGTTTAAAATCGTGTACAAGCAAAGTGCAAGTCCATCGGACCAGCATTCTGCCACAAAGGTAATGTCACTCTGTCTTCGATAATGCCGATGATCCACTCCGATCAGCATGGTATACACAAATCGCAAACTCTTGTTACGCGCTAACCAGTGCGAAATACCTCCATCATTCGGCTCTGATCAGCACCAATTAATAATCGCTCCCAAAATATGGAAGACATCGAGGTTTTGGACCAGCGACAACCATTTCCAGGAAGGTGGTCCAATCTATCTTGAACTCGTATAAGGTAGGTATTTGCAATGCATGAGACACAGCTTCTGAAGTCTAGGTAGATGTTGTTTTCCTCATCTGCGGGAAAAATCTGAAATCGCTATTATAAGCATAACGTCTGACCACCACGAGAATCTCTAGGTGTGGGAATATCGGGAGAATGTAAAATAACTGCTTTTTTAATAGCGGCGCGAAATCGCACCGTCGACAATATTGGGATTGGTTTGTGGGGAAGTCATCCCCGTTCGGAATTGGGGGGAAAGGTAAGGAAAGCCTTGAAAGTCGCCTTTGTAGGAGTTCTCATCGGTAACACAAAACGAACTTCAAACAACATTTCAAGCCGATTTATCTATATTTAATGCCAAATAACCCTCGAATCATCGATTTGTCCCCAACCATTGAACCACATAGCGTTTGGCACTTGAACCATAATAGGAACCAGCTTGTCATCATTGGTGGAAAAGATAAAAAATGACAAAGAGTCGCGCCTTGGAGGTGGCATCACCACAATATTGGAACTCAATGAGACCAATCTCTATCTCCAACGAACACAAAGCCCGTGGTTACCAAACTTGATTCTTGCGTTATTTTGGATGACTATATGAACGAAGTTTATGACAATGCCGCATTTGTTGAGAAGGAGGCGAGTCAGGCTTTATATGGCAAAGTTTCCGTGTCTGGCGGGACCCCCGTAGATGCGGTACCCACAGATGCACGATTGGGGGGAGTTGACAGACAAAATGACTTCCTCCAACTGCACGTCTGACCACGTGTCCAATTCTGGGGCACTCGAGAAGGTGAATGCCGAAGGCGGAAAGAATCGCCACCAAGGAGAGATTCCGCATGCGATGAGCCACGTTGCAGTGTGTATTTAGTCCTGCGATTTGGAGCATAACGAGCGATGGTAAGAGGCCAAAGCAATCAGGCGTTTCATATGACTACATGTGACGAAAGTTTGCATGGTCACAGTGAGCACTAAAAATCGATAAACATTGACACTGCTGCCACAAATGAAAACATTCAAATCTGTATTTATTATGGAATTTCATAAAATGGTAAAAAGAGAAGCAATTTATTGAGAATTCAAGAATCTCCATTTCTTTAATGAATTCGCAATTGTATTTTGGTGATTGAAAAGACACTTGATATCTAGATTAGTTTGAAGCAGATGCTTTTACGGGGGCTCCCGAATCGGGTTTAATCACAATTGGTCGAGACCACTGCTTACCTCACACCACAACTAGAGTGCATTAGTCAATCTAATCATAAGTGAAGTTGATTAGACGTAATCCGTCAGCAATCGATTTGTTAAATGACAAATTATTTTATTGTTGATTTAATAAGTGGGCTTGAATGGTAAAACCGAAATAGTCCAGCCAGTTCGTGTTACCTTAGTGTTCTGTGATAGTATTACTAGAAATGTGCCAAGAGTTAACGTTTTTTAATGCAGCTGAAGAATGAGTAGAGGAAACGATCGAGGGTCTCATGACTAAACGCCAACACGCTGATGTATTTCTAGTAGGTATTTAATCTCTGCGAAGCCGTTATTTTCTTTTCGATTCCCCCCTAGAGGACTCAGAGTGCTTCCGTCCGACCAAATGTATGACTAAAACATTGTCACATCGTGCTAATAGTTCTAAGTTACTTATTCTAACTACAGTTTTCGACAATCAGTACCAACTCAAAGCTTTTCGTGCCAAAAAGCGAAACTGTGAATTGATACGGAAATAATGAGTACAAAAAAGACAAACCTCGCACCCACCCTGGTTGTCACACATAAGTCTCCCTTCACCAATCCTATATGTTGCTTGTCGTCGAATTATAGGTTATACCGCCGTGGAATTAGTTTTGTCAATGAACCCAATCTTCGACCTCGTTGCTGGGAAAGGGTTTAGATGTTTGACGGGGGGTTGGTCACAGGGCGTCTGATGGCCAAGATGTCGGTTAAAGGGGGGGGCGGATGCGTATTCCTAGACCTAAGCCAACTGGATGTCGGAAGTGTGAAATCAAGTTTGAATTGATGATACTTGAAAAAAAACCCTCCAAGAGTCTGGTTGGTCCATGTCGTTGTAATTACATGAACGCTGGGTCTGTGTAACAGGTTTTCTGTTGTTATTAGAATGAATTGATTTATTAAGACTGCTAAGAGAGCTACTGTCGTGTGCAAGATTACACCTGTCAACTCTCTTGGTGAAATTGTCAATGGCATTTCGGCATAATTCGGGCTTTATCTCGGTAATTTCGCGCCGAATTTTGTCTTTCGGGGGTTCTGGTGTTTCTTTGCATAAGCTGGCACCACAGAAAATCGTTCCAACGCGGTCCGATTGCTTCAGAATTTCGTTCGTTTACTGTGGCATGTCGCACCGTATTGTTCCAACCGCACATCGTCAATATCCATCCCATCAACAATATGTCATGATATTGCACTCCGTTGACGGTAAGCTCATTTTCAACTGCAATTTCGAAGATCACACTATCAGACCAAAATGTGCACCAGACAGTACCACCGGAGGAATGTAAAAGGCTTCCCAACATTTTACCAATGCCCAAATACGGCAATTTTGTTTTACCCATTCAAATTTAAATAAGCTTCGTCTGAGAAGACGTACTCCGCCGAAGGACTGCGAGCTCGAGCGCTGCAAATCCGCTCCGACGACAGGCATTCAAGTGTTCTGTTGGCCGCCGCTTAAATCACCACACCCGACGGTGTTGCATCAACATCTGTCAACGCAGCAAAGCCTTATTTTGTCGCAGACACCGTGGATCTAATACTTCAACCCCAAAGTATTCCTCGGGGAATTTAGGCTGTCCGAAGTCAAGTACGATTCTTGCAAATCTAAAAAAACAGCACCCAGCCCCCCCCGATATTGGCCAAGCCTCTTCGAGGCACTAGTGGTCCCGCAATACACACTCTCGAGGAGTGCCCACTAAAGGAGCCACCCAGAGACCCTCAGCAACTGTTGCTATGACTCTTCTAGATGCTGGGTATCGTTAACTCAACATTTACCGGACTTCCTCACAAAAGGAGTCCCACGGGGACGCTGCAACAACACCCTATGGCGAAAGAGAAAAAAACACGTTGTCACAACAACTGAGAGGGCCAAGCACATATATCCCCTTGTTTATTTTTGCTTAATTTTTTTACAAATAAAAAAGGGGGAGACAGACTGAAAAAAAATAAAATTCCATCGATCGTTGTCTATCGGGGACATTCGTGTCTGGAATCGAAATCGCGACTATGCGAGACCGACGCGACAAGGGAGTTGTTGTTGGCGTGCTCTTATTCAATTGGTGCGTTTTTTCTACAATAGAGGAACAGGTAAACGATTAATACACGCTTCCGTCGCTCAAAACGCAAACTACCCACCAAGGAGTGGGTTCTCTCTCGACACCCCACCGATTGCTAGCGGGAAAGCCGTTCCATGCAAGTTCGAAGAAATTTAAATTGGTTGTTTGACTTCAAAGGATCCTGTTAACCCATTGTTATTTTCCACCGCCATTCGGTGATTATTCACGCAGGCATTGTGTTGTGGCAGGATTTTAAACAAATAACAAATGAGATGCTGAAAAAAAGAACCCCGTCTCATAGCGTCGCTCACGCACAGGCAATTATATATTTTGGATCTGCTCTAAACAAATAGACACTGATACGGTAATATCCGCAACGTAATATATTGTCTTTAGGGTGGCCACGAGGATCAAAATGTTATGAAGCCTTTGCAATTCAGAGAAAGACCATATGCCAATCAAATTGTGCTAAAAGAACATAAAATAACAATTGTCGATTGAAAAGAGGTGAGTTCACCTGATTTTTTGGTTTTAAGGTCGGTTGTGGGGGACTGTTTACGCAACCGCCACCCCTGCCACCGCGACCACGTCGGCGCCTCCGACCCGAAGACGCCGCCGACGACGACATCGGCGGTGGCGCTGCGGCTGCTGATGGCGTCCGGACGGCGGGCAGAACGGTGATCGAACGACGGGGAGGTAACCTCGCAGGCGTGGACGTCGTCACTGCGGACACTGTAGTTGCTACTGAAAGTGCAGATAATAGGCAAAAGTCACTACCTGGGTGTTCGCCGTAGGAAGCTACATTTCGGAGCCAACAAACAATCCGTTATGGAATGCCGAAGATTTGGTAAGAAATAAAACGACCCACAAATCGGTCCAATGGCTTTAGTATTTAAATAGGATTATCATTTGAGTAATGCAAGATGGCATCGATTGAAAAGGGGGTCATAGCAGGCATCATCAGCAAATATACATACTTGTGGTTGCTTGGGAGGCATCAAGTGTATCGTCGATCTGACTCGTGTTGAAGGATCTACCACCACCAGTTCCTTTTGGAATCTTCTTTAGCTGAAACAAGGCATGGGTCATTTAATTAATAAGTATGCGAAATAGGAGCAGAGCAAAGGTTAGAGGTGCTCCAAAATCCCAAAAAGCCATGCCATGTAACCTGTACTTTATTCCTGACTCTGAATACAAAAATAATTAACGCCGTCCTCTAGCATGAGATAACCGCGCAAATGAGGACACTTGTTTAGCTTGGAGTAGATCGGTTAAAGGGAATACACACTATTAAAACCCACCTTTTGGTCCCGAAGTACAATGACCTCCAATGCATCGTCATCGTCATTGGCCGTGTTGTCGCCCGAATGTCTCTTCGGGGGTGGCAACAGCGCCTGTCCTTGCTGGTCGGGCCTTTGGCGCTTCACAACCGCACCGCCTTTTACAAATTTCTGTTGTTGCTGGCGACCCACTTTGAGATTCGCCAGAACACGAGACTGGGATGATCGACCGGATGCGCGTGGACGGAATCCTCCGCTCAAATCAGCCAATCCTACTACTTCTTCTGGAGTTGTAAAACAAGGCGGTATTCAGATAAAAAAACATTTCGCGCATAGACAAGGGTGAAGAGGGCATACGTGGAGTCAGTTTTACTGAATCAACCTCGTTGGCGTCCGTGGTCGTTTTCGGGGAGGGTGGTTTGTACAGTGGATCGGTATTTGGCGGAGATGGTACTTTCAAGGAACTGATTGACGCATCCGTAGCCGAGTGGGGTTCACTTATGGGAACCGCCTCGAACATATCAAGCAGCTGTAGGCCGAAATCAACATGCATGTTATGACTAAAACATAGTTAAGGAGTGGGTTGTTCTACCCCTCTACCCAACCACTTAACTGACGGATTTCCCGCCTTGATGGATAGTCTAACGCGTGCACCGGGGGAAAACTCGGGTTGATCCACGAAATTATTCGCAAAAAGACCCAATATTTGCGGAAACAGACGTCGACGTAGGTGGCTCCTATTAGCAGGCGTTTTTGGTGCAGAAATCTCACAATCGCAGCCCGAGAAAGACGAAGGAGGCCAAATGAAACACAGACCTAAGCAGAAAGCTCCTATAATCGTGCTAAAATTGCGTCCAATTAAGGACTACCAGAACGCAGATTGGACATCTCGAAGTTCGAGCAACTCGACTCATCGATCCAAACCCCAGCAGGTAATAGACGAACCTTGTGGAGCATGCCCCGGTTAGGATCAACGAAAGCGTTGTTCGGTTTCCGCAGAGAAGTATTATACTAGGAGGGGGAAAACGAACATAGAAACGCATGAGGTTAACAAGTATGCTGGCTTTGGTGATACATACCATTGAGAAGCACTTTCCCAACGACGACGGCTTATTCCACGAAGCTTTCTTGTAGCCGCCTAGAAAAAAAATCATAGACTACGCACATTTCGTCACAAATTTTTAAAAATGCGGAGCATCAGTTCACCTTGCGGCTGGACGGGTTGGAACCGTCGAACTCTGGTGGAAAAGTCATGAGGCGGAGCCCTGTACATTCCCGGGCCGGATATGCCACCGTATTGGCTCCATTGCGTTGTTCTATCTGCGTCAAATTGCTGGTCTACCGCATCCACAATCTGCAAGCACAATAGAAAGAAAGGAGGTAGATGGATGGTAAGGAAACGGATATACTGTCGGGTTTTCAGAAAAATTACTAGATCACTCAATTTGTTGTTGCGAGCATCGAGGACAATTCGGTGGATATCGTAGACATACTTGCGCACTAGTGGCGGAATAGGACTGCAGCAAGCGAAAATGCCCGTTGTTTCCCTATGGAATAAAACAATAGTAAAACGGGTAAATAACACCACTACTGATTCATAAATAGTAGCATTGTTTGAACTACCTTGGCAGTTCCTCTGCAATTAGCCGAAGCATGTGGTTTGGCAGAACGTAACTAAAGGGGAAATCAAGTCATTAGGCATTCATATTCAAAGAGAATGATGACTAGAGCATGAAGATATCCAACAAAAAATCCTGTTGTTTAACACCAACGTTTCCTTCACCAATTCGTGCATTAGAAACAACCCGTAGGATTTACAATTTCGTCACAGTTAATGGGATACATGGCCTCTTTAAGGATAACCGCGACTACCTAAAAACCATCGCAGCGCGCAGATGCACGTTTGCCGCAACAGTTGGAGTCTAATTAGAACTCAACTTACTGAAGACTCTCGTCTTCTCTCCGGGCAATGGAATCACGTAGAATGCAGAGATGCTTAAGTGTGTACAACTGCCGATTATTGAGACATGCGCCGCCGTGCAGATTGTACATGGACAAGTAGCCAACTGGGTCGAAAGTCGGTTTCTTGTATATCTAACAACAAGAAATGTCAAGGTAATATAAGCCAGAGGGGAGTATGCTACTTAGCTTACATTGGGTACGTGCAATTAAGAACTTTAGTGGCATTAAACCGGCGTGTCTGTTTAATTACCGATTAATAAGAATGTGATGAAGCACGAGTCTTCAGTGAATTATCGACTATGATCATTACGTTGGCCGATTACGAGTGTAATGCGGAAAGCTTCGGCCAACGGAGGAATACGGCGTTGCACGCGTGGAAAGATGTTTTGCGGAAGTAAACATCAGAGGCATCTCGATTACTTATAAAGGCATACCCGTAAACATAGCTGCCGAGAACGCTCAAGAACCGACCGTAGGAGACCCCGGTCCGCAAGATGATTTCGTAGTTGCTCCGCTATGTAGAGAAGATAGTGTGTGTCGATCCGCGCGTATTCAATCAGTTCCTCTGGGAGAGGTCTGCGGGGATGATAAAAATGCTCATTATTGTCAAAATCTGAAACACCACTGGGTTTCCCGAAAGGAGATGTTTAAGTCTGTTAGGGTGGGACGATGCAAAGGAATTTCTCTAAAGTCTACTCGAATAAAAACGAGTCGTCGACGTTTAATTGTAATCGCCACCTGACACAAGTTGGTGTTATAACTGTAACGAACATCCTAAAACGTGAAATATCAGGGACCAAAGCGGATCTGCGTACCGACTTTCATTCGTGCTCAGGTGCGATCAAATGCAATTAATCCTACGAGTATAAAGAGAATTCATTAGCGTTGTAATGTCGATTCTCAGTTATAGTTTAACAAGTGGTGGCCTAACCCGAGACTCGAACCCAGGTCCGTCACTAACCGACCGCTACGTAATCGGGTCAGCTGCTAGTCATGAAGCTGGTTCATCGTGAAAACGGGGAAATTCGAGAAAGGAAGCCCACCAGCCTATATAAAGGGAACTAACCTAATTCGCCAGTCGGCAAGCTGGTATGCCTTGTTTGTGGTGGTTGCAGCGAAATTTTGTAAAAGATAACTTAGCGAGAACCGAGGTAAAAGAAGAGTTCGGGCCGCCTGCCCAGTGTCGAACAGATTGACAATATAAACGCCAAAATCACGCTGAAGCCACATCAAGTCCATATCTGATCCATGCAAGACCTATTGAAGGAAAATAAATCAATTTATGTGACTTTGTGGCAAAGCAAGGTTTCTAACAGGGGCAAAAATGACAACCTTAACAATGTTCGGGTCAGTAAATACGTCATTCAAGTCACCAAGATGGTCGCGAACAGCAATGGCATCAACAATGTAGTCTTTTGTGCGGCTTGAAAGTTGAATAAGACACGTGATGCCCAGAAAGGTTCGGTAGCTGTGGTGCTACAACAATTTAAAAAAATACAGTGTCTTCATAAGGAAAAACCGTCAGCAATGCTTAATTTTACCTCCAAGTCGACAGCGATTTCTAATTCCTCCCGCAGCTCCTTTATCATGTCGTCAAGTAATTCGGCGGAGTTTACGAATATGAACGGAATCTCCTCCAAAGAAAGTGGAACTGGATTCGATGGTGCCGCAACATAAGCGTTTTGATCAATCGCCTTCCCAAACTCTTCAAGTTCTTTCGCATATGGGTGTGCATAATCACCAGTTTCTGGATCAGCTGCGAGGGCACAATCTTAAGAAGCGAAAACAAGGGAGAAAATTATATTAAGATATGCGGTAGTTGAGCTTAATAATGGGACCTACCTCCAAGGTGAACGATGGCATTTGGTTTTGATTTTAATATCGGCAAAAACGGACCAGAGCTGTTATCTGGCGCAACTGTGAATAAATTTTGCGGTCTCGAGATATTCTTAGAGGCCAATAGTTGTACAGGTGATTTGATTGTAGAGCTTTTAGAAGCATTCAGCTCACCAATACTCCGTTTCTAAGAAACAGTATAAAGTTTATTTAAAACACACCTCCTTAAACGTCATCGGCGATCCTATTTTGCTTCCATCAATTGCAACGACAAGATCTTGGTTGCTGTTATTATTGGCTAGACTTGGATTTTCTTCATGATCTAAATCAGTGGTCTGAAAGGATAAACTATAAGATTTGAACTAACAAGACGGTCAAGGACACGATCGTTCACATCTACAAGCGTAGCAAATTTTTCCTCCAACGATTTACTACGAGGGGCATCCATAACATTTGCCTCTCCATGAACTTCATCAATAATTTGTTGGATTCTTCAAGTTATAATTCATCGGATCAAACTTACAATGACAAAATTTTGTTGGAATTCCCATTCATAACAGCTTTATACTGTGGGAAATCATTATAATATGTGAATGCAGGTGTAGCAACCGTAGGGAATTCGTGGGAAAATCGAACAGCTTTTGCAACACTTGGTACAAGGGACTATTGAGAAATACAAAAAAGGATAATGGATTTACGGAAACGAGGTTTTTTGATGCTACTGTTAATTTGTCATCGGAAGTATTCATGGATGGGTGCATTTGTGTCATCTCTATTGTAAAACAGCGTGACTACCGAAAACGAACAGTCGTGGAACCAATGGCTACGGAAACGGCAAATAATATAGAAATAAACCAATGACATCTCCATTTCGATTATATATAACCTTGACTGCTATCGGGATTGCAAAACAATTATATTTTTGTTAAATAATCCAAGTAAAACGGTATGTAATGCGACAATTAAATAAGAGACTTCAGGAAAAATCAAATAGAACAATACCAACGTCTATAGATAAAACTTAATGATAGGACTGAACACTTGGGCGTTAATATTTATTAATCCTGTTGTCGTTTCCAAAACAAAACAATTATCTCCACTTTATTCTCGCCCAACAATCCGTGCGGCATCTTCGGCTAAAATGAGGCAAAATATGCTCTAGGACCCAAATTCCCCCGTCTAGATTTATAATAGTGGTCTAAGGTCCTTCACCAATTAACGGATTCCGATTGATTTGCCGCGGAATCATTTAACGAAAGGTTTTTGCCCATCCAGAAAAATCTGCGGCTTTCCATTACATATTGGCACGAAATCAACGGTCATTTAACATTGGACTTCGGGGTTTATCACAATGTCTCAGCACACTTGTCATTCACATTTTGAGTACAACTTTGATAACACTGTTATCAATCAACGTTGCATACGGCCTGCAAGCAAATTTCGAATATTAATTTGTACGATAGTTTTTGATCGGTCGTATTTGTGAGAAATACACCTTTAAATATTATCTTAGATTGAGTGGGGTAACCTCTGTGAACATTGGGCTGAAGGATGTCGACTTGTCAATAGATTTGCAGTAACCACTACGGAATATAGCATCGATTTTAATTTAAAATTGCGTAAGATAATAATTTAATATAAGCAATGCACAGAACGCCCTAATTCATATTAGAAAATACAGTAAAATTTACGCTTCCTGATTGAATACATTTATTCTACTTTCCGTAGGCAAATAACATTTGGGTTCTAAACAAACATTATCTTAGTTTATGCTTCGATCTCTGTCCACTACATCTAGAGAGTCAACACTACTAGCTTCTTTTTTTTGCAACGCTATACAATTTTTTAAACTATTGATTTTTTATGAAAGTACTAAGCCATACATTCTACCTTGCAGAGATTTCTGGCAACCTCTTCGATAATGAGTGACGAAGATGTTGTAAGTGGCAGTTTCAATAATTTTCGCGGCATTAATAACCTCTGATATTCTTTTTAGCACATATCAGCATTCGTTTTCTCTAGAAAGTTATTGTACTGCAATCAAGGTTGTTTACATCATTTAATGTGTTAATTGGAAATGAGAGTGGAAGGTTGATGGCACTAACCGGCAGAGGTAATACTCAATTGCGTTAGCTGGATATTCGGTAGACTTCTGACATTTTGTCTTGCCTTTCGATAGCCATCAAGACGGTTACCGCGCTCGATATCTTGCGTATCTCCCTTAGTACCAACAGAGAGGTTTTCGAAATTTCATCGAACAGTTTTGGGATGAATTCCTTTCTTGTATAATCTTGTAGCCCAGTGTGCATTTATCACAGTCGCCAGTGTCGACGCGAGGGATTTGTCAGCCTTTTGATTTGTCATCCCGAGGTGATCACATCCTCTACAGTTCCTCCATTTGCACAACGATAAAGACATTTATTTTATAATTATGATGACTTGTATGATCGGTCGGTTAGATATTTCCTGAAAATGAATGAACATTGATGGAGAATGTAGCGATTGTTAGCCCTCAAGGTTCGACATTTGACACGTATCGAACTGATACTCAGCCATGGAGTTAACGTCCAATACGTTCTCCCTCATGGTCATATATATACATATTTATTGATTTTTCGTATCTTAGAGTCCTGTTGTTTTCTTCACTTGATTCGTCAAATATAGGTTCGGCCGTTTGAATATCAAACACAATAACACACAGTCAATTTACGAATGAACCACCATTTGTATCAACCATCATAAATTTCAAAACAATAATTTCGCAGTTTTTGTTCATAGCTTCTACAATCCACAATACATTTTTTTACTTTTAGTCATCAATTTCCGCAATGCAGCGCGCTATGCAAAAAATCGTCTGTTTTCTCAGGGGGATCTTGGCAGATGACTATAGTCACTCGCTTAAACGGACTACGATTAAACCCCAACGCGAAACGCACCAGCGTACGTAGGTATTGTAAAATCGTACAAAATTGATTATACACAATGATGCACCATTACTTAGTCAATGATTAACGTCCATCTTCGTTTGTCGACGATGAATTGTACAGGAATCGCGTTTATGCATCGTCCGTCTTCGAGACTGACATTTTCTATCCTGGAAGACTTTCCTCCTCTGTGCCTTGCCTTTATGGCATTTCGAATCGCCTCTTACAATACATTATTCACGTGTTAAAACCCGTGTAACGAAGTAGCCTCGGGTTTCTCGTTTGATTTCATGCTCTTGATTGCCGGCATGGAATAGCACCTCGTGTCGCGGGATATGCCAAGCTTCAAGGCACTGTGGACGTTGCCCGCCTCTCCGAAGTTCGCCAACCTAACTTCCCGGTGAAAACTCTCACTACTGTCTATATCATCGGGCCGACAGACAACTCGAGCCTACATGGTGTAGCATTCGTTATTAGGGGCAGGGCCAACATTGCAGTACTCTCGTGGGAACCAATATCTCCTAGACTGACACTTATACGCTAACGCGGCAGCCTCATCAACTTTTCCATCATTGCCGTGTGCGACCCCTCCAATGGCAGCCAAGGCCATGCGATGGACGAATTCTACGGTTAGCTACAGGAGGCAGTCAACTGAGTCCCCAATCGCGACTTCCCAATCATATTGGAGGTCTGGAACGCCCGCAATAACCCCTGTAACCAGCCTACGCGACACATTCTCTAACTAGTATGGACAGCAGGCGATTCGGTTCCGTGAAAGGTGAAATCTCAAAAATGGGGCCTCTTTAGATATCGCTCGAATATTAGACTTCTGGGAAGTTGCTCATGGCAAAATCAGGCAGAAATTAATTCCACCATCTCATTAAATTTGTACAAATCAACTGTTCGCCTTGAAGTCTTCCGTAATCTACCTCCGACTCTGTCTCCTCCTCTACCCATCATCATCGCTCGTATCATCAGCAACCCACTCATCAGCCCAACCGACTTACCTCAATGATTCACCGGTCGAATGTGTCACAGCCTTCAAATACCTGGGCTATACAAGATTCCCGAAAAGCCAAACGAAGTAGGAGGTCTAACTACAGGTTGATAATGCCAGAAATGCGCTTCATCAGCTGCCACTAGTTTGTGGGGCGGAGTGGAGATAAGCCTTCAGACTAAGATTCGTGCCCATCGCGCCGCTATCCGACCCATCCTAACCTACGGCTGTGAAACCTGGCCACTGTGTGTCGGCGACACCAGGAGATTGGAAGCATTCAATCACTGGTGTCGGTGACGAATCCTGAAAGCGGACTGGTGCGACAAGCTCTTCAACAACGGCATAAGACGTCGATATTCAGATGCGGAGAAGCTGTCAACCCTAATACAAGAGCCCACACACCTGTCTTGCACTGTTACTATGCGCAGGTTGGCGCTGTCCCGCCAGTGGACAATTAAAACTGTCGATCAGCACCGTCAAGGAGGACATGGAGCGCTTAGTGCTACAGAAGGTCTAGGGGATGCGTCGTTGGAAGCAGAACTGGAGCACTATATCTTCTGACCTGGCAGCCTCCGACCGCCGCGACATCCATGAAGCCGGCTCATTCTCTGGCAACAGCTAGCCGTCGCAAAGAAGAAGAAGAGAAGAAGAAGAAGAAGAAGAAGAAGAAGAAGAAGAAGAAGAAGAAGAAAAGATTCATCCCTTCATAGCGTCTGCTGTCTTAATTTCCGTTTTCAAATATAACTTTCCCATCCTGTATTTAGGCATCGTCAAATGTATGACTCGCACCAACATCTGTTAAACGCCGTTTTTATTGTTTGTAGCCTTGAAAAGTTTGGAATCGATTCTTTTCGTTCCAAATGAACACAAATATGACGCCCTACTGTTCTCTCTTCACAAGGTAATCGTCTTCGTCTACGTTTCCACTGTAGGATGATGATTTAAAATAGGCTTGAATAACCAGATCCAAACAGTGGGATACTGATAACCCTTGTTATTTGGTTTTCAATTAATATCTTCGATGAAAAAAACTCCACAGCGAACGCATAAGGTTTCAACAACCCAGCATAACATAAATCCGACTTGTACGGCAGTATATTTTGATGCAATAAATTCCAGTTAATTGATTGATTAATGAAAGCACTCCCGAATTCCCCAGAAATGTGCTGAACGCCTCACTTCTACGGCCTCGGCCACGGAATCCGAAACCTTTGAAAAGCAAAGTCGCAAAAAGGAACCCAATGCAACCGACCCGGTGCCGGAACAAATCCATAACGACAACACACGCGCACCCTCTGACACCAGCATCCCCCACGATGGCAGGGCCAATGACAACGCCCCCACCGACAACCCCCAACCAGCCCCTGGGCCGCTTTTGCGTTCAAGTGGTGTCCAAGTCACGGTGGTTGTCGATTTAGATTCGACAGTCAGAATCAACGATGAAGAGGCAAACCAAAGAAGACCAAGCGAAAGTGGCAATCAAGAACCCGCGAAAGCCACGACGAGGCACCTGCTTCAATCAAGGGACTCTGAAGCCTTGGCGATTGAGGACCTGAAGCAATGGTCGGATGATACGAACGAAGAAGATGGGGGCGAGGAGGCGGTGTTGGAGGCGGAATACGGAAAACGCCAAGGGGAGAAGTTGGTTGGAGATCGAGAGAGCCAGCGGAAGCTAAGGCAAGAGGCCTACGTAAGACGTAGTATTTTGAACTTACGGGAGGGAATGCAGCTGCAGGATGTTGACAGTGAACCGTCGGGCAGTAAAACGCAAAACTGGCACGATTCAGGAGGTAGGTGGTCCGGTGGTTTCCCTGGGACAAAAATGTATTCGTGTGCAGTTTAAAATGTGCAAATCTGATTTGTACAACTTAAATTGGATGGTGGAATTAATTACTGCCTGATTTTTGTCTAATATTGGGGCGATATCTGAAGAGTCACCATTTTTGAGATTTCAGCTTTCACGGGATCGAATCGGCTACTATCCAGAATAGTGCCTGATGAAGTTAGGGCAAAGTCGCATGAGGATATGATCAAAGATGAGCTGGCCAAGAAGCTCGCGGAATCGTCGGTGGCAAGTCAAATGCGTTGGCGTTATTATTCAATGGACGCCGTGAAATTTAATATCAGTGCAAAGGAGCACCGGAAGAGCCACTAGTAAGCGGAGTCGCTTGACCAAACACGCGACTGAGCGTTTATTGGCTGTTTTAAATTCGCCCGGGGTAATTTCAGCCAATAAACGTGGTCTGCAGCTGTGAACCCAACAACACTCACCATGGTTTGTTATTTATCATCAAGACGCTGCGTACTGCCGGTGCCTTTTAAGGAGATATGGAATGTCGTGATTAATTGAAATTTTAATGATACTTCTTCATTTAAGCATGTAAAAGAAACTGTTAGGGAGGCGTTTTGGTTCCCCAAGAAAACAATTATTGAGTTAATTCCATTCATTAATTCCCGTAACGTGCAGACAACCACGCCGAGGTAAAATGTCACTATGTAGCTTGTGGCCTCCTTGTGTCAACATTCTGTCGTTCACAATCTAATCGATTGAGTGACTCATTCCCCAAACTTCCTGATTGGCCGTGCAAATTAGGAACATTGCTTTTCGAATTATTTCAATCACATGGCGATTTCAATCCCAGCCAATCACACCGATGTAAATACGCAGATTAATTTGCATTGGCAATTATACGACCAAATTTATTTGTTCACTATTATTTTAATTTTTCAGTGCCGCCCACTTTCAGGGCCTCCAGAAACGCCTAATTCGTCTTATTGGAACAACAACGGTTAGTCTGAACGATCACACGTCCATGCGTCAACTCCAGGCTGCCATAAAAGAAGAGAAACTGGTTAGAGCTCCTTTTTTGTCACAAGTACCACAAATGCCTTTACAGAGAGAGGCCAAAGAGCATACCGAGCGCCTGGCCGAACGCGAAACACAGCGAATTCAGAATCTCATAGTGAAGGGGGTTCTTGATCGCGAGGTTTGGAGGCGATATCAAAAGTTGCGCACTGATCTCCTGGAGGGGAAGAGAATAGTCCCTGGCAACGAACAGACCGTCATCACGGTACCCTGCCATCTGCAGTTTGAGGCCAGTCGCGACTTCCGGAAGTTCACCCCAAACCCTACCGGATCCAAATACAACGTGCTGAGTGTAAGATGTCCCAAATTTGTTCCGTGATCCGTAAACGTAAAATATGTCCTTCAAAATCGATCGATATCAGTGATTGGCCAATTGTAAAAGGGAGACAAGGGAGAAGGTTCATTATTGGATAAATATTTTTTTTCGGGTTTTATAAGTAGTCAGCCGTTAATAATGTAGAAAATATATTTTCAAAACTAGTTTTATTCCAATTACTAGGTTTGAATTTATTAGACCTGTGTGCTTGTTTAGGGCGACGGGCATTTTGCTCTGAAAATGATTAGCAGTTTATTAAAAAATGTTACACGGACTAAGAATTCTTTTAAATAAATTTTCACGATGATGCTAATAGCGTTGTAAATTACGCTGACCCAATTAACAACTATTTGTGTACACCAGAAGCCAATTAAATTTTATTCTATGTAGGAGTGCCTAAATTAGTGACCGTGCTCATTGGTCAATTTGTAGCTCTCTACGAATGTTGCGAAACCAGAAATGGAAACAGAGTCCGCAAATGCAATGGTAAGATTCATCGTTTTGTTCCCTTGAACGCGTTTTTGAATAATTCTTTGGATTATAGTTGGCATCGTTTTAAAGCATTAAGAGTTCTAGAATTAGCAGCACTGAAAGCGAATCAGTTATTAAGTGTATTTCAACCAATAAACGCATAATTTAAGGTAAAATAAACATCCCTGAAATAGTATTGGCTACTAGGACAAGTGCGTTGATTGGTGCAATACTTTGTGACAATACTTGCGTGGACGCGAGCATGTGGGGTTCGTTTGTTTGAACGCGTCATTCATTTGAAGTGAATATAAACATTTTTTTCAAAAACAATTTCGGCCTGTTGGTTATTTTTACCGATTTGTACTTATTTGTTAAGGAATATTCGGTGAGCTATCTGTTTACCGACAATACTGTCGGGCCGGATTATTGAAATGTTGACAAAACATGAATCGATAATTTTTTTCATCGCCGATTAGTCGTAATTACATTTTAGAAAACGGGAAACTAAAACACTACTGCTAATACTAATACTACTAATGCTGCACTACTGCTAATACTACTACTACGAGTAATAATAATAATAATAATAATGTCTCTTAAGGTTACGGCGACCAAAACGTTCGGCAATAAAATCTAAAAAAAACAAAGTTGATTCAGGAAGTGGCGATTATGCATAGAGACACAGAAGATAGACATTCGCAAACTAACAATTCATTCATTGTTGCAACTGTCCTTCTTTTTCTTATTCAAATTTGTGAAATGTTTGACCTATAATTTTCTGACAACGATGAACATTCTGAACAATTTAACACGAAATAGCATCGAGGCAAATTTTCAAGAAAAGCAACTTATGCTCTCGAAGTATACAGAGTTTGGCAAACGCGTAATGACGGCCATTGAAAGGACCTATCCGTAGCACACGCCAAGATACTACGACAACCACCGCCAAAACCCCCAATTCCAGTTATCGGATACAGGGTCTTTGAAGTTCGCGTTTATTTTTCAAATGAAACACTCAATTTGCATAGAAAATCATTATCTGTTGATTGATGTACAGTTTAGAAGGACTGAAATTTATTATGGATAAATTAAATATTGCAAATTTACACCGCGCTTAAATATTTTGGTTATTTTGATGAAATTCTCAATGACATTTCGGCATAAATAGGACTCAATGACACCGCCAAACCAAAATGCGCACCACAAATTTACACGAAAAGCTTCTAAAAAATTGCGGTGAATTTTAAAATACAAAAAATACGTCAATATTGTTTGATTACATACCAATTCAAATGGAAATGAGCTTTGTCTAAAATTATTCTTCTTAACAAAACAATCCGGGTTTTCTCACCAAAGGAATCGACACAAGTAAGCGTGTGTGCGGTGGACACCTACAATAAAGCATTTATGACGCATAAATGATAGACTCTGTACTATATTTTATCAATAAATAGATGATTTCATTCAAAATGGTTGTATAATTTCGAATTAAAAAAAAGAAACTCAATCTTGGAAGACTCCGTCATGACGATCTACCTATCCAGACAACAGGCTCATGAAAGCGAACATTTTTTTAAAATTTCATTTTAGCCAGAGACTGGGGGGGCCAATGACGTTGAGCAGGAAACCATCCACATTCTCGCTCAAACCACGAAGGATCTGAACGATTTTTTGCAAATGGTCGAAACGATGAAACGGAAGAGTACCAGCAGCGGCAGTAGCGGCAACAGTTTGAGCACCAGAAGTGGCAGTAAGAGCGGCGGCACGGACAGGAACGCCGCCGATGCTCCGAACACCGAATCAACGGGCCTAGACGACTCACACCGGCCCAAGGATGACCCTTCTCATGGTGTGGAGGCAAGGAGAAGCTTGTTTTATCTTTTACATGAACCAGAATGCGTTTGCATGAGTTGACGCAGCCCCGACGACTCCTCACACCCCCGCCATGAACAGGCAGACTAGGTGACGGAGATTTACTCAATGATTCAAAAACCAGAAATATGATCTTCGTGCGGACTCACCTTGTGTTAGCAAGGTCCCCCGCGACTCCTGTATACATTCGCCAATATAAACCGTCACAAACACCGATTGGTCAAACAACCCACGCTATAAAAACCATTATAAAAATTATGGCAAATTTAGTGAAATAACCTCGATCTGCAATATTATTTCCAATTCTTGGTAAGACAGACCCAACGAAGATTCCCCGACAACCAAACACCAGACTGGAAACTCGCGTGGCAATTACGGGAATTTTCAGGAAAGAAATTGACTTCGAATCTAATTTGCTCGTCGTTTTTTTGCCACCCAGGTTTGCCATCGATAAACAGGATGATCTATCGAGTTCTTGTGTAGCGACCGAAAAATAATAGATGCTACCTTGACAACCGGTTAAAGACAGCCGGGCCTATTAATTCACTCTTTGTTGATGAGGAACAGGTGTGGCAGCAACGAACTAAGACGTCGCTGTGTCAACTTCCTTCAACGCTATCGGCTGCAATTATTTGGTCAAGTTTTATGCCGGCCGGACTAAGCGCTTATAAACCTTTTAATTTCGCTGCAGACAGCTAAAGGCGTGGATTAGCACCGTAAAAGCGGACGTGGAGCTAATTTGACGGCAGACTGTCGGCAGGGTGCGTCTCTGGAAACAGAACTGGGCCGCTATCCACTCAGACATGGCCTCCGGTCGCAGTGCGTAGGCAGCCACGATCCGGGACATCCACGAAGCCGGCTTATCCTCTGGCAGGGGATGAAGTCGATTGATGAACCAAGATACCGTTTACTGTGTTTCAGAACTTTCCAAGTTTGAATAGCGCAGCACGTTTCACCAAAAATACCCCATACATCTTCCGCCCAGTCCGCAAATTCAATTTCGCCAAAGACGACACCGATTCGGCCCCCACGATGCCCACCCAGCTGGCCGATTTCTCGGCGTTCTCGGCAGACAGCCACGCCCTGGCGAAGACCACAGAGGCCATGACGACCGAGCTTGGGTTGTTTTCAAGAGGAGCTCCGCCAACCCGAATGCGGACGCCATCCAAAGGGCCCACGAGTCAGGAAACTGGCGAACCGACGGAGAGAACACTAACGTCGGCCCTGATGATGACGGAATCCGCCAAGTCGGCAAAAACTGCCGCGACAACAACAATAACAACACCCACCGCCTCTCTGTTCTCCTATCCCTCGACAGAGTCACGATGACCCCGGAGATTGGCGGTTTTGTGTTCATGATGTTAGTTATTTGTGTTGGCGAAATAATATATTGCAGGTCAAGAATTTTCATGAATTTCATGGAGGACGCCAAATAAAGTTTTCTGTCCAGTTTGGAAGCATATCTGTGAGATAAGACGCGGCCCGATACCTCTGGAATAGATGTGTCTGCGTTGATGCTTTCGCTGGCTCGTTTAACTAAGAATCCTGCTTGTCCCTCGAAGAGGCAGTGCCAATCCACGGTTTCTGTCTAAGCTGCAGAATAATAATAATAATAAGAGAGAGATATATTGGTTCGAGTCCCATACCAGACCACCACGTGTGCCAGCTGTCAAAATACCCCCGAGAATGTTCTTGGCAAACCCCCGTGAAGCCGGTTTATCCACTGCAAGGAGATAGCTGCGCAAATTTGATTGTTTTGGATTTGGGGGATGTAATCCGTACCTCATGGCCAAGACTCCTTCACAAGCTGCACAATCGACGACCCACACACACTATGTGCTTCGTATGAGGTTTCCAACGAGTGGCGATATTGGGTTCTACGGCACTAGTTTTTGTCGTTGATATTGTAAAATTAAGCATCATATCTCTCTTTCTTAAGATAGAAGTGATATTTTTACGTCACCATTTGCTGTGAGAAAAACGACAAAACCATGAACATCAAACGTTAATCACTGGCACTGGCTTGCATACGACTTTGAGAGCTGCTCTTCAGGAAACACAAATGAACATTGATTTCTTGGAAACGGAGGATTTTTCTATTTTCGGCAAAAAAATGGACTACGACGAAATTGCACGGCAATTCAATTCAAATTAAATTAACACAATTATGTATCAAAATTTGGCGGGGGCTGGCAAGTGACCTTGATGACACGTGGACCGCCCGCGGTGTTTGAATTCTGCATACTGAAGGCGAAGTTCTTGAAGCCCACGCAGGCAGCACCGTATTGGCCATCAGCCCGAAGAGCAACCAGGCCGCCGTACCAGGTACCTCTCTGAATAGAATAGATAGAAAACACACGCTCCAAAGAGTGTAAGATGTCACAATGGAATCAAAATGGGTACCCCTTCCGATTGAAACGTCCGTGCGGTGACACAAACGCAATTTGCACTCACCTGCCTAACTGTTCGAAGGCTCAATCGACACGCTTCAGTCGCGTTTTTACCCTGTTTCATCAGATCGACGGCACGGAAGGTTAGAAGGTAACGCATCATGACATCCCCATCGCCAGTTGCCACAGCAGCGCCGATCTAAAAAAACACCAGACTCAATCCATCGGACCACGACAACTCGTGCTGAGGCGTACAGGTGACCATCTCCAGCATTCAACGGTCGGAAAGGCAGTTCTGTCGGCTCTGTTGCTTCTCAGCAGGAGGCACCTGATTAGGCAATTGATACAGGGATGCCCTAGGTCCAAATCTGGGAGGCGCTGTGAACATCAGCTGTGCCCGACCCCCGGGATTCTTCGTGTACGTGTCACTAACGCGGGAACATCGACGAAGCCGGCTTATCGTCCAGTATGAGATCGCCGTCCCGAGCAACCGGACGTTGGTTTCCAGTAGAAAATCCAAAGTTTATTTGTATTGGTGGGGGCATAAGAGGCGCGATGTTTTCTGCCATTTTTCAGAAATTTATTTGTCCGTGCTCAAATGATGGACCGGAGACCTGTTTACATGATGACAATAATGCTAATACTTAACGATGTTGTAAGCCCAATGGCGACACCCTGGGGTGTGTCCGGAGGTGAGAGTGATTCTGGAACTGTTTAGGCTAGAAGGTTAACGCATATCATAATCGATTGATAATCTTTTATTCGTCTACATAATACAACGAAAAAAACCGTCGTTAAGCGATCTGATTACAATCTGGTGAATATACAGAAATATTTTATCCGTTTTACAGCCGAAAGGGTGATCGTAAAAGCATCATCTGGGTAACAATTGATCGTCACGCCGACACAACTTCGATTTGTACAAAAAGAAAACGAATAAACTCGTCCCGATTTGGAGTGAATATGTATTGAAGTTCTACAAAAGTGGCATAGGGAATCGATAATGCTTCAGACACTACCTTGCTGTCGGCATAGCCCCCGGCTCCAGGGATTGGGCTGTCGCCCACTCGACCTGGAATGCGGAATCGAGCCCCGTTTGACGAGAGACCGACGGCCAAACCACCCCGTTTGTCCAGAGCGATCATCCCGATGGTGTCGTGGTTGTTCTCGTCGATGCCCAGCTCCGGCCGAACGATTTCGGCTTCTGAAACACAAAGAATGTGTTGGCAGGAGCCGAAATGGAGTAAGCTCGCTTCGGGGCGTCGAGACACGTGGTGCTGTCTGGCAAACAGTAGTGATCAAGGAGACGTACGATTCTAAATTTTATGAAGCAAGTCCTACCACGGTACTTGTTTCATTTAGAGCGAGTGCGACCAAACCAGGGGACAGCACAGGAAACGCCGAGGAATAACTTCGAAAAAGGTCACAAGAAAGCTTCGTCAACAACACAACTGTTTGTTCGAGTTACTCGAAATGCATGACAAAATCGCTTACGATTATTATAACATCTGACCTACCATAATCGGGATAAGCTCGCGACTCTGGAGCAACAACAAATCGTCTTACCTAGTTGGCTTCCATTGATGTACCGATAGGGTCCACAGCTGCTCTTGGGATCAGGATTCCAGGATTTTGGTAGGCGGAAGTTGGGCTGACATCGCTTACTGTGCCATTCTTTCCATTGGGCGATGGACTCGTTGGAGGAGAGATTGGTCCGATTGAAGCCCAGGGAGGTGGCGAAATTTGTGGCCGACTCGCCCACCAGCAGTGTGTGTCTTGTGGACCGCAGAACAGCGCGAGCTACCTGGGCGGCTTCCTTGATGAAGGGCATTCCAGCAACCGCTCCGACCTTAGTAGGAAGGAACAATTAACGTTTCGGCAGGTGATAAGACCGTCTTTTCAATTAGCGCCGGGTGACATGATTGACCGCAATTCAAAACCCACATCCATCGTGCTGCCGTCCATAACCATGGCGTCTAATGTGGTGTTGCCGACCTCGTCTGGCGAGCCACCGTAGCCGACGGAGCTGACGGTTGGGTCGGACTCCGCCTGACTGCAGCCCGCCACGACGGCGTCAATCGGGTCTCCGTGATCGCTTTGCAGAACGGCAAACGCAGCCTCGGTGGGTTGCGTCAGCGGCCACGTGTTGACTACAACAACGCTACCGCGGGATGGCGTGACGGAGGTCCATGGAATCAAGGCCCGTCGAGCGCTGCCCAGGCCTGACAGGAGTACCAGTGCAACCAAAAGGCGTGATCGGTGCATTCGGAGAGAGTGAAAACCAACCACTGCGGTCCGACAGACTTGCCTCCAATAAAATAAACACACTGTGGATTGTTTATCATGACTGTAAATTAGACGGGTGTTGTGTCCTCGAGGCCTCAATAAAGTAGGCGTTCGGTGAATGGAACTGAAGACACATAAAAATGGCCTATTCGGGTATAGAGTTGTGAACTTAGTAGTTACACTGATGAATTTGAGGATCGTTAAAAGTTGAATGAAAACAATATAAACCAGTTGAGATGTTTGAATTAAGAATACTTCGACTGCACATTGTTTGTTCCCCTAAAGTCTCGGAGCTTCGACGGACCTGTACCATATGAAAAAGCGGCCGGTATTCGGCATTGAAAACATGCGTCTCAAGCCAACTTAAATGCCAGTGTGGAGTAAACCATTGCAACCGTAGCCCATTTGGTGTTACATGCTACTCATAAGACAGCATATTTCATACCAAAAACAAATTGAACCACCGGAACCGCCTCAGGCGCTACCCACCTCCATGAAGTTGCCATCCATGACCATCGCCTCGAGGGTCGTGTTTCCAGCCTCGTCCGGCGACCCCCCCGCGCCCACCGTCGGTATCGTCCGGTCGGCCTCGGCAGCGCTGCATCCCGCCACCACGGCGTCCACGGCGTTGCCTCCACGGGTCGGCGAATTGATTTGTCGCCATGCGGCTGCCGTGGCACCCGTCCAGGGCCAGGTGTTGATCACAACGGGTCGGGGAAACTGGGTAAACCTGGCCGTGCCGTGACCGGTGTCACCCCAACTGATGAATGGCGAAAAAGCGCCATCAATCGACACCGCAGCAGCAAATATCATCATCATCATCGCCGTCACTGGCTGCATCATTCTTGGGGTTGGATGCCGCCGCCGCCGCAATCCTTGTTTATATACCGAAGAGTGTCAAGCGAGAGATGAGGACTTTAAGTAAATAAACGCTGTTACTCTATGTTGCACCGGCGTCTATCAGTTGAGATAAATATATGGCCTGTGGAGGCTTATTTACCGTGCAAACTTTAAAATAACTTGATTTCAATGGATCTCTCAGCAAAAGATCCATTATTTAAAGGTCCTATAGTGTAGTAGTCAGTATCCTCGCTCGTTTACGTGGAGGCCAGGGTTCGACTCCCAGATCAAAACACCTCCGCTGTCACTGAGGACATCACTTATGCGCATATTTCCGAAAAACCCTCAGAAGTTGGTTTATCCTTTGGTAGGAGATTTCCGCACAAATGTAAATTTTGGAATTGACACATCCAACATTTTTGTTGTCGATGGTCGTTGGATTATCAAGAAGGCTGTAGGCAAAGTTTCAATCTTCGTCAGTGATGACATTCACGTTGATCGAGAACGGTACCAATTGTCGTCGTGGGTAGGATTAAATGGATGAACTCTACAGAGGTCGCTGACTATGTAGATTTACCCCTTTTATTGGTCTTCCTTTGTAGCGAGAATGAAACTTTTTTTTTTTAAGAAAACGATTCAGCAATGGATGTGGCGCCCATCAGTTTAATCGACACTAAATAAAATCGACGACGATCTCATGTCCAACCGATGATTCGCCAAGAAGACTGCTTTTGCTGTAAGAAGGCACTGATTAAACCACTACATTTAGTAGCGGTTAAAATGTCTGGACCTTGTCCATCCGCACAGGCGAAACCAAAGAAGCGTCTTTTATTGTCATGGGTTGGTAGTGAGGGATACCAGGAGGCATAGACGTCAACGATTTGGAAATTTTCTGTTCTAAGTGGGGAATATCTACTCGTGCTGAAAAGGATCACGTCAGGAACTACGGTGAACAAACAATACACCTTAACGAGACCCACGCTATTGTACGTATCTTCCACGCGGGATCGTCAACATAAATATGATTATAACCGATAGTCATTCGCTTTAACCGATACAGCCGAGGTGCTTTATTCTGGAGGATATTTTGTCGTTTTATGAATGTACAAAATGCTTATTTCAATCGACAAGTGGTTTTTACAAAAATAGAACACATTAGGGCGAAATCCACGATCATCAACTCGACAGAAGATAGTCCTGGTGGTGTCTGGTATCACCTGATTTGACGAGCTCCACCGTCAGGGCGATTTTTAAGTCTCTGGAAAAAGGAAAGTGTTGGCTGAAGAAAACAGGCGATAAATCAACCGAGTTTAAAGGGAGCAATTTGGAAAGCAGCGTCTGTTACATATAGGACTGTAAATGCGAAGACATACCAGGGACTGTTAATTCACTAGATTGTACCTCCCAAAAATGTTGTTTAGGGCGCCCCTATATTTAAAGCACTCCCGTGTGGTTCCAATTTATTATTCATACGAAAAGAATAAAGACGGTCACTAATAATAATGTCTACTTTCAAATTCGAGTAGCAAGTATATTCGTATTCGCGGATGAAACAAACAGCAAAAGAAGTCACGCGGAGACCAAGCAGCACCAACAAAATGGCCTCCGCCCTGTATAGGTTAACCGAAAATATGAAGCCCTGCGAGTGGAAATTCTAAAATTCCTAATCTGATCCGCACACTGAGAAACATCAAATAGAGATCTCTAACAAAGCAGAAAGGATTTCTACCGAATTCTACCACGCATATGACTTAAAAATTAATTCAGAAACGCAAAGCGTCCAAATAATCGCATAAAAACAAAAATCAATAATTTATATTTTTCTGAATGGTGATTCCCGTACCCCGTCCAGTCCTACACTTACCGGGGAGAATTTGGTGGATGCGTAAAATGCAGGCTCCCTCTAATAACGTCATCTTGGTTAACGGAAAATTGTTTTGACAAATGGAGCAACGATTGCTGCCAGTGGGTAGGCCTACAAATAGGGAAAGGAGGGCATGGTTTATGAAAGCATAGCAAATTTCAAATCTTAAATTAACAGCTCAACACCTGCTGGAACAACTTTGGCGTGTCAGTGAGTTACACCGGTAGTAAAAACTCACGGTTTATAAGGGGATGTCGATAGTTCATCGCCGTCGGGAAATTTAACGGAAAACCATATCACCAAACCTGTTATCGCGACAGTCCCCATGGCTTTCATTTCAAACGAACCCTATAGCAAAAATAACACAATAAAAATTTACTACAAACAGTCGGCAGGAGAATGTAGAAAAAGCCATTAACCAACTTTTATTCCGTTGTTTGCGATTTCGTCAGCTGGAAATACAGCTAAATCCAGTTTTGCGAATGGACAAACTGTCGTTACTATGCTCTTGGGGTCGATAATGTCAACATGAATCTGGTGCTCGAATTCAAACTTTTCGGCGGCTGCAAACACTCCAGAAAGGTTAACCTACAGTAAAAAACGCATTAAATATTTCATATTAACCAGAAGAAACTGGACACCACAAAGTTAGCATGAACCCATGATTGTAGACACATTTCTCAATTGGAAGGAAAAACGATATGGCTGACAAAATTACCAACTACCGTTAAATTAGAGTAGTGAGTAAATTTGTGTTCTTGGCATCCGTTGGGAGAAAATGATTTAAGGGACCCTAGAAATGCCAATATACGGAAACGGAAGGGTGAATTACCAAGCGTGTGAAAAACACAAGCAGCTGCGTCTTTTAGGTACGGCAGCGTAAACCGCACAACACTACAAGTGCGCCCATCTTTAAACCAATAGATGTACACTAGTTACTAAAATTAGATGCACAAAAAGCATTGTTTTTACGGGACCAAGAAGGCTGCTGAAATGGGTGTTTTGTATCCTCGAAATTCTTAAATAATAAAGGAGCCGCCTGTTGAGAGGAAGAGACCTGCGAAGGAGGAGGAAGAGGAGGCAAACGACTGTCCAAAGAAATGCGCCTCCACCCCGGAACCAATGTTACACGTCATCGCAGACTGGTAGAACATGGCTCGTCGTGCAGCAGTCAGAAACCCCGAGACGACTGGTGTGATTAAACTTCGTTTATTGAGGGACTCCTAGAGCCATAACCCCACCCCCCCCACGTGGCAAGCTTACTTAAGGAGCTGCATGAAATACCTGGCGAAAAAATCAGCAATAACGATGACCTGATTTCGTCTAACGCCCTACCTGATACAACTCCGAGAGCTCCTCCCATTGATTCACAGAGGTCTCTCCATCAGCCTCCGCCTCTTCGATTTCATCTTCCGAGCAAAAGCCGGCAACGAAGAGGACGGCTTCGGAGGGGAAAAGGCGCTGCCGCCGCCACTCCTCCAGACTCCCCGTCGTCTGCCCGGTAGTCTTTGCCGACGGCCGCAAAAATCGATCACGCGCTGCCAACACCGAAGGGAGCATATTTTCGTAGAGCAGAGCGTGGCCCATCCACTCGCTGACGATGGCCTCGACGCACTCCACGCCGTCCGGGAGGCTGAAGTCTTCGACCTTGCTGTTGATTACTAAAACGGGAGGCCGGTGCTATGATCCGCGTCTTTGGAGATAGAAATAAGATCCTCAAAAAAGAACGGAAGTCAGCAACGCAAATAGACCCAAACTCCCTGATAGGTGCCTTGAATAGCGGAACGGAAAACGTGTTTCAATTGTTGAGATACTTCTAGAAAGTGGCTGATTGATGCAACCGCGTGGTTTTTAATGAATACAATCATCTTCCCAGACGAAGCTCATTTCCATTTGAATGGAAAAACGCAAACAAACGAAATTGCAGTAATTTAGTGCTGGAAAACCTACGGCAATATATTTGGAAGCCTTTACAATACTCCTCTCGTGTTACTGTTTGATGGGCGTTTCGGTGTCATTGAGCCCAAATTATGGCGAAAGTTCATTGAATAATTCACCAAACGTATCGACATCTGCAAGACTGCACGTGGCACGAATTTATTTTTCGTTAATGAATGGAAGATCCTCCACTATATAAACCAATAAACAGATGATAATTGTTTAATTTGAATTTGAAAAAGACACTCGAACAAGACCCTGTACAATAGTCTCAAAATTCTTGATAGTAATGTAATCCATGAAACCGACTTATCTGCAAGCAGGAGATATAGCTGCACAAAAAACTGGCGATGCAGAAGAGCTCAAGCTCTCCAAAGTGGTTTCATTGCGCGTGCTTTCAAGATACTTAGAAGAAGCCTCTGTAGCCGGAATGCGTTCTGTCTGGCAATCGAGGGGACATTTCTCTACCCACTAGACACGGTGGGCGACCCTATAGGTCATTTGAGGAAGTAGTGAAAACTTGAACAAACATGGCACATGCAAATGAAACTGCAGCCAGATAGGTTTCAGAACTATTCCTAACAATTTTAGATAATTTAATTATTACCGCAGTTATAAAATGTAATGGCTGTATAAGAGTCAAAACTGTAGAGGATAAACCGGCCTCATTGAGATTAGCCACGAAGTTTCTCGGGAATATGTTTCCAGTTAAGGGCGGCCTAGAAACCCGGGAGTCGAACCCAGGTCTCTCACCAACAGAGCGGCGATGCAGACCGTGTCTGGGGGCAGCTGTGTCACCCTGCTAAACGCGAACACGCACACACACACACACATACGCACGCACACGCACGCACACACGCACCTGTGACGACGCCGGAGAAGTTGTTTTCCTCCACGATGCGCTTCGCCAACCTCGCCATGTCGGCGGCGGCGTCCAGGGCGAAGACGCGGGGGGCGCCGGAGCGCGCGCCGAACATCGAGAGGATCGCCGTGCCGCACCCCACGTCCAGGAGGACTCCGCGGCTGAGGCGGTTGCGCGCCCGAGCAAGGGCCAGTCTGGCAAGAGATACACGCAGACACATGGGGTCAGAGACACACACACACTGAGTGCGCTATTCGGCCGTATGGATGGGAATTAAAGGGTTCCCATCTGAATTTCAGAAGCCTTCTGAATTTCATGACATGTTTGGCTTTGAATAATGCGAGAGACATTCAGCCGGAGACCCTAAATCGATCTCCCGCGAGACAGCTTAAATTGTAGGCGGAGAGATGGGGAAAGAGCAAAGACGCGGTGGAACGCCATACTAATGCTTATAGTCAAAACAAAGGAAGGACAACTAATTATTGATCGCGACATGCAGACCCATAAACTGGGCATTCGTGGTCGACGAAATCTGACAGAGGACGGTAGATAGAAGGTAATCGATATTCGCCTTAATTGAAATAAGGCTTCGGTATCGTCAGGGGTCCCGAACAACCGCTGGACGGCGTTCACACGACAGAATGTTCCGCGGTAGAACCCTGCTCTTGATCTACTTTGAAAAAATCTATAACATGGTGTTTATGACCGAAGGGGGCCAGCAGCCAAATCGCGATAACGGTACAATCGAAAGGCGGCAAAATGAGTGACTTATGAAAGTCGCTTGGGGGTGGGGGGGGTAGTTGAGGAGTTCTCACCGATACGTCATGGTTCGTCGTTTGTCCGAGAGCATCAGAGCGTGGACATCACAGAAGGAATAGGACCTAGATTGAACGATAATAAGTTGAGGGTTCGCACAAAAAACGCCCTTAAGGGGCCCAGGGTCGAAAAAAAACTTAACCGGGACCGAAAAGGGCTGGAGCATTGAAACAGGCATGCCGAGTTAGGGATCGTAAAGCGATTTCATCGGTACATAGCGCATACGTGTTGCACTGACGACGTTTGTGAGAAAGTAGCGATAAAAACCAAACTCACTCGAGGCCATCCGTATGATTAATTGAGCGCAATACTCATGGTCCCCACTCATGAGGCAGACTCCAGCAGTTCATGGGACGGCAGCGTTGCGAGGTGTCACATAAACGACGAATACGCCCCCCCCCCCAAATGGTGGCCAGAAGCGGCAATAGGGGTCTGGAAAGAGTTGCGCTAATGCTAGAGAATCCTTGTGGCCCAGTTATAGGCAAGAGCATCCAGTTGTGAGGCAAAATCACACCAGGTTAATGAGGCCCAATCCAGGCGAGACGGCGCCTAGGTCGCCAGCGCCGACTTGATTGCTGAGCAGCTGACGCGTATGACTTAAATTTGTGCTTGGAGTCCATCATGACAGATGAAGGCGACAACACGGAGAACGGACGCTGCCGCTAGGTAAAGAGAGTTGTGCTGTGTGCTCCCCGAAGAGTACGAGTACCCCTTCGCTGAGAGAGACAAGTCTCGTTGTCATCATCATTTTTTAGATGATAAGTCGGCTCCCGGGATGTTGCCATTTAGGGCATGTGCCTGAACAGTCTTCAGAAAAATACTTACTTGAAATAGTTCGAATCACCTGACGTGTCGGTAGAAGCACATTCGGCTGCCTGAAAGAAAAACGGATTAATAAAAAACATGTCCACTGCGGATGATTGGTTATAGGGTAAAGCCGAAGCGGTAGGCCCAAATTATACGCCGCCCAAACACGCAACTGCAAAACATTTGCCTTTCGCCATCACAATTGCCAGGTTTGCTCTGAAATATGTCTATGGACAACCATTTCCGCTGTTATCTGGTCCATGCATGAAGCCGGCTCATCTTCTCTGAGCAGAAGGTAAGTGAAATCGCATGCCTTGGCTACGACCGACGAGCGATTCAGTGACCGAACGAAGAGCTGAAGGTTCAACCTACACGTACTGTTGGAGAACCGCTTTAGTTCCCCACCCCCAGAAATAACTCTTTTATTGAACGTGCAGACAACCACTCCGGTGTAAAAGGTCACCACGTCGCTTGCCACCCTCCACTCTGGCAACATTTTGTCGTGTCACAATCTAATCGATCGAGTGACTCATTCGCCACACTCCCTCATTGGCCGACTAGCCTTACTGCCACCAATCCCCGTATAAATACCACATAAAGCATGTTAACAAACGAGGCTGTTCAGGTCAACTCCTCCGGTGTCTATCTCTCTTCCTCCGTCATCCGGTTGGTGGGGCTACGACCATAGGGGATATAACACACATGTATGTTCGACGTAGTCGCACAAAATATGACCGCATGAAACACACAGCTCTTCTAAGGTGTCTCGCCGGCAGGAAACTGAATTGGAGGGTGACTCACCACGGAATTGTCTCCAACTGGACCCGGTTTACATATTTTCGAAGGACGTGCCTACGGGAACCAATGAAAAGAGAGTGAGCGAGTGACGGCCAGCTGAAGCAGCAGCCAATCTCTTCAACTTCGAAAGACTCGTGGAAGGCGGTCCTTGATCGGAGTTCTTTACATTTTTGTAACATCACACAGACCGGTGACAGCTCGAGCTCTAATCGATATTATCCTTCTGCAGATTTCCACAATCAAACACGTTTACCCCGATTAGACTGGTCAAGACTATCTAAGGCAACTTAATTAAAATGAAAGATCAACTTTATGGAATATAGGCCGAGGAGCATTGGTTTGGGTAACATTAAGGACGCGCGAGCAGAATCATCGACGAAAGGAGTTGGGGGTTCAAGCTGTACTGTGCCTTGAGCGATAAACAGCGCCATCTAGTCCAAGATCAAAATGTGTGCGTTCTCCTACTTGAGGCTAAACCAGCTCGATGGGTGTCGCCTTGACGAAACACGGGAGTATCATTACATCCCGTCGTGCCCTGACAACCCGGAAGTCGACCCCAGATAACTCGCGAACAGAGCGACGATGCTGACCGCTAAACCGTGGGGTGATTCTAGTTAAAAACTGCTAAATATTTTTTAAATCCAAAAATATAAAATTGTTCAACCTGACGATTGACAGCAGCATGGCTCGTGGATATTCGCGCAACAAGACCCATTTATACATTCTGCCGTGCAGCGTGGAGCCTGTTCAGTTGAAACATTTACCGAGTCGACATTTTCCGTAGTTCCGGCGGAGCACGGTCGGCCGGTTGATTTTCGTTTCAATGCTGATCCACTAGTTCGGAAGTTGGAAACCCATAGTAAAATCGTGTTTCGAGCAGGCACGGCATCATGTCGACCGAGCCCAAAGTGAACACGAAATGCTCTTTGCGTTGCAGTTACCGAATCGTTCTTGATAAACGTTTCTACAACGAAAGCGCGATGCTGAGCTATCCAATCCATGGACCAATCTGAAACGAAATAATAAAAAATTGCATCATACGTACATTTCATAAAGTAAGACGTTTTTTTCGGTAGTCATAGTAATTTGCTTTTATTAAACCCCCAACCGACATACGTACACGGCACTACAAAAGGATAAAGCGAAACGCGTTCCCAAAAACATTTTACTCACAACCTTCAATGTGGAAGTCAGTAAAAATACATGATATGGGTCGTTAAAACACAAGAAAAAAGATAAAAACTACAAGATTAAAATGAGCGGGCGAGAGCTAGACGAGGTTATGCCACACGAACGGCTACTTTGCTTTATTAATGATGTATGCTGCTTCTTTGTAGTCAAGCAGGGTGACTGGGCGTTTCGTGATGGCTAAAATATCATCAAACCAGCCGTCTCTCTCTTCGTCCGAGGCGGCACAAAATACAAAGGCCCTCTCTGGAGTGCCAACTGTCAGGGGAAAGTCCGTCGGTAATTTCTTCCAAGTCTCTGGGGCTTTAGCCTCAACCCAGAAACCCTCATCCGATGATCCTATAAAAACCTCTCCTTTTGCAAATGCAGACTGGGGGTCACTAGTGTAGAAGAGAGAGCGTTTTGCCAGAATGACCCAACGCCTTTTGAAGGAGTATGTGGCGTCGGGGCCACCCTTCTTGAGCCAGCCACACCTCTTCAGGTCAGTGGTTAGATGGGGGAGGATTTCGGCTGTAGAGAGTTCCTGGCCAGTGCCTGAGAGATGGAGCTTTAGGCGCTGGTACTTGCAAAACCGCAATGTGTTGTACCAATTGAGTATTTCACGGCTGTCCTCGCTGCGAACAAAAATGTGGCGCGTCGATTCGCCTTGGATAAACTGTAAAAGCAGAGTATGTGGGGACACCCCGAAGGCGTTCGAATCAATAAAGGTCACGTTGCAGCGCTCCAAATCGATGCATTCTTTGGGGCTGGTGTCGGTTAGTTTGACATAGTACTTCAGTGAATTGGTGGTCGAGTTGATCTCAAAGAGTCGAGGGCTAAAGTTAGCAGAATCTCGATGCTTCTTAAGTAGTTGACCGCTCCTAAAAGCGTTTGAGAAACCAACTTGCAGTCCAGCGGCCCTGGCACCGGCGGAGAAAGCGCGATCAATATACTTCAGCTGGACGAAATTTTCTCGAATAAAGGATGGACAGGAGAGACCGGGCCACGGTCTCCGGAAGTATTCAGGAAATTCCGCTTCATACTGGGCATTAGCTTGGTCGTTCCCTTTTCCATCGAACAGAAGGGTCTTTAGCTCGGATTCGCTGGTAGATTGGAGAGACGAAATAGAGCGCCAACCACCTCCGAGTTTAACATGGGCCTCTAAAATATGAACTGAAGCTTTAGGCACATACCAGTACACTCCTTGCAGACAAATACAGTCCAGTCTATAGAGAGTCCCAAAACAGAGGTGGATTTGCAATCTGCACAAATGCTGTTTT
Organism: Proteocephalus fallax; assembly: GCA_028672205.1. Classification (NCBI taxonomy): domain Eukaryota; kingdom Metazoa; phylum Platyhelminthes; class Cestoda; order Proteocephalidea; family Proteocephalidae; genus Proteocephalus; species Proteocephalus fallax. The sequence continues at coordinate 772,233 of JAPUBX010004043.1, read as the reverse complement.
TATTTTCTTTGAGTGTCCTTGTAATGGGCATCTCTGAAAATTCATATTAACAAAATTAACAGAAGCTAAACGGTCAAACAAATATCGGTTATTTTGCACAATTTTACACATAGAAGCAATTAAGATCAAGCCGCATGTTGAGCGCAGAAACAGAAACGCGGCCATACCCTTTTCCTCTGATGGATTCAACATTTTGAGCAGACTAGAACACGACAAATTTGGATAACACGTAAAGGAGCTTTGAATGTGACCCCAGTGTTCGTCGAGACGTTTGAAAATCTCAGGTTAAGTTCAAAATGCTTAAACATCAGATTGGTTGTATCTAATTGAATATTGGCTATATAAGTTAAACGACAACTACATTAATCTCTCCCCATATACTTGACAAGAATTAATTAAGATGCAAGCCTTCCATAAATTAAATACATTGCAGTCGATATATGTGGCAATAAATAAGAACGATGAATGAAATATAACTCATAAAATGGTTTCTTATAATCCGAGACATTAATTAAACGGGATGACCTTTGTATTATTGCGGCCACTGTGACCCGATTAAAATCCAGCAGCGTAAAATTACTACACGTTGACCTTCATTTCCTAAACCAATTGTGGTGAATCGTAATGTTTCTGAAATTATAAAATGTTATGTTGTGTGCAAAGAAACATGAGCAAAATTGCGATCGAGGAAGTGTCCAATTTCTGTTAGCTTAATTTATAAATAATAGTGTTAATTGTTTTAGTTATGTTTTAGTCACCTTGAACACTATGTTTATTCACATCAGAATTTATAATGTCGTGCGCAACGGGCTTGCAATCTACCATTCGCGTGTTTTTAATCGACCACAAGTTTAATTACTATTAAACAATTTCGCGATCGATCGTCTTTCCATTTAAATATTCCTTGGAAATATAGGTATTAGTCGGGGCGCTGAAAGCCATGTTTATACGAACACCGTCGTCTCGGGTTTCCGCTACCTGCTGACCTGATTAGCCAGTTTCACCAGTTTATGCGAATTGCTAGCGCTAGCATACATCGGCGTGGAAACGTCGGTGTTGGTTTTTATGCAGAGCTGACTGGCGCGCTTCGGATCCCCGTGATGTTTGATGACCGATTAAGATGCGCAATTAAAATCAGAACTTTACCAGAAGAATATTTGGGGGGGGAACATTTTTGGATGTAAACGGATCCGCATGATGTCTAACTATCCCGCATCCAATAGAATGGGCAAACCCCTCCACCTTTCATCATCGTTCAAGCAGGGTTGGAAATTTGTCTCTCGTCCTTCTCATAATTCGTGTTGATTTCAAACCCAACGTCGACTCCTGCTGGCGTTTGTTGAAATACTTCGTTTACGCGGTCGACAACGTGACCATATGGATTAGTCTCCTAGGTCAACCCTCAGCTGCTCAAGAGTATCCCAGGATTTCTCTGTTATGATCGAGAAATTTCACATTCTTTTCCCGTTCTTACACAACCAATATCTCTGAATGTACGCCATGAAACGGTTTAAATTTGTCGACTAAGGAAAGTATTTATCGAGGTACCTCCCTTTGACACTGTCTTACACCCCCATCCGACCGTACTTACAGGCCAATGAAACCGAATCCTGAAGAATTGCAGACCAGGCTATCGAGATACCTACGTATCGCGTATATTTGATCGCGCTGGGGCCCGTTGTTTTTATTTCGTCCCCTTTGACCAGTGGTTCTCAACCTGTTTTTCACTTGCGACACACCTTAAGTAATAAAAAAATATATGTTGGTTAAACTTTATTTTCAACGCTTGCTTTCGAGAGCAAATAAGGTTGAAACGTGGCTCTAATTATGACAAACAAACACGCATTTCGCATTTGTGTCGCGACACACAGGTTTAGAAACACTGCATTTGACTAACTAAATTGTATCTCTTCTCTTGTCGCCGAAGAGTCTTTGGAGGCATTCCTATAATTCCCTTTTTTTAACAGACACACTTTTCGATTTCGCTCTACGAGGCGCGGCCAGCAAAACGGCTACGTAAAAATCTTTTACGGAAGAACCAACCTGCTTCTTATTGGTTTACGTTCTTTATCTTTATCCTTATTCGACGCTTTATCTGAATGTAAATCTCTTTGACCAATGCGTAGACTATACCGTTCAATACCAACAAGAACAGCGGCATATCGCAATTCGGTCATTCCCTATTTGTCCCGATTTTTATTATCACCAGAGCAGGTGAAACAGGAACTTAAAGAACATTTTCACATCTAATACTTGTCATATTGCCTATTTTAACTGCTGAAAGTTTTGGTCCTCGTGACCTCAATAAAGCCACTTCAATTATAATTATTATTTATTCGTAAAAAGGTCTACGTTTAGTGATGTTGAGTATATTTAGCCATAAAACACAAGAGGGTAACAAGACGAAAAAGTTCAAAATACGAAAACGGTCTTTAATTTCCCTTTCACGTGCTCGTGTATGAATATAAATCGAAGCGACTTAAAAACGGCATCTCAAGCTCGTCAAATGGGACCAGTTGATTTAAAGAAGCACACATTTCGTGGGATTGATTGAACATTTCTCGGGGAATCCATAATAAGTAGAAGGAGGTACATGGACCTTATTACGATAACGCTCATTTATTCTCCTTATTTCGTGATTTGTATTTAATTCGCTTTATCTCGAGTTTTCGAGAGCACGCGCTGAAGTTATAACTATTCGTGAAATGAGCAACGAGCAATGCGCATGTGAGAATGGCGAATGCCGCTCCTCTTGTTTTATGAACTTCCGTCATTTACTCATGTCACTATATGCTGTGAAACCTTTAATTTTTCCCAAGATTAAGTGCTCTTTCTTCTCATAAATCAGTTATATTTTGACAGCCGCTTACGCAACCAAACAAATAACCCACATTCCGGACAAGCGATTAAACCTCAACGATGTCAATCCATTTCCAATCAAGACATTTACTCGCCGTTAAAATCTGTCATTCCATTTTTTTATGAAACGCACCTAACTTAATGAAATGATTACTATTATTTTAAAGGTACAAATCGGATCCGACTTGCAATGTATAACTACCAGACTGGTCGGTGTGTTGGAAGGGTTCAAAATTTCACCGAATCATTTTTTTCATAGTGTGTGCAGAGACATCTGGCTAATCAATTGAAACGGCTTATATACTAATATTCCCTTTATTAAGGTCACGAAGACTAAACCTTTCAGCATAAAAATGTACGATAAAATTTGGCGCGTAGATTTTACGTAGAAAATGAGGAATAAATAACAACGAGGTAAATTTGGAAGAAAGAAAATTTAGACCACCATAGGGCTATTGAAAGCCCCGATCCAAACGCGTATTAAAAAAACTCGCGCATACATGATACACTAACGGAGGTTTTAAATGTGATTGGATAAGGGTTCAATAGATCGATACAAACAGAAGAACACTACGAGTGTCCGTTGATCTAATTTTCTTGCGGAATCCCGCTTTGTAAACGAAGATTTGCTTTGGATAGTAGTTAAACCTAAATCTCCTAAAATTATCCGTCTAAACTATCATGCGGCTACAAGAGGATTACCAATCATCGTGATTGTCGCGAACTTTGGCTGTTCATGGGTGGCAATTCAAGGCAAAGTCGGGTTAGGTATATATCTGGCTGCAGTGGTGCATCATATGTTCTTGGTCCCAACGAGTATACCTTTCAATAGTAGATTGACTTGACAAATTGAGGTGGCCTCCCCAGCGTCACTTGCCTTGTTCAAGGGTCATCTCTAGCGTTTAAATGGTCGAGAATGCTTATCAAAGCAAGAGGGATCTATTTTGCCGAAAGGACGTGTGATCGAAAATTCTCTACCAAGTCTAACGGATCTCCGATCAATCTTTGAACTAGACGACTAATTGAAATTAAAAACGACGGTCTGATGTTGACACTGTTCTTCTCTACGCGATCCACACGAAGAAAGTCAAGTTAAACAAACGATTGAAAAACCTTTGTTGTGCTCCGGAAGCGGACGTTATAGTAATCTTGAGATTCGAATTGTATTTTATCCTGAAAAAACACTGGACCTGCTTAAGAGGCCGTCGATTCCAGCAGAATTATCAAAGGTCACATAAATATTGGCGGATCCGCTTTAGACGCATTAAAAAACACAATAGATTTGTTTGGCCATGTTATACACGTTAGAAACGGTGATCTAGGAATCACAAAATACAGACCAGGAAATCGGGACTATGCAATAAATATTTAGAATACATATTCAGGCACATGAGACTTACAGAATAGTGCAATTGGTTAGGAATGTGTAAGGTCTCAGAGAACCACAATTACCAGACAACGCTGAATAAATGACCAAATTAAATGTATCGATTGAAAAGGAAATTTCGCAGAAGCTGAAACTTCACACTTGAAGAAAACGTGAGCTCTGGTCAACCCACGGAGATGTTTAAATTCTAATTGATCGTTAACGTTTTGGTGCATAGGGTTTTCTTGGAAACACAACTTAATAACTTACCGAATACAATCCTAAAAATTAAACGATTCATCGAGGAATAAGAATAAAATAGCGCTCATAGAATATATTTTTTTGTTCAAGAACTGTTTTTTATTTATACTCGAAATTTACTAAGGACACTTTTTTCGCTTATGTCAATTAACGCGCCTATTTTAAGGTTTTAGCGTACGTGTGTTCGAAAAAAACCGGTCGTAAGATCTAGATATCCTTTTTTAAGGCATAATATTCAAATAGTTATTAAGAAATATCGATAGTGTGTTAGGCCCGCGTAAACAAACGGCATATACCAAGTGGGTCTCGAGATGCTTTCATTGTCTGCTATCATTTGACTCAACATCGAAAGGCCATTTGCCGACAAGGCCGAGTTTCGCAATCCAGTTGGCATTTACTTGCAGAATGACAAACCCTTGGGAGTCGCTGTCTAAGGAACTTTTGCGGGGCCCAAGCTGCTCACGTAAGACTGTCAACATTCATTGACTACTTTTTTAGTTCATTGGCGTTCATGTTTCAACCACGTTAAAGTCCATGGTATGGGTTAAACGAGAAATCGTTCTATTGAATTTAGGTTTGCAGTCTACCAAATCGGATTTTCTCCCCAATGAGCGCCTGTTATCCTGCAAATCTTGTGGCGTCATACTTCTATGTGACAAAATGGAGTCTCACTATGGTTCGCTCACTTAACCCTTTAAAATCGTTAAATAGGCTCCTCGAGTCAATGTCTTTCCAAAGGTTTAGAAAATTCAGAATCCTTACCCTTCCATGCAATAAGTTTGTGCCAAAAAATGTACGAAGATACGCTTGCGGTCCAGCGACTAAAGTGCAAAAGTTTACGAAAATCAAAATCTCTCAGGGTTATGTCGCATGCCAACAGTTTGGCTGGAGATTCTAGTCCACGCGCCATAGATCACAAACTGAAGCGAACTATTGTGAAGATCAGGCGGGTTGCCGATTCAACCGGAACTAATGTTGAACAAGACAAGCTATCGTCTTCATCTAGTTGTGATTTATTATCGTCTTGCGATGTTCATACTCCCGGTTCTCCGGAAGCCGATTCTTCTAGTTCTGCACCTTCGAAATTCGTGGGAAATTCCTCCGGACTAACGTTAAAGATTCAGCGCAAAGGTCTAATGGAAATTTTGCAAGAGGAGTCGGCTTCGCTTACGTCCAGAACGCGCCGTATCTGTGGCAATTATCCGGATCATGTTGTTCACAGCTCTGCAAATTCTTTACTCGCTTCTCATACCCAGTCCTACCCTCCCAGCCCTATATCGTCCAGTGTGGTAGATAGCAAAGGTTTGATATGTGTTCCTCCTGCCGTCCATTCAACGCGAAAGCAAATATCAGTTACTAGTCTCCAGCCAACTGATTCGGATGTTAATCAGATGAGACAACTAAAAAGGTCTCATGCCGAAACTCAAATAGCAGGCCGCGTAAATCATCATTACGAAACACTTGCTCAACGAACTGCCACCTTCTTCCAGCATCAACAACCGAAAGCTGGTATGGTCGCAAGGGGTGTCGAGACAATCGATTTAATATCAGATGATGGTCAGGATACTGACACTGAAACACCGCCAGGGTGTATGGCCGTTGACGAATCAGCCGCAGCTGTCTTTCATTTGAAGCGAGACGCTAATTCTTTGCAATACAGCAGACATCAACAGGTTCAGCAAAATCGCTTTTTAAAGAACGGCATTAAACCCCCTGTATCCGACTACCTCCATGCGGTACGAATGCACAAATCTTGGGGGACACCGGAATTCGCTTCAGCCCCTCAAAGCCGTGGTTATTGGTCCCACCCAAATGCACCCGCCGGTGTCAGCTTTGACAATGTGATCACAGGGGGTACCGATCAAGCTCGAAGACAAGACAGGCGACCTGTAAATACTCCTGTTCGGTCTCATCCTAGTGTTGTACGAGTCTCCGTAGACAATTCGATTGCTAATCGTCAGTACAATTCCCCTAATCGGGTTGTCGATCCCAGCATCGGGCGAATGCACCGGCAAATGTATCTCGATAACATGAGCTTTGCTAATTCGGGTACGGTGTCTATTTGTTTAATTCAACCAATTTTTTAGGGAGTATAGTTAATCCTGTGACACAGTGTGGTTGTGTTGAAATGGGCGATCTTCAGTGCAAAAATTCCATCCTGTGTACGGTGAGTAATTGCCCAACTTTTATCAGAGGTTAGTTCATGCAGTCATCAGCTCATCCACTCAGATCGAATGCTATCTAGAGTTGTCCGATTGTGTAGCGGGCAGCAATCTCTTAGGTCAGGCCACCAATAAATACGCTGAGTGTATTCCTGATGAAAACACGCCCATGAAGCCGGTTTATCCTCTAAAGGAGATGGCATAAAAATGGTTATCCCTTGTCTCATACATAACTAGTTTCCTGGTGGGTTTTCGATTGAAATTTTAACCACGCATGAGGACGGTTGAGATCAATGCGGTCATCACGTGGTGCTGTTGTATAATGGTATCTATACCCGTTTGACCCTGATCTCACTAAGTCTTTGATGGATGGTCTGACGAATAACGTAATGGCTTGCAAAACACCCTCAGTATTGTGTGGTTACTGGCTTAATGCGTAAAACGAGGTCACCTATCATGCATCAGAGACTTGAAAGTATCGTTCATGAAAATTTCAACCTTAAACTCGCAGCTACAACCGAATTGACCTTTTCGAAAATTTGCAACCTGATCTTTACTGAGGACGGATTGAAATTACACATGAGCGTGGGAAATTAATTTTCGTCCAAATGGAGTGGATCGATGTCTACCAGACACATAGGCTTCGCCTTGTCATCGGGTGTGGGGCGTTTAGGTTTTTAATGTTCGCCGCTGGATGTAGTGTTCCGTCGAATGTCGTTTTTATACTGTCTCAGATGGCCGTTCGTGGGCAACTTTTCCTTTACTTCTGTGGACATAACTTAATAATAATAATAGTTTATTATTGCTTTAGTGAAGTCACGAGGACCAAAACCGTATGAGAAGTACTAGAGATGAAAATTCCTTTTATTTCCTGCTTCACCTGCTCCGGTGAAACTAAAAGTCGAGACAAATAAAGAGTCACTTAGAATACGAGCTGCGATTAGTGAACAACTATGGAAGTGGCGTTGGACGATGATTTTTTGAATGGAGAGCATAAGCGGGCCGCTAGAAAACAGATTATTTTAAAAAGTCGGAAAATTGCTGGGGAACAATATGCAATAAGGGGAATGATACAGGCATGGACAAAGGTTTTTATATGGGTAGTGCTTTAACCAAGTCTCCTGAACCGTCGAACTTGGAAGCAAAGGCGACGGCATTTACCAAAGACAACATCCATTTGATCACTCCATGAAGCCGCACAAAAAACAGCTTGCTCTCGGAAACCCCTCTTTGTCGCTTTAATCATTCCACTGAGCTACGTTTTGCAGCAGAAGGTGTTCTCCGTGTTCGATGAACAGTTGTTTTTCCGTGCATGCTCCTGTAAATTGCAAACAACTATCGGGGATTCAGTTACAGCTGACAGATTATGACGACCTCTCATTCATGAGTTTTGCCGTGTATTTTTCTGCTTTAGGTGCACACCTTGGAGGAGAAGCGCTGCGTTCGCCGGCCCCGAGATCTGAAGGTCCTTATTCGCGAAGCCCGCAACCAACAGCGCATTATGAAGTATGTTTTGTAAATATGTTTTGCTGCCAGTTAGTTTACGTTCCAGTCGATAAGGACCCTTTCTTTGGAGCGGGGGTTTATTTTTAAATCCTTCATTTTATGCATCGAGATCTCCTTAATCCACCATGTGCAAGACGCTTTCTGAGGCTGGGTTTCATATTTTGCCGCATTATTTTTGCCGCATTACTGATAAATTTGTGCGCGAAAAAGAACCCTTCCACAATGCCAGCGCCGAGTTCACTTATTCAAGATCCAAAGCGCGTCTAATGTAGGACAATTTTTGCTTTGTTACAAATTCGGTCGGGGGGGGTGTATGGCTTCAATTTCATCTACTTGGATGTAAAACAATTCCTGGAGTTGTTAAAAATACGGCGGTAGCGTTGTCATCGTGATGTTTGCGGCTACCTCCTCCTTTTGGTCGATGAGGTAGCTTCGTTGATATTTAGTGGTTAATGGCATTTCCTTGAGGTCTTGGGAATTGCAGAGTATAGGTGCGGTCTCTTCAGCACCACCCTAGTGGCCTTGTAGGAGGTATGCCACGGCGACCCGCCCCTCCCCACCCCCTTGAGCTGTTATGCCAGTTGCATTGAATTTTACCCCTCAAACAAGACGAGTATACATCGAATTTCCCCTCCTTCTAGGTCTTCGGTGTGTGCGGTAAGCCGTTTTCCCCATTTCACCCCCATAAAGTGCGAAGTGTCAAAATGACCCCCTGCGATAATCTAGTGTTGGGGTCTACGTGTATCGAATTTAGGGTGGTGAGGTGAATCTTTAAGGTCGAGCGATGTAAAAATTGGTGAACAGATTGACAAGGCACGATGTGTAAGAATGTGATTAAGAGGTGGGAGAACCGGTCGGTTAGTGTTTTTGAAGTGTATAACGGTCTAAACTTCAAACACCATCATCTCTTAAACGCGAACGGGTTTTTCGTAAGCGACGATAAAGTGTCTTAGATTCTGTGAAGTTTTTGTTTATAAGCCAAACATTATTCTCCTTTTTACATTTCCAACACATCATGCGCATTTTTTTCGATATGACATTTGTTCAAATATCTCCTACCAGAGGATAAACTGGCTTCATAGGTGTTGCCATGACGATTCTCTTTAATATTGTCCACAGGTGGCTTTCCCGGTGCAACCCGAGGTGGTCTCACCCAGGTCTCTCAGAAACGGAGCGGCAATTGTTACCGCTACACCATTGGGCCACAAACACCGGAAGCAGACGTTTTGTAGTGTCCGTTTTTATTATTACATGTCCTGGCGACGGGTAATAAGGCAGTAATTGTCTTGATTTCGTCGATTGTTCGATTTGATGATGGGAATCCATTAATGTAAGCTGCTCGTCATCGCTTCTTTTATTTTCTGCTAGGCTCAACGAGGAGGCAGTGCCGCCCAAACTGCGCCGTGTTTCCTCGTCCTCCGTCGTCATCGCGTCTTCCAATCCTGCCGACCCCCACAGAACCCCGACGTTCAACTTCAACTACCAACCCACCGTGTCCTCCGTGGCGCCCGGATGGTCCACGCTCTCATCACACGCTCTCGCTCATGCGTCTTCTGCGGCGACAAAGGTGGCCGCTTCGCGATCTCGTCAACCTCGTCTGCCAAAGGAGCAGAGTTTGGGTGCCTCCGTTGGGGGTGCACAACCCTCTCTGGCCATCCTTCACCGCCGAGTACACCACCCCTCCAGCTTGCTGAGGCGAAATCAGCAGGTCTGGGTTGACAACAACAACAGCGGCGGCAGCAGCGGAAACAATAACAACAACAACTCCGAGAAGATGCCTTTTGGTCCACCGGGGGGCGGCGGTTACTACGCCACCGTTGGTTCCAGGGACGGCGAGATGTTGTCTGCTGTGAGTGGTGGTGGGTCGGAGATACAGGTTTGTTTCGCTTTCATGTTCCGATGAAAATGGCCTAATTTCCACCATCTCCGTCCATTGACGATCGACACGACCGTTTGTATATTGTTGTTGGTTGAGTGTCTTCCGTCGCGGAGGCCAATGCACTCCACTGTGGGGATGACGGTTGCAGGACAAATGGCTATTCTTTTTCCTCAACTGGCGTCGAACACTATTTCATCAATCCTCGGCGGTCTGCATTCGTTCTTTAGGGTTTCAACTTGCCTGTTTAATAACCATTCGTGTCTTGTGAGTTGATTTCCTCCGATGGCACAGCAGTCACTATTCTCGCTATGGGCTAAAGGGACCTTGGTTCGACTGCCAAGTCAGACCCCGACGGGTCGTACTAGGGAACGTCACATGAAAAAATATTCCCGAGCATCTTCGTGGAAAAATTCATGAAGTCGACTCATCTTCTAGCCAGAGATAGCCACACGGATGGCCGCCCAAGAATCCAGGCGTGTTGTGTTCTCGAACGGGAATCAAAATATACCCCCTAAATAACGATCCACTTAGGGCGATGGAGAGAGAAAATTGACCCACCTCTTCACCGACTCTGTTTTCTTTGCGTTGATCACGAGAGAAGTGTCACCGCTATTGCCCCTATCTCTCCGAGACGCTAGGGATCCTTTGCTGGTCCCTCGAAAGGAGCGACCTAGAATCAACGTTGACGATGATAACAACCCCGCCCATTCGTGCTTTGTGGGGATCCTAGGTTAAAATCTCGCTCGATTAACCCACGAAAGGAAAAATAAAGCGCCACAGCAACCTACAGATAGGCTGCACCGCTACGCTGCTACGCGTCCACCCAAACGAAATTTCGTGTCTGTGGGGAATATTCGGAAACTTTGCGTCAGACAAGACTGACCTTTATCGCCGGTGCTGTGCAACTTCGTAATAGTCTGGGTAATGCAACAAACCCTCGCTGACTACAACGGCGTCCAAGTTCCTTCTGGCCTTTCCGTCGACAACCCTGAGTTCGCAATTCTGGGAGATACCTCTACTTCCCTGCAATCGGCACTCATCCGAATAAGCGACCTTGCAAATGCTGGGGATAGACATGTCGAAAAACAAACTCTTTTCGGTATACTGCGAACATCACTCACAACCTATGTATATTTCGCGTCGAGGACACAAGCAGCTTCGTAGTATTTGATCACGGGTGCGTACGACGAGTCTCTAAACCGCACTAGTGTCACCAGAACACCAAAGACGAAATAAGACGTCCATCTGTTAACAAGGTGATTCGAACTCTCCTAACATAGTGGTTCAAGGTGCAGATGGTGAAATTTGTATTCAACTGGGAACCGACCTACTGTAGCATGCAACATTTCAATCCGTGTCCGCGAATTTGCAGCCAACGCACCGCCGACACTAGCACGTTCAGTCTTTACTTACTTTTCATGCCAATCATCTTCAAATGCCTCTCTGTTCCATTCACCACAACCGCCGGATGTTTTATGCGGCAGGTCAGGAAGTTGGTAGCGTTTTCGCCAAGAGAAAGACTGATGATCTTTTGGCCCCATAGACGGATTTTCAAGTTTTGCGTCGTTGACATCACACTGAACCGCATCAACTGTCTCATGTAATAAACAAAACACGCAGTACCAGGTGATGGTGAAAGCGACGATTATAGCGATTCTTAAATACTCTTTGGCAATTGGGTATTAATGTAGCTGGTTGCTAAATGTGAAAAGTGTGTCGAATCTACTTCAATTGTGGCTTTTGAAGCCAGTGTTTGCAATTTAAAGGACAACCTACGAAGACGCTTTATATTATCTAATTCATTAATTTTTTTCTTTTTTTGTTAGAATTTTTCATTAAATTATTATTTTTGTTTCCCCTGTCAAACTCCATAGCGTCCATGGATGCCGTCGCGATAAATATCCCTGGGTTCAACCGGATATTTTATTATTTCCGTTGTAGAGTCGGGTTGTTGTCAATGACGACAGGGAGAAATCAATAACTGGACGATCACGCAAATTCTCTCGCAGCGGTCTCCGACAGGGTTCGTGCTTGCTCTTACAAGTTTCACACCTTTCTTTGCGCCGCATTGGAGTATAGTCAAGAAAATTCATTTTTTTGTTTCTCATCTTCTTAACATTCCTACTCCAACAGCACACAGGTTGCCTAAACTTCGCACGTTCCCATCTTATCCAATGAACATGCTTGATTTAAAACAATGAATAATCTGTTGTCAAGATACCAATGTTGATGTTGCGTGATGCCCCAATATACCTCGAGGAAGAGGAGGAGGAATTCGGAGGCAAACTGGGTGTGCGTTTTGTTGTTGTGCCCCCGGACCCCGACGATACAGCACTACCAATACCTGACGATCGTCATCTTCTTTTCGCGGCTATCTCCTACGATAGGACGAGCCGGCGGTATCATTAATGTCGCGAACTGTGGTTGCCCACGTGTTTAGCTACACCCCCCCTCCTACCCAGCAGTGCCAAACTTGACAAGGTGGCGGCAAGAGGCACCGGTTTGAAAGTTGCGCGTCTGGCCGGCGTAGCACGTGTCCGAGCCACTGCAGCCGACGCCTTTGCAAAAGAGTAGACATCTTCTCCCGACGATCATATGCTTGGTTCCCCTCTTTTGACAGGTTCCTACATTCAACAGCAGCAACAGCTGACATCGGCGAACTCCGGTGCTTCGGTTCAAGCATCGCCAACAGTTATTCTGAACTCAAATCACTTTCGGCCTGGCACCTCATCGGCTGGGGGTGTCGGTAGGGACCCCACGAATGTGGTAACGGCCGCCTCGCGTTTTCGCAATCCCCACACCCAGCAGCATCAACAGCATCAACGCTCATCTGCTGCAGCTCCTTCCACCTCCAGTCACCTGCCAACTTCATCAATGCATTCCGCGGCCTCCCATCCCATTCACGCGCAGTTGACCACAGCAGCCAGCCCCTCGGCATCCGCTGGTGGTGTGGGTGGGGCTGTTCCCCACGGCACCAACAGATACATCCTCATTGGAGCAAGAAGTCTCAAAAAGGTACGCATTTTGACACCATGCGTTCTCTTCGATTTCACTGCTGCGTTTACGAATACGAGAGGCAGGATTAATAATACAATCCTCTTCGTTGTGCTCTAGGAATTCGGGTTGGGAGTGGTGGTTTTGTGGATGAATCATGGTGAGTTTGAAATGTGTAGTTGATGATTCGCGTAGCCAGTGTAACATGAGGAGAACAACCAAGCGTCTGCAGTAGTGAGGGTTGCTGTAACGGGAGGCTCGTTTTGTGCACAAATTGGCTCGTGGGGCACAGTCGGTTATGTCTAATTGAATCCCAGACGGAGCGTTCAACGCATGCGGCGAAAGAGTATGTGATCTGCCGAGACAGTGACATCTCTCCCCCTCGGCCTCCTGTCAAATGCATCGCATATCACCGAAGAACATCGACCGTCCTTCACCGCAATTTTGACGGTCTTGGTAGTGTCCTTGTTCTGACAAAGTCAGTGGACGCGTTACAGTGGGAATGTTTTCGATTTGTGTAATTAGTTGATGTGTCGCCATTTTCACGACGAGGGGGTGTATTTTATTCAATGTGGAAATTCGAATGCAACATTTGCTTCCACTGCCAATGTCCGACTGTTAATAACTTCGTGTTTTGAGGTAGTGAGCCGGCTTCGATGATGTGGCGACCAGTGGCATTTGCCTTAAGGGTCTTGCGGATAATGTACGAGAGCCATCCCCTGTGCGTAACTCTATTTGGGGTCGGAGATAAACAAAACCTCCGACATCTCCATGTTGACTGCGGTTTTTAGTTCTCGCGTTTTTTGTCCATCAAGGGTTTCGGGGGTGACTATTTTGACCTCAGCGAACCCTTTGATTGCCAGCCGATCTATTGTCTCCCGCATGTGTAAAGCTATTGTTGTAGCCCGTAACCGCTTTCCCCCACCAACCGGAAGACTGTGTCTTGGAGGCACGTGAAGAAGAAGAAGAAGAAGAAGAAGGCGGGAGAGTTCGGGTGAACAAACTCAATGAGAACGGATTTACTTGAGATTAGTCGCTTGTCCAGAATGTGGTTGTTACGGTTGTCCAAATAGAATAGGTTAACAAAATTAAGGTTTTCTCTTGGGGAATGCAAGCGTCTCCCCGACGGTTATTCATGGAATTAACGGTGGATTTTCTTTTCTCTAGGTTACCATTAGTGTCCCCACGTTGCCAATTTAGTAACCGTGACCTCCTCCGCCTACCTAGGTAATGCACAGCAGACCTATCGGAATCGACTCAATTTGCTTACAATGTTCTCGGGGCTTTTGTGGATGCATTGGATTATTCTGGTTATTCTCCGTACATCCACCTTTGCTATACATCGCCGTGTTTTTGTTGCTTTCAATTTCGCGCTTTGGTGCAGAAACAGCCGAAGGCGGTATCTGCGAATGCGGAATTTCACTGACAAATTAATGACTTACTTTGGTTTTGCTTTCCGTCTTTCTATCGAAAACAAAATTTGATTCCGCTAATAATCCGGTCCCTGGTGACTTGAAATCGCTACTCTAATTTATTATCGTGACTTTCGAGTTGGATTTTCTGTCCCCGTGTTTCTATGCTTCTAACCTGTTGTGTGTTAGTCGTGTGTTGGTGTCAAAGTTCAACGCCTGGCACATGCGTGCTGCCTTTAGTTGACGGTACTCCATCTTGTTTTGGTGTTGCAATTGCCATCCAACGGATCAAGGTTTTCCGCTATTTCACTGACAACCCCCCCCCCCCACTTGCCTAGTCTGCATCCAGCCGCCTGACTGTTGTACCCGGCCTCAACAGCATCCTGAACTCCCGCAGTTCGCCCTCCACGTCCACCTCCGCGCCGCCTCCAAAGCTTCACTTGACCAAGGCCAACCACAACCCCCGTAGCACCATTCCATCACCTCGGCCCGCGGACCTCTTGTCAGCGTCCATCGATATCGATCCAGACGATGAGGCGGCTGCTGCGGTATCGTCCATCGCTTCTGCTTCCACTCTTAACCACCCTTTGCTGCAGCCCGCGACGCCATCGGCACTCGACGAAGGCGGTCTCCATCAACTTGACATTCAACAGGCCCCTCGACGGTCTACTCCCTCGGCGGCGTCCATGCAGCCACATCCGAGAACGCCTTCGTGTGCATTTCCTGCTAGCGTGAGTTGGTTTTGTACGCCACACTCCATAAAAAAACGTGGCGGACGAAGTCGCCTAGGTAGAGAATAAAAGTATAATTTCTCTTTTGATTTTGTCCCTTCGCGAGCTTGAATCTAATGGGCTTACTTCATGATACCAAGGGCCTCTAAGAGGTGACACATGACGCTAGAGGGATGTCTCGTTTTATCTCACGACGTTTTTCGCTAATCTATGGATGTAACGACCACGTGAACGAGCATGAACACACAACAAACAATTATTCTCGTGGTACGCCTTAATGTACCTTTGAGCACCGGACGTTTTCGTGATGGACTATCTGTTAATGAGTTCTAGGCGACATTGTTATGAAGAAGAGCTATTTTTTTGTCTCTGTGAGAATCCTATCGTTTTTCCTCGTGATCCCTTTCCTTCGTGGTTTCTATGTTTCCACCTTTGGGAAGATGCATCTTGTTGCGTTCATCATGATGCTGCAGAAAGGCCCTGGGGTACAAGGTGATGGGAGGACGATGAGCATGAATTAAATTCGCGCGGCTCGACCGCTTCGTGGGTGTTAAGAATCTCGGGAATATCTTCACCGGTGACGGCGTCCCCAGTGCCACCCGACATGGCCTGACATGGGATTCGAACCGAGATCCCTCAGCGACGGAGAGAATATGCTGACCGCTCCACCATCGCGTCACCGACTAGCAGGATTTACTAATAATTTAGCTCCTTGGCACATTGAACGTGCCCGATGGTATAAAGCTGATCATCCTTGGTCTGTTGTCGAGGGGCCTGGTGTCGACTGCCATGTCAGGCAACCCGACGGCAAGCCCCGTGCAAGTGATTTATCCTCGACGAGGAGGAGATTGTCGCACAAAGAACTTGTCTACGTTTTATTGGCATTCTTGACTTCAAATAGGTATTGTCTCCTAGGGGTGGGAGGTTCCGTCTTTAGACGATCCCACGATGATAGAATAGTCTGCATGCAGCAACTGCAATCAAGCACTTTGTTTAAATAAAAATATGAAGACTGCCTCACTCAAGGAAACCCCTATTGGTCGAGTCAGCACTTCCGCGTGACGCTCAGCCCGGATCTTTCAAAACACGGCAGCTTTTGTGGTGATCCAAATATGCACTTGTTGGCCTCATAATAATTCCCTTATCGGTGGCAAACAATTCACAATGACCGCACATGCGCAATTTCGAAGTTGGTGCGTAGCACTATTTTTACGTTGACCGCATCTCATACGTAAAATTGTCTCACATCTGTAAGTGGGTACCGTGTGCTTTTTAGGACGTTTCCTTCTGGTACCCTGCACTTTATTTCAAGCACTTCCGTGTTTGCAGCCTTTTCTGACTATTATTTTGTGACCTCAGGTTCAACCGCCAAACAGCGATGGCGATTGGTCGCCTGGTAGTAACGTGAACGACGACTTCTACTACAGGGTCTTTCAAATTCAAATTACACACCAATTCTGGATGGAAAATCATGAACTGTTTATTGAGGGTCTACCATTTATACAGTATAAACTATGTATTGCAAATATCCCGCGTCGACTGCACGATTACAGATTTCGATTCTTTTTGTGAAATTAGCTTATTTTCGACGTTGTCGATTATCGTTTGTCTTCAATTATTGCACCAATTGAACCCCGTAAGGTTTAAAAACCAAGTCCTTTCTCAAAAATCGCCTTGTAGTGATTGTAGATAGCTCCAATTTACATGATCGCCGCCAAATTTATAAATTTTGATCTTCTTCAATGCTTTCCCCCGCACAGAAGCGATATTTTCAGTTAAACGGGCGGGACGATTGTGCACAAAGAGAATCGTCATCTGTAAGCGGCTGGGGACATTTGCAATGTATCATTTATCATTCATCAATTGTAGACCCTCTTTTATTTATATCAATAAATAGATTATCATTTTCCATTCCCAATGGGTGTTTAATTTGAATTTGAAAAAGAAACGCAAACTTGAAAGACTTTTTCCAAAGAAAGCAGCCCCCTCACAAATCAAACTTTTTTTAAATTTTAGCAAATGTATCTCTTTCAACCTCGTCGTCTGTGAATTATTCATGGTGTTCAGCTGGTCGCGACTTCCACTACCTCAACAGCCAAACCTTCGGTCACAACCGCATGCTTTCCCGTACCAGTACGTGTGTGTGTGTCCTAGTGTGATAGTTTGAGGCTGGATATCTTCCCGTGTGTCTCTCGCCCCCAATCCGATGCCCTATTTTTTCTACCTTCACAACTCACGATGAAATTCAGTCTCTTCCCGTGTGCGGGCGTTTTTTGTCTACTTTTCCTTGCATTTTCACCTGTGTGACGGGTGAAACCTACGACCCACCCTCTGTTTCACCACAACCCCCATCCCTCGCTGTATATCTTCCGGAATTTCGCAACCAAGTCCTCTGCATTTTTGAAAACTGCTTTCACCCTGTAGTCCGTTGAGAAACTATGTGGGTGGTGACCCCTCGTTCGAGAGTTGTATCCGGTGGCCCAACCCCCAATACGCACCCTGGTCAAACCGGCAATTCCATAACCATCTCTTCTTCCCCCCCGAACACCTCCCAGTTTACGTACGAATGTGTAGTTGTGTGAAAGAAGTTGAAAATTATATAATTGATGCAAATATTTACGCGTCCAATATAAATATCATAGGTGATCTATCTACTTAAGTGGAGCCAGTAGTTTGTATTTATCAGTGAAACCAAACAAGTCTTTATTTGGCGGTTGGTATGGATGGCTATCGCGGGAGACGAAACCCTGTTCGAAAATAGTAAATTGAACACCTACAACTTCATTGGCAGGAATTAGAAAACGACGCAAGTGGTTAATAAAATTATCGGAAGAGAGTTATTAAGTGTCACGGATGACGACTAGTTATCAACGTACATAAAATAATGAGCGCGAGGTACTGTATGTTGACGAAACGTCGGACGAATTCTAATTAGCTTTTACAATAGATTGCTTGTCTGGTCGGTTTTTCGGCGCGGACGGATTGGCCTGGGGGTATGGTGTCAACTAAGATTAACGCTAAAAAATCAAGGGAAACCCTCATTTGACAATTCGCAACACATCACGGGGTGCTCTTCTCGAGGTTCGTTTCCTTAGCTGTAAACGCCTTGCTGATTTCGGCAGTCTCTGGAGGATATCAGAGATGACTCAACATTTCTTGGGTAAACCAGTTCACTTGATAAACCGTAGAACAACGTGGCCAAGCAAGAGTGGACATCGAGTTGGAACACTGGACGTGTCACGAAGGACAAGCTGCGAATTTCCCAAGCAAAATATTCAGATTTGTTGAACCATTTGGTATAATAATAATGGTATTTGCTTTATTAAAGTCACGAAGGCCAACACATTCAGCATTATAATGTAAAGGAAGAAATTACAGAAAATAACAGCGACGTAAATTAAGAAGAATACGGATTTAACGCTCAACATAATGACTGTCATTAAACGGACCTATCTATAACGCGCGCCTTAAGGTGCCTGCCATTGTATAGGACGTAGTGCAGGAAACAGAGATGCTGGGAAATAGGTGCGGCTTTTACTCCACCTGACAAGTCCACACACATTATGTTTGTTGAGGACGCAAATCGCGGCTGCAGCTTCATGGTGGACACCGGCTTAGATAAGTGTCCACACCTCACTGCCATTCCGACCAGCTAAACACCGATGCCGTTTTTCGTTATAACTTCTGACAGGCACTTTCGCCATTTTGCTTTAGGTATCCAAATGCACACATTCACAGATCAGAAGCCATGATATATATTTATATGCGGTAACTCGATTTTCTTTTTCCAATTTTATCTGTTATTCCGCCATATCCGAAGCGCAGATAATGAGGCTGCCGACGCCCTTTCACATATCGAGAAGTACAATTTGAGGCTTAGCCAGGTGTATATGGACTTAGGTCATTGCCGCCATCTCAGGGTTTCTGCTAAATGGTGTAGATCGTTTCACCTGTTTGTGCGAAGTGATGCCGCTAGCGGACATCGGCACTGAAACGGTCTTCCTCGGCTTAATGAAAAACTGAGTGCCATGCTTCGGATGTCCGTTTTGTTTGGCAGCCCAGGTACACAATTATAATTAACAATTTTCCCGAAGACGTGAATTTCAGCGAAAATTAACTACGTCTAAAAATTCTTCATGTGATGGTTTTGTTTAAAGCTTCCGCAGAACACTGAATTTCTCCCGCATGCACCAAAAGACCGATAATGTTTTGTGAACAATTGGCGTTGTCCTTGTCGGAATTCGAGCGACACCATTTTGCACACTATCCAGCCGCACTTACTGACCGACGCGAATTGGAAGACGTCCCCGCTCATATCGGAGCAAAACGACTGCTGAAGAATTGAAGACTATCCGCACGCGAAGCGGAGCGGTCACACGTGTACGTACGCATCTTGCAGATTTCGCCCATTTGTGGCCCGACATTCGGATTCGTCCCAATTTACCCTCTTTATTGTAGCGTTTTACTTGTCGACGAAAAGTATAAGCAGGGAGCCTTGTGCTTACCTTTGTCCCCTAATGTTTAATCAAGACCGAACCGAATAAAAACCATGACACGCTACCGTTATAACGGCTCTATTACGCACGTTATGTATAAAAGAGCAACCCTTACTTTATTTGTTTTCTATTATCCACCGGAACCCTGTTTGGACATGTTTGTCGCAAAAAATATAAGGCTTAGTGGTGTTAGGTATCTTTGTCCTGAAACTTAAAAAAATATCCAAAAGTGTATTATAGTGAACGGTGTTGATAAGCCGCTACATTTGGTTATTAATGAAAAAATATATATTAATTCTTATGTATTCAACTATTTATAAAACTCTATTATATCCTTCAAAACGGAAAAGAAAACATCAGTTATCAATGGGCTAAGCTGTGAGAATATAATGTATTGCTGATTCATGTTAAATATCTTATTTACCTTGTTCTGAGCATATATTAGCATTAGACACATGGGTCGGATTTTGCTTATTAAAACAAGTCGTAGCCAACGTTGATTTTCAATTCAAGGATTTACACAAATCGTGGGTGTTTTAACTACGTTTGAATACATTGAAAAGTATAGGGCTGTTATTTAAAGCATTTTTTATCTTACGACAAATGTATTTGTTTAAATAAGTCATTGGCAATCGTTTCAAGGTTGATTCTGTATGCAACTTTTTGTGCACACACGCTGAAGGTCAGTATCGTGCATAGTTTGTGCTCATCAACGAATCAAATCCTTTGCTTAAGGTTCTCATCACCCGAATATAAACCATGGTCTCTCTTGGGGGTGCTCAAAATTTCATGAGCAGCGTTGGCATCACATTGAAGCCAAAAATGACTACATCAACTGACGCTTATGGAAATAAAACTGTTTTCGCTGTAAGTAATACATATTACGTGTGTATTTGTGTTATAAACTCGCTTTTGCGTAAACTGTTGACCTACGAATCTCAAATTATCCCTTCGAACGTTTGAATCATCGAGAATTCTTATATTTGCCTTGCGAAACGTTTCCCGAATAACGCATAATTACACGAAGTAGTCTTCAAAAAATCTTGTAATTACTATGCTATGCGTTTTAATATGTTGTTTAAAAAATTGTATAATTTATCTCCTGGAAGTAAGTTGTTTTAAAATTAGGATCGGCAGATGTTATTTCTTAAGATTATTCATTAGTCAGCTTACATTCTTGGTTAACGTGTTATTTTAGTTGTGTTTTCTTATTAATATTATTTAGGGTGCTGATGCGCCATTTATTGGCAAAGTTGGTTTCAGTGTCGGTCCTGCTGGGGCCAAGTTTGGTCGCTTCCAAGATCCGCGCGCAGCCCTTCGTGATTCCATCAAAAATCGTGTACCGGTTGACCCAAACTCGGGTAGCTCGTCAAAGCGACCCGTGCAGGCGTCCACCGGTGGCCAGATCTCCTCTAAAGGAATGACCTACGACGATATCAAGGCCCAGATGGCCGGAACCGGTCGCCTCTTCGAAGATACCGACTTTAAAGCAGACGGGTCTTCGCTCTTCTATTCTACGGCGCCTCCCCGCGGAGTTGAATGGAAACGCCCTAAGGTAAATGTTTACCAAGTATATGGAATCGGAAAGCAGTATCCACACCATTTGGTCATTGTTGAACATAGTTAACGCTTTTTTCTTTATGATAGCGTTCTACCAAAAGATTTGTGCAGCCTATACTGCATGGACTTTACATATACCATATTGTGATTTTGACATAAACGTCGAGCCCACCCATCTTATTTAGTGCCCGTGTCTTACACTGCATAATTGATGCCACACTGACGCCCTTAACATTCTTGGTTTTGTAGGATTTCTGCAAGGACCCACAATTCGTGGCCGGAGGCACCAGCCGCTTTGATGTTCGCCAAGGAGAACTGGGTTAGTGTTGTTCCGAATTCAAAATGTGCTATTTCATTGCATTGGTTCATTCCCACGAAAGGATCGGTCGGTTTTGTGGGCGCTATTTGTTATTTTACTTGTCGAAAACAGGAATCAGGCCGAACATTTAATTAAATTGAGTCACATATCCATAGTTTCATTATAGCCCGTTATTAAAATTCCCGGGTTAGTTGGCCATATGGAAACATTTGATTGTCCCATTTATAGGGATTCGTGGTCAATAAAATATGGAAATTTCGGCCTGGACAATTGGGCGGCTATTTACACTTAGCGCGTCTGATACTTCGATTTAGCGAAGTCAGACAATATTTAGTTTGGTGCACAAAGAACCGAAAGATTTCCGACAGTTTGGTGATTCAGCGTCGCGTGTGGAGTAATTTCTATTGGAAAATCTCGTTTTCTGCCAACGGAATGCTCCTAACCACTTATTATGCGACGGGCGAAAGCCCACGGGCAAAATCTGGCCATACATTTTCTTAAATCCGCTTCTACCATTGTGTTTGCAATTTCAGGTGACTGTTGGCTGCTGGCTGCTGTGGCAAATCTTTCTCTCTATGATGACCTTTTGGAACAGGTGGTTCCATCGGATCAGAATTTCGGGGCTGACTACTGCGGCATCTTTCGCTTCCACTTTTGGCATTTTGGTGAATGGATGGAGGTCATCGTTGACGATCGTTTGCCTACTCGCAATGGCAATCTGATTTTCATGCACTCTACCGACAAAAACGAGTTCTGGTCTGCTTTGCTCGAAAAGGCCTACGCCAAGTAGGTGGCAATCTCTGTTTATATTTCCTCTTCCACTATGCAAATTTGCGCGCATATCTCCTACTAGAGAATAAACCGTCTTCCTGGGTTTTTCCCAAGAAGATTCTAAGGAATACCTTTGCACGTAGTGTCCCTATTACCAATTGTGGCCTGGCCTGGGAGTCGAACCTACGCCCCTCGGTGGCCGCTACATCATCGCACCCCCCATCAAGCTCATATATTACACAGCTGCTTTATTGCAAAATTATTCATATCCTATTCAATTTCTTATCTGAAAAATGTTCACTCGGTGAGCTGAAATCTCTACACAGAGAATCTTTTCCGGCTACTTTACGGCGCGTTTCCATCAAATGCATAGAACGGTTATCCCTGGTGTCTGGATTCGATTTACTGTCTTCCCTTCATTGAGACACGTACCTCTACCAATCCTTATCACATACTCCAAACAGTCTCCTCGGGTTGGAGTTGAATTTTTCGCTCCATCTCTTCAGGGCGGCACCGCGAGAGGAGCAACTCCGAAATCGAATGCTTTGCAGCAGCGGAAGCGCGGTATTGGTTCTGTGGTGTTTAAGTCCTGCATTCAACCGCCGGGGAATTAACCGACGAAAGTAGCAACCTGTTGTTACCCGGGGATCAAACCAATTTCAGTCGTAGCTCTACACCGCTGGGGTCCATTTCTTGTTCTCTTTCCCCGTGTAATCGGACATACTCGTTACTCATCCCCCCCCCCAACCTCCATCTGCCCTTCTTCTCTAGGCTCTTCGGTTCATACGAGGCTCTTCGTGGTGGCAGCACCATCGAGGCCCTGGAGGACTTCACTGGCGGCCTTGCCGAATTCTACGACTTGCGCGGGAAGCAACCCGCCGATCTACCCAAGATCCTCACCAAGAGCTACGAACGCCGCACGATGATGGCCTGTTCCATCGGAGCCGATGCAAATGTCGTCGAGGCCGAGCAGCCCAATGGGCTCATCCGCGGACACGCCTATTCCATCACCAAGATCGCCACGGTAAAGCTGCTCCCCCGTTTAATACTTTCATTGGTGCTGTTCTGCACCACCGTCGCCATCGGTTTTGTTGTTTTTCTTGTTGTTGTAAACGTCTTTTCGCCGGAAACGGCGGTGTTCGCGTGATGGTTTGGAAACTGCGAATCATCTTTTCACAAATGTTAGGGCCCCCGAAGGAGTACTTTGGCATAAACAATTGTGCCACACGTTTTGGCATACAGCATGAATTTCAGCAATTCACAAAGTGTAGTAATTTGCGCACATATGGTGGCCCTTACCCTTAATTTACAACACGAAATGGAACCGAAAATGGAGTCCGCATTTCGGAGAGCGTGATACCATTTACAACTGCTTGGGTTAAAACTAGTCACCAATTTAGCTTGTAATTTACCTACATGTAGGGTACACAAGGCAAGCGATTGTGAAACGACCACAATTACAGTCGCCACGTCATCTCCCTGTTTGCCACCGCCCAGTCGACACTCTCCAGGGTACCTAGGTTTGTCGAAACATAACTAAGATGTCGTTTTTCACCAAACGGCTCGGTGACTCAATTCGCCAGTTCTTTGGCTTTGATGTGCCTATAGACGCCCGTTGGCCCTTGTCTGTGTGCGTGCCTTGATAGAAGTGACGCAGTGATGTGTTTAGCCTACCCTGTGCAATTGCCTCTGTGGCCTAAGGGTGTGTGGTGGATTTCTGAAGTACATGACAGAAATTAAATGGGGAAACCCGGCTTTTTAATGTCCCCGTGTATGCCTTGCCTTAAGGACGCTTGCACTTGGGGTCAACATTTTGCGGGTCATCAAAACACCCATCCTAGGCGTGAACTTGCTATCTTGCGATCGCGCAGTTTGCCACACTTGTTGGGGGGTGGGTTGAGGGTTTGCCAGACGCAAGGGATTTGGGTCGTCATTACCAACACCCAAGTGATTAGTTGTCGTAATTAAGGCAGCATTACCTTAAAAACCCTAACGCATTTTGTCTTACCGTTGAAGTTGCTAGCGCCTCCTGGAACGGTGGCAGTTGTCGCTGTTGAGAAAAATTGGGCAATTTGATTTTCAGCACATAACCGACCATTATGGTGCTGAGAGAAGATGGTATTTGCGCAGGGACTACCTTTAAATAGCCTGGCAGGCGTTTGCGTTCAATTCGTGAACACGCGGGGCTGGAGAATCAATCCATGTTGCATGGTTTTGTCATGGGTGGGCGTGTTGCTTCAGTTATTTCTCTCGGGTGCCGGACGTCAATATCGGAACCTCGCAATCGTCAAGGTTGGTTATGCGTGGGGGTGCGAAATTATTCGAACTAACGCGTTGAGGAGGATGCTCGTGTCCAAGACGTGGAAGTTCCAAATTTCGTAATTTATTTAATGGACGTCCCCGATCTTCTCCAAGTACACGTCGATGCTTCGGGGATGCCATCGGGACGCGCGCAGGGAAGGATCGATTTTGTCTGAATTTGTGCGCATCAAGTGAGGTCTTAAAACACATCATCTATTTGGACTAGGAATTAGAGGTATTCGTCTCCTTCACACATCATTTATTTTCGAATCCCAGGTTTTCACTGGGGACGGTTCCGCTTGTAAAAATATTCCCTGAGAATACCCCCCTGGCAACAACACCCCCACGAGACCGGTTTGAAATTGTCAAACGGTGTAATTGACTCTTTTTGTCTTCCTCCCTCTATCCCCCTCTGCCCAGGTAAACAGCAGCAAGGGTCCCGTCCAGCTCGTTCGAATCCGCAACCCCTGGGGCAACGAGGCCGAGTGGAAGGGTCGCTGGAGCGACAAGTCGGAAGAGTGGCGCAGCGTCACTGACGCCCAGCGCAACGAGCTCGGCCTCTCCTTCGACGCCGATGGCGAATTCTGGTGAGCAGTCGTTGGCTCTTCGGCCCTGCGCCGACCAATAATCACCTAATAATAGCAACCACGCCACACGCAGAATATTCCCCCGATTAGTCGTGGAAACATCCGGAATACCGGCTTATCCATTTGTTGGAAATAGTGGGACAATTGTGATTCTTAGATTCGAAATAACAGCAATGCTTGTGTCACTACATACCGGTTGTTGCAGGGTTGATATTTTGTGACTCTGTGGAGGTTATTTAGTGGGCTTACCCGGGAAAATTAAGCCAGGAAGTCCCAGTACATCGAATAGGTTAGAACAATACCTGGATGCTTATGTTGTTGCACCATCTGGGTACATCAGGATTGGCTCCTTTAATGGACTCGCACCGCTAAGGTTGAGATCGAGACCGCTAGGGCATCGAAGAGATAGGAGGCGAAGTATTCGTTTTGTGTTACTAATGTTGTTTTTCAGCCTTCTGATATCTCTGGGTTACCGTGGTGTAGTCATTACATGAGTACAACTCCGACCTGGGTGGTCTGCACTAATGTAAACAAACATTTTAGGTAGTCAACTTCCACGTTCCCTCCACGATCACTGGCATTTAATTTAATCTCCGCTTTCAGGCCGTAAATGCACAGAATTTTCGGCGATGAAATTTTGTCAGTGGGACACACAGTCATTCCAGTGTGCCATTGGGACAAACTCATGTTAACCATGAACTAGTAGATAGACCAGCACTGGCGAGGATGCAGATTCCTGCATGACTCACCTGTGCAGATCCCATAGAAACACCACACCCAGTGTCGTTCCACGTTGCCTTATGGTGTTTGGCGAATTTCTGTTTTGTGTTACAAACAAAAGCAAATTCCACAATTCATCCACTATATGCCAATCTACCTGTTGAAACCTGTTTTCACCCTGGCAAAATTCCTTCCAACGACCGACGATGCGTAGAAATGAACATGCAAAAAAGCAACAAGACATTCTCTTGCACCTCGTAATTTTACGATCGTCGAATTCACTTTAGGAATGGACTTTTTAATTGCACATTTGGCATAAAACTTATTTTATTCCAACTTTCACATCATCCTAAACTGTGCGTTCCAATCAGCCCTTTCGGCGTCATAAAGTCGGCAAATTCGATTTCCGGTATGAATGCTACACTTAATACACCCACCCACTTACGAAATAGATGCACACGCAACCCGTACCCCAGTCATATGCCCATTCGCAATTTTTGATTGGCCGTCGGGTCCCAAAGTGATGCGCTTATTACGCGTAGCAAAAAAATCGATTCTTCCCATGACGGCCGTGAACACGCACGCTGGCTGATGTACGTTCCTTTCGGGACGGCACTGTTTTGACCTTAGAAGAGGACGGCCTTTAAGTTGATTGATTATCGTCGATAAACACGGCAGTCAATCGAATTTCAATCTGCTTAGTCGAAACGGGTAATAATTAATCGAATGAAAAGAATGGAATAAAACAGATGCAACATATTTTCTTTCTCTCGAAAACGACGCTATTCTTGTTTACAAACGTTTTTCAGGCTCAGGCATGTCGTGTCGTGGCGGTCTGAAGTACCGCACTAAGAATATTGGGTTCCTAAACAGCACAGAAATTTCTCAGGTAGAACTCCAAACGAGTGTGCGTGTGTGTGTGTGCAAATTGGCAACCTTTAGATTCTCGACTGCCGCGTGCGATTGCTTGTTTGGGCATGCCAACTATTTGGAGAAATTAATTCAACACCACCCGCGTAATTTGAGGCAACCTCCCATGTTCGATGAACCCCTCCTGGCACCGTGCATATACCACGTGAATTTAGTTAAATCGGAACACGGGTTTCTCTGCTTTTATATGGCCTCGGAGCATGGTGGACACTGGTAATTTCCCAGTGAGGGGTCGAATTTAAATTCGAAATTCTAGATATATTTATCGTGGGCCTCTTTGGTCGCCATTGAAGCCTTAATATCTTGTATTCGCTTAAGGACTTTTTCTGCTTCTACTAGACGATAAGCCGGCTTCATGGATGTTTCCATGAAGATTCGTGGGAATGTTTCACAGGTGGTGGAATCATGCAACATTTTACCAACGCTAGAGCCACACATGGAAGGCCTCTGGTTGAATTGCGGGTGATGCTTGATTACGGGCACAATGTGGAAGTCTGTAATTCGTCCCACGAAGTTCGGGAATAGTTAAAATAGCTCGCTCGCATTAGTATCTCCCACGAGGTCGCTGCTTGATTAATTTCAATAATCTCAACACGATATCCTGTGGTCTGCCTGCGGGTGCTGATAGTGAGATTGACCTATTGACCTTAGCAGCCCCAATGCTTCCGTCTCCTGTCCTTAGACCTGTTGCTGTGGACAGTGCGGGTACTTTCCGGTTTTTTCGAAGCAACAGCTATTTGAATGTTTTTGGCTGGCCCAAAGGGAAATTTCGTCATCAATTAAAAAAACCCATTATTTTCAGCCGTTAAGGGGATTAAATTGCATAGGCTGAAGAACACAGCGTCTTTAGAATGCCCGGAAGTCACCCCTAGGTTGCTCATCTCTCGCGATGGGGATCCTCGTTCTGTTTGTGAGGAACCTATGTCCAATTCCCTTGTTAGGCCATCACGGGTGGAACTGGGCACGAGAATCTTCATAGCAAACCCTCGTGAAGCCGGTTTATCCTTTAGTAGGAGATCGCAACGCGAATTTGGATTGGAAACATCACCCCTGCTGTTGGCAGTCCATGCGTGACTTTGAGTTGCTCGAGTACATAGGCCGGAGTGGGGCGATTTGGCGTTTGGCAACCCTTTTCGGTTTGCATGAAATGTGTCTCATTACCAAGGAAGCGCTGATTTGTCTAGACCTGTCTTCTGTTACGCCCGCAGATGGTCCCTTAAACGTGTTGAAAGCAGATGTTTCTATCGACCGGCAGATCGGTAACCGCACGTTCTAGCCCGATGTACCAGGAATCCGAAACGCAGACCCTCTCGAGGTTGGCCCACACAAGTAGCAGCACGGGATACTCGAGCATTCACGAACAACCACACCAATGCCTTGTTTTTCTAGATTTATTGAAGTATTGACCCCACCCCTTCCCCCATTTCCCCTAGGATGTGCTACGAGGACTTCGTCAATGAGTTTGAAAAGCTGGAGATGTGCGCCCTGGGGCCGCAGTCGCTGGAGGTCGACGAGAGCGGCAAGTCCGTGGCCTTCCAGATGACCATCGAGCATGGCTCTTGGCAGCCTGGCGTCAGCGCCGGTGGTTGCCGTAACTTCCTCGGTTAGTTTGACAACCAACAACCTAACTACAATTCTCCTGAACCCGCTACCCCTAACCCGGGATCGTTATCGTCTGAATTGACAGCAGGGGTGCGAACCTCTGTGAAAGGGGTCACCTTGAGTGACACAGCTGCTAGGCAACAAAATCAGCAGCCCAACCAATAGGAAAGATAGCGTGGTTGATCCCGATATAGTTCCCACACCTTCGAGGTAGTGTGGACCATGTTGGAGTCAACTTTTCCGGCGGAGTTGCTCCGATTCATAAATACCGACACTATGACGGAGAAGCTCAACTGTTTATGATCGTCGGATGTCACATAGTATGTCAGTGGATTTTAGTTTGTGTAATTACACTCCACTCCAATCACTTCTGTTTTTCCAACCGCAGCGCTTTTTCCGATATCCTGGTGGACAGCCCAAATAGGATCCGTTCGTATTGCGGCCATACAGACAACGATGGTGTCAACGATTAGCATATTCTGCACTATTTGGCGAAATAGTCGGGCCTCATTTCCATAACATAATCGAAGTTAGCAGTCACAAAGTAGCTCCTCGCCGCTCATCGATATCAAAGGACCCCCCCCCACAGGCTAGCCGACCCCACCCGCCTCGCCAATGCAACACCGCCGTCAAAGAACTCGAAACAGGCCATAAGACAATAAATGCATGTCCATTTGTTTGTCCAGTGGCCAGATGGTGTATCGGCCAGCATCCTTGGTCTGCTGTTGAGGGACCTGGGTTCGACTCCCAGGTTAGGCTACCCCTGGTGCCACTGGGGACGCCGCCACCTGTAGACATATTCCTGAGAATCTTTACGGCACAATAGCATAAGGGCGGCTTCTCCTCTAGGAGAAGATGGTCCCAGAATGTTTATTTTTGATTTGTGTGTGTCCGCAGATACTTTCTGGACGAACCCGCAGTATCGCGTCCGCGTGGAGGATGCGGACGAAGACGACGATGAGGACAAAGGCACTCTCATCATCGGTCTCATGCAGAAGGACCGTCGCAAGATGCGCAAACAGGGCGGCGACCTTCTCACAATCGGCTTCATGGTCTACGCGGTAGGTAATCCCGGGGAGCGCTCTTTTCCTCTTCCGCCAAACCCACTAGGCTGGGTCCAGCTAGCGCCTGTAATCCAGCGGATTGGTTGGCCAGTGGTGGTGGCGGAATCTGCTGGGTGATGCTGCGGCAGCCACTTCCACATCTTTCTGCGGGTGGCATTGGGGACGCCGCCACCTGTGCAGAATTCTCTTGCAAATGCCATGCTTGAAGCATCCGAAGAACAGCTGTTTTGTCATCGTAAATGAGGCAAATGTGTCATGCGTGGTTAAATAGACAGACCAGGGCTTGCCGAAATATCCCGCGGACTACCAGAAATAACAATCAACTGTTTGGTCACCGTTGGACTGACAACAATTCCTATTGCTTGATTAAGGTGGCAATAACCTGCCCTGCGCTAGAAGTTAGATTTCCCAATCGAAGAGCGTTGTGGGCTAAAAACGCCTGTTTGATTAGTATTTGTTTACTCGAACAAATATTGTAAAGAGATCTCCCAGCAAACCGGATGAAAGGCGGAGTCGGTCGTAAGGCGTAACACGTTGCCCCAACATGCACACCCTACGCCACTTAAAGCCTCCCTCTCTGCTTCCAGCTGAAAGAGGAGCATAAGGGCGTGCTGGACATGAATTTCTTCAAGTACAATGCCGCAGCCGCGCGCTCTCCCGCCTTCATCAACACCCGCGAGGTCTCCGGCCGCTTCCGTCTGCCCCCCGGCGACTACGTCATCGTTCCATCCTCCTTCGCTAAGAACGAGCGCTCCGACTTCCTAATGCGCATCTTCTCCGAGAAGGTGGTACCCGCGGAGTAAGTCAAGCAGCCGTGTTTGCACGTTGTGTGTGTGTGTGCGCGCGCATTGAGTGGGGGGAGGTGAGTTCGGCACCACAAGTCTGTATGTCTAGCCAGTAGCTTACTAGCTGTCTCCGTGGTTGCCGCGTGCGGGGTTACAAGAGTGCAATTGGCCTATTAGCTCTCGCCGACACAAGCACACAAGCACAAACCGGCTAATGCTCCTACTGCTTCTAGTTACTCGCCGTTTCCGAAGCGGTTCGCCCCGAGATTCGACAGCAGCAGGAGCACCAAAAAACCAACCTCATTTGTCTGCGCCCTCGAGCTTCTGGGAGCCAGTTGCACTTGTGATAGATCCCCGGCTACGCCCAAAGCGCAATCCCCAAAAATCCAAATTTGCTCCTCCATCTCATACTAGAGGATAAACCGGCTTTATGGGGGCTTGGCATGACGATTCTCGGAATACGTTTTCTGTGGGGCCGTCCCCAGTGCCGCCCGAGGTGATCTGACCCGGGAGTCGAACCCAGGTCTATCATTAACAGAGCGAGGATGCAGACGGCTACACCATCGGGCCTCTCGTCCAATAACAAGCGAATAGAAAACTCCGATGGGCCCCTAATCGACCATGATGGTTTTCTGTCAACCTTACATTCGCAAGTGGCTACGAGGTGAATGTAAAAATGCAGTACGCCCTGCTTTATTCAATTTTCCTTATCACTCACCTCCCAGCCCCGGAAGCAGAGGCCTGAGCGCGTGTTTTATTGGTCATTGCTTCCATTAAGTTGAATAGGAGTTTTGCATAGTTACTGCAGTCCGTTTTAAATCCACCTTTTTGAACCTCTTTTCAGGCAAATGGACGACACCATCGGCATTGAGGACCCCGATGTGAGTTGCACTTCCTTCTGTGTTTTTGCTCTCTAGTCCACTACATCGACTAACATGGTATGCATGGTTTGCAAGTAGTGCGTAATGTAGCCAATGCATTCTCGGGGATTACCTGTATATATGCATCTGTATATCTTACACCAGACAAGGAAACTAATAATTCCAGTGAGTATCACCGTGCATCGCAGACGGGCGCACTTCTCACTGTTATACACACACACACACACACCGTCCAGCGAAATCCACTTTGCTGTACACGTAGACTCAGGCGACCCTAAGTGTTGTACAATACGGTATAGGTGTTGTTAGATTTTGGCACTGTGGGAAAGTTGTCCTCGTGTGGACTGTTCGGCAACGCGAAGCCCCGGCTCAATTCAGACATCAGCGAGTTGCCGTCGATCATGCATACGACCGATTATCAACTTGAATAGGGGAAACACCCTACACACTCCCCATCCACTCTCCGGCATAGCTACTCCACCCCCCCGTGGACGCAGCCTTCGGGGTTTGACGAGTACAAGGAAGGATCCACCAATAGGCACAAAGCAACTATGCACCAAGACCTGCATCCACACCCGGCCTTCACTTAGAGACAGCGTGGTTTGGTGCAAGAGGTGGTGGTATTGAGCTGTGAAGAAAACATAACTAACTAGGGTATGCACATTTTACGTGCGATGCTGGAACGGTGGTTAGTGTTGGGGTTTAGGATAGAGAAGGTCAGGCGCGTTTAAGGAGGCGTTAAATTTGAGACATTGATCCCAGTAACTGCTTACAACCCCAATCAGCACCGACCCTGCAACCTCTCATCGCCGCGAATGGACGGCCTTGGTTCGGAACATAAATGATGTCGCTTCATCTTCTCACAAGAAATAGGCGCGACAAAGAAGAAGAAGATTTAGGGGGGCCATCTCAAACACTTTCCAACGGGGTTTCTTGTGGTGGGGAGGGGTGGGGGGATTCGAAAGGCCTGTCGACGCCTTATATAAGGGTGATCGCCGTGACCACTGGTGTTTATGCGCCGTCCAGTGCCGTGCAGTCTGACAAGGCTAGTCATCGATCAGATGGCCTATCTCGGCGCCGTCGTTCTGTCCATGTCGATAGAAAGGAAGTATAAATTATTATTATTTTGATGATTTTAAGACCCCGACAGCCAAGGTGAGTATTTACAACCGACATTTGCCGTGGCACGGTTGAAATGTGCTAGTTATCGCGCGCCCCCTAAAAATCAACCTAGCCCCCTTGTGATTAACTCCAAGCTGACTCACGTAGTTAGTTTCACCTAACCCCAACCCCTTCTATTCCACACATCAAATCTATTTAGGTTTCTGCGGATGGCGTAAGTTTTGCGCTCTATTGTCTGCCAGTCTGTTTATATTGCCGTCCGTTTTCAAATGTATTGGCCCTGGCAATTGCGCCGCTGCTTTTACGAATTCACTGTCTCTTTCTTCTCAATTTGCCCAAATGACCTCTGGCTATATATTATTATTATTATTACAAGGCTAGCCTGGCCCCTCCACACACCTGCCTCTGATTCTGCTCTTATAAACGTGATTACGTGTTTTGTTGGCATGCAGTGTGAGTTTGCATGTTCTGATTGCGGAGTGAACTTTGATAACCCACTTTGTCCCCTTCCACCCCAAGTGTGATGGCAAAGCACCACACTTGCCTGCGTTCACTTTGTGCTCCGACCCCCTGTTTCAAGGGTCCGAGTGCAATATTGATGCGCCTTATATCCCACAAACATTAGCGCAGCACAATTGCAACATGAAAGTCTCCTGGGGGTGAAGTGCCCAATTTTCCCAATTCCCGCTTTGCGTGCATCTTCTTTTGATGCCGTTGGTGTCACCTCGTGTCCACCGCACCGGCATGTGCTTTGCGTCGCATTGTAACCGCTGTTGTCTGCTCACTCACCACCAACCCGAGCCTACTCACTGCCCTGCGTTGAGTTCGTTCGTCCAGAGTGGGGTGTGTGTTCCCAACTGTATAAACAGCAATTAAAAGCAGGCCTGGTGGTTTTCTCGTCTTTGCTTTGCCCCCCCCCGAATGGATACCCATTTGGGGGCTTTCGGGTACAGTGTTACAGCGCATTCTCTTCCCTTGGTGGTAAAGGTTCCTTGTGAGAGGCGCACGGATTACTGGACTTCCACCAAAGTACCGGTTTGTCGGTAGAAAGCGATAATAATTGAGCCCAAATGATTGCCGCCGATTAGAAGTATAATTAGTTGCCTGCAAGCTCAATGATTTTGCGTCTTCGAGATGGGAAATACAGATATTTTGGCAAAGGTTTTGTTCCCAACAAAGGCACTTTTGTGTGGGTATATTTAGGCTCTTTGCAGAGCACCAGGCTACTATCCCGCAATTGCACCAGCAGCGCATAACGACCGCCAGACTCTTGATGTGTAACGTTTGTTCGTATGTTTAAGCCAATGTTGGATATCGAATCCGTAAGTTTTTCGGCCATAACCGGTCGTGGCCCTTTCATTGTAGTGACTATTACACATACTATGCGATTCTTGCCAATCTCCCCGATATTTACCCGCCAATCATTCATGCTAGATTAAAGCGCGAAGATAGCCCATTGGCTGCTTTTTAGGCTGCCGTGTGTGTATGTGAATTTATAAATTCTTCCCTATTTATGTATCTCAGCCAATTTTATATAATGCCAACAAATACACATGCACACAAATCAGCTACCTGCATGGCGGTTTTACAATTCGGTAGCCAATTTTCATTGGTTGTTTTGTTTTCTCCATATTTTGATTGGTAGACATCGATTGTCCCGGAGCCCATTAACCCGCAACAAGTGCAGGCACTACGCAACGCCTTCGACAAAGTGTCCGGCCCCGATGGAGAAATCACCGCCGATGAACTTATCGATATTCTCAACGTGGCCTTCACAAAGGGTAAATGCTTTGGCCAAGTTTTCCTCGTTTGCTTGCACGCTTCTCCTTAAAAAGGTGGATGTGGCTAACCCTGGTTTCTAAGACCCGAGAAAAAAATAATTTTGTCAAATCCCGTCGTATCCCATCTGCCAATCACTGGCCGCATGCACACAGACCCACCGTATCGCTTCTGTTGTTGATATCCTATGGATTCCAGACCTACAGCACCGGTTCTGCTATGTTCTGCTTATTCCTTCCGCGTGCTTGCAGTTGGAAACCCAGTACGCTCTGCTCCATTGTACTAGTTAGCCTCGCTGTTGTTACAATTCAATTACTGTTGTGTGTTCGTGTTTAATTGCTTCATTTTCGAATATGTGATGGATCTCGGGTTAGCCGTTTTGCCCCGTTCACGCAATTTTTCGGATCCAAATAGCCCCACGAGAATGCTCTAACCCTGGTATAAAACATTTACTCGGGAGTTGTGTCTATTAGAAGAAGAAATGAAAATTAAATTCGCTTTATAGCGACCTCCACCCCCTTCCTCGAGAAAATTAGACTTTTTTTTCCCACTATGCACACAAATCCGTAAACAAGCCCTAGACACTAAAATGGCACGTGAAATAGAATTGCCTGGGAGTTAAGACCTAGGGAATGGCGATATTGGCGTAATCGCTATCGCTGCGGAAAATCGATACTTAAAATGATTGAGTTCTTGGGCTAGTTTGCCAAAACAAATAGAAGCACCAATCGTAACGTAGGGTACATTGACGGCGTGTTTTCCTGCATCATTTTTCCCACGCGTTTTCGATTACAGACGGCGCTAGGTGATGTCTTTTTTTTACGTTTTGTCAAACTCTTGGCTGTTGACGCAGTGCCCCAATTAAGCCACCTAGGTGTTTATAATTTAAGCAGACAACATTCCACTTGGCCCCGTATTCTCGCCCAAAGTCGGTTGCAAAAATCTAGGTAGCTAAATTGCCTGTTTAGACAACCAACAGGCAGCCCAATAACATAATTCGAATAAAAGTCCACTGACCTCGGCGAGTACACGCCCAGTTTATCTTCCCTCGGGCGTCCTTTAAGGCCACATCAGGCGGGCATTTAATTTTGTGTGGGAACTTCTGCCGTACCCTGTTGCAAAGACTGGAACTGCGACATCCATGAAGTCGACTCATCCCCTCTTAGGAGGTAGCCAGTAGTACCGAAGCCGTATGCCTGTCTCGAAGCTGGACGCAAGCATCTCGATGCAACACAAGTTGCATCATCTGACGGACTCCAAACGGGACGCCACCTGTAACAATTTCCCAAGAACCTTCATGAACTTGCCTCCCATCTCAACACCAATAAAACTGACTAGTCCTCTGACGGAAGATTGCCTCATCAAAGAAGAACAGAAGATGAAGACTTGAAACTGCACTTTTTTGAAGTTGCCTTTTCCTTTGGAGATGTAATTGAAGCTGCTTTACGCTTTGGCGTAAACCTTCATACCTCTCGTCTTTTCCACTGTTGGTCCGTATCACATGTGAAAGAGGCGGAACGCACGCAGAAGTTCCTATCGCCTTCGCGCCCTGTATGATGTTTACAACCTCCCAACATTCTCCTTAACGTAGTTTCTTAAGGTCCACCAGCATTAAAGCCGTTTTTATTTCCCTTTTACCGAGGGTTATTCCACTCGGTTGTGCTTAATCATCACCGTTAATTGAAGCGCAACAACCCGCCTTGCTCATGAACTCGCTCCAAGAAACGCCCACTTACAATAACGTCTGTTCGTGGTAATCCCCACCCTGAAGCAAGCGGCATGCTGATGTTTTTCTGTTCCTCGTGGAATAAACTGCAATCGGCTTTTCGGTCAGGTTCTGAAAGCCTTCCCATTTGCCACGTAGAAAAGATTGAACTTTTGATTTCCGCGTCTTGGGGTTTAATAGCTGTTGCCTTAACCTGACCTCATTTACCCTTTCATGGACGCAAGGACTGTGCGGTTTGCTTACCATTTGGGGTCGCCCTAATCCTCCGCTTCCAACTGCGCGCCCCCACTCTACTTTGTTGCTAAAATCGGCTGTGTGAGCAGTCTCCGTCGGTAGTTGGTCCCGCTCGCTTCCGCGTCTATGTTCGCGGGCATTGTTGTCGCTCTGTTGCCGGCCAATGGAAACAGCTCATCAACCAAAACGCCTCCTCCTCCTCCTCCCTCCTCATCCTGTTCACGCAAAACCTTTCCCCGTTTAATTGACAGAACTCAACGATGGTCGTGGAGATGGGGACTCGGGCCAGGCTAATCCAGCCACAGAACCGAGGAAATCGGCAGGCGGCAGCACCAACGGTTCGGCATCGAAGAGTCGCGGTTTCTTGTGTTGCGGACTGGGTGGGATGCCCAGCAATGATGGCGAGGCAGCAACCAACGGTGCTGAAAAGCCTGTGCCAAAAACTGGTGCGGTTGGTTTTTGTTGGGGTCGTGATGGCGGCGGCATGTTCGTAGTGGTTTTATTGCCTCGTTGATTGCGCTCAATAGATCCTCTTACCAGTCCCCACTCCCATCCCCACACCATTTACATGAAATAATTATATCTTCCAATGCTTGGTGTACTAATAACGTTGCTCTACTAGCCATTTGCAGAGATACAAATTGCGTTTTAATTGACTAACTCGAGACCGACATCTTTTTCGCATTTCGGCCCGGTTTGATTCCATCGGTCTCTGACCCATTCACGACAACACGTGCGAACGTGTCTCTAATTTCTGCATGAAATCCTCACGTCTCATTGGCCGAGATCTGACCAATCGCATGACTCATTGTAATGCTCATCAATGGGTAGAGGGTGTAAAAGAAGGCACGCTGCTTTGTAACAAGGAGCCATTCTGTCCACGGCAGCCTTTCCCATCATGTTTAATTGTTTTATAATTTTCTATGATAGACTTCAAGTTTGAGGGATTCAGCATCGAGGCTTGTCGCAGTCTAATCGCCATGATGGATGTACGTTCTCCTGTTTTCCTGTGTGCAGTTAACACGGAAATCGGTTTAAAGTCGATAACATGTTTGTATACTGAGCGTTCATATCCCGCCATCAGGAAAGGGCTAATTTCTTTTGAATCGTAGGTTGATCGCTCGGGCAGTCTTGACTTCGACGAATTCAAGGCCTTGTGGGAGATCCTGCGCTTGTGGAAGGTAACCTACAGCTGTTTCTTTCACCAGAAAACAAATTTCCCCATGTTTCTATATCACATTTTGTTCGGGTTATTTTCAGACTATCTTCAAGAAATTCGACTCCGATAACAGTGGCACCATGAGTACTTTCGAACTCAGGAACGCTCTTAATTATGCCGGTGAGTCCCTGTTGGTTAAGAAGTGTCCCGTTTGAGACGGTGGTCTTGGTCTACCTTTGCTATTTGTACCGTTTTAAAGGTTACCACATCGACAACGCTACGTTCACTAGCCTGGTTCTGAGATTCTCCAATCGCGACAGAATCATGCACTTCGACGACTATATCATCTGCAGCGCCCGACTGCGCAGTGCATTCGACACCATGCGTTCCGGCGACTCGTTTGGAGGTCCTCAGGTGCGTTGAAAGGACCTTCCCTTGGCTATTATACAGCACCGACATTGTTACAAAGTAGCGCATCAAATCATTTGCCTGTTATCTGGGCATGGGTGAAAACATCGTGCTCTTCTTACAGTGGAAGTGGCCGTTAAGTCGCCAAAAAAGCGATTATGTGTTAGGAGAGAAAAACAGTCGCCTGGAGCCTGTCGTGTTTCGCAAACCAGGCGGAATTGAACCAGCCCGAGTTCAGCGTGTGGGCTCTGTGTTGGCGTCGGTGTTGGATGGTGCAGCTCTTCGGTGGCATCTGTGTAGCACGCATAAATCCTGCATGACCGCCGAGAAAGCGCCAATTGAAGATCGACATGACTTCGGGTTCTGTTGGACGTCCGGCTTTCGTTGTTCCCAGAACTCACATGCTTCCTCCCTTTCCTGCTCCTTTTTAGCTCCTCAACATTCTCCTCTACCTGTAAGCGAAAGAACGTACAAGAACAACAGCAATAACAACCACAAAATTCTGCTTGGGTTTTCTTTCATCTATGTGTGCTTCTGCTTCTTCGCCGTGTTCGTCATCCGCTATCTTTCTGGAATCCTTATCGAATTATTTCAAACAGAAGAAGAATTGATCAAAATCAACTATTAGTCCTTTATTCAATTCCACAATACCCCACATATAGAAGAATATTTCGTGTTCAAGTTCCTGCCCTGTTTTGTTCTATGCTCATGCTTCAAGCACGCCGTTTTAAGAAATTATCTCCACCTTTTCTTCAATACTAGAGTTATAAGAGTGAATTGAGTTAATGTCGAATTCTGCGCGAATTAAAATTGTCCTTTACGCAGTCTTTTATCTTGGAGTGAGCTGCCGGCCTTGTGGGAGACTGACTGTTACAACCTGTTGCAATAAGGTGTGTAATTGGTTCAATGGCGTTGTGGCCAGCCTCACATTGTTGGTGGGGGATTCGATTGCCAGACCACTGGTGGTGGCACGGGGACGCCACCTGTTAAAATATTCACGAGAAACTTTATTGCAAGCCCCAATTCAGCCGGTTTATCCTCTAGTGGGGGATTGGAAATTTGGGAACCAAAACGATTTGGGATTCAGAGAGCTGTTTTCACGCCCACGAAGTGGTTTGCTCTCTTTAGTCAATTACAGAGTTTACTATATGCACTAGCGAATTCGCCCGATCAATCTAATCATGGCTTTATGTTTGGTCGAGAGGACCAAAATGTGCAGCATTCCAAACAAACAAAATTTCTGCGATTATACACAGAAGATTCCGAAAAAGTTATCACGAATAAACAAAATAACAAGAAATTACCCCCCCCCAGTATATAACTTTTGCAGTTGCGTAAAGGCGGCCATTGAAAGGCCCTATCCATAACGCGCGCCGATTAAAGAAACATCTGCACAAAAGTGTAATTGGGTCTTTAAGCTGGCGATAACCAATGAAACGTTGATAAATCTTTATATGATTTAATCGTGTTTAAGGAATTTCAGAGAAATCGACATATTCCACGACACTAATTACCAACCATAAATCCGGTTGTAGGTTCATTTCGCGATTCGGCAGCATAGATATGTTGTTGTTTGATTCACGGGGTCTTATCTTAATTGAATTGGTCGACCGTTGGCGCTGCTGCAGTCTCTTAGTGACTCACACAGCGTTCGTTTTTTGATGTTACAAATTAAAGACTGTACACAAGTTGTTATTGTTTTTCGTAACCTTGGCTGAAGAAAAACGTTTCCGCCGCATACACTGTCGGGTTTGCGGTCGCTTGTATCATCGCAACGGACTGCTTCCTTAATAAACACCTAACCAACGGATCGATTGGCATGTAGCATGCCCCGTGTCGTCGAGAGCGTCTTTACGGATGCCTTCGCTCGCTGCAGCGTGTGTGTTGCCATAATGGTGGAGAACTTTGCACTCAGCTCATCTGGGCGGCTTGCACAAACAAACCGGACTCACGCAGTGCGCTTTGTGGCGCCAAGACGAGCCCCAGATGCACGGTATCAACTGACTAAACATGTTCAGTGCCATGTACACCACTGTCTTTCAATTTCGCGTTTCTGATTCGAATAAAACATCCATTGTGAATGCAAAAGTATAATCCATTTATTGATTTGTATATTAGAGGGTTTATCATTTATGAATGATTTATTGCAAATGCGTGCACGCTTACAGATGTCTATTCTTTGGGTGAAAAGAACCACATGGTTTTGCTGAAAACAATATCTCAGACGAAGCTCATTTGCATTCGAAATTGCCTTATTTGGGCATTGGAAAACCCTCGATAATTTGGTGAGTAGCTTCGCGTTCCTCTTGTGTTACAGATTGATACACTATATCATTTATTATTCACAAATTCTAAACCCTACACAATTTATCGATATCAATAAACAAATTTAAAAATTAAAATGGGTGTCTAATTTGAATTTGAAAAAGAACACGGACTTAAGACGCATTTTGAGTAGGTGTTTTTACAATTGTGTAAACATGGGTTTGAGGGTTGGCGATTAGAGACGCTTTTTGGTGATGCCTTCGTTTGTTTATGTTTTGTCGAATTCTAGGCTGTTTCCGGGCGCCCGAATTAACCCCTCTAGGTCTTTAACGCCGCTTACTTTGCACCAGACGACATTCCACTTAGTCACGTATGCTCGTCTAAGTTGGTTTCAAAAACTAAAACTACAATAACCAGTTTTGATGCTAACGAAGGCCCCACAATCTCCTGGCCATGGCCGAAGAACCGTTGACATCTAATTGTCGAAATAGCTCTTATAGGATCTGGCGTGTTTGGAAAAGCCATAGGCAGCCCCTCATGTGTCCTTTGAAACCCCATAAGGCGGGCATTTAATTTTGTGTGTGGACGTCTGTTGTACCTTATTTCGAAGACTATAACCGCGACATCCATGAAACCGACTAATCCCCTCTTAGGAGGGAGCCACGTGGACGGAAAGTGTTTGAGCTATCTCTTTCTTTACATTTTCTTATTTGATTATCTATGTACTCAATTCAGAACACAGACATCATGGCGCCATGTCATCGCATCGTTATTGCTGCAGTCATCCATATTTAATCTGATTGGTCCGTCTTTTCAATGTGGCTCGCGCGTATTTCGGACATCCGGTGGTTATCTATTACGGCCAGGCAAAAAGCGAAGTTTCGCGCGTCAAGGAGGAGGAGGAGGAGGAGGAGGAGGAGGAGGAGGAGGAGGAGGAGGAGGAGGAGGAGGAGGAGGAGGAGGAGGAGGAGGAGGAGGAGGAGGAGGAGGGAGGGAGGAGGAGGAGGAGGAGGAGGAGGAGGAGGAGGAGGAGGAGGAGGAGGAGGAGGAGGAGGGGAATAATAATAATAATAATAATAAAAAGGAAGGAGTTTAGATTTCACATTTTTTGGGCCGCAAATAGTGTGGGTACTTACAGCGTGGCCTATTCAAAGTAAACCTGTTGGGGTGCTGGGCATGATGAAAATAATTGTCGTGTTGAATTGGAGGTTTTGAGAGATCGTAAAGGATTTTGTGCATAGGAAGAGAGTGGGTTTCAATAGTCTTTTTGATCAAGGCCGAAGCGTTGTTGTGGCTCGGTTGACCCCTTCATCTGATTGTAATGATAGACATTAGATTTTTCCTAGACCGAAATAACGATAATACTACCGAACGGAGTATTTTAAGCATGTCAACCTACCGTGAATCATTCTGAATCATCGCTTCTACAACACCTAGTAATAATAATAAAAATAAATCGATGGCGATCATACTGCTGTCTTTTTTCCCATTTCCAAATTTTAGAAAGTTTCTGTGGTCAGATTAATAACACCAGCAAAGTTTCACCGGAAAGAGGAAAGTTCTGCAGATGGCTAAACAACCACCCCGTTGCTGGGCTCATTTTGGTTGAGTAGACACTAAAATATTTAAGACGAAAGGAAAAAATATGGGCAGACAAAAACATAAGCAAAGAGAAGACGCTGTTTTCAAGGTCATTGTCCTGCGAGAAAGAAGGTGAACTGCAAACATGTCCAGGTTGAAAACTCGCTTCTAAGTGATAAAAATAAACGTGGCATTCGCGTTATTAAAGTCGTGAAG
This sequence comes from Proteocephalus fallax, assembly GCA_028672205.1. NCBI lineage: Eukaryota > Metazoa > Platyhelminthes > Cestoda > Proteocephalidea > Proteocephalidae > Proteocephalus > Proteocephalus fallax. Next base: position 730,557 of record JAPUBX010004043.1, on the reverse strand, counting down.
ACCAAAAACTTCAACATTAAAATTTATGAAAAGAATTGTTTAACAGGAATACGGGAAATAACGACGAGGTAAATTAGCAAGAAAACAACTTAAAGCCTGCATGGATATGTAGTTTGGTAATGACGGCGTAATGACGGCCATTGAACGGCCCTATCCATAACGCGGGCCCAAAATTTTTTTTAGATATTTTCGATGCGATGCTTACAAAACATGACAATTCAAAGGGGAAAATGCTGAGTCGGATCATATTTAAGAGACAAGAGGATCAGTCAGCATTGGAGAAGTCCATCACATCAGCCACACTGTTGGATGCCTGCAAGAACAGGCCATCAAGGCTGAAAGGGTGTCAATGGTAGACCGTTTTTAAAAAAGGGCAACCAATGACAGAACAGCGAGAAACATTAAAGGTTTGCTGTGTGATTACAAAAAGTATTACTTTCAGATTAATGAAAAATAATTCGGATTTTCTTGGGATAAATGTACTGTTGTCCGCCTGCGTATTTGTAAGGTGTCGACTATAATTGCACAGAAAATGACACCACTTATCTCGCTATGGGGTGAAAATTAGCGAGACAGTAGCTATGCAACCGCGAAGGCCCCATCACTGGCAAACCTTGTTTACTTAACAGTAGTTCTAGGCATTCCGTTATGTTTTGAAAAACTTTGAATAATGGCAGGGCATGCCGTCCAAAAGGGTCCCTTCACAAAAATGGTAAAAAATGAAAATAGGGTGATGATTGTGAGTTTGTTATTTCTTTTCAGTTGCGTGGTGTCTGCCAAGCCACTATCCTGGTAATTTAACGGTTTTGGCGTTCCACATGGCCCTCAACTGTAACCGGCGCCTAGAAAACGGGTTCTGCTCAGTCACCCGCATAGTTGCTGTCTTGTAGGACGTAACTAGACCAAGAGGCTTGTGGGGATGGGGGGGGGTTCACCTGTTCCAAGAAAATGACGCTATCCCCGACGTCCATGAAGCCGACTCGTCGTGTAGCAGGCGCTAGCCCCACGAACAACCTGGAAAAATAGCATTTCACAATAAAACCATCCTTATTTCGAAACCAAAGCATAAAACGTTAAGAATATCAGAACCGCAATTGTTGTTTGCAACAGCTCGGTTGTGCTTCTGTTTTGATTGACTGAGACGCGTTTATTGGGCGCCCCGGCACTTCGTAAAACTGGCGATTGGCGCAGCACGATTCAGCGCCGCAACATCAACGTCCCCGGAGGTATTTGGTAGGATTCGCTGCTGGCCAAAAGTATGCACGCACCGGAGGCTCGAATCTGGAACAATTGTCCAGGTGATTGACCAAAAGGACAATGCCAGCCATCGTTGATACTAAGATCGACTGCAGCTCGGTGTTAGATCCCAGGTCGACGCTCTGAGGGATAATGGGCCTTCGAATGAACCATGTTCCCTGTTTGCTGATATTCCTCATCCAAATGCTTTTGTTTCCCGACACAATCGGAACGCGATGAAGAAAACCTTCAAGGTCGACGGTACCTTCCCCTCGGATTGTTTGTCATCACCAGTGAAGCCACCTTCCGAGAGGTTTATTGCGGATCGCCAAGACAATAGCTTGGAACCATCATGGGTGTTAGAAAATTCATCTATTTATATATTACATTATTCACTGTTCTACATTATTCACTTTATAAAATATAACTATTGTCTAACACACTTGAATACTTCTAACGTGTTAAGTTGAATACAATTAAATTTCTATCTAAGTTTCGAAGAGAAACTGTTTTCTATTCTCATAAATCTAGACTATTTTTACAACCACTCGTGCCGCCAGACATACCACCCAAAGTCTCGACAGCCGACTCATATCTCAAGGTCGTTACTGGTAGGTAATGTCCAAACGTTTGCTCATCGTAAACATTCGATTTTTTTATCACGCTTTTTGTCATCAACTGTGGACTACACCCTCTCTCTCTTTTCTTTGGCCTTTCCTTTAAGCCAACTGCTGCAAATCAGCTTCCTCAGAGTTTATTCACCCAAACAATCCCCCGTCTTCTGGTTGGTGGGCAAACGGTTACGGACAACAACACTCCCGTATTTTTTAATTGTTACAGCTCCAGACGGCTAGGCTTTTCACCGTTGCGTACCCTCACCCCCCCTCCCAGTAGTTTGCCGATTTGTTGTACAGATACGCGATGGAATGACGAACTGTTGCGATCCTGTGAAGTCCGAAGTCCAGGTCGCTTGCGTTAACACGATCGTTTGGTCGGAGATTCCAGCATACTTATTGATCTTCCATGGACGTGGGGGGGGGCGTAATCCCCGTCATCTTGTTTTCAACGCTCGTGGATTCGAGCAAGCGGAGTCATTGGTCAAACCAGATTTCGCCTTCCTCCTCTGGATGGCTGAATAAACGCGACGCTGTTTCCCGTCAGCAGCATTGCCGTTGATGGCGCGTATTTGCCACCACGCCCTTCCGACGTGAAGCCGCGCTCTAATTTACGGTTACTGTCGCAATGCATGGGGTCGGAACAGTGTACGTGGTTTAAATGAACCACGCAAATTACACACACACACACACACATACACGATCGAAAGGACGGCGCGTTTTTTGTTTATGTATCGGTACCACCAAAGCGACGCCGTATTCTTAAAAACCCTCTTCCACCCTCGGCTTTAGACACACAGAAATTAATTGACTGTGTACATGCAATCCCAACGCACCGTGCCTTGACGAACCGGTCTGCCGTCGAGCCGATTAGAGGACCAACACGCGTTATGGATTGGGCCTTTTGATTGGTGTTGCAATGCCCCGCGGGTTTCAAGTTTCCACTACACCCAGTATGCGCCAATAGGAGGTCGGCATCTATCGCTACCCCCTTTCCAGAGGATAATTATTCTCCACGACGGTAATAATTATCCATCAAGAGTGATGGAAATGGCTCTCCCCTTTAACACGGGGTGTTCTTCGATGTTATAAGGACCTGTGCCCTTGTTGCCCAATACCTCTGTCGGATCGCAAATCAGTATTTTGCATATGGTGGGGCCAAAGAGTTTTAGTCTGTCACCAATTGCTTAAAAAGATTAGAGAGGCCTGTAAGTGTCATCATTGGTACGCTTCAAATGTGAGAGGCAAATTAAAAAATAAATCCGGAAACATCACATTATAGTGGATGTCAATAACAAAAGTTAATCTCAATACTTTGTTATATTCCCTTTGTTATTATAATTGTTCTCACATTTGATTAATACAGTGTAAGCTGCTTTCCTATTGCAGATTCAATCTTAACAACATAGTGCCGGTCTAAAATTTCGTTCCTGGCGTCATTTAACAGCTCTTTGGTCTTGGTTATAATGGAGTTTGGAGTGTGACCGTTTGAGGTTGTGGACAAGTGTCATTTATACCCACGAAACGTCATAAAAGGTGCCATTTATACAGACAACGGTTTGAGGACAGAGGAGATGCTTAAAGAAAAGGTTACAGGTCAGTGTGAGCCAGAAATCTTGCTTATTTGTAGACAACCAAATATTTTAGTTACCTAGGAATTTAACAATACATTTATAAACATACTAAAATTTATTTTCACCTTATATCTCTTGCAGTCTTTATGGCGTCTCTCCTCTTTTGTTAAGTGCGAGAACCTGCAAATTTGCTTGTTGACTAAATACTTGATTACCCCACAGATTGTAGGGACCCATTTCCTCAATTCCAAACTTCTTCTGTTCATTGTGGCAGCCTGGGACGTGCCCATTTTCTAGCCTTTGCCCTACAACCTCCCCGACCATCGAACGTCTCGTAATTCCCCCACTGGAATGGCATCATACCGCCATTATGCGTGATTGTGTACGAATTCTAACAATTCCACATAGGTCGGGGGATTTTTAGACTGAGAGTAAAGAGAGATGGGTGGAAATGTGGTCGGCATGACGTATTTCCAGGTGTGCTGTAGCAGGGGTTCGTCGGGGTCTGACGACGTTGAGGGGGACAACTGAAAGACACAAGAGGCGTGCTGGGCATGCAAAGTCAATCGTCGCGAGTCTCGCTTCCTTTTTACTGCCATCGCCCGTGGTGACCTGACCTGGGATTCGAACCCAGGTCTCTCAACAGGATGCAATTTCCACGAAGAATAGGCCACAACTTGCGTAACAAGGCAAGATGTCTAATGATCGATGTGGAGCACTTCCAGCCGTTTCAGAACCGCCTTTCCGACTGTAGAATCTTGGAGTGGATCTGTATGCTGAAATAGAAGAGTAGAATGAAATGAGAAACTTCATTGAACATAATTATCGCTCTAAGACTCACAATTTCCCCTGAAATGTAATACTATTAATCCAATGAAACGTATAATACACAGAGAGATTAAATGTTTGTGGATTCTCCACCACCCTCCCCAACCACCCATTCTGCCAGGACCGGCATAACATACCATGTGGGTAGGACTCTCGGAGAGCCTGGGGTCACGGCTGCCCGCACCTGGTTGAACCAGTCTGTGAAGCCGTTTATCGTCAAGGTATGACGGCTGTCGTGTGCAGGCAGAGTTGCGTGCAAGGTGACGACCAACGACCGGGAAATTAACGCGGTCAGCTTAACAGACTGCCTGGTGCCTCACACGGTCAATGATTAAGTCTTAAACAAAATGGGTGGCAGCTACCAAAAGCCTAACTCAAACCAGGTCGGGCGCCGGTAATTGGGGAGGTTTTAGTTAGCTCAGAAGAGTGGTGACATTTATACGAGACTTTTAAGCTACATGGCCATCCAGGGCAGACTGGTTGTGACCAATCAGGTGTACCAATGCATCTCAACTTCCAACCTCAACAACCACCAAATAGCGGACATTTATATGTAGCAATATGAGAATAGTGCCGTTTGTAAAATTTGCGAATTGCATCTTCGTACTGGAGCTCACAAAACGAGAATCTCGTTCTCGATTTCCTGTATACTTCCTTGAGTCACCGTTTACGTTGGGGTATTTAGTTTAGAAGAACAAGTTGTGATTATTAAGAGTGGTTAACAAGGCCAGTTGTCAACAGTATTATTTTTGTAAAAATGACGCGACGAACTGTTAAGAGGCCGTGTTGGATTACACGGAATACTCTTTTAATGAAACCATTTTAATTATGGTCTCATTCAAATTAGCGGTTCCTCCTACCCAAGCGAAAACAGAAACGGCGACGAGAAACAACCAATAAAACAGCCGCAATAAAAAATATTGAATTGACTCGGTATTATGGCAAAGCATGCAATTGAAAAAAAACCATTGCATAATCAAACGCAACCAGCCCCTAAACAAATTCGTTATTAAGGCGTTATCAACACTCTACTGTTTATATTATAGTAGCAACGTATTTTCAACACAATGTCGGATAAATTCACCAAGAACGATGCGTGAAACGGTAGTCATATGGAAAACAACGCCGGATTACTCCACCGAGGTTGGTTTTGCATCATTTTAGCTGGTTTAGGTCGTTTCCATGTACTATTAAGGCACGAAAAAGAAACAATATATCCGTGTTGCGCTAACTGATTCTCCTGCTGGTTATTGTTTGAGCGAAAACCGATGCAATTAGAAGTACTCCATTACCAGAACATCCCAGAAAACTCTTAGACATTTGTACGGACAATCTTGCCAGAGGATGAGCAGGCTTCATAAATTTCGCGGAACAGCTTTAATTACTCCACGTTTTTAGTTGCCCACCGGCCCGGCAGCGCCAACCTGCGCATGGTGATGGCGCAAGACAGAGATTTGTGAGCTCTGTGGGTAGACCGCACAGAACATAGCAGAACCAGAGCAGCCGACGACGTTGTATAATGGTCAACAGGTTATACGTGTCTGACCATCGACGCTGTATTTCGTTGTTGTTGAGATTGTCGCACCAGCCCACGAGATCGTGCTTCTGATCAAGGCATGTCACGCGATAGCATTTAACTGTTAAACATTCTGAAAACTGTTGCCAATTTAATGGAATGACGATTAAGCTTGTCGCAAATTCAATGAATTAATGGTTTTAATTGCTTACTAATCTTAACTTTATATGAAGCACGTTTGTTGTGATTCGTTTATTATCGATTGATCAACAGTTACGTAACTCACTCACTACATCTCAATAGGATACCTCAACTGGATCAAACGGCCACAGCTGCCTTCAACACCAGTCGACGACACTCGAACAACATTGTCCATTCTCGTGAACAATCCTGGTGGTTCTCCCGTTTTAAGAACCCAACCCCTTTCGACCCGAATCTGCTCTCTTATCCCGGTTCCTATGCTCGGCAAGTCCATGTTCTCCGTCTACCGTCACAGCGAAGGTTTAATATTTCCTAGGTCGTAATACCCCAACTGAGAACTGTTATTGTTTGTAGTGAAGATAGAATCGATTTATAAAGCAACGACACCCCGTATTCTAGCCGGGCTACTGCACGAGTTTCACTTGTAAAAACAATCCAGCATGCCACAGTCTTACTCTACTCAAACTCCACGAAGTTTTTATCCTCTACGGTGGAATTGATTACGGCCTGGTCCATCAACAGTGAGGCAAAGTACTTTCTCCCGCAACAAAACCTATCACACAGCAAAAATCGGCCTCCCTCTTCCCGCGCAAGATTTGAATATAACCACAGCCAGCCCAGCGGTTTGGAGATGGATGATAGTCCAAAGTGCACCGACATGGACTTGTGACAGGAGCCAATGCAGACACATAAAAACGACGCATAGTGAAAATAAACAATATTGCAGCAATGTTCCAACAGCCAGAGTGGTTGCCGACCATCCTAGATCTCCCAAACGAGTCCCTTGTTTTCTGGGTGGGTCGTGGCGTTTTTTTGCCGGGCACTTCGCGGTGAAAGCGACCGCGCCTCCTGAGAGTAAAGAGAGATGGGTGGAAATGTGGTCGGCATGACGTATTTCCAGGTGTGCTGTAGCAGGGGTTCGTCGGGTTCTGACGACGTGGAGGGGGACAACTGAAAGACACAAGAGGCGTGCTGGGCATGCAAAGTCAATCGTCGCGAGTCTCGCTTCCTTTTTACTGCCATCGCCCGTGGTGACCTGACCTGGGATTCGAACCCAGGTCTCTCAACAAGAGAGCGAGGATGCTAACAGCCCCACCATCGGTCCATCCGAAAGCAGCAGCAGCAGCATCAGAGTAAAAACACATGGACTCTCAACCAATCAAAAACCAACAACGAACATGTACATTCGTTTCCGGCCTTAACCCGTCGGTGTACTGTTTACAGTGAGGGATTTAGGGGAGCCAATTATGGTTATGAAGGGTGCCAGTAGTGCAATTGAAAATGTTATTGTAGGACAAATGACGCAACGAATTGTAAAAGGACGTGTAGGATTGCACGGAATGTTATAGTCTCATTCAACTTAGAAGATTTCTCAAACCCATGCGAAAACAGAAACCTTTGAACGGCGACGATAAACAAAAAAACCGATTTACTGAATTTATAATTCCGTCAAAATCTAACAAGCTTCGAAAAAATGCGTGATTAAATCGCTATGAACAATCTACTATTTATATAGCAGTAGAAAAATATTTCCCACACCATGCAGAATAACTTCACCCGGAATGACACATCGTGAAACGGCAGTTTGGAATTTGTTAAATTTTATTATTAAATACGAATTGCAAGACATACCGAATGAGCATTCGCTCTAGATACAACAAACAATGGAAATTGGGGCATCCGGTATTGTCTGGTAATAAAACAGTGTCTCGAAATTTCCAGGCCCGAAATGATTGTGTGGAAAACAACACCGGTTTCCTTCATCCAGGTTTCCTTGGCATCCGATTTGCTGGTTTAATGCCGTTTCCATGTATTAAGGCACGAACAATAATCAATTAATCCGCGTTGAGCGAACTGATTCCACTGCTGATTATGCCAGAAGGCTCTTAGACATTTGACGGATGCTGAATAATAGATATAAAACAATCGGTGGACACGTAAATAGTTCCCTTATTGTAGCCGCTATTCCCGGGGGCAAGTGGAGTATTTTTAGTTATTGTAGTGGCAGAGTACGGTGTGGGCTCGTCCACTGAGAGATGAGTCCAGAATACCCAGTAGACCGAAAGATGCGTGGGACCTAGAATTGTGGTGGGCGGGCGGTAGTTTCTTCTGTATAGTCGCCCGGCCCCGTTGAGTTCGCGTCAGGCTCGCTGGGTGACTGAAACATCCGACTGCTGAAACATCATCATCCCCGCAATTGAACCAACCTGAGTTCCACGTGTGGCCCCTGGGTTGTTGTTTAAGTGCTGCGTTATGCAATAGACTACCACCATATCAGAAATGAAAATGTGTGCGGACGTCTCCTACAAGAGGATAAACCGGCTATAGGGGGGGTTTCTCGTGTTATTTCTCGGGAATGTGTTTACAGGAGGCTTCCCCAGTGCTAATCGAGGTGGACTAGCAGTTAATCTTGCGCCATTCGAAAACATAACGGAAGGTGGTGCCTCAGACACGATTTTAAAATGGTCACGATGATGTGTTAAAAGAAAACAAAAAAAATATTAGTCGAGTCGCTTGCATGGGTTGCACAAATTTGGGTGGTTCTGAAATCAATTAGGAGAAAACTGAGATTATTGCCGGAGCGATACAAGTGAGGGGTGTGGGGTTGGGTGGGTAGGGGGGGTTAAAAGAGATTGACTGGAGATCGACTAACCGATTGAGGATGCTGTCCAGAGATGGGAAGAAAGCTGGAGGGGTCGGCGTGTAGAAGCTCAGCGGCGGCTCGACAGTCCCTTCTGCACTTCTCCTACAACCAAAGCGCCTCGTTGGCAGTGAAAATGTGATGATGTTTTGGCAAAAGCAGAAACAAACTACCCAACGCGCCGACTCACACATTCCTCGAGGAGATTTGAGACGCGCGCGTCCGATGCGAGACGCTTGGCTTGCTCACAGTTCAGTTCCTCCAGGAGCTGTCGCTTCTCGGCTTCCACGGATTCTATCTGGCAGTCAGACAACAGGAGCGCGTTATCAATTTCAGCCCTGTCATGGCTATGCAATCGATAAACTAGACAATCCTTTAGGGTGTACTGTAAGGTGCCTTGCGAATAAAATTTGAGCCCAAATCAGTCAACTTCCAGCGCGAGAGTGGTATGACAGACACCACGACACAGAGGGGATACTACCGAATAAAATAACCGTTTTTTAAGTTAAGCAAAGACTCCACGCACAAACAGTGCCAGGATGATGAACATTATGACGTTATTTTGGTTTTTATTGCCGTGTGAAAAAATAATTATTATGAACAGCTTCCTTTGATTTGCCGATAAAAAGATAACGCGGGGAGTAAAACCCTACCACAGTCAGTATTTTGCCTTCCAACTCATTATTCAGTTGGCTCAACCGAGAATGGTCGTCACGAAGCCTAGGTAAAAAGGGGACTATTTGTTGTGAAACACGGTTGCTGATGGCTGCGTATCAGATAATAAGAAACGGACCGTTCGAACTGCGATTTGTAGTTTTCTATTTCCTGCAGCTTTGTGCCGAGTTCATCCGAATGGTGCCTCTCCAGCTCCTCCAGACGGTCCCGCAAACGCGCATTTTCTGATTCGACAGTTTCCATGGGTTCCGCGAGGTCTTTCCGACTGTAAACAGAATAGAGGGACGCCTTGTGTAAATGGCAGGCGTGGTGTGGGCGTAATTCGACGTGGTTCGTAAAAATCCCAACCCATAGGAAAACCAACGACATCGCCAAAGCAGCGTGGGCGATGACGGGTGGACTAGATTTTAATCCATTACCGAATGCATCAAAATAGCTTTACCATGTTTTATTGACTTCCGCACAGCAGTCGACTCGGTCAACAGACGATATCGTTGTCCTGGGAGACACCCAAACGACTAGAAATTGACTAAAATTTGCTCCGACCTGGCTGCATACGATCGACGCGCAAGGCAGCCCCAGTTCTTGAAGCAGCCGACCCATTCTCACACAGGAGCCCTGCTGGAGACGCGAATCGCGCGTTCTTGGTTCTCAAAAATACACAATTTCTTATATATTTTACAAAAATTGGCAGACTTGCGAGACCATTGGGCATGCTAGCGGTAAATGCGGAAGTAATCAAATAAAAGGGTTACATATACATATTCCCCTTTCTGTATTGTTCGTTTGAGTGTGTCGATAACGAATTGCTATTCATTCGTTAAAGGAATGTGTGTTGGGTTGATCCACCGACTCTGTGTGGCAAATTAAGTGGAATTTGAGCACGAAAAACTGTATTGATTGCATCGTGAGTGAGAACAATAAATACGTTCTATCTAGGAATGGTAGAAGACTCTGGGTAATCGATCGGAATTCCTTCGACAGGCGCCAAATACCCGTCTAAGCGTGTCTTTTTATAGGTAAGCAGAAGGCAAGCATTCACCAACCTTCTTCAATAGTAAAGATGCTTATTCATTATATTGATTCCATCCGAATCATTTGAAATTTATAATTCTTTAGTTTAGCGCTTAATCAGACATGGGCACTAGCATTAAGCTCGTCTTATCGAGATACAACAGACAGATTGACGGTCTATGGGACCAGGCCAATTATTGTCTGAGTGTTATGATTGACACTTCATGTGAGCAAGTAGAGGTTAAGGGTCCTGTTAGCCACGAACATGTCGAAAAGAAAGCGACGCTTCAGGACAGCCGGACGGGGAAAGACACCATGCCCGGCAACCAACCGTACCGCAAAAATTGAACAGACAATACACTCGCCGTTAAGCTAACACCGGTGAAAAAATTCACGGTGGTTCATTCATTTATTGTACTGTATCCGTTTAGTTGCGATTTAGTACAGCCGGCCTTGTCTCCAATATATCAAATGGAGGTACAACAACTACCAGAGAATATATATTGGAAATCGGCGAACAATCGTGTAGAAGTAGTGAACGAAGACTACGAAATTAATGTCTTCACTTGTATGTATCGTGACTGTTTGTTTGAAATGTTTGGATAACGAAAGGCGCGGGTCAATCGTTAACCGGACGGTGTGTTGGTTTGTTTGAGGTTAATCAATCGTACCGGTCCGGGTGATGAAAACACCTGGAATTGGAGCCTCGACCATCGCTATATATACATATAACCGCGAGGGAGAACTGATAATACGTTCTACGTTCGGCTGAGAATACCCTGGCTCATTCCCGCCCCCACCGTTCCTCCGACACGTCCCAAAGGTCTTACAGTACCTTGAAATCGGCCAATAAAAGGCAAGCAGTCGCAAGCTTTTACAAATAGGTTAGAAGTCCGGCTCATTCAACGGTTATTCGTAAAGGATGAGGTCGGGCACATAAAAGGCAGACTAAGAACCGCGAAGGATTTCGAAAAACCCAGCAAAATATAGTTGAAGGGTAAATTCTTCGATGATTAAAGAAGGAAAAGTAAATTATTTAATATAATTGAGACGGGAAACACTAATTTACGTACCCAACCATCTTATCATCAGGAACCATCGCGTTGCGATGCTCGTGCGTTTTAATTGGTTGAGTAAATCAGGCCTAGTTCATACTAATAGGATAAACAATATTTAAGGTAACTTAACTAATTTTGTTGTTAAGGTATATCACTCCATACATTAATCCCATCCTTTCAAAGAAACATATTTTAAATGAAATACGCTGTTGATTAGGGTTATGTAAAGGTATGAATTATAACAAGTGTGCTCAGTTCTCAGGACATGACATGCATACCAACGCAAAAGGGTTGTCCCCATAACAAGGCTCCATTTGGTTCATACACTCTAATCCTGTAAGACCCTTAGATAACACTAATGGTTCCAGTTTCCTGCTAACGTTACAAGACCGTTTCGCAAGCGGAGCAAATACCGAACGCTACTGCCGAGACGATAATCAACGAATTCCTAAGTTATTATTTGCCGTTTTTAAAGGTGCTTGCTAAATTAAAATTTAAGTCTGCTACCTTGGGAAATATATGCGAATCATTTGACTTCCTCGGATTACACAGGTCGGTTCACCCGGATGCTTAAAGCAGCCATGAAGTCTCGAGAAAACAAAGAGGATTTGGAAAAACAATTCAACGGAGATTACCTGGAGATTTCTTCGCCGTTGCATCCCCCATCTATGGGCCCATTGGATGCGATTTCTTGACCTGCATAAGACATTTCCCAAGTAATATATGCCGAACGTCTTCCAGACCACCAGCACAACCTTGAAATTTCGTGCTCCCATTTTTTTCCGTTTCGACTGCGTACGCAAGCCACTCTAGCCCTACTACGCAAGCTCGTTTGAGGTCAGGTAACGTACAGCCAAGGTTTTTACATAGTTGATGAACGTTTGAGAGGATATTGTCCGCGTCCATTGCCTGAAAGCCTCTTTTGTGAAAAATGCTCCTTTTTACAAGATCTCTTGAATGACTCGGTTGTGACCACCATTCCTCATCCAACGCGGAAACCAGTCCGGACACCTCCCTCCACCATCGCCAAGCAGGGGAAAACCCACCTTCAGGAAGTCTTCGACAACTCCTTCGAGACGTCCCAAAAATTTCCCTACGCACCTTAACCAGTGTGTCTGTTATCAATTCCGTCATTTAACAACTACATTTCTCATGAGGGTGCTCCGTAGTTTACCGATTTGATTATTCGTTGTCTTAATTGCTGAATATCACAACGACTGGTAGGAACAACGGAAACATGTGTCCTGAATTATTATCTTAGGCGGTCTTTGTTATTGCTACCATATCATTAGAAATATTGTTAAGGCTAATTTGTTATTGATATTAAAAATCGGGTCACTGTGACAGCTCCACAAATAGGACGGTTTTGCCCCGGTCTTGATCGCGTTCGTGTATGTTTCTTGCATTAAAATGCTGTTAGGCTGTTGAAAGTAGTTGATATCGGAAAACGAAGAATGCATAGGTATGTTCATTGATTGAAAGCTACCAAAATATTTAAAAAAATCAATGCTCTCGACGATCGAGACAAAATACACGTTTGGGTGCAAACACTGTTAATAAATTTATCCGGTTTACGGGGAACTGTAACATTGGGACCATTATTTGAAGCAGCAGAATTTTATTTTGGGGAACACACTATGGTTCACTGGAGTATGCATCACATAATGTCCTCCTCTAAATGAGCGTGGTGACTGAGACGTTGATTTTTTGACAGTACCTTACGGAACTACCCAATATAACGTAAAACCCAAAATGGCATTGCAACTTTCTATATATTCTTCTACTTCGGCGAGGTCCGACTGCCTCTCCATACACTGTACGATTGAAAACGCACTGGAGCCGTTTTTATTGAAAAACTAAAATTACTTTCCATATCGCTCTTTCATGCGCGTGCTCTTTCATAAGTTTATCATTTGCTTATCTACTTGGTTCTATTCTTCAAACATGCATTAATTAAATTCGAATTACGCTACTGGCGTTGATTTGTGGTGGAATATATTCATATTCCAAGGCCGAACGGGTGTGGTAGATTCTTAATTTTAGCACTTGATGTCCGAACGCCATTATAAAGGTGTCTGTGAAGATCAGGCTGTAGATTTACTATATTGTTTACTAAAAAGCAATTGTTGTCAAGAGGTGCGTTTAAAATCTGTTTAACTCCTTAATAGTTACACAAGACTCCACGCCAGTGTTTAAGTGACGAGTTTTTCCCTAAGGAGTGTTCAATTGTAAGACACAACTTCGATCGCTGTCGTGCTGAAATAGTAATCCTTTAAATTATATAACACCCTTAGCTTGATAAACGAACCCGTCTTCGTGGGAAACGCTACGAAGGAAATTAGAATGGCAGCTCTTGTCACAGTCGGCACGACGTTCTTCGATGATCTTATTCGCGAAACGAATAACCCTCTTTTTCGTCAAACTTTAGCAAATCATGGTTACACAACGCTTTTTATACAGTATGGAAATGGCTCGATCAAACCAGATAAACAGATTGATGGCAACTCCTCCCTACAACTAAATGCATTCAGATTCCACGACAGTTTGGATTCCATTTTCGCTCAATGTTCACTAATTATAAGCCATGGTGGTGCGGGAACATGTTTAGAAGCACTTACTCCCCCTGGTAAACGAAAGCTTGTAATCGTTATTAATGAGTCTTTAATGCATAATCACCAGACGGAATTGGCGTCTGAGCTTTACATTGGAAAGCATGCTTTCGTTACCCTCCCAAACACCCTCACCGATTTCCTTTCGACTGGCAAACAGGAGCCATTTTGGGATTGTCAGGTAGCCCCTAAATTGTTCCTAACCACTTGTGTTACTAGAAGACAATCTTTTGGAGTGCACGCGATCCCAAAGCATTGTTTGGTCCCTTCACGTGCCCTAAGGATGTCGGTCTTGTCCCCTTTGTTCGTGGAAACCCTGCTATTCTGATGGATTTTTTGAACAATCTTCTTGGTTTGCCAATTTCCTAGTTTTAAAAAAAAACAATTCTTCTGATATGCAGATTGTGCTCACCGAGTATAAATATGTTTACTCCAGAACCGCCCAGGCGTGAAAAACAGTAAATCAGTGATTTTTCTCTTAATTGGGGAGGGTTGATACCGGGTGGAGTCACTGGATAAAACAATATTTTCTTCGCATCCTCTTGTTTCGTTTTGCGAGGTCCAATTCCAACGTTCGCCTTCGATTTCCTTTAAAAACGAATTATGCTTTGAATGTAGTACGAAAAAAACAGCTATATCTTTGACGAGTTCTGAAAATATACGCACCTTCTATGTAGATTTCCCTGTGAAATGCTCCTGCTAATAATGCGATACTAAACGGACGCGACAAAATATTAGTGATGCATATCTTATGCTCCACTCGGCACACTAAAGACTCACTTATCACGCCCTGGGCTAATGCGAATATAAAAGAGACCGCATACTGGTCGATGGTCGGATTTTTTTACGGAGTCAATGGAGTTGTATTCTCGGCAATGAATTTCATCCTTTTGCCTAGCCTTGTAAAGTATCCGATCCTATATTTATATTGTGTATCAGCATACAGTAAGGAAGCTCAAGGGTGTGGATGTTCACCTACCGTGTAGGAGGGTACTCGCTGCTTCTCGGAAGTATCATAGTGAGATGAATTGAGATCGAATTTGAATGTTGGCAGAAATGTAATTTTCGGCTCATCGAATCCAGTAAAAATCTTCCCCTGCGCCATAGCGGTCGAAAGTTCATCCTGCTTTAGAAGCTTCTCACAGATCTTTGTAGTATTGTGTTGCCCACGTAATAACTCATCGACGTCATGCCTGGTTTTCATCACACGAAAATTCAAGTCTCCGACCCAAAACACGAAATCGAACCTATCTAGCGAAGTCGCTCCTGCTTATAAAACTTAGCTAACTTTTCATTCCACTTACCTTTACTTCTATAACCACTGGCGAGTCCCTGTCTCGGAAGATCAAACTCTGCCAAAATTTTATTGTAGTCATTCATGCGTTGTTGGAATTTGTTTTCGTCCGCTAGAGCCGAAATTTCTGGTGAAGGATTCAGAGCAAACCTTTAAAGTGTGCGTTAATGAACGCGAATGAAGTCCCAAAGAGAATAAATGCAATACTGGTTGCTCCCTTTGTGTTAACCGCCGGACGGGTTGAAATGCTTGTCTGTTGAGGTACTGAACCACAGATTTTAATTTCTCTGACAAACCGTTCAATTTACCTGAAACGTACCAAATCAAGTCCCGCTTGATGAAAATACACATCTCCAGCGACCCATTACTCGTGTTAGAGTAAAGGACGTAGTGGGGTCCAAGAGCGCTCTGTATTCCGACAAGAATTTCACGGCTATATTTCTATAAAAAATGTGAAATAAGAAAACCTATTGGCAGATGTTTCTTGAGTGCAGAAAACAACCAAATCGATTTTTGTCTCTGTTTGAGGAAAGAATTCTTGAAATGGTGAATTCGAGGGCTATTGAATAACTCAAATGAAGTGTGTCTTTACTGAAATCTGCTGTGATGCCATATTCCACGAGATTACCCGACAACTGATTTGGCGATCTGGCGCCATACGCTCCAGCTCTTTTTGACCCAACATAAGTTCGATATCGTCATCTAAACGGCCTACAAGATAAGTTCTATTAATATGATAACTTGTTTAGACCTACCGTGGTTGATAGAAATTTTCATTTAATGACTTTCGTTCCACTGTGCCCCTTTCCGCATAACTAGAGGAATTCCTATTCTGTCTATATTTTCTTGTTTTCTCCAGATCCGTTTGTGTTGAAAGGGTTCGCTGTCCGTTCTGTTGTGTTTGAATGAATGTTTCCCTTCGAAATTCGAATAATTGAAACGACATACATAGACTGACAGCAATATAAAAAACTCTTTGAAAGTATGTGTTTTCCGTGCCTTTCACCAACCTTAAAGCGGAAGCTCAATGGTTATTATTAATCTTAGCGAAGCTATTTAACGGACTTAAAAGCATAAATGCAGGCTAATCTTGACTCGACGTTTGAAGCATAGAAATACTGTCGAAATTTGTCTATAGTTAAAATATCCACTAAAGTGACAAGTTGTTTAATTGTGAGGCTTTTCGATTTTATTATCAACTAAATTTAAAGAGGTGTGGAAGAATATGTTCTTTCATAACCACACAGCATGGGAAACTATTGTTTCAGGTGCTGAATTCATTTGTGCATATACTACAATATTTTCTGAGAGTGAAACACATAAAAATTTTGTGGAAATATATTTATTCATTGGTTTGAATGGGACTCGTGTTAATTTTAAAATCAAATTTAAAAGACGTTAATAATTTGTAAATTGAGCCGCTTGTATAACCGTGAATGTCCTTACGAGATACTAGACCACTTACGTAGTCAAACAAAGGATTGCTACTCCGCTTAATCTGCTAATGTTTAGAAAGAACAGACCTTAAGTATCTACAATTTGAATTTTTATAGTTTTATTATAAAATCGTTCTGATATATGAAGCCATGATTTTAGAATCTCGATATCGTTGGTTTCCGCTTCCTTCACTGAATTCGCCTTGAGCGGAGAGCTCATACGACGGGACGTGGTGATGCAAGGACAGGAACCGGCTGGATAAACCGACCAACCTACGGGAAAATTGTCTTTTCATACGCGCGGTTCGTGTGAAAAGCCCACAGTACGAATTATGGGTCTGGCCTACGTTACTGCTCTCAAACGGCAATATAATTAGGCTAAATGCACCCTCCACAAATGGTAAAGATTCATCAGTACTGCCGGCTCAAAAATCAATGCTTGACCAATCCCCGCCGGAATCGGCATTCGGTACCGATTGGTGCCTCATCGCCACACAATGCGCCGATAGAGCTTCCAATACTGAGGAAACGCCGCGAGGACATAGAACATGTTGTAACACTCCGGGGCGCCAATCAATTTGCGCGCGTTTTGGATAGGGCTTTTCAATGGCCGCAATTACCCTTTTGCAAAACTTGATAAACTTCGTGGGTTAAATTGGCCTTTCTTGCAAATTAACCTTGATGTTACTGTGCGCAATAGCGTTTATTGCGGTAGATAAAGGAACGGCATAAGTGGCAGAGGGTCGGTTTATAACTGGCTCAATAGGAGAAGGTCGAGGGGAATTGACGGGGGAGTAAGGCGTCGGTTGTTCTTCCAGAGCATCGGCTCTTTCTCTTTAGCCGAGGAGGCATTATCAGAAGGCTGGTTCCTTTTCTGCATCTCGTTCTGAAGTACTGACATTGAAATTGCCAGTTGGGAAACGACTTTGTAGAGTTGGTCCAGCTTCGACAGTGTTTCGTCGTCGTCCTTATAGACGGTCGAGGAGGGAGGCGGTTGACGGTTCCTAGTCAACATTGTAGATGAGACGGCCCTTCTTGGCAGGGACTTATTAATACGTCGAGCCTGAGATTTCGTCATTATCTCGAGGAGAAAAACACAGAGCCAAATGGCAGATAACCGTTCACGGCAAGAGGGTAGAAAAAGTCCGCGATTCAGCACGGTTCTATTAAAACAAAACTCTTAATTTAGATGAGAACTACAAAAGGTATTTGAAAGTAGGTAAAAGCTTACTAACAACGTTAGTTATAATTAAATATGATAGTTTCCTTCTACAGTTACTTCTTTTATTCTTCTTAACTTATTCTGTATTTTCTACGTATAATCGTGACGTCCTGTAACATTTTTGTTTATTGTAAATTTTAATGCTGAACGTTTTGGTCCTCGTGACGTGAATATTATTATTATTGAAGAAACGAGAATATTGAAGATTATAGGCCTGGGCATCCAAAACTGATCACTACGCGGTACCGAACGTCCTAGACGAGTGAACAGCTGAGCAGTTTCCTCTTTTTGACTGACTTTTGAATTTGTATCCAACTGCTATGACCAGCACGTTTCTGTTTATATATATAATTATATATATTATATTGTATCGCATGTAAAAATAATAATGTTACTCTACTTTAAATATTCTTCATCGTAATAGAGGGTTGCCATTAATAAAATAAGACGGAATTTCCAGAACAGACTCGAGACGATTATTCCTACTAATGCAACTACCCCGAGACATCACAGTTTTGTATACCATCCCTGCATTATCTTTTACATTCAATTCAACCGAAGAAAGTGGTAAATAGCGACCTCCTACGCTATCGTCTTACATCCATTTCGAATGTGTCGTAGGCTTTGGGATGGGTGTTGAGTAACCAGTTTATTCCTCAGGAAATACAGTCCTTTATTATTTTGATAGCCACGCATGTCACAAGGCATCAACTCCACTTCCAGACAAACGCCTTGTCTCACTTATTGCTTTGATCCTCTCGTCATGTCTGCATGCGGAGTAAGAGGAGACATTGCACGCGCGACATGTCAGTAATTCATTAGTCTGTAGTGACCTTAAATTGTGTGTTTATTTATTCCAGACGCATGACATCCATTGGACTGGCACCCCATTGGCTAACGCACACAACAGCGCATGCTGTGACCTTAACGTGGATTAATTAAGACAATATCGACGAAACTTGGCCGGCCCCCACTTTTGACCACGACACGCCCCACGTGTGTCCAGACAGGACTCGCCTGCAGCGGGCGCTAAGCATCGCGCCTTGTCGGCGTTTTCGGCCCAGGTCGGGCCCTAACTATTGTTTCAATAATAAACAATATTATTCATTCCCGACCTTCGTCTTTGGCCATCGTGCCATTCTGATTTTTGGGCCACGAAGTCTTCGAATCACCATAAGTCGCCTTCCCTCATTGGCTCCTTAGGCCTCTGTTTTTATTAGCTGATTTAGGTTAAACACGATATAAATACGAACGCAAATCCATCGGCTTTCGAGTTTGTTCAGACCTCCATCTTCTCTCTGTCTTCCAGTTGGTCGGCTGCGCTTCTGTCTAGGTATCTTACTCAGGCCGGGAAACAGCTACGTGCCAAAACGTTTGCCGAGCGTTATTGATAGTGCCTTTTAACGGTCGCCATTACGCGTTTGCCAACCTGTTTAATAATTATAATAATGATTATTAAAACAATACATGAGCCAGATTCTCCTCAACCGACGTATTCTTCGCCAGGGTACGATATGTTTAAAGTTTATTTTACCGTGGCTCGAATTGCAGCACTTGATAAACCTCGCACCGGGTTGACTCGGGAACCTCAAACAGAGCCAAATAATATTTTCTGTGCTTTCAAATGAATACCAACCACGCCGAAAATTTGAGTGGTTTATATAACAGCTCATGTTTGTAGTGACCTGATTGGTCCCTTTTTGTTTTACCGGACACGAACCCAATTCGACCCACGAACGCACTAACCCCGACTTAACGTCGTGCCTTTGTATGATTGAATCAAGAAACCTTTCTTGATTATACTTCGACGCGTATGTCGTAAAAAGGTTAAGTGGTCTTAAGTATCGACTAGTCTTCGAGTCACGACATTGGCGAGCATAATTGTTTCGGATTTTCTTCTGATGAGCGCCCCTATTGAGCAATCGCCCGACGTATGCGCCGTCTCTGTTAAAATTCCACCTCCGTGGAAGAGCGATATAGAGGCATGGCTTTCGGTCGTGGAATCTCAGTTTGCGTCGAAAGGAATTGTCGCTGAAAAAACCAAGTTTCATCACGTCGTGGCGTCACTAACAGAGGACTTGGTTGCCCGTTTACGCCACATTATCGTTGCACCACCGGCAGAGAGCCCCTACACGGTGCTTAAGACAGCTCTTATTCGGCAGTCTGCGACGACACGGACACAGCGTTTCAACGCTCTTTTCAATGAAGAGGAACTGGGTGACGAAAGACCGTCGCAACTGCTACAGCGCCTGGAAGCCTTATCGGTGAACCAAGATGTCAGCGAATGTATCATTAGTCACTTGTTCACCCAAAAGCTGCCACCGATCGTCAGAGCTTCCTTGGCTACGCTTCCACCTACGCTGCCGTTGTCCGAATTAGGCGAGTACGCGGACCGAATTTTCGCCGCTCACCCTGGCCATCTATCAGTCGCCGTGGTGACCAAACCTCCACAGCATCTCACTAACGACGAGGCTCAAGAGCTTCGTGATTTGAGATACCAAATGCGCAAACTGCTTGAGAATAAGGACCCCCAGCAGCGTCAACGTAGGCCACCGATGGCCGCCAACTCGAGCCGACAAGACGACACGCTCTGTTGGTTTCATCAGCTTTTTGGGTCCAAAGCAAGGCGGTGCCGTCCTCCATGTTCGTGGTCGGGAAACGGAGAGGCCAGGCAGTGAGTGCGGCTTTCACTCCGCCTGGCAAGTATACACCCAGCCGCATTCTGTTTGTGAAGGACGTCGAACGCGGTCGCCGTTTCATGGTGGACTCCGGCGCTGACGTGAGCGTAATTCCCCCTCTATGTCGGACCGTTTACACCTGGACACTGATTTCGTCCTCCAGGCTGCCAATCGAAGTAACATCAAAACTTATGGCCAGCGTGCGCTTCGTCTCGACCTCGGGCTGGGGCGAATTTTCCCGTTCACATTCATCGTGGCTGATGTCCCTCATGCGATCTTAGGTGCAAACTTCCTTTTCGCGTTTGACCTATCTGTCAGCGTCCGACGAAAGAAACTCGTTGACGAATCGACGGCAGCGGTAGTTTCGGGATACACAGCAATGACTTCGATCCGCCACCTCACCCACATTCCTATCCGCTCTCCCTACAACGCCCTTCTCGATCAATTTCCTGATCTCCAAAACTTGAACCGAACACGACAGAAGCCACCACACGACATAGTCCACCATATAAAGACCACTGGCCCTGCCACATTTCAGCGTTACCGCCGTCTCGACCCAGCAAAGAGACACATAGCACAAAAGGAATTCGAACGAATGATGGAGCTTGGAATCGCGCGCCCGTCCGACAGCAAGTGGTCATCCCCGCTCCACATGGTTAGGAAGACCACACCCGGGGATTGGCGTCCTTGTGGCGATTATCGAGCCCTGAACGCAGTCACAGTTCCTGACCGCTATCCTCTGCCGCACATTCACGACTGTGTCTCGTTCCTGCATGGAAAGAAGATTTTCTCCACAATAGATCTGGTCCGGGCGTACCACCAGATACCGATCGCCCCTGAGGACATTCCGAAAACGGCAATCACCACTCCCTTTGGATCATTCGAATTCTTACGGATGCCGTTTGGGCTCAGAAACGCTTCTCAAACCTTTCAACGCTTCATCGACTCAATTCTTCGCGGTTTCGACTTCTGTTGTGCTTATATCGATGACATTCTAATCGCCAGCAAAGACGAAAAAGAGCACCTGCAACATTTGGAAGTGGTCCTTCGGCGCCTGGATGAACACGGGCTCGTGGTGAATCCCGAGAAATGCCATTTTGGCCGAACCGAAGTAAGTTTCCTGGGTCACTTGGTAAATGATCTGGGGGTTCGACCACTGGACGCAAAGGTAACAGCGGTTGCTGACTACCCGGAGCCCAGTACAAAGCGTCAGCTTCGACAATTCCTCGGGATGCTGAATTTTTACCGACGTTTCATCGCCGATTTTGCCGAGATGGCCTCGCCGTTAACCCCTCTGACCTCCAGCGGAAACGGTCAGGTTAAACTGTCACCAGAACAGAGTGCAGCCTTCCAGAAGTTGAAGGCTAGTCTCGCTGCCGCGACCTTATTGGTTCATCCGCGCCCTGATGCCCAACTATCTTTGATGGTGGATGCTTCGAACACTGCAGTCGGCGCTGTACTAAACCAAGGGGACCAGCATCGGCGCCAACCACTAGCGTTCTTTTCGAAGTCTTTATCACCAACGGAACGCCGATACAGCACCTTCGGTCGTGAATTATTGGCGGCTTACCTAAGCGTAAAGCACTTCCGCCATTTTGCGGAAGGTGGCCGCATTCTAATTTTCACGGACCATAAGCCATTGATTCATGCCATGGCCTCCTACTCTTCTCGCTACAACGAACGCGAGATCCGACAACTCGATTTCCTCTCCCAGTTCGACCTGGAATTCCGTCATATCCGCGGCGCAGATAATGAGGTTGCCGACGCCCTTTCGCGCATCGAGTTGAACAGTCTGCAGCTCGCTAATGGTATCGACTACGAGGAGATGTCTGACGCCCAGCAACACGAGGGTATTCGAATTGGGCCCGACGACACAGCCCTTATAAACTTAACTCTCCCGTTGTCTCAGCGTTCTCTGCTCTGCGACAACACCAAAGCTTCCCCTCGCCCGCTAGTTCCGCAATGCATGCGGCGCCAAGTTTTCGAAATGGTTCATGGTCTCTCGCACCCTGGTATTCGCGCAACCACCCGACTAGTGGCTGAAAGGTTTTCGTGGAAGGGATTGCAAAGGGACGTCCGTCTGTGGACTCGTGCATGCATTCGGTGTCAGCAAGTAAAAGTCAATCGTCACACCAAGGCACCGATCGGCACGTTCGACGCACCCGACGCGCGGTTTAGCCACGTTCATGTGGATTTAGTCGGCCCGTTGCCTTCGTCCAGGGGTTTCCGCTACTTGCTGACTTGTGTAGATCGCTTCACCCGCTGGTGCGAAGTCATACCGCTAGCGGACATCGGCGCAGAAACGGTCGTTCTCGCTTTCCTGCATAACTGGGTGGCGCGCTTCGGATCTCCGCGTCGTTTGACAACCGACCGAGGAGCACAATTCGAATCAACGCTTTTCCAAAAGATGTGCCAATTTCTTGGATGCGAGCGAATCCGCACAACCTCTTACCATCCCGCGGCCAATGGGATGGTTGAGCGCCTCCATCGAACACTGAAGGCCTCCCTCATGGCTCAGGATGACCGAGAACATTGGGTAGACAATTTGCCTCTCGTCCTGCTTGGCATTCGTGCGACCTTTAAACCCGACGTCGACTCCTGTCCGGCGGAATTGGTCTACGGTGCAACTCTCCGCTTACCGGGTGAGTTTGTTAACCCAAGAGCAGCTGAGCCGTCCAGGTCAACCCACAACTGCAAAAGAGCACCCACGTTTTTCTCCGTTGTGATCGAGTCCGTCGTCCTCTTGAACCACCATATGATGGTCCGTATCCGGTACTTTCCCGTTCGGATAAAACGTTTAAAATATCCATGAATGGACGCCACGAAACGGTTTCAATTGATCGACTCAAGAGTGCCTTCGTCGAGGAACCCTTTTTCAATACTGTCCCAATCCGCAATCCACCCGAACTGACTGGCCAACCGAACGACGCGATTCCCCCAGGAAACTCTACTGTGTCATCTTCTGTTGCCCCTGCCCGAATCAGTCCGGAACCGCCTGACGCACGGACGACCTCCCGCACACGAAGCGGTCGTATCAGCCGCACACCCCTGCATCTAACAAACTTTGCCCGTTAATTTACCGTCTGTTAACCTGCAACCCCCACCAGTCATCCTTATTGCATCTCTTCCCCTGACGACGAAGAGTCTAAGGGGGGAGCCATGTAGTGACCTGATTGGTCCCTTTTTGTTTTACCGGACACGAACCCAATTCGACCCACGAACGCACTAACCCCGACTTAACGTCGTGCCTTTGTATGATTGAATCAAGAAACCTTTCTTGATTATACTTCGACGCGTATGTCGTAAAAAGGTTAAGTGGTCTTAAGTATCGACTAGTCTTCGAGTCACGACATGTTCACCATTTCAACAGTCATGCCTCGCTATGATTCGTGGATTGTGAAAAACCATCCGACTCAATAATGTTATGACGGCTATTAAATTTCAACACGACAGTGTAATATCGAAAGAATATGTATGCTGTGTTATTGAATGAATGTTCAGAAAATCAATACTAATACATTTAATATGAAATGGGTTTAAGTGTTAATTAAATACTTTTGGGTGTTTGGGTTCTATCAATGGGGATCCTATGCTATGGAAGGTGAAAGGAAAGGTTGTAGAAGAGAGTCATAGACACAAAGACGCGCAGGATCTTGGGACATAAGGATGTCTTGTTCTTCCAGAGCCGATGTCACTGGAGATTCCCGTTGTCTGGCGAGGATGGCTGGAAATTTCGTTTTCTCCCTCTTGACCAGAGAGTTGACATCATGATCGTGGTAGAAGTTGTTGATAATATGGAAAACTGTATAAATAGAGTGTCCTTGCTGTAATCAACGTATTTTGTAAGTTTTACTCAATTGGGTACGATTGGTGGGCTGAGGTGGGTTTAGGGGCTACGCTTACGAAGAGATGAGGATGGTCGATTGATAAATGTGATGGGCGCGCAAAGGGAGTGGCAATTCCTCCATAATTTTTTGGCTAACCACAGGCGGCACATTACCACATCAAGCAATAATGACAGCCAACTCTTGCTACGTAAATACAAAACCAAAATCTGTTATGATTTGCATTCATGCTAAGTGCTAAAGGAAACTGCTTCCTATAGGGAACTGTGAATAACGCGGTGTTGGTCTCTGTTTATTGGTGCAACCTGGAGCCATCCCACAAATCTGGCTAAGAGCTAGGGTAACGGTTGGTGGTGCTACAGGGACTGAGTCTTTAATAATCGGAAGTTTAACTCAACAGTTGCACGCCCAAAAAACATTAACGACAAAACACGCGTACAACTATGGGAGTGTGGCTATGGCGCCTATGCCACTTTGGAGAACCGCGACTCGACCTACGCGGAACGAGTCACTGCAAAAAAACGAATGCTGCTACCAACGGGGGCTATTGGGTCGCAGAGAGCAGTCGCGCTTCTGGTCACATGCCTCGGGGTAGCGTCCAGGTATCCAACTACGACCCAATTCGCTCTCGCGGCTCAACGTAGCTGCTGCATGCGAAGTTCATCTACCCAACTCCGGAGGTAAACACATACAGGGGCCTGGTGAGACTTCCATCCGCTGCCTCCGCCACGGAAGCGCCCACAGAAAACAGAATTTGTCATTCGGGACAAGAAAAACAAGACCACCGTGATATCCATATATACCAGAATCGATTTTCGCTGAAAATCTCGCTATACATGATAAAAGATTCACTCCTTCTTTGTCTTGGTTTCTTTTCTGAAAAACAACCCCAAATCCTGATGTTTCCGTACGCTTGCTTCACGGTCGGTATGGTGTTTTTTGGATGCATCTCAGAATTCTTTCTCCTCCAAAGAACGACGAGTTTTGTTTTGGTTTCATCTGACCATACGACATGATTCCATTCCTCTTGTGTACCATCCAAATGTAATCTATTGAATTTCAGACGGGCCTCGGTATGTACCGGCTAAAACAGGGGAACGCGTCGGGAACCGCAGGATTTGGGTCCCTGTCAGCGTAGTGTGGTGATGATGGTCGCGGGTCTGTACAGGTCATTCGTAAGGTTTCGCTCATTTGTTATCGGATTTCGCACCCCGTTCTTGTGATCATTCTAACCCCACGGGGCGTAATGTTGCGTGAAGCCCCGGATAAAGGGAGACTATCGTAATAATAATAATAATTGTAGTGGCTTTATTGAGATCACGAGGACCAAAACTTTCAGCATTAAAAAAGGCAGGATAACAAATATTAGATGCGAAAATTGTCTTGTAGTTCCTGTTTAACCTGGTCTGGTGAGACTAAAAATCGGGACAAATAGGGAATGACCGAATTGCGATATGCCGCCGTTCTTGTTGGAATTGAACGGTATGGACGGCGCATTGGTCGAAGAGATTTACATTCCGATAAACTGGAATAGAGGGGATGGGAGGGGTCATTTAAAATTCGGGCAGCGATTAATGAGCAGTTATTGAAGTGGCGTTCAACGATGATTTCTTTGATAGAGAGAATAGGCAGACCGCTAGAAAACGAGATTATTTTAAAAAGTCGATGAAGGGTTACAAAGTCAGAGCATTTAAGGCCGGGGAAAATTACTGGGGAACAATATACAATCAGGGGAATTATACAGGCATGGACGAAGGTTTTTATATGGCTCGAGCTCAAACCAAGTCTCCTGAATCGGCGAACAAGGAAGCAAAGACGGCGGCTTTTACCAAAGACAACATCGACATGATCACTCCACGATAACCGACTGTTAAAAATCACCCCGAGATACTTCGATTTTGGGCTCGAAGCGAAGTTATGTAGTGAAGAAATTTCGGGGGTGTGGGCAGCGGCAGCGGCTGTCAGGGAAAATGTGATATGGATGCATTTTGATGCATTCAGCAAAAGATCATTCTTGGAAGACCACTCAAGTACCTCAGTGACTGCCTGCCCGAGCTGTTGAGAATCACCTTGCGTCTTGCATGGATGGCACAAAGTCAGGTCATCCGCGTATTTTATTAGTGTCGCGTCGTTAGGGGACCGAAGGCTCGACGTGTAGTAGTTGAACAGGAAAGGAGATAGCACAGCGCCTTGTAGTACACCGCAGTTATTTGGCAAGGAGGATGAGGCTTCATTTCCGACTCTGAAATGTTGACGTCGATTGGAAAAATAGTTTTGAAGCCAATTAATCAACCATCCTTCAACGCCATCTTCACAAAGTTGAGAGAGGATGCGGGACCGTGAGATAGTGTTGAAGGCAGAGGAGAAGTCCAAGAATACTCCCTTCACGGCTTTCGCTCCGGCATCAAGTGAAGAGTGGAGTGTGTGCGATAACGTAGCCACGGCGTCCAGAGTGCTTCTATTTGATTTATAAGCAAACTGGAAAGGGTCATCGGCAGCTTTAAGCGTGTCATCTAATTTAGAGAGGAGGTGCTTCTCAATCACTTTTAACCACACGGATGAGTTTGCAATAGGTCTGTACTTCACAGGTCCAGCGGAGCCATTGGCCGGTTTCGGAATGGGTGTTATAGCGACGTCTCTCCATTCCGAAGGAAAGGAACATTCCCCTAACGAATGATTTACAAGCTGGGTCACAATTGGAGAAATCTCGCGGTGACAGATTTTAAGAATCGCGGGGGCGACCCTGTCGGGACCAGCCGCGGTGGAGTTCTTGAGGCCAGCCAAAATTTTGGAGATAGAGGATTCGTGAGCGGGCAGGAAAGCGCTGGGATTATATTATAATTGCCACCACAGTTGATTTATTCACACCAAGTTGCTGATTCAGTTTTTCCAGCCTGGTGCACGCCGACAATTCTGTTTCTGATGTTTGAAAACTCTTTGGTCTTGTCATAGCGGAGTTGGTGGTCCAATCCAAATTTACGCGGCTATCTACTACTAGAGAATCAACCGGCTTCATGCGGTTCGCCATGAAGTTTCTCGGGAATCTGTTTATAGGTGGCAGCGTCTCCAGTGCCACGGGAGGTGGTCTGAATGTTTGAGGTTGTATCCAGATGTCGTTTACCCTGATGACAAGTTTAAACGGGTGCCCTCAATGCAGGCAACGAGTTGAGTACAGAGAAGACGCTTAAATAAGCAGAAACTGCTTGTTTTTAGGGCAAGCAAATACTTATTTTCAGGAGGAATTTACCAATAAATCCTCGATTAATTCTACACAGTTAAGGTGTACCTATGATGCAAGTAACAAGCCCTTCTCGCCTTTTCTACGTTGGAGAATTTGATTGCTGACTAATTACTTTCACGCTGTCTATGGTGAGGGAGAGAATGCACGGAAAGTGCGATTAGAATTCAAGGCAATTGCTTAAACAGAGGCGAGCCACAACTGCTCAACACACCATCGACGTCTGACGCGCTGAAATTAAAACAATTTGGCCGGAATTTTACAAGGGCTAACTGCGCTATCGACTGCGGGGAATTGTCTGACCGCACTGGCGACTCTCCCCCCTTCACACAATCCAAGCAATCCCCCTGCCTCCCTGTTATAAACGGTGGCAATCTAACCAGACGCCATCCTACAAGGCCAGCAACACTCGTCTAATATATAGATGTACTTCTTTTTGTACCAAAAAGTAATATTAACAGCGTCGAGATAAATGTAGGCCCACACAAAGATGCCGCCGAGGGGATTGAGGGGGGGGGTGGGGCGATGGGACTGTGGCCGACGTCCTACTTCGGTTTCCCTGTGAATCCACAGGCCACCACGGCGGCCTCATCCATGTCCCGCACGATTTTGATGGCGAGGCCGGAGGTGCGGAGGAGGTCTCGTCCCTCCGAGGCGTTGGTGCCTTCCAGACGCACCACGAGTGGCACCGCGGGCTTGTTGTGGCGACAGGCGCAGACAATGCCCTCGGCGACCATCTTGCAGTTCACTATGCCGCCGAAGATGTTGATGAGGATGCAATTAACGCGGGTGTCAGCTGAAAGACAAATTTGGCGATGTTGAGGCGGGAGCGCGGGATACACCCACGAAGAGATGGGTATGAGAGGTGCATGACGGGAAGTGAAGGGTGTGAAACGGGCGTGTCTACCACGCCGAAACTACATGATTAGGGGACTATGAGTTGCATTCATACTCAGTGCCACAGAAGAGGAGTGTCGGTGCAGAGGTAGTGGATGTTCCGTCTACACCATGCAGTTCATAATCGCTGGCATAACTGTAAGAGTTCATGCTCTATGAAGGTCACACACCAAGAGGTAACAGTCAATCGTAAACACGGCAAGCCGAAAACAATACAAACGTGCGTAACAATGACGACAACGCAGGGCAACGCGGAAACATTGCATGACGAGCCAACATACCGTAGGAGAGGTCTGGGAATGCGGAGGATATATAAAGTGAGGGAGAGAAATATGGGGAGAAAGCGATTAGAAAGCAAACTCATTGCATAAGCAGAGGTGACCCATAAATGTTACAAAAATCATTGTAAATTTCGATAATGAAGGCGGAGATAGCCAACCAAGATGACTGCAATATAATTGGACTAAAAGGTTCAGTGAGCTCAAAACTTACAACAAAAAAGCCGGCAACCCCTTCATCTATCCATGTTTTTTTCAAGAAGTCCGACAAAACGAGGCTTATCAAACGACGTAGTAGGCCTGCGGCAATTGGAACATTTCATCAGTTCGCCTAACATTTATCCAATCAAGGAGCTCCACTAGATGAATGAAGATACTGAGACCCCTGTCGATGAGCGATTAAGGAATGGCCCCTAGCGATCGTTCCCAAGGAAAACCTTTCCAGGAACCCAGAGTCGTAATTGGATCAATCCACCCCATTGACACAAACTCGTCTGCAACCTTCAGACAGGTAAATAATGTGTCGTGTTGGTCAAATAAAAAGAACTATAGAACATCGCTAATGTTCTGGTCCCAAGGCCCGGCCTAAAAAAGTTAGTTTACATGAAATATAAGAAGTCAAGCGGATATTTATTTTTGGATCTTGCAATTTTACCTGGTTATTATTCCGTAATAGCCGAACCAGTGGAAGAGAGGGTAGCGTAGAAGAAATAAAAAATCATCGGTAACACATGACTGTGACCTTGTCCAAGTGTAGTCCCCCCCCACAAATCGAATTAAATCAAATTTGTGCGGATCTCTTTTTTAGAAAGTAAACCAGCTGCCTTCGTGGGTGTTGCCATGACGTTTCTCGGAAATATTTTTAACGGTGGCTGCGCTCCCAACGCAATCCGTGATGACCTAAACACTGGGAGTCGAAACCAAGTCTCCCACCAAAAGAGCGAGGATGCTGACCGATAAACCATTGGAAAATTATTTAAACCATGAATGAAGACCGTCATTGTGGACGATAAGGTTTCCGAGATTGGCAATTTACAAGTTGACATCTCGACTGAAATGTATCAAAATCGAATGCTTGTCAATATTTGTGCAATACAATCTTTTTTTAGACTTTTCGCTCCCATAAAATAATTGACCACCTAATTTGGTTCGTTCCCTAAATAAACCAACAGAGGGCACTTCCGGCTTATTGGAAGAACTCAGAGACGCTTTCGATACGCAATATCGTTTAATGGTTAACGTTTTGGTCCTCGTGGCCTTAATAAAGCGATTATCGGTATTATTATTTACTTTGCTTCTCACTTCACGTCTACTTTACGATTTCTTTATCGATCTTAATGACTTGACAGTACTTTTTAATTCACCCAGTAAGCCGAAACATGGGACTCGCTTAAAATAGTTAACGTGCTTATGTGCCATAAATGCAAAAAATATTCCATCCCCCACACACGAAATGCAGTCATTCCACAAATACAGCACTTACAGATAAGGGTCTGAAGGGCATACTTTACATCCGCAAGACTCGCTTTCCCGCCCAAATCGAGGAAGTTGGCGGCCTTTCCATTGTGCAAGGTGATGATGTCCAGTGTGGCCATTGCCAGTCCTGCACCGTTCACCATGCATCCGATGTTACCACCTTCAAGACCCACATAGTTGAGTCCGTGGGCCGTGGCGCTTGTCTCGAACGCGAGGAGAGAGTCTGGGCCGGCAGCGTCGACCTCGAGTTTGCGCGATTGGGCCGCCAAAGCTGAGACACGAGGCTGGCGGTAGGCCGCGTTGGAATCGAAGGAGAATTTGGCGTCCATGTTAACGATCACGCCTTCCTCGGACTCCCCTAGAGGGTTGATCTCAACCTGGGCGGAGAAACATCAAGTTGCTTATTAATGAAAACGAGAGAACGTAGAACTGGTGCATTGAGCAATGCAAATACAGCACTTCGATTACAAATACCCCGAGGTTTTAACACCGGCTCTACATTATATTTTCAACCGACTGAATGGCTACTGGAAGTACATGGCGGAAATAAAGATACTAGACAGAATCAGAAGCATACATGCAATGGAAAAGCCGAGCAGTAAGCTACTGTTATCTGATATAAAATATGCAATAATCAACCGTGCAATCCACTCACTTGTAGGCAATCGAGTTCAACAAAAAGGGAATAAAGACGCTTTATTTGCTGGCACATGAATTTATGTTGTTCTGTACCGAGAGGAAATCCAAGAGACAAGGCAATTTTTTCAGATTTAGCATCTAGAAATAAATGAAATTGTATCCTATTTATTTACCATTCATGCCATCGTGTGGATCAATTAATTCCTTGATGATGGCCTCGGGGTTATTGTGGGCAGTATCCTCGATATTTACTCCTCCCTTTAAACTGGTCACGACAACGGGACAACCAGCTTCGCGATCAAGGAGGATAGCCAAGTATCGTTCTTTGCTGAGTTTAACGGCCTCGGCTACCATGACCTACACAGAGAAATAGTGAGCTTTGAAAAATGATGTAATGGCGCAAACCTCATTAACGACGATACCATCAGTCGATGTCTGTTTAGTGATTAGGCGATTTCCTAACATATTAGAAACGATAATAGGAACTTCTTGGGGGTCACTGGTAAATTGGATGCCGCTGCCATTACCATCAGCGAAATGACCAAGCCTTCTGCCACCAGCTTGAATTTGAGCTTTTAAAACGTATACTTCTGGCTATAAATTGGCATTTAAATTAAAACGAAAAATAGATACTTTAAAGCTAGTAATAATGCGCTTCGCTTCACCGATGGTGGATGCGACGCGGAAATCTTGTACAGAAAGTTCATATTCATTCATCAGGATTTTGCTTTGGTATTCCGGTAAGTTAAATTTACGGTAAGGTAAGCGAAAACTTGGACAGCGTTTAAGCAAATTCCCAATTGCCTTAAAGGACATGGCCGCGGTGATGTGAAATAGAAATTTAATAAGCAGGCTAAGCGGTCATAATAAATATTAAACCAATGGAAAGCGATACTGCTGAAGGCGCTCTGCAATGGGAACAAGCGTTAACGACGTTTTCCAATTTACGTATTTTCATCGTAATTTCCTATGTTTATGTTCCCAAAACGTTTTAAATAAAACAATTATTCTTTTAAGGACCATTGAACTAGAAAAGCAACGATGAATTTGGAATACATATTCCTTAAAAAGGGTGTCAAAAACGACAGAATGGCACTGCAAAGTTATGTGTAGTTTACTAATGTAACGCCCCGGTGTTTTATCAGGAAATCGCGCGGGATATGAAGGACACAATGTCTACGGCGCGCCAATAGGACGCCATCTGGTGTCAACCACCTTTAGACGGGGTGGCCGTCTTCTATGACGGTGAAGACTGCAATCTGGTTCATCTAGAGTGAGACCAAACACTCTCCCTTCCAATACAGGATGCCTCACACTGGATCTCACAAGGACACATCCGCCTTCGTCCACAGTGTCCGAGACTAGAGCAACTTCCTCCCTTTCCAACCCATCATCGTGGATTTCCCGTTATAAAGACCCATCCCATATTTATCCTAAGTCTATATTACCTCTACATCCATTTATAACTGTTTGCATCATTATATCCATTCCTTTCATTTCAATGCGTCTCCTCATTATGGCTGCTGGGATGTGCATCCATGTTCTACGATTACCATTACAAAAACCCCGGCGAAGGTCTAATATTTCTTAATTCAGAACCCGACAATTGGAACAGCGTCACACTAATATAGAAAGGTTACAAAGATTTTTGCCTTAAGTGCATATAAATAACGATAGACATGGAAACATAACAGATAAATTATTTGGACCTTTAATACAAGAGGTACTTTGTAGGAAATTTGTGGGTCCTTAGAACGGGTAATAATAATGAAAAAGTGTATGAGCTTTGTACGTTATTAAGTTAATACGGAAAACAAATTTGAGCATTAAATGTCAAATACTACAGATAAAACAGTCATTGAATCCCTATTTAATCTATTCTGGTGAAAATACAATTAGAAAGTAAAACGAAATGACCGAAAATCACAATTCGATTGTTCGAATAGATTACCCACTCGACCACTTTAGTGACGCCCTGGTCAGCCTGTTGACGTTTCTCGTTAGCAGAGGATCAGCCCGTCCACTATATGATAAGAACAATTTCTTTGTCGCACCACCGTTTAGAAAACTTCGAAAGTGATATCGTTTCATAAAATAACGCGCTGATGGCGGTAGAGAAATGATGTTGAAATAAGTTAGTAATACGTGAAATCTGGATATAGCAAAGTGAGAACTGAAAGTGAGATCTTCTCCGGGCGATCTAATTGGCAGTTGGATTGGATTTAGGATAACTGGTGTTCACCAAAATAATAACGCTTTGCAAGTTTCCGTTCAGTGCAAAACTAAGTTGTACTAATACTCTCGCTGTCACTCTGGTTTCTATTAGCAATCTTGGTAATATCCTAGTTTTTCATATTGTTAATTGCTTTATTAATGTAACTGGGGTGCCGATGAGCGGCCACTGTTAGCTGATGTCCATCGCGTGGATGCGTCCTTCCATGGTGAGTAAAAAGCGCCATGAGATATCGCGCCCTGCTGGGCCTTTTAAGATTTTTGTTTATCGAAATATACGAAGTGAAGGATTACTTATTTGCCAAAACGAATGATTTATTTATATATTGTCATGCTAAGATTGTTATTCTACGCATGTCTTTAACCGGCTGTCAACCCCACGACCAAATGCACTGCTTTGTATTCTTTGCCAATAATCAGTCAATTTTCATCCCAAAAAGGCGTTTATCGACATTATAGCTGTGAACCAACTCTATGACGTCGTCCGTCCGCTGGCGCAGACTACAGTCATTCAATTCCATCGCATTGGCATACAACGGATCTCCTGTTCACACTTCAACCGAGACGCGCTGACATCGCCCTGCAATCCGTTACTGTCGGACCTCCCATAGATTTGTCCCAGTTCTTCGTGAAGGGAGGTTTAGGGAACCGTACGGTTCCCATGAAACCCTATTATTTCATTAAATTCTCTTCCTCAAGTTCTCCCGTGTTTATACTTAAATTTCTAACAGAACCACGTTTGTCTGGAAGGTCATTTCGGGTCACTTCGCCTACTAGCACTTATTAAAATGTATGGAGTGTCGGGAAGGCGTAGCACCTCTCGTCACAGTGTCTGAAATTTTCTAGGGTATCTTCCGGTATTTGGTCTCCGCTCGACACGCAACTTGCATCTTTGACTCCAACACAGAGTCGGCCACAACTCGGTGAACCGCTGGACAGGCGCAACAAACATTGTTCGGGTTGCCGGGAAGTAAATCTCCCGGTGAAAAAGCGAAGGGAAACCCCGGCGGACTCTGCGGAGGAGATGTATATCAGGATACAACGGTCAGAAATGCAGTTCATATTCAATCGCACAGACCCCTGCTGTCTGACGGGATGCGCTTGACTGTTTAAACTTTAAAGGCTAGAGCCGTCTCTCTCGGGGAAAGCCTGGTGGCACTGTGGGCGCAAACGTTTCCGAATTCCACCATCAACTCATACTACGGCGTCTCCCAGCTGCCAATGTTACAAACCGGATGGCTGAGGACCTGCGAACCCCCAACTCCTTAACCCACTCAGTAAACCTGAAACCCCATACGAAACTACCGAATCGATGTTGCATGCCTCTCCGAGGTTCGCCTACCCAACTCCGAAGTACGGCGAAAACGATAGCTTCTGTCTATATCATTGCGGACCGACCGACAACTCTGGCCTACATGGTGTGTCATTCACAGTTGGGGGCAGGGCAAACAACCTAGTATTCATGTGGGAACCAATATCTCGTAGACGTTTTCTAATGCGTTTTCGCGAAAGCCCAATTCCATATTTCTATCATTGCCGTGAATTCCGCTACAATGGCAGCTGATGCTGAGGCTAAAGGCGAATTTATACTGAGTACCCAATCGCGACTTCCTCCTCTTATCGGGGGACTAGAACGCCAACCCCGCCCCTCCGACCAGCCTACGCGACGCATTCGGAATACGACTGCGATGCGAAAATGGTGATCGGCTCGTAAGCTTCGCGTACTACAACAGGCTTGTGGTTTCTAACCCGCGGCAAGCACACCAATAAACATCTGTTAGCGTGGTACTCCAACGAAGGCCTCACATCGCATAAAATGGACTACGTCCTGGACTTGACCAGCCCACGAAAAAATGCCAGCCCTCTCCGATGCCATCGTGTCGCGTCTACTTGCGTACCCCTGTGATGAGCAATCTGTCGGCCAGAAGTGGCATTCAATCAAAAGGTCTGTGCAGCAAGCAAGACCGAAATATACCACCGGAAACACTGGATCATCGAACACACTCCATAGCTCGATTTGGGAAATCAAAGAATTCACAAGCCACTGGAGCAGCTCCATTCTCCTCCCACTCACTAGGAATGGCGACGAGACCGTGTGCTCCATCAGTCGTATCGAAATAACCGCGACAGTATTCTCTGCACTACCTCTGTGCCACTGTCAACTCTTATACAACGCTTGCATTTAAACTTCTATCTTTCGCCGCAACAGGTTGGCGGTGCCGGATCGGTTGACGACTAAAAACGTGGATCAGCGCCGTCAAATCGGACTTGGAGCGCATACAGCCACATAATGTCTGCGAGATGCGTCATCACTGGAAACAGAACTCGATCACAATCTGTTAGGACCTGGCCTCCCATTATAAGATAATTCATATAAAATACCTAAGCCTTCCAACTGTCTTCTGGTTGGTGCGTCTAACGGGCCATAATATGTTTCAATACTCGACTGTTGATACGTGATGCGAATAAAATATTGCGCGATCATCGTCAAAAAGCCGCCCTTGTCCTGACAACCTTGCAGAAAGGCGCAGTTACATTCCCAATGAACGTTATCAAGAAGTTACATTTAGTTATTCATAGCAATATGAAAATAGGAACACTAAGGCCAGTCGGCCAATATGGAAGCGTGAGGAATGAGTCACTCAATCGACACTAAAGAATGTTTACAGACATGGGCGTGACAAACGGCGTGTGGTAGTCTACATGATGCTGGAATTAATTAAATAATGCAGTCAAATATTGCGCGATCATCGTCATTGTCCTGACAACCTCGCAGAAAGGCGCAGTTGCATTCCCAATGAACGTTATCAAGAAGTGACTACTTTGAATCCCGAAGAGACGACCTTCAAGCCCGAAACGACGGATTGGCATCCCGAAAAGACGACCTACAAGCCCGAAACGACTACTTGGAATCCCAGAGAGACGACCTTCAAGCCCGAAACGACTACTTTGAATCACGAAGAGACGACCTTCAAGCCCGAAACGACTACTTTGAATCCCGAAGAGACGATCTTCAAGCCCGACACGACTACTTTGAATCACGAAGAGACGACCTTCAAGACCGAAACGACTACTTTGAATCCCGAAGAGACGACTTCGATGGCATGCGGTAGTCGACCGGAGATTTCAAACCCAGACGCTCCGAGCGCCGAGGTAGAGCTTGCGAGCTTTGGTCTGGAACGGATGGAGTCGTATTAGCCGGATCAGCTGGTTCAGAAGGATGGGAATCAATAACAGTCACAGCTGGTTCATCGAATCGGATTTGATCGACATGCCGACGATGACTTGATAAATCAGTAACATCGAGGATATTAACCATACGATTTCCACTTCTTCAAAGAATAATACCGCGAGACGGTCGAAAATCATTCCCTTTGAAAAAGGTGACCTCTCCTGATCCAAGGCATTCGAACGATATGTTGTGTCTGCACCCCTTAAATAACCAGTGGTTGCTTGATCAGCGGAATAACCTCCACATTATACTCGACAAAACGTCGGAATAGCTGGAGGAGTCTCTCGTCATGATCATGCCTGCTGACACCATGGACAAAAATTTCATCTTGGTAAACTTCAATACCATTAAGGCCATCCAATATGCCATTAATGCAATACTGGAAAATAGCCGGGGCAACATTTAACCCAAAATGTGGGAAGTTGTACCTGAATAACCCAAAGGGGGCATTAATAACAGTCAGTAAACTGGATTCGTCATCCAGTGGAATCTGTAAGTAGGCATTTTTTAGATCAATTTGGGAGATGTAACTCGACCCCTTGAATTTATAGAGGATGTCTTCTGGTTCCGGAGTAGTGCATGTCTTTAAAGCCAGCCAACACACGTGATTCTGTCTTGCCCATTTCCATGTTCGTGTCGGGTCTCTAAATGATCAGAGTTAATTGGTTGTTGATTTAATTAAAATCAAGCAGTGTCAAAGGCGTTATCAATATCCATTAACTGGGTCTCATGCATTGTCAGTGCTAGTTTGGGTTGCTCATTGTTGTGGGCATAAAAGGGATTTGTCATCCAACTCTACGAAATAAATCGTATGCATTACGTGTAAACCCGACAAATCGCCGCGGTGTGGTGTCCTATGGTTAGGTAAATTTTGGTAAATCTGAACGGTAACCTTGCGCGGTGCACACTCGTGGTAACTTTGGCATTCCCCTACAGATTCGAGGCGGCGAAATTTATCCAACAGAATGGGTACAGTAATTGTGTATTTGTATTCTAAAATCCCCAGGAACACATTTTCGACTGTTTGCGCTTCCCTTTTATTTAGAGCTTTATTAATGATCGTCAAAACGCAAATATTGGGGCTAACCTTAAGTTGGGACGTTCTTCCACATCTTCTGCTATTTTTTCACATCCATTCAAACGATATAAATCCAAAATTTCCATAATTATATTGGCCAGCAGAACAAATAGCCATTAGCACGCGATAGAATATGTATATTGTAATAATTAAATATACATGTTCAAGAATCAACTAAATCTATTAATTCGATCTCAAGTTAAAGACGGTCTATAGCTGAAATACATAGAGTATGAATTTTCTTCAGGATCCTTTTCATCCTTCTAAAATTGCAAATGGTAAAATAGAAACATTGGCGAATCATTAATAGTTGTCAAACAAATAAAATAAGGTATCTGTTCATAGTGACTACGATTAGTCGCACAAATTTACACATCGTTGCTACCAAATTAATGGCCAATTTGTAGGGGCAACGATGAATCAAAATAGCGTGATTTAAATTGTCAATGTATCTAGTAACAATCGGTGTTCGCTGAAAATAGAAGATTCGTGTCAAAGCCCATCACAAACTGCGACGGTTGAATGACATTGAGTTGTGTCTTCCAACGTTACTTTCGACTCTCAGATGATACCTGAAGCTACTTTCATTTCAAATTTTATAGAATTAGTACGATATACACAATGACGATTATCTATAAAATATTTAATTCACAGCACCAGAGATAGCTGTAATAATTAAATCATATTCTCATAAAAGCAAATTTTAAAGCATTTATCCTATTACAATCGAACAAACATTCGTTGAAATCAATGAATCCGTTTTTTTGTATCAATTTTCTTCGCCAGCCTGAAGATAATACTTTTGAAAATCCGAATAACTTAGTTTAATACTGAGGCCAATTGAATAATAGACCAAATATTGTTCGTGAGTACATGGCGGTGAGAAAAGGAATTCCATAGTTTACAACAGTCGCCAAAAATTCAACCCATTTTAAAATGATAAAACACGGTAATTATTCTACGACATGCTTTTGCTTATGCATCTGTGCATTATTTGAATCGGTCGTAAAATTTAATATACCTGTTAGAAACTAATGCTTGCACACAGTTTCACAGTGCGTGTGACTACAACTGTTACGTTATACATGGAATAACATCACACTAAAAACTTACTTGAATTCCTGGATTAAATTATCCACATCATTAATCATGGGTGGACTCCTCTGCCAATCACAAATCGTTTTGCCAATGTCGTAGACACTCAAAATGCATGCGCAAACAGGATTGGCTTTAAAGATCGACGTCAGTCCAGATGTAACCATTACAGCTGCTAGTACCGCACACACGCCGATTATCTCGCCTCGAACAATCATGCTCTTTAGGATTGTATCCACTTCTTCGATGGTTGCCCTTTCCATGTCGCCAAGTTGCAGAGAAAGTTCTTCACATTTGCTTTGGTTGGCTATTCGGTGCGTGCTCCACCTTAAGGCCGTTTTCTTAAGACGTTCATTGCTGCTCTGTATTCCATCGACTAAACGTCGAAGTTCAATTGAGTAATCTCTAGTAGAACAAAAAACACCGTTTACCACGAGCATCTGGTTATCTCATATGCTACACGACGAGTGCGAGAAGGCAAAACAAAGGTAGAAGATTGTGGTGGTTCCTAACTTTAACTGTTATTGTGTTTTACTATGTTGCGTATTGAACCGCACTTTTAAGAATATTCTATTCTACGTTGCTGCACGTGTGCTCATTCTTAAAGGGTCTCGTTTGGCTATTTGAGTTATACCGGTAATACAGACAATTCGTCTGTTCTATATTAAGTGTTAATTCAACCCTCCATACAATCCTACCACAAAGATGTTAATAAAATACTCCACAACCATGTTCAAAGCTTTCAGGCAGAAGAACCCCAATCCAAATGTGTTCAAGCCCCTCTGGAATTGTGCCTTGTTCATGTAAATGATTGGCATTGGTTGGTTTATACAAAAACCCCGACAATAGAGAGGGCATTGTCGGGGTAGAAATACCCATACATACCGATTTTTATCAGCGCGAATACCATCCGTGCAAGCGTTAGTTGCAGTTCCAGCAATCATCGCTACACCGCCAATAATTGCAACGGGAGGGCATAGAAGACCGAATGCCAGGGCAACCGTTCCCAAGGCGTTAACGGATGTGCCAACGGTTTGTGAAATGTTACAGTTAATGTGGGTGTCCGTAAGATGTTGTTTGATTGAACGCAACTCATTAATTGACTTTTCACATCGTTGGATGAATTCATCCACATCGTCTCTCAGACCCGTAAGAAACTCCTCAGCAGCCATCTTAATTGTGGCGTATGTGGCCGAACAAACACCGCCGTGTTCTGATTGGTGTCTTCGTGGGCAAGTCGCACGTGTCGTGCATGTCTACAATTGGCGAGTGGCTGAAATGTCATCGTGCACATGCTGCTATATGTGCTCATTGGCGCGCTTGAATGTTTATAGGGTCCACCTTGAAAGCGTATGCTGGCGATACCTACGTGTTGCACAAAATCGATATCAACGGTTAACCATCCAAGATTCCAAACTGTAGGCCTTTGTTTAGAGTCCATTAACTGACCGCACATAAGCACGTACGCACACCTTTAAAGCCAGCCAACACACGTGATTCTGTCTTGCCCATTTCCATGTTCGTGTCGGGTCTACAAATGACCAGAGTTAATTGGTTGTTGATTTAATTAAAATCAAGCAGTGTCAAAGGCGTTATCAATATCCATTAACTGGGTCTCATGCATTGTCAGTGCTAGTTTGGGTTGCTCATTGTTGTGGGCATAAAAGGGATTTGTCATCCAACTCTACGAAAACAATCGTATGCATGACGTGTAAACCCGACAAATCGCCGCGGTGTGGTGTCCTATTGGTTCTGTAAATTTTAGTAGATCTGAACGGTCACCTTGCGCGGTGCACACTCGTGGTAACTTTGGCATTCCCCTACAGATTCGAGGCGGCCAAATTTATCCAACAGAATGGGTACAGTAATTGTGTATTTGTATTCTAAAATCCCCAGGAATACATTTTCGACTGTTTGCGCTTCCCTTTTATTTAGACCTTTATTAATGATCGTCAAAACGCAAATATTGGGGCTAACCTTAAGTTGGGACGTTCTTCCACACCTACCTGAACTGGACGCATAATTCACGCATTATTCGCCGACCAGCCGACAAGACATGGTAAGTCACGTATCTCCAGCGACGCCACTGCAGGGTGTGCAAGGAGTTGGCTTTAAACTTCAAGAACTCTTTAGATAATTGGGTCAGTGGGCGGTGCAGTGCGTGGGTGAAATAAATCTTTACTCCCGATTTGATCGCATAATCGCCGCTGATATTCAGTAAAAAGTGTCGATGATTCGTTGTAGTTTAATTACTAAGTACTCTTGGCGCCAAACTCTTTATTCTTCTCGCCAGGGTGCAGCAGAAACCGTTGAGAGGGTGTTCGCCGACTAAAGCCCAACTTTCTGGCAAATCTAAATTAAGCAATTTTCATTACCGTCGTTCGGTCATTTAGGTCGTTCGTTAGCATTCTGCCATGTAAATAGACTGATATTTGGTGTAGCAGGACGATTTCGACTTTACGCATGACACACAACCGAAATTAAGGTACATTTTACGAAAATCTGTAAAGACACCGTTTCTACGAATGGTCGGATGGACCAGCACGGAATCAGGAATGATGAACGGAGGGGAAAGCGACGTGGTGACCTTTTACGGCGGAGCGGTTGTCTACAGGGGAACAGGAAGTAGTATCGGCATGCCAATTTAAACGTACACCGAGTTGTAATGTTCCCGTGAACCAACAGTAATGCGTATAGTTAGGTTATGTGTTTGCCTGTTTACCCATTTTATTAACAACTTGAACAGCGCGGCATTAAATATTACAATCAACGGTTCTTTTCTTCATGCGCAGAATCTGCACAGTTTGAACGCGGGGCTTTGGAAGAATTCTTTGATTGATATTGTATTAACCAGAAGCATAAGATCCCAACCTTATCCCCTCCACCTTAAGCTCGAGTGAAAACGACACGATTGGTGTTTTGCCGAAGAACAGCGTCGTCCACTTAGCAAATCCAGGCTCCCACTAGTGACACTGCGGCGTGTTATTTTCAAGGCGCATCGTCTACACAACCACCTTCACACGGAAACTCAAACATGTTCAACTATTCGAGACTGATTGTGCAGCAATTTTGTGCCAATAACGTTTCTACAAGTGAGCCAGGGAGTAAAGATTAGTCTTTGGAGTGTTTGCCACCCACGACAAAACCTACACACGAGCCGTTGAAGCTACACGTCACGAAGAAGGGTGATTTTGTTAATTAATTAACACTCAGGTTTGCGTTAAAATCATTGGCAGTCTGTTTGGTGCAGATTGTATAAATACTAAGCGAATGCTCTGAACACATCACTTGTTGCGGAACATTATGGCAAAGAATACTCTGGTTTTTCTGCTTTTTTGTAAGTAGAGCTTAATTTCGTCTGATAAACTTTAAATCGTCTCTAGGTCTGGCGGCTGCAATGTGTGAGATAATGTAAGGTTTCGACACACTGTAGTTATAGTTGTTATTCTAGCACTTCGATGGATTGTTCGCGTCTTTTACACGCATGCGAAGAGGATTTGGACCCCGAAGATATTGTGAGAATCGTAAAAAACTTCCCCGAAGAAATCACGGTACGCCATTTCCCGTGAATATTGCCTGACAGTGTTGGTTTAAAAGTAATATTCTCAAATTTCTCCCACAGTCAATTCAGCATTCCAATGGGTCGTGCGACTCAACTAAAACAGTGTGTGGCACGAGTATGTCGTGATGTCGAAATCGATAAGTGTCCAATCCTGCCAAGTTTCGAGTGATTGATGGTGTGTCTGTGTATTTGGGTTTTAGCCAATGGCGCCGTGACGCTGCAAGGCAAAGTTTCTGGCACAGTGATGCCCGTGATGCTTCAGTTCAAGACGCCTGACGGTCAAGTTGCATACACACTGGTGAAGACGAAAGAAACGCCAGCCAGTTAGTTCAACACTCATACCTGTGTGCGTAAAATCAATTTCCAAGATACTTATTGGTTTTTCGCTAGTAGATATCAACTGCCCCACTTCAGTTATCTGCACAAATCCAGCATGGGTTACATTGCAAGCGGACAATGCCATAGGACCGGTGGATCTGCAATTTCCCTTCAACTTCACCGCCGATGTAGCGGTAAGCTCTTGCTTGTGAGATGCTCGGCATTTCTCTATTCCATGAGACATGCGCGAATTATGTTTCGCATTTCAGATAACGACAGCGGCCTTAAGCAGTTGGGATACCGAATAGAGCAGCAACTCCTACTCCGACTACAACAACCGACGCGCCGCCTCCTGTATCAGAAGAGCCGGTTCCTGAAACCCCCGCTGTCGTCATGCCAGTTGACGAGTCACGTCAGCCCGAATCTTCAGTGATTCTTCCAGGTATTTTCGACACCACGGAGCAGTGCGATCCAACGCTTCACGTTTGCTTGAAGAATAAAGGTAGCAGCTTCTTCTGGCCTCAAGCACCAGTTATTCGCTGGGCCGCAAGTGATATTTCCATTTTTGATGCATTTCAGCACTCACGCAACTGAAGATCACTGGACCAGCGCGTCAATTGCCCCAGACTATTAAAGTTCAGACTGGAGGCGTGGAGTGGAGGTTCTACTTCAGTTCAACCGAAATGCCCAAATCGGCAGCCCTCATCTTCTCGGTGATTGCCCTGTTGTCCTCCTGCATTGCTCTCTAATGCTCACCACAACATCTCTAGATTTTCAATAAACTTTGATTTCATTACCGTTTCGTCTTGTTTGGGTTGTGCAAAGGGTGGCGAGTACCAGCGAGGTAAGAGGTAAATTTCGAAAATCGAAATAAACTTGTCCTTGTAGTGGAGCCAATAAATGGAATATATTTTTTTATGGGGGAAATCAATTATGAAAATATAACGGCATCACAAGGTGATCTGGTGCTTCTATTAGCTTGTTGAATCTCACAAAGCTTCAAGACCACCAACCGATAAAGACTTCTATGTTTTTAATGTTGGAAAATGTATCCTTAAACTTCGCAGCACAATGTAACTGTAGAAGATTAGTGATTATGATTCCCATGGCACGGATCAGCATTGCCCGGATAATTGGAACACCAAACAATTCAAATGACAGCTGGGCTTTTAGTTGCTGTCACTCCAATCGCCAACTGTACACGGCTACCAATTCAATTACAATTTGCGTTTAATCGAGCATGGATTTGGTCCAGCGATGGCGCCATACTCTTTATTCTTCTCGCCAGGGTGCAGCAGAAACCGATGAGAGGTTTTTCGCAGACTTCAGCCCAGCTTTCTAGGACATCTAAATAAAGCAATTTCCATCACCATCGTTCGGTCATTTAGGTCGTTCGTTAACATTCTGCTACGTAAATAGATCGATATTTGGTATGCGGACGATTTCGACTTTACACATGACACCCAACCGAAATTAAGGTACATTTTACGAAAATCCGTAAAGACACCGTTTCTAAGGATAGTCTTGCACCCGAAAATGAAGAAGGACCAATGGTGATGGGCGAATTGCAATCTCTATTAAATTCCACGAAGTCTAGGTGTTATGCGAGTGTGATGGAAGAGCAATTTTGTCCTCGGTAACTAATAATTGAACTGTTATATCCCATATAGCCGTCGACCCACCAACCGGAAGAAATTGAAGAGAAGAGACGATAAGTCGTCGAAGGAGTGCTAGGGAGCTGGCCGGAACAGCCTCGTTTATTAACATGCTTTATGTGGTATTTATACAGTGGTTGGGGGCTGTACAATGAGGGAGCGTGAGAAATGAGTCACTCAATCGATTAGATTGTGACATGACAGAATGTGAACAGAAGGGTAGTTGGCAAGCGAAGTTGTGACCTTTTACACCGGAGTGGTTGTCTAAACTAATTCAATAAGAGAGTTTTGTGGGGAATCACAACGGTTCTCCAGCATAAACCTATTTAAATTAGACGCACTTCGTCTTGGAAATTGATTTAACAACCCAAACGCTTTTAAAAAGACTTTACACTAATTGTTTTAAAGCAGCAATCCCTTGAAGCCGTTCGATTGTCCAAATACCACATTTGACGTTTATTCTGGGAGTATGCGGAACGTGTCGTATTTACAATTCCGTGACCCGTGGAAATACCCTGACGAATGCTGAAAGGAGTCGAGATGGTGGGATACCTCATGAAACCCTTTGAAATGAAATGCATACTGTTCATATT
The DNA here is from genome assembly GCA_028672205.1 of Proteocephalus fallax. Classification (NCBI taxonomy): domain Eukaryota; kingdom Metazoa; phylum Platyhelminthes; class Cestoda; order Proteocephalidea; family Proteocephalidae; genus Proteocephalus; species Proteocephalus fallax. The sequence continues at coordinate 685,823 of JAPUBX010004043.1, read as the reverse complement.
AAAGTAGACCAATAAATAATACAATCCTTTTGTTGGTATTTGTTTGTGTTTTGCAAAGACTATTTTAATATTCGTAAAGTGAAGTCTATCAGTAGAACATGACAACAAGCAAAACTACCAACCACCCCAAATTTCAGACGAAGGGTTAGCCGCTGATCACCAGTGGAATATCACCATAATAATAATAATCGCTTTAGAAGGTCACGATGACAACCTCTGCTCTGCAACCAACAATATCAACAATTCGAAAACAGCTTCAGAGTTCCCGTTTCACCTATTCGAGTGGAACTACAATTCGGGACAAAAACGAATAACCGAATAGTAATATGCCGCCGATCTTGTGGGTATTGAAGGATATTGCCTTCGCATTGGTATAAGAGATTTACATTTAAATGTTCGTTAATTCATTAAGCTTATATCAGCGAGGTATCGCCGATTTGACGACGACGAAGGCGAGACTCGTTGCTGCACGGCATGTCCCACTCTCTAATTGACTAGTGAGCAGGTCTGTTTTAATAATTCCTTGCACAATGCGACCCGTTAGAGTTGGTGGAACCGAACAATGTGATGTAATAGATGGTCAGATTGAGTTTAAGTATTCCGTGTGCAGTAGCCTATTCTGAAAAATTCGTTTCCATATTTCGTCGCGTTGAAGATGCTTTATGCGTCGTTTGGATTTTTTTTAGATTAACACAGGACTGGACTTTCGTGGACAACGCAACTTGGCGCGTCGCTTCATGAATTAAACATTGGCATTGTTTTTGGCTTCGGTGTTTAAGCTCGTAGCTGACCAAGAGTTTGAAAAAAAACCCTATCCAGCTCCAGTATCAGCAGGTGTGTTTTCTGAGGCGCCGGTTCGGATCTTGAAATCCTTATCGTAATCCGGAAGTGCAAGAGATGCATTTGATCTTTTCGAGCGCATTATGATGTACCGGACCACTGACATAGAGGATCTTTTTATCACAGGCTTGCTGTGGGGCCCACCTATAACCGCTAAGCCATTAATATACTTGGATTAGTACGTGAAAAAACACGGGAAGTAATGAATTTTCTACACATAATTTGTGCGACCATGGTGGTGTATTAATGCAGCGGATTCGGGAATGTCCCCATCAGAGGAGATTAAACGGTCCACACCTGTCCTACGAATTCACCCCTATGTACCATTACCTGATCGCGACGGCCAGCGTCGTGATCAGAGCCATTGGACACGTCGTCGCAATAGTAATCGGTTCGCCGGTAAACCTGCGATATTCGGCGGTTGGTCACCATGATCCGTGCCCCTTTTTATCTTATGCTGAACATACCAATACGTGTGCCAAAACGGATCGGCGGTTGTAGGAATTTTGTCTATGAAGCCATGGGAGCCCCAGAATATTTTGGGAAACCGTCGGCTGGGCTTGGCTTTGTCAGAGCGTGAAGGTTGGCAACCCGACAGAAAGTTTGGTCATGGCCTGAAGATCGGCTACTACCTTTTTAATTGGCAGATCTGCGTTTTAATTGAATCTTAATCCTCGACGTCTTCCACGGCGTCATTCCGCGGTGAAGATAACGAGAAAACGACCGCGCATCAGTTCGGGTAATCAATGAGTTGTAGCATACGGCGTCTTGTAAGAGAGTGGGTCGCCTTACTGAAGATAAACAAAAGAAGTGGTCTTCACATAATATCTAACATACCATCGAAGGTGAGAACGGAACGGTTGGATGTTCAGCAAAACATATCCCATGGATCTATTGCGGTGATTGCTAACTTTAACTATTAATTGTGTATTACTAAACTGACTACTGTGCGTCACTTTTACGAATATACAATTCCGGGTTTCTGCATGTGTCTTCATTCGTTAAAGGTCTCGGTTGGCTATTTGGGTCATACCGATATTACCGACAATTCGTCTATTCTATATTCAGGGTTAATTCAACCCTCCATACAATACTACCACATCTATATCATTTTTTTTTCACATTTTCTTTGGTTCGAACGTTTGTTAATCAAAATATATATATACAAATTGGGATTGCCGAAAGCGGCAGATGTTGATATTATCGTATATTTATGAAATAAATAACTTAATGATATGTGTTATAATGGTTCCGTATATTATAGGGTAGAAGCAGTACAAGGATTGCGTTTTAAGCTTGTCCGATCACTATTCGTTGTTTAATTGCGAGGGTCTTTGCAACGTAGCAATGCGTTGCCTCTATTAAACATGAGACTCCATAGGTCTGCAAAATTGTTTATCATTATATCCGGTATAATTAATACAATCCGAATACTTTAATGTCATTCACAACACTATGTATAGGAATAATATCTTCTAGGACTCAAGGCGAAATCCCAGTAAGTCCTGAACATTATCAAACGTCTGCGATGAATTCTTGAGCGAATCTCCGATTTCCTATAAGGATGGAAGCGTACAGAACATAGATGACACTCCCCTCACTCCATGACATTATTACAGGGGCTTACATGCTTCATCGTGTAACCACCGTGTGTTAATAATATGACATGCTAATTTATGTTCGGTCATTCCATAATATAATGGGAGATATATTACATGATTTCCATAGCCTGTGGTAGATCGACCGCTTTATAGCTAAATGAAAACCACAGGACGAAAAGACATGCCTTAGAAAAGTGATGTTTCGGAACTATAGAGTTACTTCGTGATCAAACACTCCGGGATATCATCGGTCAAATAGCTAACCCATTAAAAACCCTCAAGGGAAATCGGGGTGAAATCCGGGCTAATAAACATTGTGGTCCACCCGACCGTTTGGGGGAGGCGGAGAATATCCAGTCGGTGATGTAACAAACGAAAATAATATACCCGGGGGAGTAATCCAACAATATATAGAGTACGGGTAAGTTTGGTGTTTTTAATCTGGTAGTCTTTTAAGTTCAAAAATGTTACGACTTCCGACGGAGTCAGCGAATCAATTATATAGTCTCACGGACATTTGTATTCGTTACGCAGGCGTCGTCGAAAAAAATGGGTCGTTGGTTACTGAGCATATTAAATTTCGAGGATTGTTTAGAAAATCTAAGCTGATTATGGGATGAGTTATCAGAAGATTTCTTTTACCCTAAATGCAGAAATAAGGGTCCGTAAAATAGCATCACAATGATTTATTTGTATAACTTGGTTTCTTCCAACCTTTATCTTTCAAATATGTTTCGAAATTGTTTTTTAAACATTTTTGGACAACGGGCTTCAATTATGATTGAAACATAATGACTCAACGGAGTCCAAAGAAGACCATATATAAATTAACTGAACCCGTTACATTAAAAATGATCATCTATAGATGAAACTTGTTATTAAACGAAACTAATCCAATAAATAGTAGAGTTTGTGATACAATACCATACGCAGTATTGTTTAATAAGCCTAATCAGTCCTCTTAAAAGCCATAAAAGCTGAATATTAACGTGTATTGTGTTGTTTTAGTGATCATATAACCTTGCCGACTAACATTTCGCAAAGCTTGCATTTTTGAATGACTTATCGCGCAAAATGACCACGATAAATAACCCTTGTAAAAAGGAATTCGCCGACAGGCCTTATATGAAACACCCATGTGTCTGTGAAGTCTGCAATTGTGGGTAAGCTTTCATTGACTTGACTATTAATTGTTTTTTTATTGTATTTCAAAGTCTGCCTGCACATATTGTTATTAGTCTTTCAGCGCTGGGTTTCCAGACTTTATAAAATTAAGTTTTGCTAATTTACAAATTTCTTATTATTTTACGATAAATTATTAAATATTCGAGATATGTGGGATCTATCGAATTATTGATTGTCCCATTAGTTACTATTGCGGTGTTTGCGTTGTTAGCGATTGCTTGCCTTCTGTATACCATTAAATTATATTTTTAGATTTAAACTTGTAGCAGGTTGAAGTGTCTTCTGATCCTTCATTGAGCTTCTCTTTTATTTTCATTCATGGTCCGAAATATAGTACTTTGTCTCGGCTCAAATTCCCGGTATTTTCTCGTCGTGATTTGTCACATACTGAGTCGGTTGTTCGATTATCAATCAACGTAACACACCGTCAGGAAACAATAAAAAGATGATTCGCTATTATCAATACACAAACAAACATTAATCATATAGAAAGTGACAGCTTAGCGAAAGGAAAGGCTTAAGTTAGTTGCCGCTTCCCTCCAGTAGTATCTCGGAAGCTTTCCCGGAGAGTCTCTCCTGATCTAGGGTTTCTTGCTACGCAATCGGCTTTTGATATTTTTGAGACACAATTTCGAGCCAGATGTGTGTGATACCTTAACCAACCAACAATTGAAGTACGGCTTATCCGTAAACTATAAGGGATTAATCACTAAAGCTAAGTGTATTTCCCCCTTTTCGCTGGGTAACATTGGATGCCGGGTATTTTGTGTCTGCCCCCACTCAACAACCTAGAAGCGTCGCCTTCTGTTTGCCATCTTGGTGGTTGACTGAACCTCAAATAGACCAACGAAGCGTCCGTTATCGAATGAACCGTCATTCACTATTATCCACACACTCAAACAAACACCAAACATACAGAAATCTTAAGAATTTTATTTAACAGTTTTAGTTCACTACTTCCAAATTCGCCTTTAAATTTAGTCGTCACCGATGCCCCCATCAAGTGAAGCAACGCTTACCATGGGGACCGTGTGTGATGTCCGAATACAATGCCAATTATCATCCCCACTGCTTTGAATCGATAAAGTCATTTAAACCAGAAAACGGTTTAATTAGAAGCAATGATCCAATGTCAGAACAGACTACGCAAAGGCATGTGAATATGTTTTCTTATAAGTCTGCATTATTATTGTTCACGAAATAAGTGTGCTCATTTCCTCTCAGAGTTGACTATAAACCGCAGCCGCTTTGCCCTCCCCAACGAAATCAAAAGGAGAAGTATAAGGCTCCAACAGAACCACTGGATCACACCACAAATTACCGAAATGAGTACACACCGAAGTTGTGTCCACCTCCTGCGGCATGTCTCCCTCCACTTCCAAAGGAATGTCCCGCAAAATTTGAAGGGAATCCAACGTACAGAAGTGAGCGCACTCCAGGCGTCCTTTCATAACCCAGGCTACTGAGATGGACAATCGACTATCTCCTGTCTATTTTTCAGCTGACTACCGACCTTGGAATATCCCACCAATCTGTCGTCACAAAGCGGATGCCTATAAACCACAAGGTGCGCCTTTTGAGGGCCTGCCAATCTACCAGTCAGACTTCACTCCAAAATGCGATGCAAGGCGGCCCAATCTTAAACCGAATTCTCAGCTTACTGTGCCGGACGGGCCTATTGATGATACAACTAATTACCGAGTAGACTATGTCCCACATCCCATGCAGCCACGTCCTTGTAAAATAAAGGACCAGCCTTACAAGTCCAGGGCTCCATTCAATGGACTCACAACTGTTCAGTCAGATTACACGCCCAAGGATTTTTGTAAGTGTTTGATTCTGTAAGTTATTTGTAATAACATTGTACAATTGGGAAAGAAATCAAATCCCCAGAATGTTAACTGCTTCTTAGATGCGCATTTTAATTTTGTCTTATTGTTCAAAATTCGCTTGTTGTGTCATTATTTATAAACGCTCATTATTACTAATCCAATGCTCGAAAACCTGAAGGTGGTCAACCAAACTTCAAGCCCCAGGACACTCTGGTGAAGAGCGATGAACCCATGAGCGACAATACAACACAGAGAGTCGATTACCCCCAGCATCACCTCTGTCCCCCGCACATGCATCACCCAGATGCCTATGTGAAACCCGAGGGAATAATGGAGACGGGGACCACATACCGTCATGATTTTATACCCGTAAGCCAATCTTCGCGTTTGTTACCGTTCACTACTCCGAGGAAGGTTAAATCTTCTAGGGCCTTCTTATCACGGTAGATTATGCGTTCTCATGTAAGACCTCCATTTTAGCTTCCAGTCTGTAAGCCGGATCCAGTTAAGATCCCGGAGCCCCCGAAATGCCCGGCGCCCTTTGATGGAACTACCAACTACCGTTCAAACTACAAACCATGGGACATCCATGTCAATCGTGTGAAGCCTGTGAACCATTATAAACAGCCAGATGTTCCCATGGAAACACTTACGACCACCAGAGTAAATTCTATTATGGTTTTCGTTTTTTGGTATAGTTCGATATATTTTAATGAAATTCACATTCTTTTGCTATCGATAACCACTATCAAGACGCCTCTTATTGCGTAGTAGCATTGAATCGGCAGCATCATTCGTAATTTGAATGACACAAACGCAAGGCCACTGGATTTAAAAAATATTGCCTGTTTGACATCGATACGCGGTCTTTCTTTATCAATTAAACCCACCTTCTTTAATCTGTGTTTCCGAATGCATTATTGGAGGTAACGAATAGCTAAGTCGTTATCTACCAATAAACGAGTGTTTGAACTGCTCTTTGGGAAGCGTAGTGACCTCGGGCATTTCTGAGCCACAGTCATCGTGATAAAGTGTTCTTTGTCGCTGTTAGCGACAGATATTCTTATATGGACGCTAGAACTCGTGGTGTTTTCTCTGCCTATTTTGGGTTGGCAAGAACAGCCAACAGAGTGATCACCGCCCTGTATCCACTACTCCAACGACTACAGGACGTCTTTCCACCTAATGGATCACTATAGCGCGTATTTACGTGTGATTGTCAATGTTTAAGGCGGAGTACGTGCCAAAATCCAGATGCATCTCGGAGTCCTTCAAACCCCCGCCGGTCTTGCACAACGAGGGTCCGTTTGACGGGCAGACGAACTACAGGACGGATTACACCCCAAAGAGCGTCGCCTGCCACTGCCCGGCCGCATATCTCACCAAAAACAAAATCAGTCCTGACGGCTACAGTTTTGAGGTAAATGTGCTTCAAGTCTTGATTTCGTAATCTTTCTGTGAGCATTACGAAAAATGACACCCGTGTACATTGGTATAAGGGAGAATCTGGGGTTATTTTGGTTGTATAATGCCAGGACATAATAAAATGGGAAAAGGTTATGCGATCTGGGACGTATGAATTTTAGGCGTCAAAAGTTATAAAAAAAAATTACATTTAATTAAAATAAGGGTTCATTGGAGATCAAGGGGAATCACAATTACGTTAGGGGCAATGGTTCGCCTCTTTATCGGGCGTCCCCAATTATGCCAAAACATTATTTTACAAGTAAACAGCACTATAATTCAATTGTAATTGAGGAAGCATTAATTGTCGGTCTGTTATTGTTGCTGCAGTATAGTTCTTTTTAAATGGTCGTCCTGCGACGCTGGGGTCCATTGTCCCCTTTACCTCGAAGAGGCAGGATCTGTGAATGGTTCAAGTTGTGATGGTATCGGGTTTCGTATCCGTCCATGGGCGGGCAGCATGATCTCCGTGATCTTGCAGCTAGTGGCTTTGAAAAATCGTAAAAATCTATATTTTTAGGCCGACGACCCCTGTGGTCACGAGCACTACATGCTCAACAAAGACAAGCTCTAGAATGGACGAGGCTGTCCATTTCGTTGTTGTGATGGTGAAAAAGATGCAACCAAGTCCCTCCGTCCTCCACGTCGCATTCCCTTAAGATAAAGTAAAACCAAGTTTACATATACTGAAACTGATCTGTTGACTGAACATGGACTGATCCGTGGCCGTACTGTTTTACAGTTTTTGTGAATGCATATGTATGCTGAATAAAAGTGTCCTTTCCAACAACGGAAAAGCGATCCATTTTTCCACCTTGTAGAACCAGAAGTAACCGAATCAACCGTTTCACATGCACATCGCGTTATTGATCGTCACCCTCGCATCTCTCTACTGGACCTTTGACTTAACGAGGCGTAGCGGGATATTCAAACAAAAGGGCAGTTTAGACAATGTGGACTGGCCTGGTGGGTAGTCTGAGATAAGCGTGTAGATTTTTTAAACGACTCAAACCCATTAGCCGATACTGCAGCTGCATAATTCGAGGACATTGCGAACTAAAGGGCTTCGAGTTTTATAAAAAGGGAGTTTTTTAATGTATGATGGCTGCCGAAACTATTATCCCACGAATCGTCTCAAGAAAAATGCTATGCACTTCCCAGAACGCTGAATTGGTGGAAACATCCATCCAATGGCCGACGTTCCACGCTGTCTATACGCGAGAACACGCTTAAAACTGCCGCGACACAGACTCCTGGTGTCATATTTTAGAACCGATTACTCCGACCTTGAGCTTAAGATCTATCACCGGATGACAATCGATGCCCGCTTTATATGAACACAGGTGCATTAAAGTTTACAACACCTGAAGTGAATTCAAACTGTTTTATCTTACGGCGATATTTGGGGTTACTTAGGAGAATTACACGCGTTGATAAATCTGCCTCTCGATTTAAGAAAAACTCAGCCGAGCACAATGCCAGCGCACAGGTCGCCAGAATTATATGTTGCTTGTTTAGCTAGAGCATCATGCCGTTAAACCCGAAAACACCGCCACTGATAGATCAACATTGTTTAAAGATTTAGCGCAAACATTATCGTTTGGCTTGATAACGCAGCACGTCGAGACACGCCTGACATTACGGGATCATTTTTTGTGCTGCTTTCTCCTGTTAGAGGATGAGCTGCGTTAATTCATATTTTACAGTTGGCGTCCATCCCCAAGGGGCACGGGTACCCGCATCTAACCAACACACAGGGAACAACCGGGCCGATTAAATGCCTCACGATGGCACAACCCCCCGACAGCCCCCAAGTGGTTGGGAACGCTCGGGTGAATCAAAAGCCGTCCACTTGATAAAAACGGCGGTCATTATAGTCTGTACACGTTTATGAACAGCGAATTTCCGGAGTGCAGATGGGCGACCACCTCAGGCGCGCATTGGACCCGCGACTGCACTTTCCAGCTCACCGTCGTCTCCGGCCTTCAGGCGTTCACCTAGAAGAATGTGTAACAAAGAACGTTAGTTGTCAAAGTCCCCAAATACATAACAGCGCTGTACAACGATTGCCACTGAGCGCGATTTCAGAACTACTAATGATCCCACCCCCCATAACAAGAAGACGAGTTATTTGCTTTTCGGGTGGTTTCAGAATCCTAAACAGACACTCGGAAAAATATGCCATCTTTTGTACACAAGATAGAAATTCCAAACGTGCGGCAATTCGGGAGCGTACACGCGTGTGGGGAACAAGTAAAGCAACCAATCAACAAATAGCAATGAAAATTGGGTTATAACGGGCAACTGGGACGAAGACCTCTTCAAAAACACCCGAGCAAGAGGCATACCGATTTCTCATAGACGATGGAGTAACGATGGTTAACTTAGACTAAAGGCATACTCTTTGGCTTGCCGGGCCAATGTGTATCTTGTTTATGTCTCCACACGGCTACCGCCTGCGAGAGTATAAACCGACTTCGTGGGCTTTTTACGTGAAGATTCTCGGGAATATTCTACAGCTGACGAAGCCCATTGCCACCAATACAGAGGGGCCCGCCACATGCGGAACTGCGGCTAGTTTAAATTCGGATGACGCGGCAGACGGTGTCGGCAAACCCGCCTTCCAAGTCGCTGGCCTGGGAGTCAAACTAAGGGCATCTCAAGGGTAGAGTGGGGATTGTGACCGATGTACCATCTGGTTTATGCTGCTTTAGAGGAGGCTGGGACAAGAAGGGTGTGATGGCGGGGGGGGGGGGAGAATGGACTCACGGATGATCTCGGAGATGGCCCGCTGGGTGCGGCGTTCGAGTTTCTTTAGCTTCTTCTCCACACCACGCTTAAGGTCCCAGTCAGGCTTTCGTGGAGCCAGGTTGAAGAGATTCTGTCAAGAGGCAACCAAAGTAACTGGCGTCACAATATGAGAGCAACACCACGGGAACGAACGCCGATGTTAATTTGATCAGACAGTGCTAATGGCAAGACAACAATATAAGCCGTAGTAGAGCTCGTGGGTTCCCAGTAAACAATCAGGGTAGTTGAGAAGACTGAGTAGCTAATCTGCAGCTAGACACAGTGTTGCTACACCTTCACCCACTGGTCAAGTTATTTACTCGTTTTTACACACATCAATATCGCCCCGATTTCCACGAAGGAATCGCTCAACTTCTGTGCATCTATTGCCGACAAGCACGCAGCGGATTCGGCGGCAATTACTAATGCAAAAGATCAATATGTCCTCACCACTTCGTCGACAACTGCTTGGGCCTTGGCCGCCTCCAACTGCTCAGAGACGTGAACATCCACTAGGCAAAACAAAAAAAACAGTGTTGGTTAAACAACAACGGCCAAGATTGTAGTGCTCGCTATAAGAAAGGTAAGCATGGATGGAAAGAGGGATTTCTACTCAACTATTCCACTATCATAAATTCGCCCCAACTCTAGTACGCCCGCTTTATCAATTATTCAATAGCAATGATTGATCTACTCCAAATGGATATTATTTCCGCAAAAACTACGAAATAAATCGATGTGTGTAAAAATTAAAGGAGGTCGTCACCAAATCAACTCGAAAATGTTACAACAAACCACATAACCTATCTATTAACCGTAAAAAAAAGCCGCGCCCATTCAGTCGCTAGGAAAATTTATTCTGAACATAAATAAAACTTCACGTGTGAGGGAACCGTACATTGAAACAACTGAAATTTACACAGGCTTTATTGAAACACAAGCCATCAACAATTTCTGTAAGCAGAAACCAACCGAAAATATATTAGTCACTGTGGTACGAAATTAATCAGATCAAGCTCTTCTTAAGATTAACAGTCGAGACATAAGTCGAGTGGCTTCAAATACTGTGCCGTGTCCCCCGGGAATCGCGGTTGGAATTGAGTTGGTCCTCTTAATGGCATCTTTCACAGAATCCGTTACATGGGCCCTATTGTTAACTTTCACACCATTCCTCTTGAAATCTTTCTATTGGCATAGTCGTGCGTTTAAAAATCAACATAGGTGAAAGCTCTTCTCCCAATTTCGCACAAATGAGAACACAGGTGAAGTGGACTGTTTCATGCCCCGTTCTTTTCAACGTGGCGAATGATTCGTCTTTGTTGTTGATAGTCAGGCTGATGAGGTAGGTCAAACGTCAGAGGAACCTCATCCATCTTTATGATTTCGTGCAGGTCAATCGCAGCTTGTATATTAAGTGACCCCTCCCATCCCCTCTATTCAAGTTTATCGAAGTATAAATCTCTTCGACCAATGTGTAGGCTATACCGTTCAATATCCACAAGAACGGCGGCATATCGCAATTCGGTCATTCCTTATTTGTCCCGATTTTTAGTTTCACCAGAGCAGGTGAAGCAGGAACTAAAAGACAATTTTTATATCTAATACTTGTTATACTGCCTTGTTTTATGCTGAATTTTTTGGTCCTGGTGGCCTCAATAAAGCCGCTACAATTATTATCTTCATGGAAACCGTAATCCACGAAACCTGCACAGAGAGCAAAACAACTCACAATCAATGATCGCGCCTTCAGGCAATTGGCCCTCTCTGAGATCCTCTGAGATGGGCTTATAATTCCGGAAAATTGGCTTCGGCAGTTGGCCGTCCTCGGAGGCGACAGCAGCCATGGTACTGGACGGAAGGCCCTTGTTGAGGGCCCCTTTGCGCATCTCGATGAGGCGTTCCTTGCGGCGCTGAGCTTCGCTCCGCAGCGAGCCGACATCATCGGTAGCCGAGTCGAGTTTCGCCTGTTTGGCGGGCGTCGGCTGCTGCGAAGTCGAGGGGTCTGCCTGCGTGGGACTGTCTGCAGCTGATGCTTCCGCCGATGGCGATGATACTGATACCTCGATGTCCGTCATTGTCCTGGGTAAAAGAGCGCGCGCGTACGCGAGCGCACAAGATCAAATCAACCACAAGCGATACACGAGGAGGGGGTGACTCAGCTCACCGTCCCCTTTCTCTTCACGATCACACTACCCTCACGCACGCACAAATACTCTAGCTCAGCGGCTACGCCTTATGATTTGAAGGGCAACAAAACAACATTAGAGAGACTGCGGGTGGCGGCGACGGTGGCTACGAGGAGGAGGAGGAGGAGGAGGATGGGTTGCGTGAGTCAGTGGGTTTGGTGAAAAAAGGACGAGACGGCGGCGCGCGGTTGACCAGCGTCACCTTGCGGGGACGGTGGACGACAGGACGTGTAAATGGAGTCGAAAAGAATATGGCGACGACAGTAGGCTGGAAATCGTCCGTCCCCATACCACTTCTAGGGAGTTTCGGGGTATGGGAGCAGCCAAGAGTGGATTAATACAGGGTTTTCCAAGTTCCCGTTTCAAATTAGTATTAAACACCCATTTTAATCGCTTTATTGATTTACATAGTAGAGGGTCGACAATTTCGGAATGATATGCTGCAAATGTCCCCGCGCGCAAACTTACAGATTTAGATAGTTTTGGAAAAATGATGGACGACATTTCCGCATAATTGGGGCTCAATGACACGAACAACCCAATGATTTCACATCGAGAGGCATGTAAAGGCTAATATTGCGATGGGTTTTGTAATGTTCGAATACGGCAACTGTTTTGCTTACCTACCCATTCAAATGGAAATTAGCTTCTTCTGAAAAGATTTTTTCAGCAAAACCATTTGATGTTTTCACCAAAACAATCGACATCGGTAAGCGTGCACATTTGCAATAAATATCAATAAGTATCAATAAACAGATGACGATTTTCCATTCAACATGGGTGATTAATTTGAAATTGAAACTCTTACTTAAAAGACACTGTACAATAATTTTAATTTATTTAGTAAGATCACGATGAGCAACATTGGTACAATTAATTATTGCTCATAAGAAAGCTGGATTTCCTGTTCAAGCACAAAGGAAAGAAATGGGCGCGGGGATTTAGTCAATTTCGAAACTAAATTCGTTTTCTTGCATGTGAACAACCATTATGCGTGGAGGTTTGTGAGGATGGAATACGGCTGCAAGAGTCGATCATTGGCGCGAAAATCGATAAAAAAAAGATTGCACGGCAATAGAACGGGCCCTCAATACACGCCTATTCCACTACTATAGTATCCAGGAACTAAATATAAACAAAGCAACCAGGATAACATGAAAAAAACACTTGAAAGAGACGTGGCAATGGATTACGGAGACAAGAAATAGTGCATGAAGCTGCTAGGTTGTCGCAAAAAAATACGGCCGTTTTATTTTTCATATTTATTTATTTTAACCACTGCTGAACGGCTTCTTTTTAGCGTTTCAGTTATGCCATGTTCAAGAATAAATGCGGCAAGTTTAATCGTGCGACAAGTTGGTCAGAAGACGGGAGGGCATGAGATGCACCGAATCGCAAAGCGTTTATTTAGGCGTAGAACAGGAGAGAATTCCTTAAAACCAAAGTCTATGAGAAAATTTGCTTAATCAAAGACAATATAAACATTCAAAGTGAAATCGATTTGCAAGGTCAAATACGCGAGGTGATTGCCCACGGGTCAAGGTCATCGTGTCCATATACAAACACGCGAACGAACACACAAATTGTCCCCTAAGGAAGATGTTAAATCAACTCCCGGTAATGTAAAAAAACAGCAGCAACAATCGTGTTAATTGCTAAAACAGGCGCAGCTGACAAATCTAAATAATCGATGCAGTAACCGTTGTCCATTACCATGAGCCAATCGTGTGCGCCGCTGGATCTTGGAGAGAAAACACAAATATAGAACGCTTCGCGATTTTGGCTGATCCAGTCAAAAGTCGGGATGTATCCACAAGACGTGAAACCGATGTGGCAGATTTGCGTGAGGTAAGTGGGTAGTAGCTGTTAAATTGAATATATACCCTCTACCAGTGAAGTAAGGTGGGGAAAATAAACGTATTACGTCTGCGAAACGGCTAGGTTGGGTCTGCATTTGCACCGCAAAATCATCAAAAACAACCACAGCAGCAAATCTACACAGACAAACACGTAGCCTTCATTCATAACGTGTGTATTTGTTGGTTTTTGTCACTATTTCTCAGCAATCAGGGTCAAGAGATGGGGTTGGGGTCGTCAAGGCAATGGAAAGGAGGTATGGGCGCTTTCGACGGACGATTGGACTGCACAAGGAGGATGGAAATGCGGCTTGGGCGCGGATTAGACGACCTAATCATTTGACAGATTATTCGTCCGAAGGAGGGGCGCGGCTTCGGCGATGACTGGATGATGATGAAGAGTCGTAGGCGGGATGTGAGGACCACCCATCGCTACTGCGGCTTCTGTGGTAGCTGTGGCCAGGGGGGCGGTAGTTGCGACAGAGGCGGAGGACGAAGACAGCGAGGGGAGTGCGCGAACAGGATCGTCCGACGAGGGGGGGAACTGGCGACCGAGGTTCTGAATGCGCTCGGCGATACAGCCCGCTGTTAGCCGAGCCTCTGCATCCTGATCCCAGCTGTCCTGCACGGTCTCCCATAACTGCATAAAGGCCTTCAAAGGGTGGGGAAAAACAGTGGTGTGTGTCGCTAATCGTGCTGATTGGCTCGCTAATTTCCAAAAGAATGTCAGAACAAGATCAACGGTAATATCGGGATGATCTAAGATACCATTAGAGCATGAACAGAAAACCCTGATTTACGAATAATACAGAAATATGCAATGATAATAGCTTCCCCTGCATTATAACTAGAAATAGTAGCTCTGAGTTGAGACGCCAGTTGCGATGGAGACAAGATATAGCGAATTCGGTTATCGATATGTAAAGCATTGACTTCTTAATGGGGATGGTCGCTGGGGATGCGCTTGGAGCCAGACGGTACGTCATAGACCAGCATGCAAATACGGGCACACACACACAAAGCCCTGCAGGTTATCCGCAATCGGGGCTATCTGCCGGCTATCTACGCTGTGGCAGTATTCGTCGTCGGCGTGGTGCTCGTCGGTTGCTTCGCAATATTCAATGCGCGCGCGCATGAATGTCGAACGCGCACACACGCGCGCGCAGGTGCTTACACGCGGCGTGCGCCGACCAACACACCGTCCGAAGGCACAACACATTTGTCCAGTTTCTGGGACGCCCACACCACCGCCTACAAGGCCTTTGCCAAGTATACGCATGGGCCAAGGGATGAATTAAACAAAAAAGTTCGAAAAGGCTAGCTGCACCTTGGCGCTACATCAGCCGTCTACCCGTATCCAATTTCAAGGTTATGGTGAGACGACTCCATTGATTGACCCAGCTTCCCAGTTATTTTTGTGCGTCAACTAGTGTAACCAGTGTAGAAACGAAGGTAATTGCCACCACTGAGAGGGCACTTGCAAGCGGAAATCAAGATCCTTTGGTATACTCGAACTCACGGTTCAATTGTAAACCAACATCTAGCGATGAGTTTTTCGGAATAGCTAATAGCAAAGGTTGTTGGACACTATGATCCCGATATGCTGACCAATAGCACCGTGGCTATCTCCTGCAAGAGGGTTGGTCGGCTTCCACGAATATTTATAGCAATATTGGACAGATGTGCCGCTGAATTTATCCAACACACTGGGAAACAGCCACACACGCAGCTCAGACTGGCGAAATTCTGGGTGATGTAGCAGCCAGTTTCAGCCACCAAACGATTACGCCGTTGTTAAACAGGACAACCACGAACTTGATCATTTTCCCATCGCGCACTGGGCAGCGGACGCTTCTTGAGCTTCGCAACACAGCGCTGGAGTTGTTCCATCGTGGGCACGGGTCCCAATTCCGCCTCGAAGGGGGCCATATAGCCGGGTAGGGAGTTCTTGGCCTCCTCAGAAGAAGCGCCCTCCTGGTGTCCACTGGCGCGTGTCATGAGCTCCCAGATGACCAGGCCAAGGGCGTAGACGTCGATGTGGAGGAAGGCGTCGCGGGTGAATTGGATGGCGCCATCGAGAACCTCCGGGGCCATGTATCGACACGTTCCGACCTTGTTTGCAAAACGAAAAGGGGGGTGGAATATGATACGACTCAGCTTTCTCACAGGGCCTATCGATTGTACACAGTCAAATGATGTTCGGGGGACGCTGTTCAATGGCATAATCGCCGCCCACCCCAAAACAGCCCAATTAGTTATCAAGATTTGGCGCGCTTTGGTCTTCATCATGAGAATGCAGAACAATTTTTATTTGCTTTGCTATATTCAAGCAATGACACTGAAACGCGGAAAAGAAGCATTTAAGCAGTTGTAGATGGTAGTCTCCCATTTTATGAAAAATTACGACATCCCTAAATGTAGATCTTGTCGAAATTGCCGTCGAATTGACACATCCAGGTCAATGCATCGGTCTCGTCAGTTAGTTCAATGAGAACTCCCTTCTGTCAACATTCTGCGTGTCACAATCAAATCGACTGAGTGACCCATTCCCCACCCATTGGCCTTACTGCCCTCAATCTCCTCCGGCATCTAAAATCTCTTCAATGTGTTCCGGTTGGCGGGGCTTACGGCTATACGGGATATGACAATAAGTGATACCAAAGATACAAAAAAACTAGAGAATTCGGCTGCGTACTCTGTCTTCCGAGGTTGACAGCTGGGTGTGTACGACGACTAAATTGAACGTGTCTTTGGGGGGAGGGGGGACGTGGGCGACTAATTTATGTGCTCGTGGGGTTTCGACAAACGAAGAGCCAGAGAAACCTCCAGATATCACACTCTAGATCTGCGCCCCACGGTTTGAACGGGGCAAATCTGCGCACCCAGTGAGTCGAACAGATTACTAAAATCTATGATTACAAAAAAGCTAGCTCAGTTGCCGTAGTAGCCGACCCGAGGTACGCCAACGAAGAGCCACCGGGGACAGGCGAGTGACGATGAAACGACGCTTGATTGGTCTAACTTGATTGGAGTGGACGCCGTGCCAGAGAGACACATAACAGGGGCTAGCGAGGTTAGTGTGTACGCAAACAAGAAATGCTCGGGCGCTGAATCGCAACACAAACAGAAGGAGCATCGGGGGTGGGGGGGGGTAGTCGAGCGATAAGAGCTTTCCCCAGATAAGAAAATCGGAAAACGCGGGTGGGGCATATTCGCTAAGCTAATTAATTGCAAAAATTGTGACAGTTTTTATATCCTTCCGCTTTCAGATACTGATCTTGACATTATTCACTTCACGAACTGTTAGTGAATATAAGCGCCATCACTACAACGTATCATCGGCGGGATGCAAAAATGCAAAAATGCGGAGAATTTCGAGCTACTCCAGGTGAAACGGGGTAAGCAACTCGGTATGCCGCCAACGCATGACAAATCAGTCCAAATCAATCTCCAAATAATTTGCCCCAAAACTCCACTACACATTATCCGGCAACCATCATGCTCTTACTAAGGTGAGCCTAGGCACTTTGCATTTTTCTTTTCACTTCAATTACCTCCCCACGTTATTGCGTGCGTCCCCATCATGTGGTCGTTAGCCACTGCTCCACTTAATTGCCAAGTCCAACAATCTGCTATTCTTCGTTTTAGCGCGTTTTTTGCGGCTGATTACATTTTAAATGTCTATTGAGAGACTGAATATGACGCGTCTGCATTTACACCCCTCTCCATGCCTGTGCAGGTAATTTACATTAAGTGACGATGAGTTTGGAGAAATCAAGCAGTCATCCAGGCACCAAGTTTCCGTGGGAATTGTGGGCACAAGCACAAAAAACAACAATATGACCGAAAAAATCAATCAACTCAATTAAATTAGTGCGGCTGTCGCCTTCTAGAGGATAAACCGGATTCATGGGCGTTGCATGAAGATGCTGGGAAATATGGTCGCGGCTGGCGCCGGTCCCAGGGCCGCTAACCGACGTGGCCTGACCCGGGAGTCGAACCCGGGTTCTAACCAACAGAGCGAGAATGCTGACGGTTACACCACCAACGAGCCAGCGTTGTGAAGGCAAAATCGGGAGATTTCTTGGGAATTTGGTACAAGTGACGTCCCCAGCGCAACCCGACTGTTCCACCTGTGAATGTAAGTTGGAGTCAAAATAATCTCCACCGAAAGAGCAGCCAAACGTTGACGGTCTGCGTCGGCGCTTCCGACAAAGGCCACGGTATGACCCACAACGCGGGGAGCACGAGCGAGATTGGGCCCCGGTTACTCAACACCAAGAAAGAGCTTACCATTATTATTATTATTATTATCTTAGCGCAAGGGTACACCGACAAACACTCATCCTTATTAGACGCACGAATTAGGCTAACACATGAAGTACAATAACTCCGGTCAAATGAAAACAAAATCGGCCATACTTGTAAATGAGCGTCTCCGATCCCACGCCCAGTCTCCAGACGAGTAGCCAATCCCAAGTCGCTGATACACGCTGTCATGTCGGGTTTGAGAAGGACGTTTCGAGATTTAAAGTCTCTGTGGGCAATGGACGGTTTGGGATACTGGGTAGCTGTCCTGGGCAATTCCGTGTGGAGGTGGCTCAATCCACGTGCCATCCCGATGGCGATACGCAGCATCTCGCCCCAGGAGAGTCCTCGGGCACGGATGTAGTCGTAGATGGAACCAAACGGCAGAAAGTCCGTCACCAACCAAAACTCTGTAGTGGTGGTGGCAGCGATGGGGGGAGGGGGAGCATGGGCCCCACCACCTTCCTCCTCAGAAATGTTGGCCGATATTTCAATGGTAACCTTAAAGCAACAGCAGAAACAACAAAGACAAGTGTTTTAATTGTTGGATAGGTATACGGAGAAGCTTCATGGGGTGATCACATATACAAACTGGGGCGGCTATCTGCTACGAGAGGATAAACCGGCTTCATGGGGGGTTTGCATGAAGTTTCTCGTGAATATTTTTGCAGGTGGGTGCATCCCCAGTCTCACCCGTGGTAGCCTGACCTGGGATTCGAACCTGGGCCCCTCACCATCAGAGTGAGGATGCTAACCGTTAAACCATTGGGTCAGTGCAAACACAACTCAAGTCCCTGACAGATGAATGGTCCACAAAAGAACCCACAAACGAAAATCCCGGTTAATTCGGAGGGATGGGTCAGACTAGCAAGCTTAATGGAATTTTCAAGGCAGATTCTTGGGAATATTGTAGAGGGAGCGTTCCACGCTGCATCATCCAGCACGTAGGCAATACAGGGGGGCCGTCACACGTGGAACTCAGGTCGTTTTACCTTCAGATGATTCAGCAGCAGCAGCAACAACCCATTTCTGCCACACAATATCGAACTCACGGGATTAGAGGCGCATGCCGCTATGGCCAGCTTTGTTTGGTGGCGTCTGGAAGCCGTGGGTAACTTATGAATAGACTGGACGATCGGGCAACGTTCAACGGACATAGTCGACCGGCCAATCTTTGGGTTAAATTGGTTGGGAGTGGCGTTCGGAGACTTTAGTTTTCGACGTGTTTATATGCAGCCCAATTACAGGGCAATAGGGGTGTTTCGCAGGATCACGATATTGTCAGCGAACTCAAGGTCGCCGAAGGAAAAGTTCGAGGTCACTCGTAAGCCGTTTTATCACAAGGGCTTGTTGCATTTCCAAATCCACTATGTTAGGACGCTAGTGTTCAAGGGAAACTCTCCAAATTCTTCACTATAGACGCAAACTTTCGCTCGGGTGGACGAGTAGCATGACTTCAGTTTTAAAGGCCTGCCGTGCACTTCCATTACGTCCCAGAAAGGTTCCCTGTTGACCGAGTCCAATGCCACCCGGAAGCCGATGAAACATACCAATGGATGGCTGTTGGTACATATGGCGACGCTCTTCGTTTCCCGCGGATGCGAGCCGGATAAGAAAAAAGAGCTTCCCGAAGTATCCGGTGTAAAAACTAGTTTTCATGCACCAGGCAACCGCAGACGATTATTTGTTGCAGTCTAGTCTCGCAGAGTGCGTGGCTTGTCGTCTGAGATGTTGAAAGTTAGGACACCCCTGCATGCGGTTATCGCTGAACTTTGCGCATAGCTGAAGAGTGTTATCGGTGATCCCGTCTTTCCTGTGGTGTATTTAGGTTTATGTTGCTTGTTGTTCAAACATTTTGATTGATTGCCTGTTTCGAGGGCTTGGTGGGCTGGTCAAGTGAAGCGGCGTTTTTCGGCAGGCTGCTAGGCGTATCTTGACGCGCGCACACAAAGGTGTGGTCAGATTCGTACTTCTTGCCGGTCTCCCCGCACCGATACGATCTGCAGTCTTCAATCGAGGATGCCCTGTTTGATCGTACCAAGATGTAGTCGATTTGGTGCACTGTGCGGCCGTCGTTGGAGTACCGCGTTAGCCGATGTTATTTGGGGAGCTGGACGCATGTTAGAAACAACGAGTCTGTTGCAGTCCGCGAAGCCATTTTCGCATCGCAGTCCTATTCTGAATGAGTCGCGTAGGCTGGTCAGAGGGCGGTGCAGGCGTTCCAGTCCCCCGCTATGATTAAGACGTCGCGGTTGAATTCCTCGGGTAGAAGTCGTCTTTCGCATCGACCTCGCCGTGGGCCCAACTGCGAATAGTTAGGTAGGCGAACTTCGGAGAGGCATGCAACGTCGATTCGGTAGTCGTGATGCGTATGGGCGGTGAAGCATTGGCTGCAGTTGTCCAAAAGCGTAATGACATCCCAACAGCCGACGTGTAGTTTGGTGCAGGGGTTCAAGCTTATTGTGGCGGTAAGGGAGATTGGCTTTGCTGGTTCCCACCAAACTAGTTTGTCACCTCGTCCGCTAGGGGGCTCCAGGAGCGTGGCTTCCCGGGTACGCCGCAGCTATGAATACGAGACATTTCATGAAGTTTCTTAGGAGCTTGCTATAAGCGGCGTCCCTAGCGCCACCCGGCTTTGTTCGAGAGACGATTCTAGCCATTACACAGTCAAGTGCATCCCGCAAGGCAGTGGCGACTTGTGCGGTAGAACGTGAAACGCCTTCATGAGTCGTTGGGTACTGATATGGATATTCTCCGCCCAGTGCGCCGGATTTTCCGTCGCATGTTGACTGAGAGATTTTACTTCCCGGCTACCGCAACACGCTTAGTCCGCCTGTCAGCGGTTTACCGGGGTGTTGGCGCTGCCGCATGCAGCTACATGGAGTCTGGGGTGCGAGGTGAGTGTCAAGCGGAGACCAAAGACCTGGGGATACCCTGAAGTATGAAAGTCCCCGCGATCAGGTGGTACGCCTGCCCGGAACTCTATACACCCGATTGTGGATTGTAAAGGATAATACATTAAAACAAACATGTTAAGCTAGCACATTAAGCAAGAGAATTACTGTAGTTGGTTTGCCGGAACCATTTGTCGGGGAAATTTTATGGAAATACAAATCAAAAACGAACCTTGTCAACACCAATGTAGTGAAGAATATTTGCGTGTCTGAGTTGTGGCAAACGATACAATTCCAACTCGGTTTCCCAACTTTTTTTCTCGGCGGCAGGAAAAACCTTGATTGCGGCGTCCCTCGAAACGGTCTCATCACATCGTTGTTGTGTAAGTTTGCCGAGCCACACCTCACCGAATCGTCCCCGGGAGCATATCTTCACCTTGTAGCACATCTTTGAGAGCTACAAGAA
The DNA here is from genome assembly GCA_028672205.1 of Proteocephalus fallax. Taxonomy (NCBI): domain Eukaryota; kingdom Metazoa; phylum Platyhelminthes; class Cestoda; order Proteocephalidea; family Proteocephalidae; genus Proteocephalus; species Proteocephalus fallax. The sequence goes on along the minus strand of JAPUBX010004043.1, from coordinate 664,401 downwards.
GAAAGATCGATTGTTTCCAAACCAACTACTTAAATCACTTGCGAGGCGCCATTGAAACAAAACACGTGTATTGATTCAGAAAAAATGGGGAGTCGAATGGCTTTTCAACTATTTAGAAGATTGTATCTGCTTTCCTCGTAGATAAAAAAAAGCCACACCTCCCCTACTACAGGATAAACCGGTTTAATGGGTGTATACCTTGAAAGTTCTCGGGAATATGTTTATAGGTTGCGTCCCCAATGCCACCCGAGGTGGCCTGACCTCGCACTCGAACCCGGGTCCTAACCAACAGAGCCCCCCTCCTCATAGATAGATTTGCCTTTGTAGGCATTTGACAAAAACGCGAAAATCAGCACAATCGAAATAATTCTGAACTAACCTCTTCAATTTCACCTTCTGCAAGCCATCCACCACCTAGCATTGGACGAGTAAGCGGAATATTGTCACTAAGTGAAAGTCCGTATCCACATGCGTAACACGGCGATCCATTAGAGCCACAGGAGCGACAGAAAGCTCCATCGGATTCACCAAACTGGTATTCCTCAATAAGAGGTCGCTTCCGGAAGAGACATAGTTCAAGTAAATTTTGGCATCCGAGGAACGATTTTTGCTTATCAGAACTGAGTTTCGAGCTGCTATTCGGGCCGCAGGTTATGCTGTTGCCAACGGTATGGGAGGGCTTGTGAAATCTCCGATAAATGAAAAGCATCAATATGGCAGCAAGAATGACGAGGAGTATAAGGGGAACAGTAATGGCGTAAAACATTATTGGGTTGGGGATGAGAGAGGTCGAATGACTCGAGGGGATATGGCTACCGTTTGCAAGTCCTGCATCAGAAGCTAAAAGAGAAGGAACACATATTGATGCAAGCAAACGTGTCACGCATTTACTGAAAATAAATAGTAGTTGCCTACTTTGATTGTTTGGATTCGTGATTACACGGATGTTCGGGGTATTACATGAATCCCCTTTACAGCAGCAACTGACGTAACCGGCGCGGTTGGCGAAACGATAGCACACAGCCGGATCTGTTGGGCACCTATCATCCTAAAATACGTTAGATAAGTTTTTTTTATCTTACGAGTTCCCAAACCCAGCATCCTTGCAAATGAGTTTGGACAGAATTATCCTCAGACTGCTTCAAAACCAACAAGCAATGCTGTAAACCAGCTTTGCACAATTGTTTTTTAGTAACTGGATCACATGTCAAAGAATCGTTTTTTGATTTGTTTTGAGTACAGTAGCAGCTAATTTGTGCCATTTTGTTTTTATAGTAGCATCTTAAAACCAAAGCACGAAAAAACCGCCAAAAGTAAGGCTCTTAAATAAGCGGGTTTCACAACAAAGTATATTTTAAGACCAATAAGCTATGAGTAATATACAATGGCACATTATTCTCTATTATGACAGCAAAGCAAATACAGAGAAAGATTATCGAGAGTCAAACACATTGATAAAATTAGCCTTCCGTTATGTTTACCTTGAGGACAGACGCTGACATCAATCCAAAATTCCGCTTCCAGTTCAAAAGAAATTCAGGACGTTAGAAATCGTGGGGTGCTCAATGTAGAAGTAATGAATGATAACTGTGAAATCAATGCATTCACTTTTCCGTATAGTTCTTTTTGTTTTTAGTATGTTGAGAATGAATGGCGCTGTGTTAGTTAATCAGAGGCGAAACGACCAGCGAGATGCGGGTGGAATCAAGTGATCCACCGAAAAAAATATATATAGAACCGTGAGGTAGAATAGGTAAGACGTTCTATCAAAGGCTGATAACACTCTTTCTTATTTATCCCTATACCTTCTACACATATAGCCGACAAATCTTAACATTACTTCTTGGTAACTAGAAGCAAAGCAAACGCTACATTCTACACAGATTTCCCTTTTTGATGCTCAACTTTTTGGTCCAGGTAAAAAAAAATTAAATTAGAAAATTTGTTCGGATCCTGGCTCGCAGTATTATACAATACGATCGTGCTAATTTGAAATTAGAATAGTTGTGCCAGATTCTTCACGATGATGGCGTTCTCAACTTGTCCCGTCGTGTGATATAGGATTTTCTTTGTTTCTTTCGCAGAGATGCATGTGTGTGCTTACGTAATATCTTATACCGAGAATTTCTCCTATATTGGAAATTGAGATTCATAGGGAACCCAGAAGCAGTAGTTTCTCTGGTCGCGTTGTCTATATTATCGGGTGATAACAGTGGCATTAAAGAACATATGTCTTGCTCAGAAAGAGGTATTGGTTCTCTTTATACAGGGGATTTATAAACGCCGGGTGTCAAATGTTTGGTGCGTTGATTTGTAGCTGTCAATGTATGGTTTCAAACATTGAAAGTTTCCTAATATTAAAATAGTAATTTTAAGAAATATTAAAGAAATTTCAGTTTTTTTAAATTCCTTATTCATTCTTCAAAATTCTTGATCTTGTGGTTCAAGTTCAACTGCATTTCTTAATATGCACTTAAGCCTAACCTTTTTATAGCGGGGGTCCTTTAAAGTTCTTCTCGTACGTCACCTTCTTTTATTAAACCTTATGCTCCAGTACCCGTCAATGTTTGGTTTCTAGTTTCCGTCTTCAATGTATTTAAACATTTTATGTTTGTTCGTTTAAGTTAAAAAATGGAATCCATCGAAGGCACGAAACACTATTATTATCAATTGCCATCTTCACGTTTACGAACCACAATACACGTTGGCCATCATTTCAGTGTGATCATTAAAATTTACAATATAGACAACTGGTCGATATTTTTCACCGCGTTGTAGAAGTTGGCGTTTGATTGGCTTTTATTTACCTATAACAAGTTACGATAAGACTTGTACTTTGCACGTGTCGAATTAATGGGGATAAATGAGCAAGAGTTTTATCAGCCGTAGATAGAACGTTTGATCTATTCTACATCACGACCTGAAGCTAATTTTTTCCGTGACCCAAGTTCATGGTGTTTTCTTCACTGGATTTTACCCAGTCTGGTCGTTGAACCTCAAACAACCATACTGAATAGCGTTCATTTTTTAGTTATCGTTAACTAATTCTATACGATAATTTGTTCTTGTACATTCACAAACGTTTTGAAATGGCATCCGTCTTTATGAGCTAATTAGGATGATTTACCTTGCTTTTTTCGTTTTTTACAAGTTTTAAGCCCTCAATGTACAAACAATGTCCACTGACCAAAGTCAATCAGCATGTTATTTTGCCAACCAGCAGTCCCAGCCACTAACTGGTGAAGTCGAAAACGCCTTCCAGAACATGGTATGCGTATATCATTCTCGTTAAATTATCCTAATTCTATGTGTGCATAATAATACTTTTTTTCTATCAAGCACGTGGGTCCGCCGCCGTCAAACAATGATTCATTTTGTGCTGGACAATTTATAGCTGTAAATTCTCACCCCATAACTACATCCACCCTGCCTCTATCCTCGCGTGATCAAACTCCGTCTTTCCGTGAGCTTTCCTGTTGTTATTATGCGTTTTCAATCCGAATACCACTGTATAACATTATTTTTTAGACCACCAAACGGATGAATATAATTCTACCACGTTTTCCACACCTGCACCGTCATTTCCGGAAACACCCGCCTTTAGACAAAGCCCTCTACCCTATTCTAAAGCGGAGATTACTCCTTCAGTCCAGAACTATCTCCCAAACACATCTCATCAAGAATTTCAAGAATATCAACAGCAGTTACCACAGATGGTTGCGCCTCAGCAAACCTCTAGTGCCCCATCTGCACAGCATTACCCAACTGGAAATAATTCATCAGAGCCAGCAGCCAACAACACCCAACTTCCTGTGGGGCCTAATTCACGTATTAGCTATCTAGCCTTTCCTCAGTCTGCTGTGGGTTCTCCGAATCAGCAGTTCGGTCAACCAGACGCTTTGTCCGAACTAAAAGCCCCGGCTGCACCGCTATTTCGGCCTTCGACGCAACTTCCGTACCAGGTGGGCACAGCGCCCCTGACGCAGCAAACAGCACTTAATTCATCGCAAGCAGCTTTTAGTACTTCTCATCTTCAAGCGGCGCAAACCTCGTCAGCCCTCCAACCCTCAACAAGCGCCCCTGTTTCACAACAGTATCCAGTCGCTAACGCAAACTTTACTCCGCAATCGATTCCCTATGGTCAACCGACTGTTAACTGTGCACAGCTGGGACCGATGCCAATTTCCACGTCGTTCGACCAGTATCCATCTGCACCTCATGCATATGCCGGAGTCACCTATTCTGCTAATGCCGAGCCTATTCCGCCTTCATTACCGCAACAAGGCTACACCAATACCTATTATCAGCCTAATGTAAACTCCACATCGCCGCCGAATCCGCCTCTGCCAGCGATTAGCTCAACTCAGTTCCAGCCCGTACCAACATCCTCTCCCCAGCAGTCTTATAACCAACAAACCTACGGCGGGCCACCAAGAGAACAACAACAACAGCAGCAGCAGCAACCGCCACTTAGAACTGCCCAGCGAAAGCAGCTGCCGAGTCAGGTAACCCAGGACCAGAACCGGCAGATGCTTGGTACTTTTTCACGTCAGCAATCTACGGATAGGACCCCCGGGGCTATACTCACAGCTGAAGACTGGAATAACCTCAATTGTCCCGTTAGCTTGCTCCATGATTCGAATTTTCTTCCCAGTGACGGACCCGATGTGCCCAGAAAACCTGTCATCGTATCTGAGGTTAGCTTTACCAGCTATGAGTTTAACTGCGAGAATTGTGTGTTCAATTATTCGCCGTATTCTCCTATTTAAATGTCTCAATGGTTGCATATGAGAAATAACTCAATTATATGTCTATAAACGTAAGGTCGCGGAAAACGATGAGATTTTTCCAACTTAGATGCCGTATGGCTTTCGGGTGACATCTTGATTTCCTGCTGTAACAATCACTGAAATAAAAGCTAGTCAGTTAACGTTTATTTGTGCCCTAGGTAAATTGTCACCCCGATTACATGCGGTGTTCGCTTACTGCCGTCCCAGTGAGCAGCAAGCTGCAGTCAAAATGTCGCCTTCCCCTTGGCCTCCTGGTACAACCCTTCCGAGACGTCAACGATCTCCCCGTCATCCAGACTTCCGCCATCGTCCGTTGTCGCTCCTGCCGCACCTACATCAATCCCTTTGTCAAATTCATCGACAACGGCCGTCGCTGGTCCTGTCCGGTGTGCACTCTGAACAACGCGGTGCCCGACGAGTTCTACTACGACCCAGCAACACGCTCCTACGGAGAGCCCTCACGCCGCCCTGAGATACGCTCCGCCACTGTGGAGTTTATTGCCCCCTCGGAGTACATGTTGAGACCGCCACAGGCCGCTACTTACGTTTATTGCCTCGAGGTGTCGAGGAATGCCGTCGCCACGGGTTACCTGGAACTGGTGTGCAATATGCTCGCTGATCAGCTCACCAAAATGCCCGGAGACGCCAGGCGACAGATGGCTCTGATAACCTACGACTCGGGCGTGCAGTTTTATATACTGTCTGGTGGGTTTTTTCATTGCCACAATCATGATTTCTCTGCAACCACGTTCTTTTCTGCATCGAATGTGTATATACCTCACTTAATTGATAATGCAAGGCTCGGGTGGAGTGTGGTTGAAACTTTATGTGCAATCTGTTTTTGCATTGATCCCTATGTTTCCGTTTCTGTGTCGGTTCATACTATTGTTTTATTAAAGTTACGGGGGCAATTAAAGAGTAATGTCAAGTCATTAAGATTGAAAAAAAGGTAGGTGTGAAGTGAGAAGCGAAGTGGGTAATAATAATTTTCATCGCTTTATTCAGGTCATGAGGACCAAGACCTACACGAAATCCGTCTCGGTTCCTGAATCGGAACAAACAGGGATTACCCAATTGGGAAACCCTGCCGTTCTTGTAGGAATAGAACAAAATTGCCTTGCGTTGGTCGATGTGATCTACATTGAGAAAAACTGGAATCCAAGGGGGCTTTAGATGTCAGCAGCCAGTCAAATTGCAGTGAAATTACTCTATGCATTCGGGTCCTGACTTTCGCGAAGTTTCCGCGTCCTCAAGTCCTCCTGTGTGTGTGCCATCTAGGTAAATCGATGCGGATGGTCATCTGCCAGGATCTATCAGAGGTGTTCCTTCCCGACTTCGATGGGCTTATCAATCGCATCAACGACAATCTTGAACCCCTAACCAATCTCCTACACCAGTTGCCCAAGGAGTTCGCGCACACCCAGGACACCTCAAATTGTCTCGGATTCGTTCTTCAGGTAAGTCGCTTTTATGGTATTTTTACAATTTGTCATGGACGCGGCATTCTATTTTCCTTTATACCACCAAGAGTGGTGTCTTAACATTATAGTCAGTTGAAAATCGTTCCTGCTAATATTTTCTCCTTTGGGACAGAACCTGTTTTATAGCTATCCGAGACATTGTGGTGTCCCATAAAGTCTTTTGTGCGTCTTTCGTCGTTTTGTGGGGTTATTGTTGTTGTAGCAGAGTTTGTGTGACCCCGGGTGCTTTATTTCGTGGCCTTGTACCTCGAAAGTTGAGTTAAATACCTCATAGAAGTGTGATCCATGCCGGGACGACGTTGTTGTTGTTGTTGTCTTGGTTAATCCTTCCGTGGACTCATACTTCGGCTACCCAGAGTGCTTCAAGTTAGGAGCCACTCTCCTCTCATCATCTGCTATTTCCGGGAACTTGTAAGCCGAATCGCCCAATTTTTTTCCTGATCGAGAGGGGCAGGACGATTTTACTCAGTTAGGCCAACCACGAGTGACACCCGACGATGACCAGGTTTTTGCTGTGCCTGTTCACAACACCCTACCGCCTCTGTGGGTTGGGTGTTTGTTAGTACCTCTCGCCGGGTTCTAAAATAGTTTTGCTTCTTTGGGGTCATAGAGGCCAAAACGTCTAGTGATCACTTTTGAAAGACCATTGCTTCCTCTTAGAGTTGGTCATGCTTAATCTCACATGCAACCAGAACACATCTCGAGGATGGCGGAGTGCACTTTGCTTATTAGTTGTGTGTGCGTATCTCGCCACGTGGACTGTATTAAGGTGTTTGTGGCTGTGGCTGTTTCATTGTGTGCTTTTAATTTCTTTTCGTGGTGAATTCCGGGCGCGATTCGTCCTTGGTGCCGTGGCTAATTTTTACATATAATGACTCACTTGTGTCTTTGGTTAATTCGGTTATTGTTAAAATAGTCGTTCTTTTATTTGTTATTAAACAAAAGACGGGTTTTCCAACCAACCGCGGTCTCCGCTTTCAAGGCGTATCAAAACGTCGTTTGTGCACATGCCGTAATAGTTTCAAATTCTATATAGCATCGAAGGAGTCCTGGGGGATTTAAACGATCAGCTGGGATTCCAATATGTTTGCTAGTGAAGATCTTCGTTCTAAAAACTCAGACTTCATTAACACGGCGGTATTTGGTTTTCTTCGAAAAATGTTAAATCATTCAATTGTGTTCTGGTGATTGGGGTTGATAGCTGCCAGCTGGAATTTGTGCTCGATTCTGGACAGTGCAATCACATTTTTTCCCTACTTAATAAGGAACTCAGCTATTCAAATTAAGTTTCTAAATGCGCTTTTCACAGAGAAAACACCAGCATTTATTGGGCCAAATTATGTTAAAACCTTGAGTTGCAACAACCCCCACCACCACCACCACGATAGGCCTCCTACGCCTATTTCGAGAAGTGGTGTTGACGTCACCATCCTCGCTCTCTTAGTGTACTTAATGTACTGGGACGCCGCCACCGGACAATCGTCATAGCAACACCCACGAACCCAGTTTATCGTCAACTAGGAGATTTGTGCACCCAATTTGATTGATTTCCCCTTCCGGGCACCGAGTATCCTGGGCGCAACCTTGAGAATGGCAACACAGAGGCTGTGATGCTACCAATAATTCAATGATTCGTTTCTTCTTCTTCCACCCGCCCAGACTGCCCTCAAGCTGATTTCTGGAAGCGGTGGCCGCGTGACCATCTTCAACTCGAGTCTGCCAAACATAGGCCCGGGTGCCCTGGAAGTCCGTGAGACCCGAGAAGACGTTACCAAGCCCGAAGCCGAGCACTTGCGGCCCTCGACCGATTTTTACAGAACCATCGCTCTAGAATTCGCCGCTGCACAGGTAAACGAGCCTTCTCCTTGGTAGGAGACTAGTTAGCGGTACGGATCCATGCAGCCTATCTTAGGCGCTACTAATTGGCGAAACTCTCATTCGTATCATTTTAATCGTGTTAATATTAATCGCCTTCTTAACATCTTTGGATTATATCAGCGATTCGTCTGCAACGGTGTCCGCTCAATTTGCTTTTCGTGTGGTCATTGAGAATGCGATTAGTGACACGTAAATACGAATTCCTCCATGAGATCATAATTGGCAGTCGCACTTCATTAAAATTAGAGCCTTTTTCGACAACCATTAATGGCCGACTAAATGCATCAAATTTTGATTCCGGAAGAAACGACGATTGTCGGAACGATGTGATGTAACATGGGAATCCGCATGAATGATATCAGTTGCTATTGTTAAAGCTCGAGTTAACAGAGGGTCATATTGGTACCAAAGAGACCAACGGCTTTTCTTTTACTTTGGCGTGTGGCTGCGTGGTAGAGTTTTGTGATTCTGGGCAACTGTCTATTGGTAATTTCGAGTCCGAAATTCCCCCTACATTTCGGAGTGTGTTATTTGTTGGCAAGCTTGATGGTGCTATTGCCTAATACCCCCCCCAAGTGATCAAATCACGACGTTTGACGGCAGCTCTCCATTTTTGCTTTCAGATTGCAGTTGACTTATTTGTCCTCAACTCCAAGTACTGCGATATAGCATCAATTTCCGGTGTGGCCCGTTTCTCCGGCGGCTCTGTCTATCATTACCCCAACTTTCACTACAAAGCTCCCGCACCACCAAGCGCAACTTCGACTGCCGAGGGTGGATCTCAGCCGACCACCGCCAATCCAGGATCATCGGGCGATGCCAAGTTTGCGGCCGCCGCGGCTTGCGATTTTGTCCAGGTGGAAAGTCTTCGAAGAGATCTGCTGCGTTACCTGACTAGGAAAATAGGATTCGAGGCCGTGCTTCGCGTGAGATGCTCTCGGGGCCTTGCTATTCAGGTGAGTTTGGAACTGGAGTATGTCGCGGTTTGAGATGGTTCGTCACTGAATGGTTGAGCCCAGACGATGCCAGTCCACAATTGATTAGTTATCTCTTCAACGTTTGACCCTGGCCATCCATATGGCATTGGGATAAAATGATTACGATTTTAAAATGTGATCAATATCAAGCCAATCGTATAGACGAACGTGGAAAAAAACGCGAATAGCGTTGTACTAGATAATTCACGGAAGCCCCGTGGTGCGTTCAAATTTCCACTTTATTCAGTTAGTTTGCAGCCGACAGAAAATGTTTGATCTATACTTCATCGTTCTGTGCAAGAGCACACCTTTTTGTGTTGCGCAAACATTTCACATGCCAAATCGGCCACATGCGGGGCCTTATTAATTAGCCAGCATCACGTCCGGTGTGTGTGTGGGTGTGTGAGTGATAGATACCTGCCTACTACCGACACAAGGCGTGTTACTGTGTTGTTGCTCTTGTAGAATTTCTATGGAAACTTTTTCGTTCGCTCCGTCGACCTCCTCTCCCTGCCCAACGTAAATCCGGACGCCGGCTACGGCATGCAGCTGGAAATCAACGAGAAGCTTGACAGATTCTCAACGGTCGTATTCCAGGCAAGTTGGTTATTCTGTTTTGCACAAACGCACACGAATGCAAGTTTGCACAAAGATTCGTGGGAAGACGTTGAGCAGGTAACGTCCCCAACGCCACTGGGCTATTGATCGAGGATGCACCTATTGCTTCTGCACAATTAAGTGCTGAGTCCTGCAAGGCAGTAGGGGGAATCCGCGCCACGTGGTTCACCGGAGTTTGACGACTGCCGCATTGCGCCAGCCCATGCCACTTCGATGGCTCTGGTTTAGGGCAAACAGGTATTTTTACGGTTGTGCAAAATGGTGCTCTGAATATATGGGTTAGATTGGCGTTTATTATTTTCGACTACTTGGTCTTTTGTAGGCGGCTCTGCTGTACACATCTGCCTATGGTGATCGTCGCATACGTGTCCATACTCTCTGTTTACCCGTGACCGACTCCGCCGATGCCGTTTTCAACTACGCCGACAGTGGAGCAGTTGCCTCCTTAGTTGCCAAGATGGCTGTAGAGAAGACCATTAACGCGGGGCTGTCTAACGCACGAGAGGCCATTACCACGGTTCTCGGGGACATTCTTGACGCCTACCAACGGGAGCGAGATTCAAATACTTCAAGGAGCTCCCTGTCGGGCATTTGCCCCGCTTCTCTTCGACTCCTGCCGGCATACCTATGTGGAGGGCTGCGCTGTGCAGCCTTCAGAAACCATCTACCGACCTCCCTGGACATAAGATCGGGCGCGCTGGAACTTATAATGTCGGCACCGGCACATCGAATACTTCCATTGATGTACCCGCGTCTATACTCCGTTGGCGGGCTCCTGAAGGCTCCGGCGTGTGGAGCGAATGGCACGCTGGCCCAAAAGGCGGCTGTTCTGAATCTGGGTGACACTGCCCTGGGGTGTTTACCTCTCACCGGGAAGTCAATAAGCCGTGAGGGTATTTTCATTTTAGATACGGGTAATGTGGTGCTCCTTTTGGTTGGCTATGGACACCGTCCGGAAGAGCTGAAGTCGTTGATCGGATACGAGTCAATTGATGATTTGATCGTAGAGAAGTCCGTGACGAAATTGGGTCCTGAGGATATTGATTCCCAGCCAAGAAAACGTTTACATACCCTGATAAAATCAATAAAAAGGCAGAGGAGTCTTGGTACGGCACTGGTGGTTATTCGCCACGATGTACCGGAGCCCTTAAAGAGTAGTTTTGTCAACGCTTTGGTGGAGGACAGGACTTCGTCTGCGCCGTCATATTCGGAGTATTTGCAAATGGTGCTGAGCGGCCGATCTTAATGTACCGGAACGATTTTCCTTAACCTCCAGCACTCCCCGTCTCTTTATTTCAGTCCTAATTTTTCACGCAAACAGTCATCCGCCCCCCCTCATGTTCTCCACCCTCTTTAGTAAAGCGTGCTACCTTGAAAAACGCGTCGCACGATATATATTGATGCGTGTATCGTTAGAATACGTGTGGTAAAACGAATGGTCTTTCTAATCAAATGCGTGTGTTTTTTGCAACGCTGTGTTCTACTTTTGATTTGGGCAAAATTTCAAAATACGGGTCGCTGTTCCACCGCAGACGAAGAAGTAATGCCCAGTCGCTGTGAACCGTGTGCTTTCTTCGGATAATTTTCCATATTTTGCGCTCAGTGTGGGAATTTTAAACAATTTTTCACGTCCCATTTGTTTAAAAATCAGATGTATTTTGTTGCTCACGGAAGATGGTTGGTCGATGAGATTAAGGGGCATAGCATTCGTGTTTAAGGTCCCACGAAACGGAGGTTAGTGGGATGGGCGGTGCAAGGAAACCACAACGCAGTTCTGCAAACTTTATATTGTGGGATATTCGAGGGTGCCGTCCAAAAAAAACAGGCAAATGTCTGTCGAAGATAAGAAGACTGTTTATTATGTCTCCGAATCATCTAGGTGGGATATTCAGTGTTATTGAGTAGATAGTCTTGGTTTGTTGCCTATGTAACCAAATTTTGTTTAAAATCATTCATGATATGTACTGTCCAACGTGTTTTGCGCTGGAAGTGAAACTACGATATAGTTCCTGGCTCACTGAAATGTAATTTAATTATTGATGTCCCGAGGGCCGAAAATCTCAGCATTAAAATGCAAAACGATTTATCCGTATTTTATTTTTTTCACTCATTGTTATTATCACCAAAGACATTGAAGAATGTAAAATAACAACAAGAATTCAAGTCAAAAATACGTTTCATTAGTCACCAAACCCAACGAGAAATGTAGTGACCTTAAACGATGGGTTTATTCATGTCAAAAGCACGGCATCAATTCTACTGGGATCCCATTTGCTGATGTACACTACCACGCAGGCAACGGCCTTCATGGTATGAAAAAAGACAACGCTTGCGGCATCTGGCCTTTCCTCAGAACCACGACTCATGGTTGTGCAGAGTGGTTTCGTCAACACCGACGCAGCCATCGTTCCTTGTCGGAATTTTCGGCCCAGGTCGGGCTCTAATTTTCGTTCAAATACGACACATTCCAGACACTTATCTTTGGCCATCATTCCATTTTGATTTTTTGTTAACGAATTCTTCGCATTCTTACAGAAATATACAGTTATCATTAGCTCAATATCAACGGGCATCGTTACTTCTCATGAACAAATCTTAATTTCGAATTCTTTACATTAAAATAATCCAAGCATATAAAATGATTATATTCTATTCGAATTTATTTTTCGCTGTATACAGATTTGTTAACCAAGACGTGAGTTTCGAATTACACCGTTTTGAATACACTTTACTATAACCGCCCCTTTGAAATACATTTGGGTGTTGTGTTACGTCAATAGTGATCTTTTTTCTTATTTGATCGGAAGCTCAGCCAACGACTGCCTGCATTTTCATTTATTTCACATCATTTTACGCGTCTTATTATGCCACAAGTTCTGAATTTGCTTCAGCTTGTAGAGCAATTACAACAGGATTTACGGAATGTTGTCAATGAAACTAAACGAAAATATATCCCAATCAAAGATGTAACAAATATTAATTACGTTTGAGCAGTATTTAGAATGCTGAAGCTCAAATGAAGAAGCTTAAAGAACTGGTCAATGGGAAATTGGATATTAAAACATGTAATGTTCGATTTAATTTTGCAACTATATACAGATTTGCTTGAAAATAATGTTGAAATATGTTCGCCATTCATCGAGGGTTGCTACACAAAACAGCCGAAACTAATAACAATTTGTTTAACGAGCATCCAGCGTATCATTACCAACCAAGTCTTAGCCGAGGTACGGTATGGATTTCATTATTTAATTTGTCCAAGTCTTCCGCCGACAATCTGATTAGAGCCATCGGGTCTTTGGCTGAATCTGACATTGAGGAGTTACGTGTCCTACAAACGACAATTCTTCTTATTACCACCGGCTCGGTAGTGACTGATTTATCACTATCCCAGGTAGGTCAAGTTCCTTCTTTCGGCTCGTTATTATAGGAACTAATTGTTATGTTTCTTGTCGCACAATTCGGTTTAAAATACTCTAGAACCCCCACAAAATCTGTTAATACACTTATGATAAGCACTATTATTACTTAAGTTATAACAACAAATTGATAGCATGTCGCTAACGTTATATTTGCTATTTTTATATTGTGTCTAGGCTCTTGGAATATGTTTACGGCTTCACAGAAGCAAGAACAGTGCTGTCGTCAACACCGCTGCAGCTGCTATTCGTCAATGTACTGGTGCTGTTTTCGACCGAATTCCCAAGACAGACTCTGAAGCATCTGTTTCGCCAGCGCGTACGCTTAACTTTCGGCTGATTTATTTATTTGTAAACAGTACCACCCATCTCCACGGTCATCTTTCAGTGAGGTTGGCTTTGCTCCATGGTCCCGTTGTTATATATTTTATAAATTCGTTCGTGTTGGTTTGGATGAGTTAATTACGACAATAATATGGGAGCTCGGTCAGAGATTGTTATCAATCCGATCTAGGCAAGCTAACACGGAGTGTTTTTATGTCGCACGACATAAGCATTGGTAGCTTAAAATGGGAAAATCCCATAGAAGTGGTTATCGGGTATGTCTAAGTCAAGGGGAACCTCGTGTACTGTGTGTCTAATATAGCCTGTTTTATCCGCTGATTTCTAGCCGATAAGGACTCGGATGTATTCCACTTTACACCGGCCTCAAAAAGTGCCTTCTTCCTATTTCAAGTGAGTCGTGTTTTCCTTAAATCAATCTGGTTACGCCCCTTTCATGGTTGGAAATACCCAACACAATTACTGTTATTTCTCCAAGTTCAACGTTGCAACCGACGTTGCTATACATTGGCGTATGGCGTCAAAAATGCCAAATAAAACCTTTAATGCAGTCTATCCCGACACCAATTTGAGTAAACTCAACCAGTGTGTAGCCACGCGTGTCTGGGTTATCAGGTGAGAGGAAAAGGAGGAGGAATCCAAATTTCCTAGGTGGATCTTTCATACCACTCTCGTCTTTGTTCTCCGCCTGGCACTCACCTGTTGTGCGTGGCTCCGAGTAGCTGCTTGTATGTGGTAGCGGCGACACCCCGATAAACCGCTTATCATGCTGGCTAAACTAAGCGCGGTAGGCCTTTAATTCAAACTCTATTGCAAATACACTTATCGCCGGTTACTCCGGAGACTATACAGTCGCCAACTTGCACGCACGGCGTTATAACCAACGCTTTGCTTCACTCGGTTCAATTTGGAAATTTTTGCACGTATTTATTTACGCCTAACATTGCATGAATTGTGTTTTTATGAGGAGATTCGTGCCACCCACCTGGTTCTATTAGCACCACAACGGTACACGAAGGTCTATTTTAGACTACAACGGTTATATATTCACCCTATTTTGTTTATCCGTGGATAATCGGCGTTGTTGGACCAATGCGAGTGGTCCTTCGTGTCGTCTTCTTCTCCTACGAGCCGATGAACCTACTTCAGGAATGTCATTTAGACGAATTCATGACGTTTTTTGAGAATTCCATACCGATGGCGACTCTAGTCTTTGCACAGTTAGGTTGGTCCCGCAAGGTCGAATCGGAACTAACGTCCCGTCCGTTGGAGCCTGGTATCGATCTACTCCTTCGCCCAGTTCGCCGGGGTTTTCCTTGGCCTATTCACGGGAGATTCACTTCCCAGCTACTGACCGCACCACGTTTAGTCCACCTGTCAAGCGGTTTACCGGGGTGTTGGCGCTGCCACATGCAGCTACTTGGAGTCAAATGTGCTATTCGAGTCTCAAGCGGAGACCAAAGACCTGGGGATACCCTGAGGCATGACAAACGCCGCGATGACCAGATGCGCTACTCCTCACCGACACCCATTGGTTTGTCGTTAATCGTCCCCCTTCAAATGTGATCGTGGTTATCATTATTTTGTAGGACCTGTGCCTCCTGACCTCCGGAGATATGCCCCATTGGCTCCAGGGCATTGAGTCGATCTCGCGTCTACTGGGTTTGGAACTACTGGAATCGGTGCTACTCTCCTTCTCGGGACTGTTCATAAATGTGTGTTTACCCTCACTCGCCCTTTCGTGTCTCTGCTTATTATTATTATGATTATTATTCTTACTAACACCTCCTCTCCATTTATCTCATGGACGATATGAGAGTTTCGGACGCGTCTCTTTTTTGTCGTCGTATGTGCGCCATATGCTGCTTCTTATTTGTGGCGGCTATCTCTTGCGATTGGTCGAATCGGTTGGTTTCATTGATGTCGCGAACCATTGCCGCCCATGTGCGGCGATCTGGATCTAGGTTGGCGCAGATCATTGGCCAGTTCTGGCTCCATTCGACTCTCATGGGGAGACCAAAGACCTGGAGATACCCTGAGGCATGACAGACGCCGCGACGACCAGATGTGCTACTCCCACCCGACACACCATACACACCTAGTCGGTGGTTCGGGGCACAACGAGATGAGCACGGCAAAGCCAATGACACACAGTGTTCCTGAATTACCCTGGATTCGACCCCCGGGGCGGGCCACAAAAATTAGGCGGGCCTAGCGACGTGCGCCTTTAATCCCGTGACTTGGAGGCTGTCGGGTCGGAGATGCTGACTTCCGCATCCTCCCGAATTTAACCGGCGTTCTATGTCCAACCCCGTGCGTGCTCTTTACGATCTGGGTGATGCAGCGGCTAATTGCACCTCCCCTTCCTGGGGCCATCGTAACCTTTACAATATTCCCAAGAAAATTCATGGAAATGCCATCCATGACACCGGTTTATCCTCAAAGCCGGAGATAGTAGCACAAAAAGGGAGTTTTAATCGAGGGGAGAGCACCTCTTGCTCTGCTGCCGCGTAGTAAATCGGATGCCCGCGAAGATGGTGTTAAATTTGTCAATTGATGGCAGTACGGTTGGACCGTGGTGACTAACAATTCAAGCACGACCAAGCGAACTAATAAGTCAATATATTGCGTGAGCCGTTCGTCTTGGAAGCGATTATTTCGTGTACCCAGGGTCGAGGTGCACCTTGCGATGTAATTTTAGGGTGTCTCGAGGATTAACTCTCTGCTAGGTTTACCACCAAATGTGGGGTGGCGATTCTCGGGGTAATGCGGTCAGATGAAAATGAACGAGAGTGTCGACAATTCGAGAGAAAGTGCGCACCTCGACGATCTTAAAGTGTATCGTGTGGACAGTTTTTAAGTCAATAGGACAAAAGCACGATTGCTTAAAACTGAAGTCAAAATGTAGCTTCCAGGAATTCGGAAGTTCCTTTGGGCTCAAGTGATGTCCCTCGTACCTTATCCCCAAGGCTCTTCATACAATAAGTATTAACCACAACACCCACGTCGCTCAAATCTATACGTTCAGGGTATTGTATTCGATTCGGCGGAACACAAACACCACGAATACTGTTGAAACCTGGTTTTACTGTAGATAGTGGTGTTCTCTGGAAGACAGTGGACAACGTGCTGGAAATTCATTGAACCCTAGCCCGATCCCGCCCCTTTTCCTACATCATCGTAAATTTATTCGGGCGTCTCGTGATCTCCTCCTGAGTTGGTAAAATCCGCGACGCCTAGTACCTTGACGGCTTTTCGGGTAAATCGTATGTTGCGTGTGCGTGCGTTTTACTCTTATTATTCCTCGGCAGGAAAAGGAATTCCGCCATCTCCTGAAGGAGCGGATGTGCCCGCTTATCATCAAGTTGCTAGCGCCAGCGCCGACCCAGGACGGCGAAATTGACGCCGGCCAGACCAACAGACCCTCCGAGTTCGCTATCACTGTCCGACTCAACAGGATTATCTCGCTGCTCTTCTCACACTTCTTCGACTCGCTGGTATGTTGGGCGGGCGTCTCACCTGGACCCCCTTACCCCCCCCCATCTGTGCTTTGTGCGACTCTCCTGCTCGAGAATGACCCCGGGTCACTTATCCCTCGAATTGTGGCTGCCCATGCACGACAATCGGGGAGGATTGATGCCCCATTTTGTTTGTTTGCAGCGGCGTCTTCAGTTGTTCAACTTTCGCCCCAAACGCGTTTTCAGCCCACCCCCCCCCCAACTGCGCCCACTAGCGGCATTGCGACGGCGAAAGTTTGAAGGGACGGTTTCTGGGTGACGTAGACTGGGCCAAGTCACTTCCGCCGGCGGCGTTGTATCAGGCTCCAGAGCGACATATTGGTTTGCGTCTCGGTTGCGCCAGTCCGCTTTAGAGATTCCTCCAATACTATCAACTTTCGGGTATCTTCGACGCGTATCGGCCACATGTAGCAACCATAGACTCATACAGGACTGGTTACAACATGTTAGAAACTAATGTTTTCCCGGACACTGATCTCAATGCTGCGCGCAGCATGGTGGAACGCCTCCATGGCGCTGTCATCCTTGGCCTTGCCGTTCGGCAGGATTCTTGAATCCAAGCAATTTAAAGCTGGCTCAACCCCGTGCATTGCCTTCATACCTGTTCAGGCATTAATTATCATCGATTGACAAAATATCAATCATGATTGAATGCAGGGTTCTTGTTCCAGACCCCGAGGTAGACGAGAGTCACTGCCGCTTGTTATAAATCTAATTTGTTTTAAGCGTTTACGAGGTAGTCCAGCGCACTTTTTGGATTTTTGGGTCCTCTCCCCGGTGGAAGTTTTGTAGTATTTCTCGTCTTGTTTGTGGTTCAAATGACTCTTTCGCGACTACTGTACTTGTACTATTTATACTACTCATATTTCGAAGGTAGGTATATTTAATTGCGTTCGCTACTACCGGTAGCGGGAAATTATCTCTCCAAGTGTTTCTATTGTTTGCCTCTCACTCACTCGCTTGAAAAGATGTTATCGTTATCCAAAACGTTCCATTCCGAAATGTTTATCAATTAGATGTTAAATGTTCACTTGATATTTTAGAACACGGAATGTGAAGTCTTCCTCTCAACAGTAATGCGAATTGTCGACCACGAGCGCAACTCCTGGCGACTTGCCCTTGCGCTTGAATTGATGTTCAAGGTTATATCCAACCCTGATTTACTTGTGTTCGTTTGACCAATTATTCCCATATGCTCATGTGTCACAAGTGGGTGTTGAAATCCGTATCCATTTGTGTGTTCGTTTTAGGAAAATATGCGGGAATTTGGATATGATGGACCCGCCTTCAAAGGTGTATCAAGGCTTGGTGAACACCATTAGCGGATTTATACACTCGGCCCTTCTATCCCAAGAAACACATCGTAAGTCGCCGTGACTAAGCACACAATAGAGCGGTCATCATTATTATTATTATGGACCCCTTAAATAGTGTGATTTTTTTACAGATCGGGATTCGACTTCAGGGCCAATGAACGGGCCCACGGGGCAATCGATATCGCCCAAATCCGCCTTTATCTACAGAGGATGCCACTTTGCTATCGCTGATGTGCAAACGTTTTGTCTGTACGTTCTTGTTTGTACCCCATAGGAGGGCAGGGGTGGGCGCTCCAATAACATGTATTCTTTGTTCTTCTTCTCCTCCTAAAAAACGCAGAATTGAGCTACTAGACCGACAGGAGTGCCCAAATCTGCCCGAGGGCTATTGTCTGCGTCTCGCCGTCAGCTGCCTCCTTCAGATTGTCTGGTCTCTCCAGCACATTGTTCAAGAGGCCTTTGAGGGCGCTGCGATGCCCCCTGCGCAAGTTAATACATCCACTGTTGGCGATAAAAACGTGCAACTCGGACGTGAGATGCTCAAAATAACCTGGCCCGTTGTTCTGCCGTCATTTTCTCTTCTTGTCGAAGCCTGGTTCGTCTGTTAAATAATTGATTGTCATGCCTCTCGGAAGGAGGGGGAGGGTGTCTGGGAGTTGCCTGGTTTATTGCACTGGGGCCTTGTCGTTGGTTTTCCTGTCTCGGTGTCTATACATCATCCCCAGTAGCCCGACAAGGTGGGAGCAACGCTAGGTGGGCAGAGAGCGTGATTTGGTGGGACACATTTCGACGTCTCGCTATTTGGCATAGCGTCTATTGGATCGTTGATTTCTGAAACTTCAGCGAAGACGAAGAAAGCAATCTTGGTTTGGGACCAAGCATACACTCCAACCAAGTCATTTTATTTTGAAGTGTTTCTTGTTCATGGCTGGTTGTGTTTTTTTCTCACAATTCGACTGTTTACGTCTTTACGTTTTTCTTCTGTTTAACCGCGTCCAATTCGTGGCGTTGCTAAATTCACTGTACTCGCAACTCCCAAAATATGATGGGTGGTCGGTGGATCCATTTCCATGTTTCCTTTGTTCCCTTCTTTCCATTAATGTCTTGACAACTTCAGAATAACGCTGTTGAACAATGAGACTACTTCAGCAATGTACCCTTTCTTGTCATTAAATATTTATTGCTATATAAAATAACAATGGCAGTAGCTGCTGAAAAAGGAGGCAAAACACACAATAGCCTAACAGAACAACCCCCACTCCTACTGAAATACATTGGGGCTCCCATCTTCACATTACTTTTTAAAATAACAATCGCCAGTATGTGCTCAAAAAAAGGCAAAGCAAACAATAGCCTAACCGATCAGCCTCCATTCCTACTGGAATCAATTGGGGCTCTCATCCTCACGTTGCTATTTAAAATAAAAATCGCCAGTGTGTGCTCAAAAAGGAGACAAGCCTGTCAACGGCTTAACAGAACAACCTCAATTTCTAAGTAAATCCTTATCGTAAGATTCCATTCGAATAGTTGAACTGTTGAAAATACCAAAAGTTAGTTTCCCCTTCCCCTTTTCACTAAAACAATTCCGTCAGTTGTCTGGCCTTTACGATTCTACGAATCTTAGACTAGGCCACGTCTATCGTGACGCCAATGCTTGTCAAGAAGAGATCCAAATATGTCAGTCTATTTTGATACGTTTTGGTCATATTGAGGACTAATCATAAATCAGAATTCTTTGTGACCAATTAATGCTTTCTTCATTGGATGGATTTAAGTCGGTCCAAGATGCCAAGCCACCCCAATTGCTTCCACCAATTTTGCTCACAAACAATTGCCGACGGCTCAAAATCGTTGGTGTCATTTTATTTTCTAGTGCTGACGAAAAGCTCACTAGATCCTTCCTGCTAGCCGAGAGTGTCATGGTGGTTCTGAGCAGTCGATGTGGCCTGGCGGATGCCCGGGACGCCTTCGTCGCCAGCGTCTGCAAATCGGCCCTGCCTTCCAACTACTCACTATCCGTTCTCTCGGATAAAAGTGAGTCTCTCAATGTCAGACAAAAATTCCATCCAATAGGATATCATATTATTGTTAATGGGTGCCGTAACTCCAAACGTTGCGCCTGATTATAATTTGTTTTCAAATCGACCCCAAGTGTCTCTTTTGCGTAAACGACATCACCTACTGGTTGTTCGGAACACACGTTGGGAAGAATGCATAACAAATGCCCGAAATCCGTTTACCCGCACGCAATTAAAGCTGCTATTCAACCGGCATCAGCTGCTAAACCTTTGATGACCCCATAACAATAAATTTCGGCAACAACCCCCACCCCCATCCCGTTGCCACCGCCGCCTGTTGGATGCCAGCAGTTTTCTGCAGCTGTTTCACTACTCTTAGTTGCAACCAAAGCACTTTCTAACAATCGCCTATTCTGTTGTCTGTTTCCTCATTTCCCATGCACTTTAAACTTCCCGACTCCAGTTAATTGGCACGCCCCTCAACATCTGTTGTTGTTGTTGTTGTTGTATCTTTCGTGGGCTCGTTCGGGTTCGTCGTCGTCGTCGCTTGTGTGGTTATCTCCGTCTACTAGAGGAGACTGCAAATGAGACGAATTAACTGGAAGAATTACCTTTATTTATGGAGGAAAGTTGTGGAAAGGTGCGCGTGAGTGTCGCCTCTAGTAGGAGATAGTCGAGGAAATCGGATGCAACTTTTGACCTCGAAGCCGTCAAACCACCTTTTACACGTGCGTCTTTTTAATAACAGTGTTCACATTATTTAGGTCACGAGGCATCAAACACAATTGATACAATGATCCACCCTATCATAACGCGCGCGTTTCGGGTTGCTTTGTGCGACATTGTTGCCGAGTTTGAATTAACTCGAAGTAAATCTCTTCTCTGTCCTCCGTATTCAGCCTTTAATTATATTGCCCCCCCCTCCTCATCCACACCACAAGACTTTGATGGAATGTCCATTTGCTTTCGCTCATGTCGTAGGTTTCCAGATAGCAAAATTGCTTCAATAACCCGTTTACTGAGAATTTATTGTTGGATTGAAAACAACAGGTTGCTGAAGGTTTTGGTCCTCGTTACCTCGTTACTACGATTATTATTATTATTATTAACAAATAGTCGTGAAAACGACCCATAACCATCAGTAGCATCTTAGAATCTTAGCCAAAATCGATTCATATCTCCTTAAATAAATCGAACTCCAGACTTGTTTCGGTTAGTAATCAACTTCAGTTATTGCGTAAGTCTACTCTCTGTAAAAGATTCCCACGATTCTTTACCTCTAACTGGCCGAGCGTAGTGGCGTGCGCTTGTAATCTAGCAACCTGGAGGCCGGGTGGCGGAAACTGTCTCGCGCGCGTTATGGACAAGGCCTTCTATGGCCGCCATTACCTCGTTGTTATTTCCTCCATTCCTGTTAAACATAAAAATGCTGAAAGTTCTGGTCTTTGTGACCTTAATAAAGCGTGAAAATTATTATTATTTACCTCTAACTGCCCAGACCCACACGTGGGGAGTTTGAAAGTGTGGAAATATCCCACACAATTCAAATAAAATCCACACACAAAATGGTGCCGGCCATCAAAGGCGGCAATCCAGGGCTCTCCCTCCTTCCTTACCGCGGTGCTGCTCTTGGCTATTTTTTCTAGTTACCACGCCCAGCTCCACAGCTTCCAGCCAGAACCCGAACGCTGACGAGGCTGTGGACCGCAGCCCCCTTGTGCTGGTCGTCAACGCGAATCACGCCCCGGGCAGCCTGGGAGTCGCTCCGGGGGGCCTCAACGGAGGGACCTCTTCGGGGTCGCTCTTCATCACCGCCAAGCACATCCAGGCCGCGATTGCTCTGATGGAACTTGCCAAGGCCAACGGCGCCACGCTCGATTCATCCTGGTACATGGCTCTCGTGACGCTGCAGGTAGGCAACTAAACTAAATAAAGAGATGGCATTTCATTTCTGTTCTTTTTCCCGACTCTCGTCCCGCCAAGGTTGATTCCAGCAGGCTCAGGTAAAATCTAGCAACCATGCCGGCTGCTGTAAAGTATCTGGGCGCTGATTCATTTCGTGGAGTCGTCCCGCTAAGGCTGAGCCCTAGTTCAACGACAGGAGCTTGCTGTGTTCGAGAGGATGACCGGGCTTCATGGATGTCGCGAATCGTGGATGCCCATACGCGGCAATCAGAGGTTACCGGGTCGGAGCAGATTCGGTTCCAATTCTGACTCAAGCGGCTCACTCCGTGGACGGACTGCGAGCCTGGGCGTTCCGCTTCAGCCGCGCCCTCAGCGCAAACCTGGGAATTGATGCTGGCCACCGTTCCCGGGCGGCCTTGCACGTGACCCAACCACTGCAGCTGAGGGTGTTTTGGAGGGGTGGGGGCTTTCCGGTGTCCCGGCAGGGACGTCTTGTTTCGTCACTTGCGAGTCGGTCGGATTAAGAGATACCGAGGTGTTTTGGAGATTATCTTGTTTGTATAGTTTCGTGGAGTAGTCTCGGGAAGTTACCGAGCGATACCGAAACTGAGATTGTTTTTTTGTGCGGATTAGATCAAGAAGTGAATTAAAACCCGAAACAATCTGGCACAAAGTCGAAATAATGCCACCGAACATATTTCGGTTTCTCCGAAAATTATATTTCAATTCTTTTTTTTTAATCCAACAGAAAAGCAGCGAATAATACGGCTAAAACATTCTTTATTTGTGTTGGGTTGGTTGATTCGCCCAGGGGAGCAAGTATTATCAACGCCTTCGGCAACAATATTCGCGGATTTGTGGTTGCCGCGGTCACAGAGCCCACAGAGACTGGTCTATTCACCATGTATTGCGGTCATTGATAGGAATTTCTTTTGATTGCTGCCACCCATGTTATTGTTATCATACTGGGGATTGTCCGCGCTATTATTATTATTATTATTATTGTAGTTGAAGCGTCTCTGGGGACTCTGGTTTTCCCATTTCGTGGCTCTGGCCCAGACAATACCGAGTCAATAATCCCCATTACACCTCGAAGATGGGTATGACCAATACGGGCGCATATTGGTTGTTATCGGCCTAGATGTTTCCTTCCACCAAACACGGATGGTTTCACAATGGCTGTCAGCATCCCAGCTCTGTTGGTTAGACTCCCAGATCTTCTTCCCTTCTTCCTTTGCGCGGATGGCTCCTTCCAGGGGATGTACCGGCTTCATATGTGTCACAAATTGTAGGCGTCCACGCACGGCCATCCGAGGCTGTCAGGTCAGAACAGATTTTGATCCAGTTCTGTTTCCAGCCACGCACTCTGTAGAGATTCTGTATTTCCAGGCCTTCCAATTCCGCTTTGCCGTTGCCAATCCGCAGTTTCGGTTTGCCACCGGTCAGGCAGCACCAACCAGGTCGTAGTGGTGGTGGTGAAAGACGGAGGTTCATATGCTCATGTCAGCACGTCTAGTCTGCGATTTTATTTGGAATTTGCCCGACTTTGGTCCAATTAGACGAGCGAATCGATCATTGTGAGTTCTTGTTACGTGGGCCAACGGTGAATCTAACCGTGTTGTGGTGCTGTACGATCGCAGTCTTACGACCACCATATTGTTCTGGTGTAGAAAGACGGCTACGGGGATTATTATTGGTCGACTCCACTAATCAGGAAGGCGGGGGTGGCTCGATGGCGTAGGGGTTAGCATCCTCGCTCTTTTTACGAGGACCTGCGTTGGGATCCCAGGTCAGGTCAAATCGGGTAGCACTGGTGATGCCATCTATAAAAACATTCCTGGGAAGCTTCATGGTGTACCCCCGTAAAGCCGGTTTATCCTCTAGTCGAAGATAGCCGCCAAATCTGGATGATGAAGGTGGAGCACTTGGGATGAATTAGCAGTAGAAATATCTCCTGCCGGAGGATAAATTGTGCTTCTTGGTTGTTACCTTGAAGATTGCCGGAAATTGTTTGACATGTTGCGGCGTCCCCAGTGTCCTCCGTGGTGGCCTGGCCTGGGAGTCGAACCCAGGTCAAAGAACAAGACAAACCGCCACCTTGTCCATTAAAGAAAACAAAAAAACGTATGAATTCTGCTGAGAACAAATGGCTTGGAAGTGCATCGGAATACACCCAGCTTCGACAATGGGATCTACAATCCCTTCGGCTCTATTCAGGCGTCTTGTTACTATTTTGGGCGATGAATTTGTTGGTGGCAAACGGCAACCTTCCGCACTCCACCCTCCCCTCCCCCCACTCTTCCTCCTCGCGCCAAACAGCTCTCTTTGTCGTGCTTTTTCTCCATGAGGATGCTCTTGTGATTGCCTGGTTACTAATCTGTGTTTCCACGTGCCAAAGTCATACTTTCGTTTGTCCCTTTTAATTCTTATTCTGAAAGTGTAAACAAATAGCTTGGACCAGCGTTGAGTAATTTCGTTTCCTTTGTCCCTTATGCCTGAATGTTGGCACATCAGATGAATAAGTCCGGCCATCTGTGCGGCCATCTCCTGCCAGAGGATGAGCCGGCTGCGTTGTAGATGCTTCTATGAAGAACCTTGGGAGGTTGGCTTCCCCAGCACCGACTGAATAATCTAGGAGTAATGCATCATTACTGTTTGAATGCGGCATAAAATTCACCTTTTATCGGATATTTCCATCGTTTCCTGAAAAAACAACAACTAAATGTACTGTCAGCTAGTGCTTCGACAACAAATTTATTACAAACTCAATTTGGTATTATAAAAGCGCGACCCCGAATGCATCCCTCGGGCGAATATCTCCCACTGGCGGCTTAGTCGGCTTCATGGATGTATTTGCGAGAAAAATTGGGTATAGGTGACCTCTATTGCGTCATGAGGGAGCAGCATCAATGCAGCTGGGGAAACAGAACCGTCTCCTCTCTGGTTGTTTGATCTTGGAGTGCCGAATGGTTTGCCAGGGTTTGACCGCGGCTACGTGTACGATTTCAGTGGCGGGGGCGACCCAAGGCCGGGAAAGTATTAGAAGAGTGACATGGAAGGTCCACTGAGGCCAGAGGTACTGCTCCTCCGTGGAGACCACTTCGCCACACCCAAATAGGCGGACTCATGATCCCCATCTATGTCTGATGCGTCGTGAATTTCGGGGTTAATGCATCCTTGGTTTATGGAAGGGCACCCTAACCCCCCACCCCCCCCACTTGTTTTCTAGTGTCGGTCCTTGGTACGTGAGTGATGACCAGAAATTCATTTACTGCTTCACTATTAATCTCCACAAAATATGTGACACTGAAATCTTCTAGGTTAACTTATAAAGAGTAAATAGATCTGCGACGTGTTTATCATATCTTGTGAGCAAAGAACACCAGTTGAGTTTGTCATCACATGCGGTGTTATTGATTCTGTTCATCGAAATTCGCGAGCGCTACCGCGTCACCACAGCCATTCCATTGAATCAAACACCATTTTCACCTTTCGCTAGCAACTGGTGTGGCTGTTGGGCCTTAAGGCGGCCCCCAATGGGGACCTCGTGAGCCCCCCGTCGTCGGAGACCTCTTCCGCCGCCGCCGCTGGGGCAGCCACCTCCATGAATCTGGACACGAGTTTCTTCGAGTCAGAAGGGGCCTCGAACTCGTCAGCTCCCCGGACGAGCACCACCTCAGCGGCCGTAGCCAAAGCGCTCGCGGAACTGCCCGTCTTGTCGCAAACTCTCTCGTCCATTTTTGAACAGTCTAGGTTAGTCGCCTTTTTTCTTCATCAGCTGCGTGCTCGCCGCTCTTGCTGTTCAATTCATAACAATAACAATTGTAAGCGCTTTGGTCGATGCTATCACGCCCGTTCAGGACGCGGAGAGTCTCTGGAGTCCGTCCGTCCTTCCTTACATTACCAGAGAACCTTTCTAGTTCAAGACTTTACGGTAAATGTGGAAAGTATCCGTCTGTGGCGACGTTGAAAGGCGTCCAATGTCCAGCCGTAGTGAGACTCTTAACGACGAATAGACCATCGTGGGCTATCCTCGGTTGAGGTGGCCAATGTGTCTCCACCGTAGCAGTAGTTGAGTAAATTTTTGTTGCTTTTACGTAGAAGGTTGAGTTAAGGATCCCCATTAATTCGGAGCAATACCAGAATGTTGGTTTTGTTTTGACCGAGTCTTTGCCCAGTACCTTTAAGAGCAGGTAGGACCAATACCACGGTGTGAGGGGCTTTCCCGGGCAGGCAGAGGTCCTGGGCAGGCTGGTGCGCTAGGTGGTTTCGGCATCGCCTTTTCGGGCATACTGAATCAAGGCTAACGTCGTGAGAATGCTCAACGGCCACTCAAGTCCACATGGAGATATTTGAGGTACAGTCACATGTGGGACAGTTTGGCGTTTGTCTCACCAATTCACTTCCCGAGCCGAACTGGGCTAAAACCACGGCTTCTGTAGATGCGTCGGCTGGTTCCATCCCTACAGGATAACGCACAGTACTGATAGGGGTAAATTGCCAACATTTAGTGGGTGAGGATTGTCCTTGGTGCATTAAATGTTATCAAAATATCCTTTCTACGAGACTTCAGATATGGATGAATTCTGTTGTCAGCGGTGGCTACTGGGATTGGGATTTTTTAATGGCAATGGCGAACATCGACATCAGATGAGAACAGCCTCGGCTACGAAAAACGGTGCATCCTGTTGATAACGGGTCATTAATCGTACAGTCAGGCATTGCGGGGCTCCATTAGAAGGAACTCTTGCATAAATGACATCTCAGGCAGTACTTTCATAAAAAGACCTCTGTTTTATTCTTATGTTACATGTAGTGGCATCGCAGGTATCACCCATCCATTGCTAATGCCTACCTGAGATTTTTACTATGCGTCGATAATTTATGGGCATCGCACATCACTGCTTATGATGGGTTTGTCTTTGCCTGCTTACGGAAACGCCAAATTGCTGGGACGAAAACGACTGCTACAAGGTACGACCTGACATTGTGTTCGTTTTGCCCGAAATCTGCCTGTTGATGAACACAACCAAATATCGTTGGGGATGTGAGTCTTTGGATGTGATATTGTGTTCATCTCTAGGGTCTCTGGGTTTCTCATTTCGCTCACTCGTTCTGACACGGTAGCGTCGAGGATGGCCAGTAGCCATTGGCTTTTGTGGGGAGCGTGGTACCAGACGCCGATAAAGTGCGTTTTATGTGGCGCGAAATTGTTGCTGTTAGCATCGTCTCTGTTGGTTCGACTCCCGGGTCAGGTCACGACGGGTGGAACTGGAGACGCCACTTGAAAAAAAGTTACTTGCGAGAATCTAGACGGCAACGCCCATGAAGACAGTTTTCTATTTTTTGATAGATGGAATAGCTACAATGCTGAATAAAACGGTTTAAAAGTACGCCTAGCTCAAATATTATGGTGAATTCATAAAAAAAGGCCATTAATTTTAAAACGGAGGTGAATTAATCTTTGCTGAATAATTGGGTTTTTAATTGCGCCTATCTCGACAAGAGTTAATCTTCAATGCGTTACAAGGGGAAATGACATATTTAATCATAAACAGATTTATCAACAAGGATAGCTTTTTGGGTCGATGACATTCCATCTTATGATGGTCCTACCAAAACAACCACTACCAGGTACTGCCTGAAATGGTGCCTTTTTGCCGGCAATCTACGCATTGACGAACTGGACTAGATGAAATGGACCAGATTGGAGTTTTTACCGTTGCTCGTTTTGTCATCTATAGAGACGCTGGGTGTTTCTGGTTTCGTGGACTCGTTCTGGGACTGTCGCGCTGAGTAACACCTGTTGTGCGTCTTGCCCCAAACGCCGTTAAAATTAGGACCAATCTGTCTGAATTCCTTTGACGACAGAAAAGCACAGATGATTAATTAAGAAACATAACTCTCTCCCACTAATCCCGCTTACCCCCCGAAAAGTTCGTTCTAACGCCGGGAATGTACGGAACAGGCGTCACCTTGAGATTGGAATTTGCAGTTTGGCGTTACCTTATCAAACTCTCTCCGAACAAATTACCACCAGCCATAAATAACATCCTAACTGCACCAACTGCAGATTCTGTTGGTGTGAAGAAGCCCCCGACGCGTTTTTTTTAAATGATGGTTGTCGCTTTAATAAGGTCACGATGACCAGAACGCTGAGGCGTACATATTGCAACAAGAATAGGGTAACGCGAATACGGGAAATGGCTAATTTAATCCTCGCCATTTTGCAAACGCGCATTGACGGTCCGGTCTATAGCACACGCCTCAAACGGGGGCTACTCGTCGATAAAGCAGTTGCCACGTGAGATTCTGCCGCCTTCCATTCTCTGCCCATGTTTGGGGTGGCAGAACCGTAAAAAATTCAAATTACCCTGCCGATTCCCAGTAGAAGGTGTTGGTGGTTGCGTCGTTAAAAACGATTTGAATGCAATAAAAAGGGGACCAGCGGATACTACCCTCTACATTTAATCGCTTTACCGGAATGGACCACGGTTTACTCAAGAGGACACTATTAGGGCGGCATGACTTCGTTTTAACGTGTGGGTGTGTGTGTGTGTGTGTTGTCGATAGGCAAGGAACGCCGATGGGATCCATGGCGTGGTTGTAATCGTTGCCACCAACATGAACAGGCGCCTTTTTGTCCGAAAATAATTCGCCTGTCTAGAAAAATGGTTTGTATGTGCCCGATTTTTTGAAGCGTCGGTACTCTCTCGTCATTCTCCTTACAACTACCATGTTCTCTTAGTTGGTTAGCAGTCTGCTAGTTCCTTGTGAATTACACAACTGTGCGCATACCCACAAGGATATCCCATGTCTTTGGCTGTTGGGTCGCTAGAGATTGGCTAAATGATCAAAGGATGCCTGCTAGGCATTTTAAGAAGTGTTAAGGGCCGTTCCGTGCGGTCGAGTCATAAATGGCTTAATTATCAGCTCCTTTACTTTAACTTCGGTGGATCACGCATAGCGAAAGACTGGACATCGCTGAGGTTGTATTAGATGACCACAGAACGGAGACGCAATGGTTATGCCTCTATGTGGATGTGTGAATAAATAGGAAAACGTGAACTAATGAGATGCGAGCGTGGGCGTGCGTGCGTGCGTGGGTCATCATGAATTGTACCGACCACTAGGTGAACGTGAAGTTCCATTTTTGAAGTGTACGGACCTATCCCGGGAGAGTGATAGAGGCGGCTAACAAATAAACAAGAGTAAATAATATTTAAAGAGGGAAACTGAATTTTCGCTCCCCCACGACGAAAGGGATATCGCGGATGCCGTCGGACGTCATTGTCTATTCACACCATTTACTTTTTCTGGATGGGGTGTCCTGGCCTTTTATTAAACTACAATAAAGGAATCCACGTGATCTTCACCTATCCAACCGCACGCGGGGTGTCACAGATGGGTTGCTCGTTAACCCTCCCCCCCCAAAAAAAATCATATAAATTATGTGGTGTAGTGTTGTGAGGAACCGCTCAATTGTTCACCTTGCTGGTCCAAATTTGATTTAAAATAGGAAGTTTGGGCGCTCTACCGTCAATAGTGCCTCCTCAGCACCACCACCACCACCACCATTACGATAGCGCGTTTTGTTTGGTATTAAAGGGATAATTGCGCTTGGATTCTGGGTTAACTTATCATCTCGCCTTCTACCTGTCGGAATACATTTATCGTGCCAATGGAACCGGCGACACCCACGACGCCGCCTGTCTATTCTACACCAGCAGATAGGCGCGCAAACTACGTTGTAGTGAATATTTTCCAGTTTTATTTAAGAATGCAGTTATGACCAACGTAACTGTGGCCCCAGCAACCCCAAGACAGTGAAGAGATAAGAGGCAAGAGGCCTTCTAGGAAGTTTACCGCAACATCCTCGTTTGTTACAGAGGGTTGGGGACAGTAAGGCTTGTCGGCCAATGGGGAGTGTGAGGAATGAGTCACTCAATCGATTAGATTGTGACACGGCAGAATGTTGACAGACGTGGAGGGTGGAATAAGCGGCGTTGTGACCTTTTACCCCGACCTGGTTGTCTGCACGTGCCGGCAATTTATGAATGGAATTAACTCAATAACAGAGTTATTTGGGGGGGGGGCGACCAAAACGGTTACCCAACAAATACACGCTTCGTACGACTTCAACCCTCGGGAATTCTCCGTGTTTGTGCACAAAAATACTTCTGTCGTCTGGAAGGCAACCGAAATTTCCGGGGATCTCGTCTATTTCGTTTTTTGGAATTAGTGTATCCGCGCCCGCTGAATGTTGGTCATGTAATCCTAAACTGCAAATGTACCGTTAATACACAGACCTTTTGGTTCTTAATTATTTGAAGGATGCCGTCGCTTAGACTACCATTAAGTGTTATGGTCCGCTTTATTCAACATTTAAATACCGTAGCAGTAAATGCTTTTTCAGGACTATCACCTGAGTTGGGTTCTTTGAATTACCCTTGTTGCCGGGATGTTTCGAAACCATTAATCCTGTTCGTCTTTTTGTAGGAACTTCGACGAGGCGGCTTTGGACTATCTCATCGGCGCGTTATGCCGCGTTGCCTCTGATACCTGCGAGAAGGCCTCTGCAAGCAGGGTAGGTTTAGACCAATCGCATGACGTACACTTTCTTATGGGTCAATTGCCAATTTTTACGGAATCTCCCGAATCCCGCTAGCTTCGCCCTGCCGGTTGCCCACCTTCTATATTTATGGGCTTTTATTTTTGGTGTTAGTCAATTATCACGGAAGTAGATGTTTCTTCGCGTAAAAATAAAAATATTTGAGCTCCTAGAACCGCGCGTCATTTACGTTAAAAAATAATCGAAATGCGAAGTCTGGGTCTAAACACGCATATTACTGGCGTCCATCAACTACAGCCACTCGCCATGGTCCTGCCTCGTGGTCACGCCGCGTGAAACATTGCCTTTTACGAACCAAAGGTTCCAGAACTAATAATATGGAAGCTAAAAATTGCGATTTATGGACGGTTATTTGATGCAATCTGTTCGTCAGTCAGGCAAAACCTGTCAGGGCTTGTGAGTCTATGTCAATGACACGTGAAACGGAAAGAATCGTTTTCATTGGTATGCTATTCACTATGAGTAAAATGCAGTCCAGTCGATTGCGACTAGATAACAGGTGGAAATGACCTATTCAAAAAACGGGTTACAAATAAAGCTATGTATTTAAATTTGCCCCACACACGTTGATGTTTCATGTTTTGATAAAGATAACCCCAGACGAAATATGTATAATTCCTGCATTAAGATCGAGCAAAGGTAATAACAGGTCATTCAATTGATCTCACGTCTTCCCATGATATTTTGGCATTTTGCGCAGTTTCCGTGATATTTGGCGAGACTCTTGACTGTGATTGGTTCCCCGGTTTTTATTCACCCGATTAATCCAGTTTCACGGGAGACAAACATAAATTGTGGTGCTCTAAAACGACCATTAACGTTTTATGTTGTTTTCTGGGATAAATTTTTTGTTTATCTTTATATCTGAATTTTTTCGGAAGTAGCGGAAAAGTGTTCATTAAGACATAGTAGTGGCGTGCGCTTGTAATCTAGCAACCTGGAGGCCGGGTGGCGGAAACTGTCTCGCGCGCGTTATGGACAAGGCCTTCTATGGCCGCCATTACCTCGTTGTTATTTCCTCCATTCCTGTTAAACATTAAAATGCTGAAAGTTCTGGTCTTTGTGACCTTAATAAAGCGTAAAAAATATTATTATTATTATCTAAATGAGCGGGTAGCTATTCAACATCGCTAAGAATTCTAGTTAATTTCCCGATTTTCTGGGCATCATCTTCACGGCAGATTTGGAGACGCAAGTTGCACCACGTCTCCTCGTTTCTTTTTTAGGATCCAAGTCATTTCTCAGTGGCGAAACTCACGGAAGTCGGTCTGGCGAACCTGCATCGCCTACAACACTGGTGGACGACCATCACGGATCAACTCTTAAAGGTGAGCTCACACACACACACCACCCGTCCCCCCCCCATCGAAAGCACCTCCAGAAGACCTACCAAATGTGGTCGTTTTATGTGGTTTCAGCTCAGATGGGTTTGAGCGATGTTCTTTTCAACAGCAAAGGTGGACAATGTCCTGTTTTCAAGGCGAACTTTGGTTATTTTTCCGAACACCCTTTTGCTCGTCTTTCAGCTTGCTTCTTCCGAGGGGCCCTGTTGATTGACAGGGGCACACGAACGCTTGACTGAACCCTTGGTTGATTAATTCGCACCCATGGGAAATTGTTGTCGATTCGCTTTAAGTTCACCGCGATCGTGCCTGGTGTCCCTCGACAGTGGCCTTGAGAATGCGGCTCGCAATGAGTCTGGATACGTTTCGTATCTAATTTTTTTTTTCGACGATTCAATGCAATTACCATAGACCGAGTAGGGAATGTCTGAATTCAGAGATAATTTGTTTTTTTGTGGAAATCAGGAGGTGTCATCTAATGTATACTCGACGCCAGAAGCGAGCAGTTAGTGTAATACTGTTGAATGTCTCTTTCTCATGGATTGCACGACAAAATAGGTTTGGAGGTCTTGCGGTTTTAACCCCCGCGACCCTGAAAACTGCGTATGGATCAACAGTTTAAGAAATGCAGCTCTCAGTTCTCCGCATCTGACAGGTTTCACCCGGCTCGTCTGATGTTTGAGTTATTTATCATGGCCTGCCTATTAATGACGTCCTGGACAGTTGCGCCAACGGTTTATCTAACGACATACCTTGGTGCTTTTTTGGAAAGGCCAATTTACCCCGTTAACTTGCCACTGTCTCGTATCGACTTCCGGGGACATTATCCGCTGGTGCCCAAATAAACCTGCAATTGAAATTTCTTCAATCCCAAATGAGGTAATTCGATTCTTGGCACTTTAAAACATGGTATTGATTGCCAGCGAATATTTGCTGTCACACAAAAACAATACGTTGAAATAATAATAAAATATATGGGGAGAGAGGTCTGTCATACCTCAACCATAATCGTCATCATCATATCTGGTAATGCACAAAGACAGAGTCTTCTTCTAGGCCGTACTAAATCCCACCGTAGCCGGAGGCCTCTGTTTTGACTTCAGCTCGCGCAGTCTTCTTTGCAGCGTCACCTTCCTCGGGATTTCGTCGCCCATTGCGTGGCCATTGGGGGTAGGCAGCTGGGGAGGTTTGCAGCAGAAGATTTCGTTCATAACAAGTTGCTTGAAGCTCCTTCTAAATTGAGCCGACATGGCGCAGTAGAGAATGAAGTTGGTGGACGAGTTCAACAGCACCAGCAGGTCCAGGAGGTCGCCTATTGGGACGTAGAAGGCGAAGAGGAAACAGTCGCCTTTTATGGCCACCACAGTGTTGATGATACCCTGGGGCGCCTCCGTCATGATGAAGCTGACACCCACGGCGATAAGCATCACGGTGGTCCTTTGACTGCTACGAACCTCGCGCTTCTTCTGGGCCTGCAAATTCGCCTCAGCCCCTCCAACGTCCACGTTTTCCATCAGGGATTCCCTTTTCGGGTACTGCTTCAACTTAAGATATCGCCTGCGCGCACTATCCATAGCCACGAGGATTAGACCGATAAAAATGCTTATCAGTATGCTAGAAGCAAGTTTGCTGAAACACCCGTAAATCGCGAAGCTCGCTCTATCCAGATAATGCAGACCCCTGCGCACCTCAAACCAGTAGAACGTTTGAGCAGGATTGGGTTCGGGAATCTCGGATGAGTCAACTTGGGTGACCACGAATGCCGAAACGCCCATTCCAGACATGGCTGTGCTCAGGACCGCGGCGGCAATTGCTGTCCGACGAATGTGGCTGTAGGTGACTTGCGTTCGCGGTCGGTAGAGCACCCAGCACCGGAAGGCCGCCAACATGACCGTCATTATGGTGGCGAAGATGTGGCTGCCAATGGTTGCGAAGTTGGCCGCCAGGATGAAGTAGATCCCCACGGGGCCGTGTGCGGCGCCCGTCGGCTCGGGACTCGTGATGAAGTGCAAGTAGACATCCTTGGCCACGTATGCTACCATCGTAATCGAGTCGGCCAGGGCGATAGCCGTGAGGAGAGCGTTTGTGGGATTGCGAATGCTCCGACGGGTGAGCACAACGGCATTGAGGGTGTTCGTGAAGGTGCCAAAAAAGCAGATGCTTAGGGAGAGGTAGGCGTGAACGGGCTTGTATTGCTCGTTGAACAATTTCAGGGCGGGGTAACTGGCGCAAGTGGAGAGATCGGGCTCCAAAGTCCCAATGATCGATGTGTTGCTCGTGGTCATTTTACAATCGGTTGGTTCGTGTTTGTTCTGTGATGCTGTATAAGAGTTCAGGTGGCGAGTGGCCGCTTATTTAGTTGTGCAGGCGCATGGTGACTATTGGTTGGTAATGCATTGGGAGCGCTGATTGGTCCTTTGGCTTTTGGGGAATTGTGATGCATGTGACGATTTTTTCGCTTTTATTTTTTGGCACTAACCACTTTACTTAAACCCTTGATGATTTAGCCGGTCATTTAAGTCCCCAAATCATGTGGAAACCCATTTATTCTTTGTGTCAATCATTTTTTTCTACGCCAACAAGGTAGATTTTGCCAGGGCCATTGCATGTATACGACAGTCGTTCCTTTACCGTAGAAGTTCACAACTGTTTCCTTAGCTCAGTACGACCTCTTTCATGCAGCTCAATATTCCGACGTTGGGGAGGGAACTAAGGTAGCAACCAAAGTCGGTTTTCTAGCGGTGTATTGGGTGATTTTCCACTTGCTATAAACAGTAGGCTCTAGTCACACACGTCTTTTTCTCATACAGCGTCCGACCAGCATGTGTGGACGTCGTTATTGTCGTCCTGAAATGCCTCACCAGAAAAGCGACGGTGAACGTTGTTGCTTTTCCGCCCACATCAGCATAGCTTCGTCTTCTTGGTTTGCACTCCTTCCAACTAGCTATCAACATTTACTGACACCTCAGGGCATAAGCCCATTAATTCTACCCCTCTCTACCATACGAACCTACTCGGAAACTCCTTTATAGTTTGCTTAATCTGATTAAAAAGCTCGACTCTCGCTGCGATTAATATTTTCCTTTTTGGGCTCGGACATTGTTAAAAAAATTTGTTTTTTAAATGTCGGTTCTATTATCTATCCCATCTTTTGCGCTTCACAGCAATTCCACACGATTTTAAACAAAACCATTCTGCTATCTATTACAGGCGCACGCGGATATGCTCGGCCCATGGTGATAGCCTGACCTGGTGTCAAACTCGTGGTCTCTTGAATCTTACACTGTTATAAATTATACCTGCTAAAAACAAGCCTCACGGAAGTAGCTCAACATTGCATTTTTTTAAATTTCCGTTCATCCTGCCACCTTTTTCATTCTACCACGGGAGCTATTTTTTTTCACAGCCCTATTTTTAGGACAGAACGGTAAAGCATTCTTCAGCTGCGGGATTCCCGGCAATTCGGTCAAGTTGTGCGAACCACCGGCCCCCCTCTCGTACCCACGTAGCTGTGTGGGTTTTGATGCCCTCGCATGACGTTATCAGCATCGCAGGGTGGTAGTGGCGTGCCCCCGTAATCCAGAGACTTGGGCTGGTTAAATTCCGGATGATAGAGCAGCCTTCAAGTCTCTGGATTACACTGACGTGTGCCTGTTCCCGGTGGTGGCAAAGTGTTGCAGCGACCACGCCCACCGCTTCTCCTTGTGGCTGTGGGGACTTTAAAGTATTCCTCATCCACTAGCGAAACTAGCCGGACCAAAAAACGGAGGTTCTGACAACCCCCCATGTCACCAGGCGTCCTCTTGCTAATACTAAAATGTTGCATAGCATACACACACATGGACGACCACGGTAATTTGTAAACGTATGCATAAACACCCGGTTTTCGGGATGCCAAAACATGGTTGTTTTGCCACCTTAGGCAATCTCCTGTCTTGCCCCCCCCTCGTCGATCCATCCTTACTATCATCCAGTTTCGGGATTGTCGCTCGGAAGTTGCATACTTTAGGAAAAAAGCGACCTACACGCCTCTTGACGCTCCCTCCCCCCCCCCGCCAATTTGCATATCCTCTGGAGGAGCTCATCATC
Organism: Proteocephalus fallax; assembly: GCA_028672205.1. NCBI lineage: Eukaryota > Metazoa > Platyhelminthes > Cestoda > Proteocephalidea > Proteocephalidae > Proteocephalus > Proteocephalus fallax. The sequence continues at coordinate 628,075 of JAPUBX010004043.1, read as the reverse complement.
ACTAATTGGTCGCTTTTCGGAGGATTCAAAACAGGATACGAAACAGTTCTGTCGGCGTTTGCCGTCTATGCCGGAAATAGCTGTCCAGGCTAATAGAGGACCGTTGATGTGTTGGCATAAAATTTCGAGTGGCTGCTAACTGTGGGCTAATTGTTTTATTTGTGCACATAAATCAACTCTGAATAACAAAACTTTATTTTGTTGTTCTTCTTTTCAAGACGCCTGTTTAATTATTAGTCGCTCCCGGTTGTCGCAGTGCACACCCCGTCTATAATTCCGTTCTAACCTTTTCGCATGTTCCGCTGGCAATTATCACTGTCATGGTCAGCGTGGGTGGTGTGAATGTGGACCAAACGGTGTTTATCATCATAACAAAAACGTTACATACATCGATGCATGGAAATGCTGTTTTTATTGTTATTTCCAGTAGCTCTTGTGTATCGGTCGCACTTCTGCACCAACCATATGCACTTGATCAGGCAGTTGACCACTCAGATAACAGAATCAGCCGAACACTGGTATTCTGCCCCTATGCGTTGCAGAACCTCACTTGGTTGTTTGTGGTTCCATTCGTCTCTGTATCCTCCTACTTTTAATGAACTCAACCAGAATTCCTTGCCCACTATGAGTATTGCTCCGTTTAATCGGTTAATTTGAAGTTCATATGTATCTGTGAACTTGATGATTTTTTTTAAAAAAACGTGTCACACGCCACTTATCTCTTCTTCTGCCTCATAAAATCGTTCACTGTTCGGCGAAATGTCTTTGAGTTGAGAAGGCTTGCGTTTAGGAATTTTCTTCGATTTAAACTTGCGGAACCCTCGCTAAATCCCTTGTATCGAGCGGTGACTCATCTCCGCCAATAACAAACCGGAATTTGCTTCAATTCGGGGGGAACCCCTTCTCCTCTGTTCTAACACCCACAGAATAGTGTGTTGTAATAGTTGTAACCTCTCCACCTCTAACAGGGTTTACCAGTTTATTTAAAAAATAACACGTGGAGTGTTTCCGTCTTATTATCTCCATTCTTGATCACAACCGTCAGTCTTGATGCAAAACTTGCCGGTGCGCGTAGGTTTGTTGCCGTGGATATGTTTGTGGATTCTTCTGTAACCCTTTGATCTGAATTTGAAAGATTCGCAAGGCCATTGTTGCGTCAAGTTGTCAACTAGAAAGCGACTTGTTGTTGTTGTTGTTGTTGTTGTTGTTGCAAGGCACTCTGGATTACCCCTGTCATTGACTCGTTCGGCAAGTTTGAGTCCATCACCACCTCTCTTTCTACCATATTTTTTGAAATCAAATAATCGCAACACCGAAGACCATTTCGTCCGGTTAAACCTCTTCACCTGGCTTATGTCACCAGGACAACCCGAAGAGGAGGTGCAAGGGGTGGCTGCATCCACCGAGACTGGGGCAGCCTCTAGGTCGCCGTATTAGAGGTGGAGGGCGTCGATTGGCGGAAACCGGCTGCCACATCATCTCGAATTAAATCAGCGCCCGTTCAGTGGGTGGCTATTCCCTGTGTTTATCGAGGGACTCCTAGAGCCATAACCCCCGGGGCAAGCTTACTTAAGGAGCTGCGTAAAATACCGGCGACAAAATCAACAATAACGATAACCATCTTACTGATAGTTGGACCGGCTAGAGTGAAAAACATGGCGAGAAACCTGCCACCACCTCCTCCTGCTCCACAGAACCCTATTTTGGTGAGAGGGACGACACACATTGCAACAGCCAATCGTTGTTTAGGGCGCAGTGGCTGCTGCATCATCAGGAATTTAATAATAACCAGCCCGACTTGTACGTGGGGCTGTACCCAGACTGCTAGTTGAGTGTTGAATGCAGCCGCGGTGGCCACTTCCACCACCTCGTCTTCGGGTGGCACTTCAGTGGACACCGCCGCCTGTACACTGTAGACAATCGTGGGCTAACCAAATCCACGACCCCCACCTAGTACGTTCCACGAAGGTGTATGAGCCATACCGTGGACTATTATTGTTGTCGTGTGGATACGAATTCGATTTCCACAACTATATTTTTTATTTGTACAGGTTTGCAAGGTCCCCCACCCGGAGCTGAGAACGCTGGCAGGTGATGCAATAATCCTGCTCACCAAACAGGCCGTTATTGCCAGCAAATCGCCCCATAATTTTTGGACCAACTCGGTAAGTTACCACCGCCTCCCACCTCCCTAGAAATGCCTTTGTTCTTTGCCAACCATCACCACCGCATATCAATCATGACGTGTGGTTTGACTTACTGCAATAAGGCGTTTCGTAGTGTAGGTTTGGGGAATTTTTTAAAACGCATTGCGAACTCCGACTCGATTTAAGAAGTAGGTTGGAACGAAAATTAATTGAAAGAGGAGAAAGCGCAATTATTAAATACATTCCATCAGATTAATTTTAAAATATCACTAATTACCTTTTTCGAACGATCGGGCAGGTCATATATATCTTTTTATCTTAAAAATCTTAGGTTTTTTGAGTTGAGATATTTTTCGAAATCCTTAATCATATTATCGTGTTTAAGATCAAATATTTCGTTTAAAAAAAAGTTCATAATTTCCGAAAAAGAAAATTTATTATCCATCCTTGAAAGATCCCCTGAATATAGTCAGTGTGGTTAAGTTGCATATTATAGAGAAGTTAATTTATGCGTAAGATGTTGCCCCATAGTGCCGCGGTTAGCATCCAACTCTGTTTGTTAGTGAACCTGGGTTCGACTCCCAGGTCAGGCCACCAAAATTAGCCGGGCGTAGTTGCGTGCACCCGTAATCTCGAGAAGTGGGGTCTGGCCGGCGGAAAGCGATTGGACCATCCTGCATCTGAGTTGGTTACGTTTACGATGATGCAGTGGCCACTTCCAGGAAATCCTCGGGTGGCATTGCTACCTATACGCCCTATTTCCCTGGGAATCTCTACGGGAACATCCATTAAGAGGGTCGGCTTATCCTCGGGCAGGAGAATGCCACACAAAGTGAATGAATACGAGATCATCCTGCCGTGTCGGTTCATCAATACTGGCGGTTGTAGCATTCCATCTATCAAAAAATAGAAAACTGTCTTCATGGGCGTTGCCGTCTAGATTCTCGCAAGTAACTTTTTTTCAAGTGGCGTCTCAAGTTCCACCCGTCGTGACCTGACCCGGGAGTCGAACCAACAGAGAGACGATGCTAACCGCAACAACATCGCGCCACCTAAAACGCACTTTATCGGCGTCTGGTATCACGCTCCCCACAAAAGCCAATGGCTACTGGCCATCCTCGACGCTACCGTGCCAGAACGAGTGATCGAAATGAGAAACCCAGAGACCCTAGAGATGAACACAATATCACATCCAAAGACTCACATCCCCAACGATATTTGGTTGTGTTCATCAACAGGCAGATTTCGGGCAAAACGAACACAATGTCAGGTCGTACCTTGTAGCAGTCGTTTTCGTCCCCGCAATTTGGCGTTTCCGTAAGCAGGCAAAGACAAAACCATCATACAAGGCTTTGTCAACTCTCCAAAAGCTAAACATTTCTGGATCATAGAAGCTGTCATTGTGGCGTCAACAGAAAAGGAGACTCCGAATGCGGCAGCCAGTTGGGAAAAGTATTAAATGTTGGATTGAGTCCTTTCTACGACAAAGAACTTTTGCTTAGACACCCATAATATATAGTTGCATAGTATTACACCCAAGGATACTGAAATATTAGCGATTGTTGGGTAATACCAGCGATTCCTCAAGATGAAACAGGAGAGTAACGCAGAGGTTTATTTATGTAATTCATGCTAGAATTCCGCGCAATACTTGACTTTAATATTGGTGACATTCTCAATGGACATTGTATCCACAAGATACACTGGTTTGACGTAACCGGTATTGTGCTCACTTTTTGTGGACGTTCAGCGTTGTCATTAAAAACTCAATTTCAGTAGTCACCGCTTGCAGCTGACATATATGGAATCATTTGTCGATGAAACCAATGTCTCCGTGGCACAAAAAGCCTTCCTTTATTTGAAAAATACCGCAATATCTAAAATACCACTTGCGGGTTGACGCTCAAAAGGCCTGGACACATCCATCCAATATCGATGAATCATTACAACGCTACCACTTTGGTCATTGGTCCCCATACCTCCACCCAGAGATGAGAGAAGAGATGACGCTGACTGCCTATTCAAATGCCCAACACCACGATAGTCGACACATGGTTAAACAATTCCTTCCGGATATGGTATAGGCTAGGGGAGTGGGGGTAATTTGAGTCGTTCTACACTCCCACGGCTGTGTCTGCCACGAATCGTATTATTTGTTTAGTCGTGCCTCGCAGACTCTCCTTTCGTGGGATGGTCCCACGAAGGTTAAGCCCCGGATTCCCAGTACCTCGAGGAGGCGCAGAGTCGAGATTATTTCAGTTTTCGTCACGGTTTATCGGTTTATTGTAAAATGGATCCATTTGTTATCAGTATTATTGGCTCTTCAATAGCCGACAATAGAGCCAGAAAGGATGGACTTCAATGTGCTTGGGGTCTGACGTGCACGTTTAGCGTTGCCAGTCGGTTTAAAGCACACGGAATTGGGACCGTTTGCCGTTCTGTAGTGTTTATTCTGGTTTTTTAACTGCCTAGATTCTAACATGCCTCGTGCTCGACCCATTGACCCAACTGACGGACGTTGCATCCAACGACATTCAAGAAAAACAACTTCAATGTGTGCAGTACTTCTTGCATTGCTACGGCGACGAAATCGACGGCAGCTGGCTACGTCTCATCACCATCATTGGGACCATGAGTCAATCCCCTAGGTGAGTTATCTTTAACGCGCCGCAAACCAATTTATTTTCGCGCTCCTATCTCCTACTCGAGGATGAGCTGGCTTCACGGATGACGTATCCACAAAGAATCTCGCAATCATTTTAAACTTGGCCTCCCCAGTGGCCACGGGTTGAGCTTTGGACGATGCGCCAGTCGGTTTCCACGAACATGTCGCTGAATTATGGGCGTGGCGTGGTGGTCGAACTCACGGTCTCTCGGGAACCGAGTGAGGATGGTGACCGCTTCACCGTCTGGAGGTTTGATGGATTATGCCTTGTTCGTCAATTTGTGGTTCGCCGTTGGTTTTCGTCAAGGTTTGGCCTCGAGGCTGCCTGAGTAACAAAAGCCATTCCACGTGCATCCACCTTTCAATATACTGTCGCCACGTTGACTCTTGGCGATCTTAAACCATTTTGCAATCTTTAATTACGCAATGGGGTCCCACTGGGACGTCAGTAGCCGTGGCAGGTCATAATGGCAAAGGACCATCGCATTGGCGATGACACAATCCTCACAACCCTGTCGGCATTGACAAGACCCAAACCCAGTCAATGCATTTGTTTGGCTTCTGGCCTGCGGTCTATCCACCCCTCCACCCCCCAAATGGGAGGTCTCGGTAAAGGATATTTCTGTGAACAATGATCGTAAAAAGACACGCAAGTCCTCGTTATAATCCTGAACGGCTACGGTTGTGAAATAAGAAGAAACAATTGCCATCCCTCATTCCTTGTTCTTAGGCGCTGTCCGGTAGCGTTATAGGTAGAAGCAGAGGCTGGTCTTATTGGATTGGATGGTTGTTGTGTGATTGTTGCGCAGCAAAACCATTTGGGCAGGTTCTTGAAATACGAATGAACGATGTAAGGTTGGTGCTTTACTCTTTCTGGTCTTTTCCGCAATCCTGTTTTCACTCGATTTCAACATATCCTCTCGTTCATGTGACCTAAAGCAGTTGTCTTACGAATTTCAAACCTGGAGGCTACGAAACCTGATGTGGGATTTGTCTTGAGCATACCGTAGGTGTTATCTGATTCATCTTTCAAAGAATAGTCACCGCGATTCAGTACGGAAATGTCATCTTCTTCTCAATGGATAAGCCAGCTTCACGAATGTCGCAGATGTGAGATTAGTGACGAGTTCATCTTGGGAATTTGATACCGTTCGTTACCCCATTGCCACCCTGCTCTGTTCGAGAGGCGACTCTTACCTTCACGCATTCGGGTGTGTTCCTCGAGGCAGCAGGGATCTGAGCGATAGAATCCGAACCGCCGTCCTTACCGTTGGATCCTGGTATTGATCTCATTCGTCGACCGGTCCGGCGAGGTTTTCCTTCAAATATTCACCGAGAGATTTACTTCGCAGCTATTACCCGCACCACGTTTAGTCCGCCTGTCAAGCGGTTTACCGAGGTGTGGTCGCTGCCGCACGCAGCTACTTGGAGTCTGGGGAGCGAGCTGAGTGTCAAGCGGAGACCAAACACCAGGGGATAACCTGAGGCATGACAGACGCCGCGATGACCAGAGGTGCTACTCCACCTCGACACCCCGTACACCCACCAACCTCTGGGCAAAGGTTTGCGTCGTTTGTGTTATAATCCATCATACTCTACTTACTAATAGTTGCGAAACGTGGTGTGTTTGGGTCCCTAGTTTGGCTTCCGTTGCTTGTTGCACAGACCTTTTGATTGAGTACCACTGCTGGCCGACGGATTGCTCCACAGAGGGCTACGCAGGTAGACGCGAAGCGATGGCATTGGAGAGGGTGTGGCATTTAGTTGGCTGGTCGAGTGAAGCATTGTTGTCAGGTCTGGGTGCGGAGGTTCTTCGGCGGACTGCTAGGCGTATCTTGAAACGCGCGCACACAAGGGTGTGGTCGGATCCGTTCTTGTTGCCGGTCTCCGCGCCCGGGTACGAGCCTGTTGTAGTTCGCGAATATTACGAGCCGTACGTCATTTTCGCATCACTATCCTATTCCTAACTTTCCAAGGATGTGTCGCGTAGGCTTATCGGAGGGGCCGGTGCGGGCGTTCCAGTCCCCCGCTATGATTAGGATATCGCGTTTGGGGACTCGGTTTACTGTCTTCATAAACTCACCGTAGAATTCGTCCTTTTCATCGGCTGCCATTGTGGGGGCGTAGAAGAGGCTGTCACGAAAGCGGATTAGAGTCAGTCTAGGAGATATTGGTTCCTGCGAAGTCTTCACCATGTTGGCCAGAGTTGTAGGTAGTCCTGCTGTGATATAGGCGGTAGCTCGAGTTTTCGCCGGGAACCTTAATATGCCGTACTCCATAGTTAGGTAGGCGAATTACGGAGAGGCAGGCCACGTCGATTCGGTGGTCGTGTATTGTGCGGGCGGTGATGCAGTGGCTGCCAACAGCATCCTGAAATTCCAGCAGCCGACGTGTAGTTTTGTGTGGGGGTTCAAGATTACTGTAGAGGTGTGGGAGATGCGGTTTTGCGGGTTCCCAGCTATCTGGTTTGTCACCTCGTCCGGTAGGGGGCCTCGAAAAGCGTTGCTTCGAGGCCGAGCTTTGGATACGAGGTGTGGTCGCTGCCGCACGCAGCTACTTGGAGTCTGGGGTGCGAGCTGAGGGTCAAGGGGAGACCAAACACCAGGCCATACCCTGAGGCATGACAGACGCCGCTAAGACCAGAGGTGCTACTCCTGCCCGACACCCCACACGGAAATGTCATCACTGATGCCGGCTCATCTGCGAGCAATGGGAGTAGGCAGCAACAAGAAGTCTGCGTGTGTCAATGGCAGTCAAAATAATGACTTCGGCGAGACACATCACTTCACAAAGGAATTTAAGTGGCTTTTGGCTCAGCTAAGAGAACAAAATAATAATAATAATAATAATAATAATACGAATAATAACGACTAATCCCTGTTATCTCGTCGAAAGGAGTTAATTAAAACTAGTTCAATTGGTTTTGTGATTCGGCCTGAATGCTTAAAGTAACATCACCACCACCACCTTGAATATAAAATATTTTTGTTTTGGGTCCAACGCGCTATGCAATTGTTTGTTCGCCTTAAGTGTATTTTGCATGATCTCTCTTGCAGAAATGTTTTTTGCCCTGTGGTTAAAATATTTGGCGTTATTTTGTCGTTTGTTTTCAAACAAATTGTTTTTGTAACGTTTCTTTAAGCCCCAACCCTTTTCACGTGATCCCAAGCAGTTGTCCTCTGAATTGTAGGCTGCTTGAAGGCTGCAAATTAACAGACGTTGCTTTTGGGATTTGTTTAATCATATCCATAATAAAAACGCAATTAATATAATATCCTGTCCAATAAGCCCTTCCCAGCATTATTCTTTGAATGACGCGGGCATCTTTTGGACAGGGAATCCTGACAATAATCTCCCGAGGGCCTTCATATTGCGGCCCCCAAGGATGTGTTCACTTTTAAATCTACTATTGCGCAGCTGAATTCCCATTGCGGTAGACTGTAGTTGACAATGGAGGATTTACCAAGTGCATTGGTGTTAATGGAATTGCTTGGCTCATTAAAACTGATAGAATCAGAGATGATAAAACAGGAGTTCAGAATTTGAACATAAATGTCACTTCAACCGCTAGGACAACCATCTTGTTTGCAGAAGAGGGATCCGTAATCGTGGATAACAGCGCAATGGCTGTCACCGGATCCGATCCACATGACCGGATCCAGATGTGTTTGGTCTTGAAGTTTCATTTGAATTAGGAATTGAGTCTCATATTATTTGAAAATCATCTCACGAGGCCAGAACTCGTGATGAATTCATTGAGATTTGCTATGGCAAACTTTTGAAAAATGTCCTTCCTTGTCTCATCGTCTGGATTATGCCAGCCTCAAAGCTTAGAGAAGTAAGAATTCATTAGATTAGCTGGGGTTATTTCAACTTTATTTTTCGAGTTTCTTTTTAAAGTTCTAATTAACCACGTATTTGGAATGGATATTGATAGATGTATACTAGGGAGCGTAAAATGTATGAAGCATACGTGATGTACGACCAATTCCTCACACGTCCTGGCCTCACTGCCACCAAGCCCAACTCCATCCCACCTGTTAATAAACAAGGCGTGGACACAGGTGAAACCGCCCCATAACAAAAAATCAATAAACAGATGATGATTTCCCATTCAAATTTGAAAAAGAAACTCGAACTTGAAAGAACCTTGAGTTTCTTCAGTAAAACCCATGCGATCTGAAAACCGTTCACAGATCTTAATTCATGCTTTCAATGTAGGCTTTTCGGGGCATAGCAGCTTTCGTTATAACTCCGTGTCGTTGATGCCACCGAAGAGCAATACAACGAGTTGGTCACCGAAGTTATGCTCATTCTGCTACGTCTGCGAGCGTGCGAAAAAATTCCCAATTGGCTCGCCGTTCTCACGCACCAAAGTGTCACGAAGCTCAAATTGGAGTGGACGGCACATTAAATTGGGATAGAGTATCGCCTTAAGTAAACTGGTGCCACTTCTTCCCTCAGCAACTATAAAAGTCCCTTTTATCGCAGTTTTATCAATTTCCTTTGTTGAATCGGTATAGAAATCAGCCATTTCTTCTCCGGAACAAGTAGAGATACCCGAGTCTTCGAATTTCAAATTCAGTCTGGGGTTGTGTTACATGACTTGTGACGGAATAATTTGTTTTAGTTACTCAAGACACCAGTTGTACTTCTCGAAATAGAAATTCAAGAGAATTAGTAGATGCCCTAATTGTCGTGTTCTCCGGAGAAGCCCCACGATTGTCTGTGTGGGGGGGGTGGGGGTGTTTATGCGCGCGTGCAAAACAACTTAATTAATATTAATCCACACAGGAGCCAAAAAGGGGCCAGGAAGTGGAAAAAACGACCGCGTTATGATTGCGACCGTTGCAGGCCCTTTATCAATCAAGTTTTTCTTTTTTAGTTAGTTAAAGTGGCCGTTACAAGCTTACGGTTTTTTTGTGTGTAGACACTGTTAGAGCCCAAATTAAAGAAATTAAAATAATGTATTCATTGGCACCATTGTTTCCTTCTCCATATTGTCTGAAAAATATTTTTTGAAAGAAAATAAAATAAAACATGTGCCACCTCGACTGTGATTGTTGCACAGAAATCGGCCCGGTTGCCTATTGATAAAACCACTTCCTATTGACGCGCTTATCTCCTGCAAGAGGATGAACCGGCTTCATTAATGTCACGAATTTCGGCTGCCCGTGTACGGTTATCGGATGGCAGCTCTTAACAGATTGTGACCCACTTAGTGTCCAATTCTTGTTCCATCGACGCACTCGGTAGACAGACTGCAATCCCAAGCGCTCCATGACTGCTTTGACGGTATCGGTCCAAGCTTTCAGTTAATTGGTGCCGGTTTAAGCAAACCACGGGTGGCATTTAGGTCGCCAACTGTAAACATATTCCCGATAAATTTAATGGAAAACACCCATGAAACCGGTTTGCCCTCAAGTGGGTCATTGCCTGGCAAATGAGGGTTCTTGGACGTGTTCAGTTGTTATCCGGGACATGGTGTCAGCGAAAGACAGAGGTTTCAGAGCTCCGCGTCTGGGCCGATGATTAGGCCACACGATTCGGTAAATTGGGGTGCTCACTAATCAAAAAGATGACCATTTTTAACCCGTTTATTGACAGAAAAAATACCCTCAAGTGTGTGGCTCGTTATTATGTCCATGAGCCAACCATTCCTCTGGCATCGCTGTGTTTTAAAAATTCAACCAAAATCTGAAATTGTGTAATACGTCCCTACCACGCACCGATAAAATCTACAGGAGACCTGGTGATCAGGAGGGCGTCCATTTTACTTTTTATCTCCCCTTTTCAGTGAGAAGCTTATCCGGGCCGGCTTTCAGTGTTTCCAACTTGTGGTGACGGACTATTTGACCATTCTGAGACCGAATTGCTACCCGGCGTGTGTCAAAACTGCGGCTGAATTCGGTCACCAGGACCACGATCTCAACATCGCCCTCGCCGCTATCGGCTCATTGGTTGGTCATTTAAAAGATAAATTTCGCTCACCCCACCGAAATCGATATTTATAACGCATGCTATTGGCTCCCATGTGGTACAAGCCTGCGGCATTATCGACCACACGTTTGTTTACATTTCAATTCTAGCCGAAATGGCTCCTTCTAGCAAAATTCAAGTTATCTCGTCGGTTTTGTAATTAGTGCATCGTTAGAAGCTCTAATGTTAGCGCCCTTTGTGGTCACCCCTCCCCGCAACCTCCAACTTCAAAGGGCGCAGATCTGCCGCTATGTCCCCAATGCAATAAAGCAGAATCCTCACTTTTGTGAGACCGTGTGGCCCATTTTCAGTGTCTTCCAGGGGCTTTGTCGAAATTAATCGAAGTTGCAGCATGCGTTGGGATCCTTGAGTTTGTATTCTTTGTTATCCAACTGGTACGCCACAAACACCTCCAGCAATACGGCATTCTTTATTTGTGGTTGAGTAACCCGGGGAGAGCATGCCTAAGAACAACAGCAGCATTTGTGTTTTTTTATGGTTTCTACGCGCGGATAGCCCCCAGATAGTGGTGTGTTCACCACTTATTCCAGTTATTGAGAGGAGACCGGTTGAAACAAAAGCTCAATCCTCCCCTGTTGTTTCATTTCATTATTGCCCTCCCAGGTTATCGGTGTTCTAATTGCATTGTTGCGTTTGTAGTGTGGCGGTATCGTGACGATTTTTTTTTAATGGTTAAGGTTGCCTCCGAAACTGCTCTTGTTGTCCCTTGTCCCTGGATCTCCACGACGCTCAAGAGATGCATGAGCAATAGTAGTGTCCAAGAGCACAATAAAATATTGCCAGAGAGGGACTGTTGTTTATAATGGAGATGTCATACGCCACCTGTCGGCGTCTACTTTCTTTAATTGTTTATAACAAGAATTAATTAAGATCGGATAGAAATATTAATGTCATACAAACATGATTAAATAAAACCTCAGATCGACCACTCAGTACGTCTTCGTCGTCGAGACCCGTATGTCTTGTGTGTATCGTTGCCTCATCCGTCAAATGTTCATTGGGAACTCTTCGTTACCTCAAAGAGGTAGGCGGAATACGTTGTTGATGTGGTAGATTCGATGCTTTGTCTCCTGTGGACTCCTTACGTAGCCTCGTCCTGGCAACACCGAGTCGATGGTCCCCAAGTGCTTCGTGGAGGTAGGGGCTATGCTGTGTGGTCGATGTTTTCTGACTTACTGGTTTCTCGACCATTTTTAATGACTCCTTGTCTTTAGTTTCTCCAATTGTCTACTTGATGCCCAAAGCTGCACTGAATCACTTGTTTCTGCAAGAGCATTCTGATGATATTCTGAATAGTTTCGCCGTTCTCCCGAAATAAATGTGGAAACTAACTTCCTCAAGACACTCCAATTGAACGGGGTGAAAATATCTTAGTAGGGCGCTTTGAATGTCGGCTAGAGAAGAATCCCTTGAAGATTTGGGATGTAGAATGGTCCTCAGTCAGCTAAAGGCATCTTTTTCACAACTACGTTTATAAAAGCCGCTTTCAATGTTTTGTAGTCATTTTACTCTTTGAGTCCCCAAAAAGTCGCCCGAAGCTTACAATTCCAAGTCTAAATACATTTTAATTTGCATTGAATGTGAGATTGTTCTCACCTCTTTCTCGTCGCCAGTTGTGTAAGTCCACAAGAATAATTTGTATTAGAACGTGTATTAAATAGAAACTTGGCATGACGACTTGGTATGTGTCGGCCATTCGTATAATACAATCTAATGTATAGTAATGTGAAAAATATGGAATTTACGAACAATTAATGTAATGAATGGTTTAAAATATATCGAGATAATTTTTTTGTCTTCTCTCTCACAACGCCCCAGTGGCAACAACCACCGTCGCCGCCACTATCATAAACAGCATCACGCGCAGAGTTGCATCAGTTCCGGTTCTTCTTTTTTCTTCAGCTACACCTCACGGATTTCCTGTTTCAACGTGAGCGCAGGACGGACGAGGAGAAGACCATAATCGAGCCTCTCTGGGTCGAGGTCTTCAGCAACCTCTCGTCCCTGGTGCGAGACCGGCGACCGGCTGTCCGGAAGTCCGCCGGCCAGACCCTCTTCAACGCCATCGATTGCCACTCGGGGCAGTTTGTTCAGGCCACCTGGTTCCAACTCCTTTGGACAGTACGCTTCTTGGGGTTATTTGGTCGGGTTCATATTTCATCTGATTCCCTCCCCTCCCCCTCCCCCACCGTTCACTGTTAAGTGCCTGAAAATTTAAATTAAAAAAAAGGTCTTAGAAGCAGGCCCTCCTATTAAGTTGTCTAAACGGCCTCGCTCGTACAGCGCATCTGGCCGCAGAATTCTGATCGACCACTAATACGTCGTCAATTGAATAACAGCTAGCAATTAGGGCAACCACGCCCCCTTTGTTGTTGTTGTTGTTGTTGTTGTTGTCAGAATCCGCTGGAGTAGACTCTCGTCTATTGCGGAGATGTCCGATCTGGTTTTGTGATCTAAACGCCCACTATTATCGTGCTACAAAAGTTGATCTGCATTAACAACACGAATCATATTTTCCCCGCGTTATTACTCCACTGATTTTTCGTGTTACCGGCGATCCTCGCGTGACGAACCCTCGAAAGACACCACCTTGACGCTCTGGATACGAAATCAAGCAAATCTCCTGCTAGAAGATAAACCGGCTTCCCAGTTCCACCCGGAAGTCGAACCAACGGGAGTCCCTCAGCAACGGGGCGAGGATGCTAACCGCTAGACCGCCGTGCCGAGACCCCTGCAGCAACAACGAAAACCTCGTCCAAGCGATGCCTCGCCCGGTTTCACCACGCCCATTATCTCTCCCTACAGGTCTTCTTCCCCCTGGTGTTGGATGTGCAGAACCACTGCGCGAGTGCGCCGGCCGACCAGGAGGTCCAGAAGATGAAACCGACGAACCTGCTGGTCCATCACAGTCGCGACACCGCGGCAAAGCAGTGGGCCGAGACGGTTGTCTTAACACTGGCCGGTGTCGCCCAGTGCTTCGTCTCCAAACAGGCCCACCTTCTTACCCTCGGTGAGTCCCTTTCGCGTTTGCGTGCGCGCCAAACCTCCCTGGAAGGGACTAGGTGGGGGAAGGGGGAGAGGGCTCGGAATGCTCAGGAGTTCGCTGTTTGTTTACAGGGCAGCACGCGATTTCAAATGCCCGATCGCCATGTTGAGGCTTTGGGCGCACTTTTCAATGGACATTAATTCGTTCTCCCCGAGATCTGCTCATGTACGGCGAAGTGATGCGCATCAGTGTTTTATGGCGTCTCGTAGGTGCGCAGCAAACTTTGGCGTTATCAAATGATGAAAATGTCCCTTTTTACATTATTTCTGCACATAATTCTACTCCATACACTCTTACATCACAGAAACTGGGGACAGACTATCTTGCGGTCGATTAATCTGCTAGCCGTTTATCTTTTATCTAGATTTGGTCTCCAGTCGACTAAAACCCACCTTCTTAAACTATTATACTCGGGTTTTTAGCTACACAAATACCTCACCATGTATTTAAATGAAGTGACTGGCACTCAATCTCTTTCGCGATAGTCAGGGTTTTCCGTGTAGGCGGACTCGATTTGTCTGAGGCTCGCGTGTGTTTATGCCAATTGACGTTTCTTTGTGGTGCTATTGGCATGCCATTAGGGCTGGCATGAATGACATCATCGGTCGCCCAGTGCGTCAGTGAGCGTCAAATACCTCCCTGTTAGGTTATTAACTTCTTCCCAGTTGTAACACCTTAATTTCTCCGTTGCCAAGATCGCTTTTTGGAGGCGTGGGAGCAATTCTTGGCCAATTGCCAGCGTGCGGTCCTCACAGCCAACTCGGAAATCGCCAAGAGCGGCCTCTCTACCCTTCGCATTCTCCTTGACTTCGACACCTCCTCCTCGTCACCTGAGACGGCCGCCGCCATTTGGCTGGCCTTCTGGAGGACTTGGACGTCCATTGGCGAGCAGATCGTCCATTCTCTGGAGTCCGTGGAATCCGCACCGGATAACCATTCACCAAACAAAAAGGCAGGTTTGAGTCTCTACCGTTTCTAAGGCCCCTGGCAGTCTCAACCCTTCTTGTGGCCAGTCATTTGTCTCGAGAACGTGTGGTTTGTGGGAAACGGTTTATTATGTGGACTGCGTTTGCGTATAGGCGTGTTGGCTGAGATGCTCACAGACATAACGTCTAGTTCCTTTTCTAAATACGGTCTCAGAATTTACCTCCACACAAAAGTGAAGTTGACTGAAACATCTCTTTCCAAAATGCGTATGAGGAGCAAAATGAAACGGTGCATGTTAACGAAGTAAGAAAACCGAGTTGGGGCGGGGGGGGGTGCAGTGCTGCTATGGTTTCGGCCTTGATGATGTTAAACATTGTCGATCGATATTTTTTGGTGTCGCCTCCTATTGGAGTGGTTAACCCGCTGTGTTGGTAGCCCCGACATGATTGACTGGAGATTAGACAATTAGGCAGTGTGTCTGAAGATATACACTCGGCCATGAAACCTAAGAGTAAATAATTAATCTTACAGCCAGAACATCTACCTCTCCATCCATTCCCAATGCAGTGGGGCAAACTGGTATTTTGTCAGCCCCTGATTGTACAAGTTCTCCCTCTTAAAAAGACCGGGCAGGCCTGCAATTTGCACCTCAACTACGAGATACAAAATGGAGGTGAAGATCAAAAAAATCCCAGTTTAGAATTGGTTTATTAATTTATGTTACGTTTTCTGTTAGTCTTCACAGGATTTTCCTTCCAACACATATCTCCTCTAGAACAGTGACGGCCTGGGGCTGTCGTTGGGCACCACAGACTGTCAACTCCCTCCAAAGAGTTGCCATTTGAGATTAGTGAGATTAAGCTGTAGTAGTAGTAGTAGTAGTAGTAGTAGTAGTGACTGTTTCCAGGCCACTCCTTCATTGCCCGGGCGGTGTGTTTGAGTTCATCGTCAAGCTGCAAGCTACAGCCCCGTTACATCGTCAATTCTCTTGCTGATGGAAGAAGGTTTTTACTCCAAATCTCCCGATACATTGCCCCATTCACACATGACGACCAGTCGTCCTCATCTCAGCAGAAAACAGCCCCAAAGTATAATTTTTCCGTGCACACTTGCTTCACTGGCGGCATCGTCTGCTTTGGATCCAACTCAGCGTCCTTTCTCCACCAAACCCATAGAGATGATTTTTTACCACGGCCTTCTATTGTGCTTTCATCTGAACGTAAGACATTCTCCCAATTATCTTCTGGATCGTCCAAATGCTCTCGAGACAGTCATGGACATTTTCTGGCTTAAGCAAGGAGGTACCTATTACACTGAAGGATTTGAGTCCTTTGCGGTGTGCTGTGTTACTGAGGGTAGCCTTTGTTAATATAGTTTCAATCATGCTAGTTCATTTATCTGTTTTTGGTCTCTGAGACCCATGGAAAATTTCATTAACATGGCCGGAAAGGTGATTCAAAGTCCTATAGATAATGGCAGCCATCAAGAGAACGACCATCCCCATCGCTCGAGGGGTTGACGCTGTTTGCTGTTTGCGTGGTTTGTTGTGGTCGCCTCCAACCGAATCAATCTACTTTTTTTATGCGCATTTAGTATTTGTGGTCGTACGAGAGACATTTAGAACGCTAGAGAACACGGTTTCGTCCTCAGCTGCTAGGCTTGCGTTGTATTGAAACGAAAGGACGATCCTGTTCCAAATTCCCGTCGAATGACCACTGTGAATGGCAAAAGGCGAACCCTGTAATTGGACAGATGTCTGAGGAGTCAGTTGGCCACAGCAGGACAGCGAAAAGGGTTTTTATGCCCCGTCGCGAAAAGAACCAAAAAAACACTTCGCGGCAAGTAGCCATTTTTCGAACAACCACCACCACCACCGACCCAAAAACCAAATCGACAGGTGGTTTAAAAGGCTTTTTCGTCGTCTTAAAAACTCGGCTTCGCTTTCGCTTCCCCCCTGTGCCTGCGGAGTACCGTCCGGTCTTCTCGTCAATGACGCTGGTCCCAACTAACCCCCATGCACTGCCCTTGTGTCTTGTAGGAGGCCCGCGTTTTCGATTCCAGCTGCTATGCCCTCTTCTTCGAACTCTTCCCCGCCTTATTCGGGCGCATTCAGCAGTGCTTCAACGGGGAATTCTTCGGCCAATTCGCTCTGATTACCCGCCGAGGTGTTCTTGGGCCCCTGATCACCTCGGGGATGGGCGGAAACAGCAGCAGCAGCACTCCGATGAACGTATTTGGCGGTGCCGGCGTTTACGACCAAGGTCTGACGCCAACCCAGCGTGCTGTTTTTGATTGTCTTTCAATTGTTTCCGAGGTCAGCAGCTGTGATGACTCCCTCGTAAAGGGACCCTCGGCATACGTTCGGATATGTTTAACGCGCTCCATGTTCTCCCTAGGCAATCCAAGCAAAGGAATCCACCTCAAAAACCCTCCTGGTTCCGTTCATCGAACTTCTGCTTTGTCTCTCGTCGTATGCAGTTCGAATTCCTCGGGCCAATTCGGTTGCAGGGAAGGTTAGTACAACCAATCCATTCATTTCATCTTAATTCTGAACTCATCCTTCCTGTGCGTTACTGGTAACCACTCATGACGCCGGATTATCCTCCGGCAGGAGATAGCCGCTTAAATTTCACTATCCTATCCAGGACGTGCCCACGATAGGAGAAACACTCAGTCGCGCATTGACTGCAACAACAAAAGATGCTGCCATATTGACCTGTTTTGTGGCGTTATTTTGTATTGCTTCGGAGTGTACATTTACCCCACTCGATTCCTATTGTAATTAAAACATACCGATCCTGTACCGAAACGGTAGTTGAAGCCGTCATTTAATAGAGACTGCCGTATCAGTCGTGTAAATACGAAAGAGGGTGGCTTAAGGCATAGGACGCCGTGGATTTGATTTACAAACACCCATAGCTATAGTCTTCCGTGTCCTCGAATTGTCAGCCGTAAGTTTGACTAATGCGCGACGGATCAGGAGAACTGAAAGTAGCATAATTAAACGTCCCTTTGGTTAGTATCTAAACTGGGGCGACTCCACTTAGCTAACCGGAATGCAATTTGCTATCACTACCAAATCGCGCATTGTTGTTCAACCAGCGATTGTTCATTATGGTTCTGCAACCTTCTGCTCTCATTTCGTTCAATGGACGGGCGGTTTTCGTCCACACCGAGCTATTCATGCCTTGTTTTGATTGGACAATCCACTGCAACGGCGCCCTGAAATACATCATTGCTGCGTGTGTGCATTATGACACCAACGTACTTTGGAAATAATTTCGCAGGGCCTTCCAAGTTCCAGTTTATTTTTCAAATACAAATTAAACACAATTTTGAATCTGAAATCATAATGATCTGTTTATTGATATATATCGTAAGGGCTCTTTTTGTGGTTGATCCTACTCTGACGGTTAATTAATTTCTTAAAATCGGCCGTGGGAACATCGTTTAGCTGTGGACGCGTTGATTTGGAATGCCCTCTCCCCCCCTACATCTATGCGATCTTCCCGTGGAGTCCAATTAGCGTTTCCTTTCCCGATTTCTCTGCTGATCTGGACACGCATATCTGTAGTCACGTCTACCGTCTTTACCTGTCGCCACTAAGAAAAGTATTTCAGGTGGATATTTATTTCGTCCGCGAGGGATTGAAACGCCCGCACCGGCCCCTCCGACCAGCCTACGGCACACATTCTTTGAAATTTCGGAATAGGAAAGCGATGCGAAAATGTCGAACGGCTCTTAAGCTTCGCGGACTGCAACAGACTCGTCGTTTCTGACACACCACTTCTTCAGGATACGCCTGGCAACCCGCCGATGAACCTGCGCCGCTAGGTAGTGCCGAAATTTCAAGACAATCGGTCAATAACTTGGGCTAGTGGGTGACCCTTCTACCCCCCCTTTCCATCTTATCCAATGAGGCATGACTTAACAATTACTAGTAGCTTTCCAACACAACATCCTCGAATCATGATAATTTTCTTTTTTTTTCAAATTCTGATTAGACGGAAGTGAGTTGTTCGGTTTGTCAGACTTCACAAAATGTAGATTTTTTAACGGTTGAATTTTGTTGTTTCGCATTTAGTTTGCGGTGCATTTCATATGGATATATATATAGGCCACCTGTCGGAAGTTGTGATTCAAATAACCATTCATAAATAATTGTTAATGCTTCACCTTATCATCCTGTACCTCTTCAAAATCTTCGAAATTTAACTCTCAAAACGGCACGCACACACTGAGTGTAAACTTTGGGGGTGGGGTGGGGGGGGGGACTTCTAGAGTAACACACCGATTCTTGACAAAAAACACCGCCAACACCTGCCTACTTACGTTCCAATATGCGTCGACGAGCAAACTACTAATCAGCGGTTATCAGCGACGTTCTTACCCCGTTTTGTCTCACAACTCCACATACCAAGCCACGGTCGATAAAGGCCATTTGGTTTCAGCAGCCTATGACTCGCCCTTAATACCTCGCCAGTGCTATTGGGGTGCGATAATCGTAGGCAGGTCGGGAATGAGTAGTATTGTTTGTTGTCTAAACGAAATTGAGAGCCTGACTACCTATACGAAACCTGTGAGGCAGGCGTCTGTCCTGCCGCCTTCTCTTCGAATGCTCCTCGACTATCTGTCCAATTTGAAGCTTAAATCCCGTTTTTCTAGATCACACTTTGCCAATCGATGAGTCATGCACAGCGGAGAAACCATTGGCTGAATAATGCACCTGCGCGTGCTCTAGTTTCGACACAAGGGCACGGCGTCAAACTGTGAAACTGATTGCGCGCACAGATAGACTCTCCAGGCTTGGAGTGATCAACTGTTTTGGTTCCGACTGACCAGCAGGTTTTTTCCACGGGGGTCTCATGATGTGAACGCAACATTAAATCGGTTTACCTTTAAATTCGTTGAACGCATGCATTTTTGTTCGTTTAACTTCATTTCGCGTCCAATTGAGTACTTACCATAAAATACGATCAAATCACCGACGCCGGAAGTGAGCGTTCTTTGAACTCTGCGCAACGCACCGCCCGGGGCTAATTGTTTCGGTTTATTGAACTAAATACGTTGTTTTATATTTGTAACAGCCAGCATGAATTTTACCAAATGCTTTTTCTCCCCTTCATGACCTGATCGCTTTTGTGTCTTTCAATTTTTTTTTGGCATCACTTATCTCAGAGATTAACATGCGAAGATTTTGGCGTTTTTACCTTCATGAATCCATCATCTTGGTCTGTGTGGTAGTAGCACGTTATAGCCAAATAATCAATCGGAAATCAGGGTAAATGCTTTTGCAAATGGATTTTCAACCATTTCGGTCGTTGGTAAGAATTCTGACCGCATTTCAACCGGCCTGAGCAGGTATATGATTTATGGATGGTTGTTAGATTATTATTTTGTTCCCCTAAACGATTAGAACCGGTGTCAGGAGCGCAAAAAGGCTAATTATGCCATTGCGTGTGTCGTGTCTGAAAGGTGGGGCATCGACAGGCCGAAGATGCCGAAGATTGTTGGCAAAGTTTCGTTTGTTTGAACCATCAGATCGCGAAGGTATGTGTGATAGAGTTCCACTAGTTTTGTACGTTAGAGCCGGCGGAAATAGGCTGCTGTGATGTTGGTGCCGCTGGTGGTAGTTGATCGGTTGATTGCGGATGACAACTGTTGGCGGACTGCTTCCTGTTTCGGCTGTTGGGGTCGACGTGGCTGCGTTGCTGTTGTTCTGTCGCTGTGTGGAGGTGGTCTAGTGGTTGCCTTTGGTGAAAGTCCCAGGTCAGGCCACTTTGGGTGGCACTGTGGAGGCCTCCACCTGTAAACATGTTCCCCAGAAACGGCCATTTAGCTGCCGGTTTATCCTCTTGAAGGAGAGAGCCGAACGAACTTTTAATTTGAACCGTGAAGTTCTCCACAGTATGATAAGCCCGCAAATCTCATAGACAACGTTCGTAGCTGTGCAGCTTTCAAGCAACGGCTTGGGATCACGTGAAAGGGGTTGGGGTTCAAAAAAGTAACAAAAGCAATTTTGTTTTAAAAACGGCCTATCAATATTTAAGAAAACCACTGCACAGCGAGTCGGACTTACAACCACCTTTTCTATTTCGAGTATCATTGGCGGGGGTGGTGTTGCTTTCAACATCTACTTAGAAGTAATTGAATTAGTTTCAATTATCCCTTCGTGCCGAATTGTCCTTTTAATGGGATAGCCATAATGCCATTGCCCATCCATTGTTCATATTCATTGTACCGAAACAATATTTAATTCCTTTGTGTTGCCGCGTGTGTCGCCGAAGTAATTATTTTGACTGCCAGCAGTTTTCTTCTTTGGTCCACCACCTTTTGCTCGCAGATGAACAGGTTTGGTGGATGACATAATCGTTGTACAGAATCGTTGCGGTTTTCGTCGCGTTTCTACAACTTTTCGTTGTTTTTCCACATATTCATGCCTTCCTCTGTGCCAGGTGGAAGCAATTCCAATCAACTACATCGTCTTTGCCGAGAAATGCTTGGAGCTGGTTTCGACACTCTACAAGAAATCTGCCGATTCCGAAGTCATACTCTCCGCAAACGGGCTGCTGAAAATTATCGAGGTAATTGTCTGATTGCAGCCCACCCAACTGTCATTTTCGCAGCTAACGAATCACTAACCTCCTATTTTTTCCATAGCCACACGTTAATCGTTTCCTTGCATTGCCTCGGCCCCCAGATCATTTAGTCGGGGTACTTTCCGCGATCGGTCGTTTTTAATCTCTCTTGCCAAGGCGTGGTTTACCAGTCTCTTTGCGTAGCAGTTGATTTGTTGGCTTGATTAGTAAAACCCAAATAATTAGGAGAAGAAGCGTGAAACCCACCCATTTTCCGCACCGGTCATCGCATCCATTTGCATTTCTCGTTAAGTTTCATAAATGAATTCGGAAGTTATTTGAAGAGCCTTGTTAGACAACGAAGTCACCTCAGAACCAATCATAAACTGGAACAGTGGCTGCGGCGGCGGCGGCGAACAGGAATGCGCAATAATTGATGAAGTCGATGATGTGTCCATTTAGCATCTACAAATAATACCAGATACATGCAGTGCCGTACGCCCAGACATAATCTTTATTTCCGGGGTTTTATCGGTTCAGAGGTTGGTGTCGCGTAGAAACACCGCTTCTCGTCCGATCACAGAGGTTAGTCTGCGCCGGGCGATGTTAGTAGATGCATGGGTGACCGGTGGAGAATGCCTGATGTTGCTCGCATTTCTGGGAGCCCTGGGGTCTCCGCAACCTGCACAAGATTCTTCATTGAACCGTCTGCATCAGCTGTCTTCGTCTGACTTTCAACCGCGAGCTATAATTCTTCATTTTGTTTACCAACAGACCCTTCGTATTCTCCTGGCCGCCAAGTACAAATGTCAATGTCAGTCGACTTGGCTCTTGGCGAGCAAGTGCTTCATCGAGGTCGTCAACGTCGGTGTGCCTGTGGCAATCAAGGCGAAATCGGCGCAGTCGAGGTCACATAACAGTAAGCCTACCCTCTCTGTTTATCACGGTTGTTGCTTAGACTTTGTGTGACCCCCGTTTTTTCGGAAAATTTCAGATGATTTGTGGGACGTGATCTTCCAGACTCTGCACGACTTCTTATTCTTCCAGAAGTAAGTGCTTCGTGCTTGAAGTGCGAGTCCCATAGATGATTAGTTAATATCATCGAAACTTGGTCAATTTTTATAGCTAATCTTATTAACTTAGAGGTCAGGGTGTGGGTGAAATATCCCTTACTTACGATATAAATGGCTCATAATGCGGTCGTACCTACTAAGCTCATTGATCAAAGTTATCGCAATGCAGTAACTACGGTGATTATTTCGCGCTCAGTGAAATGGTCTTTCAATAATTATTGTTTTACTGACGTCGCAGACACCAGCACTGGTGAATTGCAAGGATCGGCCATTCTGGCGGGAATTGAATCACACTTTTCGTCTCAGGGATTCAAGTGATTGGGATTGAGACTTATTGTGCGAATGTGGCCAGATTGTTTCTCGCTCAACATGCTCGCTCTGTTAGTGAGGGACCCGGGTTCGACTCCCATGTTGTCAGGACACCACGAGTGGCACCAAAAAATATTTCCGAGAATCTTCAAAGCCCATTTATGCTCTAGTAGGAGAATGGCACGCAAAATTGATTTTGATCTAACCATCTCCATCTTGAACGTGAGACTGCATTAAGTAGTGTATTTGGTCTAGTGTTCCGGTAAAACCGAGTTCCGTATCTAGTATGAGAGTGGACGGAGGGGGAGCGTGTGGTGATAGAGAAGTCGGAATTTCATAAAGTCGACATCCACGTGTCAGCCGCTCATTTTTGAGCTCGGCATCCACTAGGTATTGAGCGGCAGGCGAAACTGTTGAGAACATCAATGTCCGTCGTGGTCTCCACATCCGTTTCGGGCGCTAACGGCGTGGCGCAGCACTTGGAGGCGTTCATGCAGCACAACTTGACCGTCTTCCTGATGGCCTGTTGAATCCGTCGGGAATCCTCACCGATCTTATAAGCACTAGATTTGACCAAGGCGCCAAATCTCTCTCTTTTTCTCTTGACAGCCACCCCTCGGCTCCGCTATCGGGCGATGAGTTCCAGCAGCACGAAGCCTTGGACTGCAAGGTTTGTTTCGTTTGTTAGATTCCCAAACCGATTTTCCTATGCGCTATCGAGCCCCTTTCTTTCTATGGTGATGACTTTTTTAATGAGAGATTTGGTTCATTTCCGAAGTTCTGTCAATCCTGTAGCCACGTTGTCACCGTCGTTGGATGTTGTTGTTGTCATTTTGCTATCTGTTGTTGCCATTGGTTAAAACAATCAATCACACACGTTGCCAGAACTCGTCCCGTGCCAATTTTGATTTGATGGATGATTTGCGAAATATTGCGTGACGTGACCACAAAAGGGGACACGCATGGTGAAACAGCAATCCAGAGATTGGAGTTTTTTCAACTCTGCACCAATAGGCCCTTGATTGCGTACTATTACCTTAATTGGTCCAATCCGGCGGGTTAATTCAATTGATTGCTCTTTTCGAGTCCATTCACCTTTGTGAGGTCTGTCTACTCATAATAATAATATTCGCTTAATTAAGGTCACGAGGACCAAAACTTTCAGCATTAAAATTTAAAATAAACAAAAATGTTACAGGGAGTGACGATTATGCGTAGAAAATGCAGAATAAGTTAAGAAGAATAAAAGAAGTAACATCAGGGTAAATTTGCAAGAAAGGCCAATTTAACCCACGAAGTATAAAAAGTGTGGCAAACGGGAAATGGCGGCCATTGAAAGGCCCTATCCAAAACGCGCGCCGATTTCATAAACCCTGTCGACAACTACACAACAAATTCACGAGGCGATAAACCGGTTCTGGATTCAATAAACCCTGTCGAAAACTCAGAGTAAATATAAACAATGTGTCTATTGCACTCCAAAACATCATCATCATCAACCCCAATCATCTTCTCCCCCTTAGTATATCAACCTCATCTGCAGTCAATTCCTGGCCCAGTCCGAGTTACTCCCGACCGCGTTTGTCGAAAAACTGATTGGCATTCTCGGCCTCGGCTCTGTCCAGGCCTCCATGACCCCCGGTGACATTGAGACCCTTGACCTGTCCACCCTCAGAACGCCCACTAACCTCCCACCGTCTGTCCACAACGGCAGTGTCAGCGTGTTGGCCGCATCCATCGGGAGCCAGAACGACCTTCGACCCCACTTGTGGCGCGAAAACTTTATGCGTCTTTGTTTCGAGTCGCTGCTGTCGTTTGCCTTTTTGCCGGAGGAGGAAAACACATCTACCGCCGCCGCCGGAAAAAGGCTGTCCTTGTCCAAGAATCTATCATTTCCGTCATCCCAGAATGCCAATGTCACACCTCGAGTGGTTCTGTGTAGGAATGCCGTGAGAGATGTTTTGGAGCGATGCAGGTTTATTCTGGCACGATTCGCGAAATCGGCTCAGCTGATAGGCAAGTGCCCGCTGCCACGGTAAGCAGTCTTCAGTTTGCCACAATGCGGGTTCCGCGTTTACCGCTTCTCGGTTCTGTCGTAACTCTTGTGTGGCTTTACAGTGGCTAAGTTGAGAATTCAAAACAGGAAGCGTTTTTGATTGGTGTCTCTAGGTCAGCGCAAATATGTCGAAAACTATATTCTTTTTGGGGGTTAGGTTAGTGTCAACAATCCGCGCCGTCCATTGTAAGGTGCTTTGACCACCACAGCAGTTAGTTGGATAATTGCATAAAGGATTGTTGCCTATTTCACGCAGGAGTTAGTTAGACTTTAAAATTTCGTAATTTCCTCACATTTTCTTTTTATGGGCCGCCTAGTGCGAAACTCTCCGAAGTCAATTTCGCTCTCCAAGCTCTGTCCCATCTCATGACTAACATAACGCAGTTCTCCGCAAGCCCATCTATTTCAAGTGAGTGATTAATTGGTTTATTCGAGTGAGCCCAATTGTTAAGATGTGCCGGATCGACTGATTATTTCACACGGCTGTTAAAAAATCGATAATTCTATATTGTGCCCAGTTTCTGAACCATAGCATTAATGTGATCGATTGAGTAGTCTCATTCAAATGAACAAGCTTATAAGTATGTTCACGCGTTATTATGCACCTTTTTTAGTTGATCTCGAGACAGCCACGGCGGTCATCGAGATCTATCCGCTGTTGGTGGACTGTTTGATGGTCGCCGAGGCTTCCCGGCTCCTTCCCGGCCTCCACAAACTGCTGCATCTCTACGGCCGCCTCTTGAAGCCCACCGGTTTGGGCAGTCTTTCGTAGGCCTCAACCTCCAAAGCCCCAAGGCCTCATCCACCACGACCTTTTCTACACTGTGATTATTTAACATGTCGTTTGCGTATGTCTACTCGAATCAGGCCTCTGGCATACGACGCTCCTATAAACATTTCACGCTGTTTTCGTCTTCATCCGAGGTTGTTTTTTTTGGGAATTTAGGGGTTTGTGGGGTGGTGATTGCCTCGTGCACAATCAATTGATTGGTTAGGCGACTGCTCGCGCTGATTTAGAGGCCGAGGATTGGTTTAGTTTGAGTAAATTAACGCACGGAACTAATTAATTGAGTGATTGTGTGCCCTGCACTGACATTGTGGTGGTGTAGGACCCGTAGAGGGATAAATGACTTAATTAGTGTTGTCCCGATGTGCGTCTCCATCAACTAGACAGAAACGCAAACCACAAAAATGAAAACACAAGGTCATTCATGTTGGCACCGGTCAGTGGAAAATAAATCGACCAAGAAAATCTGAGGCTGTATATGGACATGTGGACATATACCGACAGTATGATGGCGATTTCCGCTGAAGTGTCTTGCACTTTCGACCTTGTCTATGGCTGTTTTGTGGGGGGTCATGAGGATGAATTATGATGTGTACGATTACCAATGAAATTGCTGAACTAGGGCCAGGATGTCCAACAACTTTCAGGCTTGAAATTTTCAACAAAGAAAATATTTTCCTACAAGTAGGGAATTTCAGACGCGGTGATTGATCCGTTTAGTACGTCTGTGCTTTCTTTACAATTCCCCCCGTTTTGCACGAGTTCCAGAACATTTTAACAAAACAGACGAATTTTGACGGTCAGAGTCTCTCGCATCAACTGGCGGTTGAATCGGCCTCAAGGCAAAACAGTTAAAAATGTCGTTTGGCACGCGCATAATGACGCCCATCAAACCAGACAGGAATTTCGAATGGCCCTGAATGGCTGCTGAATTTGGGCGAGGAAAACTGGCAGAAACTCCAAATATTTCACTAATTCTGTGCAAATAAGGGCGTTTTAGCTGCAGCCGGCGGCGCCCTTTCCTACAAAATCTTAATTGTGGTCGCGGGCGAGGGCCGGTCAATCAGTTTATCATAGAACCTCTCTGGTGTTTAATTCAATCGGCTGGGAGACACATTAATCGTGTTTCACTACAATAACAGCTAGACATCTCAATTTTGAACATATTGCGCGGTTTTTCTTTAGAGTAACGTGCTTCCTATAGATTCGTGAAACCATGTTGCTTTGACATGGATTGCAGTATGTCGACGATGTAACGTTTGACATGGTTTGTTACTGACCCCGAGTTCTACTCCCAGGCCAGACTACCAAACGTAATTCAAAATTCCGGAATTCAAATAGTCTGTTTCCAATTAGTAATGACTGCTTTGGTTAAGTGTTGGATGATGCAGTGGCCACTTCCATCTCTTCGAGATGGGGGGGGGAGGTGTACTTGAAACAGCATCCGTACAAATATTCCATAAATCCGGTTTATCCACCAGCTTGAGAATGTCACACGAAAATAATGTAGGCCGTACAAGCTGTATCGCGAAGAATGGCAATGTTGGTAATCGCGAGTGTTGTTTATTACCAAAAACAATTGCCAGAGTTCGGCCACTAACGAAAAGCACACGGGAATGTGAACGCGTGCCGAGATCGTGTTCTGACGCCGTTGCGTATTTTAGTCTTTTGTTCAAAGCACACTGAACTGAAGCTTGCTCCAATTTGTTGCAGAGTTTGCCAGAACCACCCACGTCGTATTTGTACCCGAAAAGTGTTTAATTAGAGGATTACCCGTTCCCGCATTCGGAATTGAAGAGAATCTACGTGAGATGTGATATTATTACAAGTAAAAGCTTACATCGCTGGGTTTTTTTTAGTTTCGTTTTTTTGGAGTTATGTTTTGCCACTGTCACTTCATATACTCAAATAGAATCCTCAAAGACGAAGATTTGATGGGCCAGTTTGTTTTCCTTTGATTCACCGGCCGGAGCTAACCTACTAATAATGGCAGCGAATACCCAATACTATAGGTAGTCAGATTATTTGTTGCTTGTATACGCTACAATTTATTAGTCATTGGACCGATGATACTCGTCGGATGGAATAAATAATCCAGTTATAACGCAATTGATGAAGGGGCGCTTCAATTGACGACGAATTCCTGCTTTGGGTAATCTTTGTGATGAAGAAAATGTAAAAGCTAATATTTAACAGACGTAATGTAAATGAATCTACCTAGGCCCTATCTAAAACGCGCACGAAAAGAGTGAACAAGTGAAAGGCGGCCTTTCTAAAACCCCAGCAAGAGAGTTAAAGCCTTACCGATGTTAAATATGTCGCAGTTATCTCTGGTTTCCTCTCTCAACCAACTAGAACCGGATGGCCGTCCATTGCAGGCGTCATTAAACCAGAATCGGAGTTCATCTCTGGTAAGATGTGCGTACTCATAGGCCCCGGTTGTCTTATCAACCCGACAGGAGTATGGACCAGGTGCATTGATCATCGATGAGCTGATTTGAGCTGTATAGATCAAAACGTGGTGCCTTCGATTATACCTATTTAATCAGCATTGAAGTGCAAGGTGTCAATTGGAATCTAGGATTATCTGATTTCAAGTGCGACAGTTGGTTCGTGCCTGAAATATGTAATTAAGAGCACAAATATTTTTGCTTTCGCCAGCAGCTTCGTGTGGTGCCTAAAATACAGTTATTTTTGGAGTCTTTTGTTTCTCTTCCCGACAATTTGGGAACCTTGTCACTCGCTCTCATAATCATTATAAGCATGTGACGGCTCACAAGAGATACGTTGGCCAACACTGCGCAATTGCTAGGTTCGTTGTTAAATCTGGACTAAATCGGTGGGTTTAAGGTTGAAGTACAGCATGAGAGAAGGCCACTTAAAAGAGGGTTTCGCTGAAATGTCTGGGGTAATTGTTGAGTAGCAATGTACCGACCCCGAAATACTTATAAACTCTACCAAATTATTTATTCGATTTTACTTCGGAATGGGGATAACTTCATAGCTGGTTTTTTGGTTGATTTCTCCAAACAGAAGGAAAACTACTGTGATATAAATCGTACCAACAATATGTCATTCAATATTCAGCTGTTATTTAGACTTTGACTCATCGACACTTGTAATTTCTGAATGCACAATCGACACGTTGCACGAATATTGGGTCTAGGCAAATGTCTCCCAGTCGACGTGAATTTTGGCCACACCTCGTTATAGACACGGGCTGTTTGCGTGACTGGTCGCAGCCTCATCAGCCATCTAACCGACCCACCTAAGAGCCTATGTGGAACTCTCGTGGTGCAGCCGCAGTTTTACATGTTCGGGAGAAATTGGAAGAGTTCCAAACGAAAATGAAGGCGTGGCAATACCATTCATCGTCCTTTTCGGATAATTAATCGCTAGAAACGCTTCTAGCCTCAAGAGACGCTTGCGCAGCGCTAAATTCAATCATAACTGAGAAGGATCTACCCGATGAAAAATGTTCGCATGGCGTGTGTATAAACTTTTTCAACATTCACAGAAGCCATTACAGGCGAATTGATTTTTTCTATGGTGATTTAAGAATCAGTTTTGCTACCAACCATTTGACAGTTTTAAATGGTTTGGGGAACCACTTGGATTGACCAAGAGAATCTGTTCTTCATTCTCATAAATCTATTCTATTTTGACAACCACACGCCACCAGACGTGCCACCCACATTCCGACACGCGATACATCCCGAGGTCGTTATTGGTAGTCAACCCCTTTAAAGTCCAGACGTTACCACCATAAACATGAGTCAGTCGCATTTTTTTAAAACACGTCTGTAATGCACTGCATACTGCCCCCACTGTTTCCATTGGTTCATTTAAGCCAACTCATATGCATAAATACTCCAGTAAATCCACTCGCTGAGAGTTTGTTCGCCGTTATGCTCCCATCTTCGCCTCCCGCCTTCTGGTTGGTTGGGATACGCTTGGGGGTCATTACTAAATGGTTCAGTCGCGGGATACAACGAGTTTATGCAGGTTTCGAAAAGGTCGACAATGCTGATCCACGAGTCTGTATGTGGTACAATTACCCATAGCGGTTGAAGTTCTTTAATTGGAGCTTCATTAACTGGCCACAATGCTCAACATTTATGCGGGCATTAAGCCCAAAGTCCCACGAATCAAACCAAAAACAACTGATCGTGGGATTGCTCAGCCCATCGATGTAAATATCTTCTCTCCTAAACAAAAAACGTCTTATTCTGCCCCCTAAGTTGGGTCTTCGTCAATTCCTTTCTTTTTCGATGTGTTAAATGCAGCGTTATCTCCAATGGCCTAGCCTTAACAACGTACTCTAAACTGAGAAAGATTAATGTCACCCATGCGTTAGTAGTATTATAGTCGCAAGGGTTTCCCTGTTAGGATGAGACGTGTTCAAACAGGAATTAAAACAAAAACACGTTTATAATAGGCGGTACGATTAAAACAAAAAACGTTTCAGAGTCTTCAGGGGATGATCTTCGATGCCGGTTGAAATACTGCTATATTCAATAAATATTCCTTCTCCACACTATTGGTTAGAGATTCTTTTCTTCTGCTTGAGACTGCGATATACAAACATAGATCGATATACCATTTGAAGACGCAATGCTTGTATACAAACGACGTCTTTACAGCATGTGTTCATAGGTCAGCAATGAACTGATCTCTGGCTAGACGATGATTCGACTCTATGGATGAGATTTCCATGAATATTCCTTAAAATAATTATTTTCAGATGCTACTCACTGCATCATCAAAAATCCACAATCAAAATTTGCACTTCCATCTCCCGCTCGATTATAAACCGGCTTCATGGGTGTTTACCATGAAGATTCTCGGAAATATTGTTACTCCAGGCGTCCCCAGCGCTACTCGTGATGGTCTGGCCTGAGAATTGTTACCAGGTCTCTCACCCACAGAGCGACGATGCTAACAGCTACACCATGGGACAACTGCGGCATCATCCAAAACCTAGTTAACCTATTCTGCACACGTGGAACGCAGGCTGGTAGGTAGAATTCCGGATTATGCAGTTGCCGGTTTCCGCCACCTAACTTAAAAGTCTCTGCGGACGCCATATTTTTGGTGGCCTGGCCTGCAAGTCGAAGCCAGCGAGAAAAAGGAAAACATTTATTGAAATGGAAAAGAATAGTTACGGAGTTTGATGATCCGAAAAGCCAATAGTGCTAAATTATCCCAAAAGGACGATGGCTGGTCTGTATTCTGTTTTGAGAAATTGAGCAAACAAACCATCTTATGATCTATCCTAATTCCGAAATGAAATCGAATGCATAATTTGGCTGAGTTTATAAGTATTTCAGGGTCGGTACATTGCTACTCAACATTTACCCCAGACATTTCAGCGAAACCCTCTTTTAAGTGGCCTCCTCCTATCATGTTGTACTTCAACCTTAAACCCACCGATTTAGTCCAGATTTAACAACGAACCTAGCAATTGCGCGGTGTTGGCCAAGGTATCTCTTGTGAGCCGTCACATGCTTATAATGATTATGAGAGCGACTGACAAGGTTCCCAAATTGTCGGGAAGAGAAACAAAAGACTCCAAAAATAACTGTATTTTGGGCTCCAAAGAAGCTGCTAGCGAAAGCAAAAATATTTGTGCTCTTAATTACATATTTCAGGCACGAATTGTCGATAGAAGTGGTTAAATGGAATAGACCAATGAGAACCTTTTATTTTAAAAAATGTCGATACCTTTAAAAGCCTCGTGACACAGGCGTTAACACATTTTACGTGTGGTAAATAGGTTAAAATAATAGGCATATATAATTTAGGGGTGTTAAGGATATTTTCGGGTAAAAGTGTCATAAGAATGGCTTGGAGAGCCGGTTGCGCACATCGTTCTCGATGGGGACTGCAGCGATTACGACGACTTCGCCTGGTCGTTGGAGGTGACCCACGAGGCAAGAAAGGCAAAAGATTGTCCAAAATCGTGGGCTCGACGCCATAGGATTTCAAAATCATAACCGAGCAGGCTTGTCGAAGATTGGCTGATTTGATGAGGATGTCCTTCTTTTCAGAAAAAACACTCAAGCCAGATCGTTTTTATCAATTTGTCCTTTATGTCTGTCTGTGACGGCAGGAGGCCTTCAAAATGCCTCGCAAAACCGTCTTGTAGAGTTTCTTTGCGGACAACACCAATGCCAAATCATTTTTCTCTCTCAATACCGTAACATGATGCATCGCCGGTTTCAAAGATTGCCTATTGGGGATCGTAGTGTTTCACATTCGATCAGAATGGAGCATGCATTCCAGCTGCACAAAAGCAGCCGCGCATTCGTTTTAAAAGCACCACTAAACATTCGAAGTGTAACGAAAACGAACACGGGGTATTTAAAAAGAAAATTGCCACTTCTCGGGTTAGCGGTGGAAATCAGACTCCAGCACTCGTTGTCGAACAGTATCGATAAGGTTCGGTTGTTCTTGGAATGACCTTTGATGATCACGTGATAGAAATATGCGGCCCTACCAGAGAATCCAGTAAACCAACCATGTCGATACCTTTAAAAGCCTCGTGACACGGCGTTAACAAATTTAACGTGTGCTTAATAGGGTAAAATAGTAGGCATATATAATTAAGGGGTGCTAGGGATATTTTCTGGAAAATTGGAGATCGAAGCCTAGGTCTGCCACCATAAATCAGGAGTCGACCGCGGAATTGTAGTTACGAGGAAATGCGATTTGTTGCATCTCAGCCCAGACCTTTGCGCACTTGCGGCCGTTGACGTAAGACTTGGCACCCTGGAGGGATTGATCGGTTGTTGCTGCCTCTAGGATGTAAACAGCTGTTATAAGAATGGCTTGGAGAGGCGGTTGCGGACATCGTTCTCGATGGAGATTGCGGCGATTACGACGACTTCGTCTGGTCGTCTGAGGTCACCTACGACGCAAGAAATATGCGGCCCTACCAGAGAATCCAGTAAACCATCCATTCCGCCAGGTTTGCATCTCGAGCAGGCTGAGCGAATTAGCTGATAACCTTGGAGTCGATTTACTTTTAGGACATTTAGGTCAAGATGTTGATCGACAACCCTTAGTTATTGAGCTTACCCTGAACAGCAACCGTAAAATGGTCAACCCATACACAAAGAGGAGACAATTCAGACAGAGGTTTCCAATGAATATGTTTTCCCTACTCTGGGGAGGTGGGAGAGTATTTATATTCCTTCGCGAAAGCAAAAGATTTTATTTTACATAAACCAAACATAAGATTTTTCTCATCCATTCGAACTTTATCAATCCAACATCAGCATAATTATATTGGCAAGCCGAACAAATGGCCATTGGCACGCGATACAATATGTATAGTATAATAATTAAATATCAATGTTCAAGAATCAAATAAATCTATTAATTCGACTTCAAGTTAACGATTATGTTGAGCTGAAATGCATATTCGCCGAAGTACCATGAGGATCCTTATCATCCGCCTAAAATAGCAACATTGGTGGTTCATTAATAGTTGTCAAACAAACAAAATAAAGCATTTTTTTCATATTCACTACGATTGTTCGCACAAATTTACAATTCGTTGCTGCCAAATTAATAGCAAATTTGTAGGGGCAACGACGAAGCAAAATAGCGTGATTTAAATTGCCAATGTATCTAGTAACAATCGGTATTCGCAGAACGTAGAAGATTCGTTTCAAAGCCCATCTCAAACTGCGGCGGTTGAATGGCATTGAGTTGTGTCTTCCAACGTTACTTTCTACTCTCAGATGATTCTTAAAGCAGCATACATTTTACGTTTTATAGAATTTGTACGAAATACACAATGACTATTATCTATAAAACATTTAATTCACTGCACCAGAGATAGCTTTAATAATTAAATCATGTTCAATACTGAGACCAATTGAAGAATATACAAAATATTGTTCGTGAGTACATGGCGGTGAGAAAAGGAATGCCACAGTTTGCAACAGTCGCCAAAAATGCAACCCATTTTTAAATTATAAAACACGGTAATTATTCTACGACATGCTTTTGCTTACGTATCTATACATTATTTGAATCGGTCGTACAATTTAATATACCTGTTAAAAATTAATGCTTGCACACAGTTTCACCGTATATGTGATTATAAATTTTACGTAATATATGGAATAACATCAAGCTAAAAACTTATTTCCTGGATTAAATTATCCACTTCATTAACCATGGGTGAAATCCTCTGCCAATCATAAATAGTTTTGGCAATGTAGTAGCTACTCAAAATACATGCGCCAACAATACTGGCTTTAAAGATCGACATCAGTCCAGATTTAACCATTATAGCTGCCAGTGTCCCACATGCGGTGATTATCTGGCCTCGAAAAATCAGGCCCTTTAGGATTGTATCCACTTGTTCAATCCTTGGCATTTCGATGCCGCCAATTTGCTGAATAATTTCTTGGCATTCCCTTTGGTTGTCTATTCGGTGCTGCCTCCACCTTGTGGTCATCGCCTTAAGCCTTTGATTGCTGCTATTTATTCCATCGACTGAGCGTCGAAGTTCAATTGAGTAATCTCTGGAAGAACAAAAAACACAGTTTACCACGAGCCTCTGGTTATCTCATATGCTACACGAGTGCGAGAAGGCAAAACAAATGTAGAAGATGTTCATATAATACTCCACGACCTTGGTCAGACAGACATAAAGGACAAATGCAGAAAACCGATCTGGTTTTAGTGTTTTCTGTAAAGAAGGACATCCCTATCAAATCAGCCAATCATCGACAATCCTTCTCGGTTATGATTTTGAAATCCTATGGCGTCGGCGCCAACGATTTTGCGCAATCTTTTGCCTTTCTTGCCTCGTAGGTGACCTCCAACGACCAGGTGAAGTCGTCGTAATCGCCGCAGTCCCCATCGAGAACGATGTGCGCAACCGTCCAAGCCATTCTTATGACACTTTTACCTAAAAATATCCTTAACACCCCTAAATTATATCTGCCTATTATTTTAACCTATTTACCACACGTTTAATTGGTTAACGCCTGTGTCACGAGGCGTGTCACGAGGCTTTTAAAGTTATGGACAGTTTTAAAATACAAGTTTCTCATTGGTCTATTCCGTTTAACCACTTCTATCGACAATTCGTGCCTGAAATATGTAATTAAGAGCACAAATATTTTTGCTTTCGCCAGCAGCTTCTTTGGAGCCTAAAATACAGTTATTTTTGGAGTCTTTTGTTTCTCTTCCCGACAATTTGGGAACCTTGTCAGTCGCTCTCATAATCATTATAAGCATGTGACGGCTCACAAGAGATACCTAGGCAAACACTGCGCAATTGCTAGGTTCGTTGTAAAATCTGGACTAAATCGGTGGGTTTAAGGTTGAAGTACAGCATTAGAGGAGGCCAATTAAAAGAGGGTTTCGATGTTGGGTAAATGTTGAATAGCAATGTACCGACCCTGAAATACTTATAAACTCTGCCAAATTATTTATTCGATTTCACTTCGGAATTAGGATAGCTTAATAGATAGTTTGTTGGTCAATTTCTCAAAACAGAATACAGACCATTAATCGTCCTTTTGGGATAATTTAGCACTATTGGCTTTTCGGATCATCAAACTCCGTAACTATTCTTTTCCATTTCAATATGAATCCATACTGTAAAGACGTCATTTGTATACAAACATCGCGTCTTCAAATGGTATATCTATCGATGTTAGTATATCACAGTCTCAAGCAGAAGAAAAGAATCTCTAACCAATAGTGCGGGTAGTAATATTTATAGAATATAGCAGTATTTAAACCGGCATCGAAGATCATCCCCGGAAGACTCTAAAACGTTTTTTTGTTTTAATCGTACCGCCGATTATAAACATGTTTTTGTTTTAATGTCTGTTTGAACACGTCTCATCCAAACAGGGCAACCCTTGCGACTATATTACTACTAACGCATGGGTGACATTAATCTTTCTCAGTTTAGAGTACGTTGGAGACAACGCTGCATTTAACTCATTTAAAAAGAAAGGAATTGACGAAGACCCAAATTGGGGGCAGAATAAGACGTTTTTTTGTTTAGGAGAGAAGATATTTACATCGATGGGCTGAGCAATCCCACGATCAGTTGTTTTTGGTTTGATTCGTGGGACTTTGGTCTTAATGCCCACATAAATCTTGAGCATTGTGGCCAGTTAATGAAGCCTGTAATGGCTTCTGTGAATGTTGAAGAAGTTCACACACACGCCATATGAACATTTTTCATCGGGTCGATTTTTCTTGGTTATGATTGAATTGAGCGCTGCGCAAGCGTCTCTGGAGGCTAGAAGCGTTTCCTGGATGCTCTAGCGAATTCAACAAAGCTGAAGATAAGTTAGGATTCCAAAATTGCAGTCCCAATGCCAGAGGCATTTATCGCAATAGAAATCGCACAATTTGTCGGAAAGCCTGTGAACTTCACAACTTTATTGAGGGTTTTCAACAAGTACATTTCAGCAGACTCTCCGAGAGCGTTCAATTTATCTTCCGAGTTATTTTTCAGGTGATATTTAGGCTGCAAGTGGGCATAAACCCACGAGTCTCAGTTACCATGGCACGTTTTCGTCCGCGCAAGTTGGTCCACGAAAAAAATAAATGTTTGAAGTAAATAGTACTTCGTCAGTGTGTCTGGCTTGTGCTGAAGCATGCCTATAACCAACTGTCCCACTTGAAATCAGATAATCCTAGATTCCAATTGCCACCTTGCTCTTCAATGCTGATTAAATAGGTGTAATCGAAGGCACCACGTTTTGATCTATACAGCTCAAATCAGTTCATCCTCACTGGATTTTTTATTCCATCTGACGAGTATCATCGGTCCAATGAGTGATCTCCAAATGAACACGCGAACAACAAGCACGGAAATGGAATCCACTTCAACCACAGGATTCACACGTCGATTGACATTGGGAGGACATGCAGCGAATTACACGGGCAAAGTCGGCCAATTCTCCAATTGTAGTGCTCTACCCATTGTCGGATTAATATATCATATCTTTCATTTGTGACCTTTCCGTCTTGGCCATCGTGCTATTGGGTTTTGCAAGGGACTCGTGTGCGACGTATTTATAGCCGATTCCTTTGTTTATCAACTTGATAAGATTGAATGTGCGTTCGTTCGGTATACTTTTGTTCCGTTCATTTTTATTCTAAAATCCCAAGGAAGACATTGTTGACTCTTTACGCTTCCCGTTTATTTAGAGTTATTTGTCAAAACGCAAATATTTGGGCTAACCTTAAGTTGGAACGTTCTTCCACACATTCCTTCGATAGGAAAACTGGCAGTTCAATATAAAACTCACACACAATAAGGCCAAAGTGGAGTTTTTAAACACCGGACAGAAGATACCGATGTCCCCACAGCGTCGATCATAACAGCCATGCGCGGCGCGGCGTCTATAATTTCGTCTCGAGCTCAAAATCAATATTCCTTTTATTCATCTGTATCGGCCCACTTCTGTACATTTACTGTTCACGTGAACAATGCATCCGATGAGTCAAACATAGAATCAGCAGAGTTACATTTCTGTTACACCTACACCCACCTAATTTGCGTTAATTTTGCTTTAATTTTTTAAAGAAAAATTGATGCCTTAACATGGAATCCACTTCAAACACAGGATATATGTGTCGATTGATATTGTGAGGACATGCAGCGAATTACACGGGCGTTACGCCTCTGTCGCTGGTCGGCGCAGAACGTTGCGAACCACCGCAGTCGACGACGTTGTAGAAGGGTTGATAGCTTCTCCACATCTGAACATCGACGCCGTATTTCTTTGTTGGAGAGCTTGTCGCACCAGTCCGCTTTCAGGATTCGTCGCAGACACCAGTGATCGAATGCTTCCAATCTCCTTGTATCGCCGACACACAGTGGTCAGGTTTCGTGAATCGCAAGACCAACTAAGCCGGTTGAGTAAATAACGATACCAATCAAAACATGCATCCAAAAGTCGTTTTGTCCTATTTTGGCTACTTTTAGGAAGCAGTACATTGACTTTCACATATTTTATTAGAATCTTCTGACTGGAGAATTATTGCACCAACTCTAACGGAACGAGTTACTATATTTACCTTCCCGCCTTCACTTTTCTCTCTATCCTGCTAGCGAAATTGGTTTACGATGGTGTTCGAACGGCGTGTGTAGGATTGATTATCGTAGGCACCCGCGAACAAATGATAAAGCGATTTATATTATCGTTTACGCTTATTGATTCTGGTCTTGTTGTCACCTTTGTAATTATCCGTCAGATTGACGCCATCCCCGCGAATGTCCATGAATCAATACTCCTGGCTCCTGTTAGGATACAGATGCAATCACTAAAACGTGTCGGTGGATGACGCTGAGCCAAACATGGTCCTGTGAGAGGCCTATCGTCTACCGAAGGGTGCGCTGTTCCACGGGGCGTTCATGATGATGTTCCGAATTTCCTATAATCGTGGAATAAATTGTGTTGGGCTTCATGTGTAATGTAGATCTAATGTCACTTTTGTGCCTACACACTTACTAATCAATGCGCTATCGGAAATCGGCTGCTCAGATACAACCACCTTTAATGAACCCAGCTGTTCTTCCGTGAGTCACAAAAAAGACAGCACTCTGGAGTGCCCTTTGTAATGTCGTGGGGCCTTAAAGGTCTGCGCGAAGTATAGCCCTAACAAAAATCGATTGGCCAAATCACCTACACCACTCTCGGTAGACAACACGTACGGCTGTCTTCCATTGTGGTTTCTGAGAGTTGCCCTACAAAAAATGGTTTCACCTTCTGTCGAAGAAATTACGGTTGAATGTAAAATTCTGATGAACAAAAAAATAATTAAATATTTTTATGAACATTGGGGATTCCGTCAATCAATCTCTCACATGAGCTGCAAAGGGGACGGGGTTATTGTCGCTTATAGGACATATTTGATATGACGTGCGTGCGTGCGTGTAGCTCCGTGATCCAATTGGTCGATCACTCCAACGCGCATAAGTTGTGGATTTGGTTGGCCACGCACGGATCAATCAATCAGAATCATGGTGGACCCATAAATTCTGTAACTCGGTGCAAAACGGGCAGACAACTTTCTGCATTCATACCTCATTACCATGTCAGTATCCGGCTCTTGTGTGCCCGCAATCCAATTCGGCAACGGGATGTCGTCTCAGTCTGGAAAAGTTGACACTCCAGACAGACAACAGACTTTTGGAGGAGTCTCAATAAAAAGCAAACCGGCAAAACGAAAGTCTGCTTCACTGATTCATAAACGGTTTCAGCGATTAAAGAGAAGGTAGGCTCATGGTGTGCTTCCAGAAATGGCAAATTCTGATCCATATATCTGTCATTATTTTTGTTGGTCAATATTTCAGAATGTCACTGTCCATACCCACCGAAAAACGGCCAAAACGCAAGGAAAGCACCAAGTCCCCCACACAAATCTCCCATGGCCTCAGGCAAGTGGTGTGGATAAGACCGAATAGCCGAGCCCCTATTGGGATCAAGGTCGTCCATATTCGAGATGGTAGGTATTTGTTCTCGATTTCCTTGAAAGGTCACAAACCTCGCAACGGGCTGTTCATTTTTTATTTCTCTAGGTTTTCTGGTTACTGAAATGTCGGAGACATTGGGTCAACTCTCACAAGTTTGGCGACCCTCCATTGGCGACACGATTGTAATCGTGGACGGAAACCACGTTAGCAAAGTACAGTGGACTGAAGACGACTTCTATTCCCACATCGCACATAGAATGATAATTGAGTTGTGTTGTCTGTGAAATCAATACAATTAATGTTTTTCAATGGTTTATCAGAATTGACATGAGCACTTCATTGGTGAGTGGATTAACGCGTACATCGGGGTCAGAGTGATTCTGCAGATCTGATTCGTCCGAGTAACAGTAAATTAAATGGGGCTTCATTCGTATTTTTCGGCTTCCAGTAAGCCCGCCTTCGTCGTCGTCGTCAAATCGGCGATACCTTGCTGAAAGACTTGGGGCATGCAGAAGCTCGCCTGGAGTTTGTCGCTACCCAAAACCTCCTCCTGCGTATCATCGCCAAATTATAATTAAGAAATAAGCTCAATGAATTCGCGAACAATTTAAATAATTATTTGCAACAACCACTGTCGAAATGATGTGTAATTGGAAATGTACGGACAAATGACGCGTGGACTCCTACTACTACTAACACAACAACTACCACTATTAACGTGACATCATCTGGCAGTACAGCCGTCATCGCGCAAATTATGTCGAGGTTTCTTGGGCATGCAGTGCGTTTGGAAAAAATGTATTCGCCAAATTTGCCACCACGATTGACGCGACTGCATGTTGTCCCCATATAGTCCATCGGGTGTCAACGAATCAAGCCATTTTATGGCCTTTTGTCCAGCTATTTGTTCCGCTATTTCCAGTAACAAGGAAACCTTGAGAAGTAACAAAAATAACAGCCGGTTACGAGGTTTGTAACCTTTGCAGGGAATAGAAAAAATATTGCAGCTCCGCGATCCAATTGATCGATCACTCCAATGATTGATTGGGTTGGCCACGCACGTACCAATCAATCAGGCTCATTTATGCCAATTTTGCTCTTAAGTATTAATAAAAATTGATGCCATAATATCAAGGCTGACCCCGGATGGCATATAAATTGTGTGCAGTTAATTGTTCAATCACACTAACCAGATGTTTCCCGATCAATCGTAGCAATCGTTTACTGACGACGAAAAACCGATCAACCAAATCGGTTAACCATTGATTATGTTAACCATTTGTCAATTACTTTATTGGACGGCTGCCATTGCTTTTCGTATTGACTATTTGTCAATTAAATAAGTTTGCCAATTCCACGTTTGACACGAGCTATAAAAAATATGGACCTTGTAAAAAAAACAGCCGAGCACTTGTGTCTCTTGTCTCGTGAGTCAACTCAACCGGTTTGATTCCAACTTATATTTAAACGAGACAATAATTATAGTTAACATGGATTGATTTATTTTCAACTTCACGATGGCCTGTCTTCGGAAACAACGCGCACAACGCTGGCTACTGCCACCGCCTGATAAACCAAGTCGCCTTAGACAGCCAGTGACCATGACCAGCCAGTCTACCTGGAAAACCCAGTCCGTGGGGCTCCTACCTCTCAACGGAGATTTTGGGTTCCAGTTTTCCTACAGATACTGCATTATTTATTTAATCCATTAACTTTAAATAATAAATCATATCTTTAATTTGTGACCTTTCCGTCTTGGCCATCGTGCCATTTCTAGTTTTGGCCCTTTCATTATCACGCTACCAATAAAAATTTTTAGCGCACGACCAGTGGTTGTTTAAATACAGCCTCGTGAATTCCTGATGCCTAGACGCATTCGAGGTGTGCCTGGCGCTAATTAGACGTTATTGTGTAGTAAGAAAGCTTCAATGTTCACACTGGTGGCTGAATCGCGTTGTTCAGATTATGAATTAATCGAAATAGGAGAAGATGCACGAGACAGAAGATACCGATGTCCCCACAGCGTCGATCATAACAGCCATGCGCGGCGCGGCGTCTATAATTTCGTCTCGAGCTCAAAATCAATATTCCTGAGATTTATTTTGGAGTGATCGTGTTGATGCCGTCTTCGGCAAATAGTATAATTTTCCACACCATTTCACTAGTTGTTCACTCATAACTGCTCCTGTATTGGGTGACACCTCCCATCCCCAAAAAATGATTGTATTATTTTCTGGACCTTTATTGGACTACTTTAATGTGAACAGTATGAATGTCATTTCAAAGTGTGTCATCGAGATATCCCAGTGATACCTGCTTTCAGCATTCTTCAGGGTATTTCCACAGGATTGCTGCTATAAAAAACAATAATCATAAAGTCTGTTTAAAAGCTCTTGGGTTGAAAATCAATTACAAAGACAATGTGCGTCTAATGAAAATAGGATATTGCTGGAGAACCGTTGTGATTCCCCAGAAAAGAGTACTTCCATTTTATTTACAATCAAACTACAACGAATCAACGACACTTTTTACTGAATATCAGCGGCGATTATGCGATCAAATCGGGAGTAAAGATTTATTTTACCCACGCACTGCACCGCCCACTGACCCAATTATCTAAACAGTTCTTGAAGTTTAAAGCCAACTCCTTGCACACCCTGCAGTGGCGTCGCTGGAGATACGTGACTTACCATGTTTGTCGGCTGGTCGGCGAATTATGCGTGAATTCGTCAGTTCAGGAAGGTGTGGAAGAACGTCCCAACTTAAGGTTAGCCCCAATATTTGCGTTTTGACGATCATTAATAAAGGTCTAAATAAAAGGGAAGCGCAAACAGTCGAAAATGTATTCCTGGGGATTTTAGAATACAAATACACAATTACTGTACCCATTCTGTTGGATACATTTGGCCGACTCGAATCTGTAGGGGAATGCCAAAGTTACCACGAGTGTGCACCGCGCAAGGTGACCGTTCAGATCTACTAAAATTAACAGAACCAATAGGACACCACACCGCGGCGATTTGTCGGGTTTACACGTCATGCATACGATTTTTTTCGTAGAGTTAGATGACAAATCCCTTTTATGCCCACAACAATGAGCAACCCAAACTAGCACTGACAATGCATGAGACCCAGTTAATGGATATTGATAACGCCTTTGACACTGCTTGATTTTAATTAAATCAACAACCAATGAACTCTGGTCATTTGTAGACCCGACACGAACATGGAAATAGGCAAGACAGAATCACGTGTTGGCTGGCTTTAAAGGGTTGCGTACGTGCTTATGTGCGGTCAGTTAATGGACTATAAACAAAGGCCTACAGTTTGGAATCTTGGATGGTAAACCGTTGACTTCGATTTTGTGCAACACGTAGGTATCGCACGCATACGCTTTCAAGGTGGACCCTATAAACCAGTGTTTCCCAAACTGTGTGTCGCAGGTGTGTCGCGAGATTTTTGAAAAATATTAAAAAATGCTGGGTTTTAAACTCCGACATTTCGTTTCTAACTTATAATTGAGCTTGTATTTAAATTCAAATAGATATACGTTCATAATAATAATAATAATAATTTTTACGCTTTATTAAGGTCACAAAGACCAGAACTTTCAACATTTTAATGTTTAACAGGAATGGAGGAAATAACAACGAGGTAATGGCGGCCATAGAAGGCCTTGTCATAAATGAATTCCTTTTTGCGATGAACTGAAGACCACGACGAAAGGAGAAGACATTTTTGGTATGGTGAATAAAAAGGTTTTGCTTTTCAAATTGAAGTTGAAGAACTGCGTCAGTGTGTGTACTGATGGATGTGCTTCTATGCGAGGAAATCATAAAGGATTCGTTACGATCATTCTTAAAGAAAATCCAGACATAATCACGGCTCATTGCATGATTCATCGTGAAGCTCTCGCGTCCAAATCATTGCCGGAAAAAAATAATTCAATTTTGAATCAAGCTATTAAAGTAGTGAACTTCATCAAGTCTCGGCCGCTTAATTCAACAATTTTCGCACAACTCTGTGATGCAATGGAGTCCGACTTCAAATCGCTGCTTTACCACACCGAGGTTCGCTGGTTGTCAAAAGGTAGCGTCTTTTGAAGCGTCTCGTTTATCTCAAAGTAGAAGTAATTTCATTCTTGGAAGTCGGGGGAACAAATTTTGGATTCGATCTTCGTGACGAGATTTGGTGGCTCAAAGTTCAGTTTCTCTCTGATCTGTTCGACAAACTGAATTCTCTCAACTTGAGTCTCCAAGCACCATCAGAAAACATTATCTCATCGACATGCAAACTGAAATCGTTCGATGAAAAACTGACGCTATGGAAAAGCAAAGTTTCGAAGTGTATTTTTGAGATGCTTCCCTTCCGTAAACGAATCTCAGTTGAAGAGCAAAGTCGCTGATGACATCATGTCCACACTGAAAGTCTTCAATTAGCAATTCACCATTATTTTCATCACTTTCTGTCGACGAATATGACTGGGTGATCAACCCGTTTGGAAGCAACGAGACATCCAATCTTTCGTGTCAAGAGGAAGAAGAGCTGATCGAGTTGAGAAATGACAAATTCCATCGACTGGGATTCGCCGAAAAAAGTTTGGACGAATGTTGGCTCTCCTTGAAGCAGTTGTTTCCAGCTCTCAGTTTGAAAGCAGTCAAGATCATTTTGCCGTTCGCGTCTTCGTGGTTTTGTGAATTCGGATTTTCAGCTTTGACTGAAATCAAATAAAAAAGCGCGACCTTCGACTTGACGACGAAATGCGTGTTTGTTTGTCAACATTAGAGCCCCGTTTAATACTTATTTGCTCTCGAAAGTAAGCCCACCCATCGCAATATAAACATAAACGTCGCGAAACCTTTCAGATGTCCCAAGTGTGTCGCAAGTGAAAAAGTTTGAGAAACACTGCTATAAACATTCAAGCACGCCACAAGGCACATATAGCAGCATGTGCACGATGACATTTAGGCCATCCACCAATTGTAGACAGGCACGGCACGTGCGATTGGCCCACAAAGACACCAATCAGAACACGGTAATGTTTGTTCTGCCACTTCCGCTACAATTAAGATGGCTGCTGAGGTGTTTCTTACGGGTCCTGAAGAGACGAAGTGGATGATTTAATCAAGAAATGTAATGATTCAATTGGAGACATGCGTTCAATAAAACAAGGTCTTACGGACACCCACGAGCAACTAGCAACATTTCACGCCCAAACCGTTGGCACAGCCGTGAACGCTTTGGGAACGGTGGCCGTAGCACTTGGTACTGTATGCCTTCCCCATTGGAATTATTGGCGGTGCAGCGATTATTGCAGGTGCAACCGCGACCAACACACGGATGGTATTCGCGGGGCTAATCAGTCGGTAGTGTGCGTGTTTTTACCCCGAAAATGCCCTCTCGGTTGTCGTGTTTTTAATTAACCAACCAATGCCAATCATTTACGTTAACAAGGCTCATTCAAGTAG
This sequence comes from Proteocephalus fallax, assembly GCA_028672205.1. NCBI lineage: Eukaryota > Metazoa > Platyhelminthes > Cestoda > Proteocephalidea > Proteocephalidae > Proteocephalus > Proteocephalus fallax. Next base: position 583,548 of record JAPUBX010004043.1, on the reverse strand, counting down.
GGCTTGAACATATTCGGATCGGGGATTTTCTGACTGAAAGCTTTGAACATGGTTGTGGAGTATTATATGAACATCTTCTACATTTGTTTTGCCTTCTCGCACTCGTGTAGCATATGAGATAACCAGAGGCTCGTGGTAAACGGTGTTTTTTGTTCTTCCAGAGATTACTCAATTGAACTTCGGCGTTTAGTCAATGGAATAAAGGGCAGCAATTACAAGCTTAAATTAATGGCCTTAAGGTGGAGGCAGCACCGAATAGACGACCACGAAGTATTGGAAGAAATTATTCTGCAAATCGGCGACCGTGAACTACCAGGGATCGAACAAGTGGACACAATCCTAAAGGGCCTGATTTTTCGAGGCCAGATAATCACCGCATGTGGGACACTGGCAGCTATAATGGTTAAAAATGGACTGACGTCGATCTTTAAAGCCAATGTTGTTGGCGCATGTCTTTTGATTGGCTACGACATTGCCAAAACGATTTATGATTGGCAGAGGAGTCCACCCATGGTTAATGATGTGGATAATTTAATCCAGGAATTAAAGTAAGTTTTTAGCTTGATGTTATTCCATGTATAACGTAAAATTTATAATCACGCATGCGGTGAAAATGTGTGCAAGTATTAGTTTCTAACAGGTATATTAAATTGTACGACCGATTCAAATAATGTAAAGATGCGTAAACAAAAGCATGTCGTAGAATAATTACCGTGTTTTTTTTAATTTTTATCAGAACATGATTTAATTATTAAAGCTATATCTAGTGTAGTCAATTAAATGTTTTATAGATAATAGTCATTGTGTATTTCGTACAAATACTATAAAACGTAAAATGAATGTAACTCAATGTCATTCAACCGTCGCAGTTTGAGATGGGCCTTGACACGAATCTTCTATGTTCTGCGAATACCGATTGTTACTAGATACATTGGAAATTTTAATCGCGCTATTTTGCTTCGTTGTTGCCCCTACAAATTGTGGTTGCAACGAAATGTGAACTTGTGCGACCAAGCGTAGTGAATATGAACAAATGTCTTATTTTGTTTGTTTGAGAACCATTAATGAATCGCCAATTTTGCTATTTTAGGCGGATCATAAGGATCCTCATGGTATTTCATCGACTATGTATTTCAGCTCTACAGAAGCTTAAGATTGAGGCCGATTTAATATATTTATTAGATTCTTGAATATGTATAATTTAATTATTATAAAATATATATTGTATCGCGTGCCAATGGCTATTTTTTCCGCTGGCAAATATAATAATGGAGATGTTGGATTTATAAAGGATGAGAAAAAATCGCAGAAAATCTTATTAGTTTATGTAAAATAAAATCTTTTGCTTTCGCGAAGGAATTTAAATGCTCTCCCACCTCCCCAGAGTAGGGAAAACATATTCATTGGAAACCTCTGTCTGAATTGTCTCCTCTTTGTGTATGGGTTGACCATTTTACGGTTGCTGTTCAAGGTAAGCTCAATAACTAGGAGTTGTCGATAAAGATCTTGACCTAGATGTCCAATAAGTAAATCGACTCCAAGGTTATCAGCTAATTCGCTCAGCCTGCTCGAGACGCAAACCTGTCGGAATGGATGGTTTACTGGATTCTCTGGTAGGGCCGCATATTTCTTGCGTCGTAGGTGACCTCAGACGACCAGACGAAGTCGTCGTAATCGCCGCAATCTCCATCGAAAACGGTGGGCGTAACCGCCTCTCGAAGCCATTCTTATAACAGCTGTTGATATCCGAGAGGCAGCAACAGCCGACCAATCCATCTAGGGTGCCAAGTCTTACGTCAACAGCCGCAAGTGCGCAACGGTCTCGACTGAGCTGCAACAAATCGCATTTCCTCGTAACTACAATTCCGCGGTCGACTCCTGATTTATGGTGGCAGACCTAGGCTTCGATCTCCAATTTTCCAGAAAATATCCCTAGCACCCCGTAATTATATATTCCTACTATTTTAACCTATTAAGCACACGTTTAATTTGTTAACGCATGTGTCACGCGTCTTTTAAAGTGTATCGACATTTGTAAAATAAAAGGTTCTCATTGGTCTATTCCGTTTAACCACTTCTATCGACAATTCGTGCCTGAAATATGCAATTAAGAGCACAAATATTTCTGCTTTCGCCAGCAGCTTCGCGTGGAGCCTAAAATACAGTTATTTTTGGAGTCTTTTGTTTCTCTTCCCGACAATTTGGGAACCTTGTCAGTCGCTCTCATAATCATTATAAGCATGTGACGGCTCACAAGAGATACCTAGGCCAACACTGCGCAATTGCTACGTTCGTTGTTAAATCTGGACAAAATCGGTGGGTTTAAGGTTGAATTACGGCATCAGAGGAGGCCAATTAAAAGAGTGTTTCGCTGAAACATCACAATAAATAAGACCGTCAGTGACGTCTCTTGGGAAAACCCAGTCCGTGGGGCTCCTGCAAAATAGATTTGGGGTTCCAGTTTCTCAACGACAACAACTGCAAGTTCAGTCAAAGCAACATAGCTAACTTCATTACCTTTTAATGTGGACAGTCTATTTTTTATTGCATTTTTGGGTGCGTTTCGCTAACCAGTCTAGTGCGCACGTGCAGCCCCTAGCTCCAATTGATCGATCACTCCAACGCGCTCAAGTTGTGGATTGGACAGATACATAACAAAACTGCAGTCGCTTTATTCTTGAAAACGGTTGTGCTGCCATGATTTTTCGGTAACCATTCGATATGGCTACCAGTCACTACAAGCGTGGGAGCGCTGTGGGGTCCCGACTTCAACTCTCAAACCTTTGATTAATTCGAACAACGCGGCTATCTTAAGTTTGCTATTAAAATGCCAGATTAACGTCACAAATTAGACTGTCGATGAGGGATCATAATCTGCACTTGCGATGTCCGCGATCACTTGGTCCATTTGATGTTGCTAGATCACGTGCCAAAAAAATAGAATGCTTGATTCGTTGATAAATTGTATATGAGACAAAGTACTTATTTCAATCATGGTGGTAACTTTACTGTTGAAAATTTAATCGCGGTAGATGGGGTCTTGGATGAGTTAACTTTTAAATCGTCTCATTTCATGTCTGTATTATTGTACGAGTTTTTGTATGAACCCAGAATGTCTTGTGTAATCCGATTGGCTCTTGAGGGTCTGAGTAAATCGCAGCCCCTAACAAAAATAGATTAACACGTTGGTTTATCTTCCATTTGATTTTCGTCTAAAATTACCCACTGAATAAACTCTTCTACAAACAAATCTGCATATATTAGCCATTTAGATCGGCGTTGTGTTCATTTACTTGTAGGGGAGCTCTTTTTATGATAATTTATTGCTTTTGCTCGTCGGTTTGACCCGTACATACGCCAATTAATACCAAATCGATTTGGACTGCAATTTGTTTGAATTTAATATGCAAACCGAATTCCTTTGATACATAATTTTATCATTTTCTTGGATGTGGTCCCGAGGATATGATGTATTAGTGTATAAACCCGTTATCCCCACCAAACAGAAGATAGTAAGAAGACGATGGTGTTCTAGAGAACCTGATCAGCTTCAATTATTAACGAATTGACAACGGTGTTACACAGGACCGCAAAGCGAGTCGGCCATTTAAGGAATGGGAATGACGGACGGTGTGTTTGTTTGCTTGAGGTTCCAATGACTGACTTTGTCGGTGACGAATACAGTGGAAACATACCAACATTTTTATTGTTAGATGTTGGATTTGATTTCATAGATCTATTATTATGGCAACTATGGATATTCTTTAATCGCGCAGATTACCTTCGTCTCCGTCCAAAATATTAAGATAAAGGGATCAGTAATTACACAAGTTACAATTTGCACTGATGATAATTAAATCGAGTTTACGAGATTATTGCAAACATGTACTGTATTATGATGATAAATTCGATATATTCGAAAACGACAGTTGCAAAAAATCTATCTCGAGAACCCGCGTTTTAATGCATCGAGCTGCGTAGTGGTTTGAAGGGTGTTACCTTATTTGATGACGATTTGAATGACCCAATCAAGTTTTAGTGCGATTTTGTGTTTGTTTTCCCAGTAAATGCATTTAGACCCGAGGTCATGGATGGTGTAAGCCTCGAGGAATCTCTGAGGGAAATCGACCAAAACTTATTTCAGCTATTCCGCGAAAAAACAAGTGATATTAACTGTGAAGAACTGAAGAAAAATCAATATGTTGGCCGTTGGCTAAAAGCTCGAAGTTGGGATGTTGATAAAGCTGAGAAAATGTTCCGTACGTATTATCAATGGAGTAGAGACGTTAAGGTAATGATTTACTCGGTTTTAAAATTCAGTTTAAATGATAGATTGTAGATTTTCTTTGTAGTTAAATGTTTAAAAAAAAATTGATTGTGTGGATTTATAACGGAATATTAATTAGATATTTTTAAATCCCAATACCGAAAAATTATAGTGCTTAAAGGCGTCTCAACCTCATTCGCTTACCCAAAAAACACAGTTCTCGGTTACTGAAAGCAGAACACTGACGTGGATAGGGTATTTTGATCATAAATCCGAATTTGTCTTCGAAATTGGAAGATGCATGCTTTATTTTAACTGTAAGCTGTTATTTTGAGGTGCCAATAGTTCACGTTTCTGAAAGTATTCAGGCTTATTCACACTGGCTTATTTTTTCACAAAGCCGCTACTTTAAACATCGCGTGAAGCGAATTGTGGAAATTGCAATGGGCTTCACGTTTTATAGCATGCGTATGCTCTGTTCTAAATGTACGGACGCTAATGAACTTATTGGTAAATGTCAAATATCGATTCCCTTCTCCTTAAGTACACGCAATTTTCTTCGCAGTTTGTATACGCTATTTGTAATTCACCGTTTCGCTATGTTGTTGCCTAATCGAAAGCACGCTATTACACGCTGGGTCGTAAGTGTTCTTATTTATATGTGGCGGGCAGTGCCACGCTTGCATAGACCACGTTTGGGCGACTTAACTCGGTCTACCTTTTTTTGCAGCTGGACGAAATCCTGACCACCTTTTCGGTGCCAGAGGTTTTTGCGAAGTATTTTCCTGGTGGAGTGTGTGGTCAGGACCGGTTTGGGCGCCCGGCCTATATCTGTCCCGCGGGCACAGCCGACGTATTCGGGTTGATGCGCTCTGCCTCCCGCTGGCAACTCGCCACATCGCAGTATCACCTGATGCAACAGATAATCCATGAGGTGTTACCGGCCCAGTCCGCCTTGATGGGCCGTCCCGTTGATCAACTGGTAATCATCTTCGACCTGCAACATATGAATAGGAAACAGTTATGGCGACCATGGGTCAACTTTGTTCTTGAAATGACCTCCATTTTCGAGGTGAATTTTCCCGAACTCATGGCTGTGTGCTATGTGCTGAATGCACCCTCCTTCTTCTCCATGATTTTCGCCCTTATCAAGCCTCTGTTGAGCAAAGAAACTCAGGATAAAATTCACGTGAGTTTTTAAGCTTCCTTGGAGTCTTGTGTGTCGACTCTGCTTTTGTTTATTTTGCTCGTGTCCAATGGGTTATTATTGATGGCGTGACAATCTTGTATTTCGTCAAAGCGCAGATCTGTGTCATGCCATTTGCGCATTTTTTATCTGCACTGGTTTCCCGCTGTTTGGGATAAAAATTAATTTGAGAAATGTAAGTTTTGGCGTCAAAACTAAATCCCCAAATTAAAATATCAAAAGGACCCTTGTTTTTCAACCTATTAAGTGAAACCAACGTCAACGTATTTTCGTTCACACGATTTGATCGCAGAAAAAGAATGTTTTTTCCCTTGTCTGGGAGGAGGAGGTAAACTCCGACAAAAAGTGTAAAAACTGCCAACACGTCTTGACAGTGTTCTGTCCAAGTTGTTCGAATTCTTTTGCTCAGGAGGAAAACGAACGTTTCCGAAGTTGGCTTCAAGAAACCAGTATAATAGGAATTTTCGTCCCCAACTCACGCAGATCAATTCGGCTGACTTGTAACATCTTGCGATATTAACAGAAAAGTACGCCACTGCATTGTCTTTTGAATGCACTGTTAGAAATCTACTGAATGGATGATCATTTCACACACAGTGTGAACCATTGTGTGTAGCACATGATATCACCGAAAACGCTTAATTTTGGTCATCAAGGGACCAAATCCAAGTGGCGGCTATCTCCTGCAACTGGGTAAACCGGTTTCACGAATATCGCGCCTTGCATGGCATTTACGTAACGCGTCTTGGGAATGCGGCACTTGTGATGTCCACAGCGCCACCGGTGGGCGTTTGATTATCCAGGGGTACATATAGGCTTGACACTATCACGACAGCAGCAGCAGCAGCCCATCTACCCGGTTTGACCCGTGTGTGGTGTGGCCGTCGACTACGTGACGCCAGATGACGATAAAGGGGTCGCTTGTTCATTCGGACATCTCTTGGTTGGCGACTGGCAGCGAGTCTAGACCGCAAACATTCGTTAATGCTCCTCCGACCACGAGGAAGACAGTCAAATCAAATCGGTGTGCAAATGATCCGACAATAAAGAAGGCCGGAATCCGTTTGCAATCGAAATAAAATTTGTTCTATCGATTTGGTCTCTCGATTGCGTGTTATGGATACGGTGGCCTTTTGATCACCGTCATTGTGTGTTTGCCAAAACATAAAATAGATTTCAGGCGGTTTTTTTGGTCCGTTGTTTATTTTATTTGAAATTCGTTTCAACGGAGCCTGTTGTTTAGGCATCGTCATCCGATAGTTTGTGTCGGTTTTCACAATTTGCTAAACGGATGAATCGTTTTATCGCCCGTCTCCTCTTCTACAATGCTAAATCCCCACCTCAGGCGTGTTTGTTTTATTTGTTAGGGTTTAAATGCTTGGTTCTCGTGATCCTAATAAAGCCATTACTTTGCATTCCACAGTCCAAGTGTGCCCACAGTGGAGTGGGCACTTGTGTGTGCGTGATTCGGGGGCAGAGATTAGTATTTACGGGCAGGGCAAAGGTCACCAGAATTGGTGCCATGGGGGGGTTTTGTATTGCCGGCGCTGGTACCTCTTTGTTCTGGGGTCACAACAAACCAGCGAAGAGGGTAGACTGATAATAATAATAATAATAATAATAGTCGCTTTAGTGATCCAATGTGTTAGGGTTACATTATCTTTCATTGGAAATATTTCATAGCAGTCGGGGCGCTGCGAACTTGTGAATGATTTTTCCTCCTCGATAGTTATTTCTTCTCCGTCTTTTTTATCCTACCCTATTCTGATCCAGGCGCTCTATGCCCTCTCTTTTAGAGCTTCCTTGTTGTCTGCCTTGCGTCCAATAATAATCAATAGACAAGGTTTTTTCAACCAGTCAATAAAATGTCTTGTCACTCTCACGTTTAATCAATCCCGTTGGGAATTTTCGATACACGCGCCACCCTTATTGATCCCACTGTTTGGGGCTGTAATGCATTATCCTTCCGTCCAAGCCGACTGTCGTGTTAGCACCTCTGGGATTGCACCAGAGCGCCCATGCAGGTACGCGTGTCTTCATTTGTTTCATTTACCGTGCTGAATGTTTGATTTATCGCAACCAACGACATTAATATCGAAAGGTGACGCGGGGACTGGTCCATTTGTTCACCGAGATGGGCCAGTTGGAATGCCGCCGGCCTTTGAATCCACATCATGCGGTCGACCGCATTCGGTGACAACCGGGGCTTGGTCAACCACCTTCCAAATCCTCTTCACATCCCGACTGTACAGTCTGCTGGGGTTGTTTTTCTGTTGGTGAATAACGGCGCACATGTTTCTTAAGTTTGTGTTTGTTTTATTGTTCGACGGAATTTTAAATTTGACATCATATTCCCCATCACGAGGAGGCGAGTGCAGATTCCATTGACCTGGCCTCGGTCTTAATTGGTGAATTCATCTCCTTTTATTTACAAACTTTCATGAGAGTTGGTATCAGCCATCACCCACAATGTAATTATCGTGAAACTAAAAGTTGAACTTCTCTACATTTTACGAGGGATGGCTAGAAGTATATTACAGGTAACGATCGCAAACTCATTTAATTCGTTGGCAACAATATCATCGAGTATGCCCGGAGCACCGGTTGCTATTTGCCGAGTATTTTAATGACTTCATGTTATAGTTGATTTTTTCCTAGAAAATGCTGGCTTTTCGTGATGGCCATTCGTAATCTGGCATGTTTAATTTGATTCAGTGTTTAATTAACATGACGCAAACGCGCACACACCCAGTGACGGTTCCCCTGATAGAAACGAGCAAGACTTTTTTTTTGCTTCGCTCGTCTGGTTCTTGCGATTCTTTGGCAATTATGTGTGTCCTAGAAAACGTCCAATCACACGATTGACCTCGAAGTAGTCCACTCTTCGTGCCGTCGTATCGAGCATAATATTTCTGCGCATTCAGCACCATATAAAGGCTTGTGAGCTCGTCTCGGCGGGCTTTATTTGGCACGGCAAACAAGCTCTTTAAAAACGGGTGGAACTGGTGACGCCAACTGTAAAACTATTCCAGAGAATCTTCCTGGCAACACCCGTGAAGCAGCCGGTATATCCTCTATTAGGAGACATTATTAGCCGCTTAAAGGAGGCTTGTCATTGGACGAAAGGCGTGAGATTGAATCATGCATGAGTCCCTACGCTGTGTGTCAACATCCGAGAGACCCTCGGTTCGACTCCCGGGTCAGGCCACCAAAATATGCCGAACATAGCGGCGGGCGCCTGTAATCCAGCGTCTCGGAGGCCGGATGGCGTCATTCAGGCTTCGTATTCCCTGTTCCGCCTATCTCCTGCGAGAGGCTGGACCAGCTGCTTCATGAACGTCGCTAACCGTGGATGCTCATTCGCGGCGGCCGGGGGCAGCCAGGTCGGAGGAGACTGTTGGCCGCTTCTTCGCTCCAGCGACGCCCTCCGTAGACAGGCGGCAAGCCCAGGCGTTTCATGCACGCTTTTATCGTGCTTGCCCTGATTTTTGAGCTTATCTGCCGCTCCAGTAACGCCAACTTTGGCAAGACGACGGCAAGAGGCACGCTTTTGAAAGTTCCGTGTCTGACAGGCATAAAACTTGACGCTTAGTAGCCAAGTTGCGCATTAGCAGATTAGGATTGAACGGGTTGGGGCGTGGTAGACGCGAACTTCTGTCCGCAGTCTTAGCTCGTTGGTTCCCCGTGGGGTTGTGTGAAATTGGTGGAACCTCCTTCGCCTGACCGTTCGGCAGGATAGCTGAGCCCAGATATTTGAAAGCTGAGATATATTCGACTGGGGCGCATCATTTTGGTAGACAGTTTGGGAGTCCCACTTTGAATGATGCAGCAGCCACTTCCACCTCTTCGGGTAACTTTTCCAATGTTCCAAACAATCTCATGGAGACATCCCTGAAGCCGGCTTTTCATCTAGCCGGGAGGGGGAGATAGGTGCACGAAAAATACTGTCGTTATGCATTGGTTTTACCGTCACTAGATTCTCGGTTCCAACTACCTCGATGACCTCCTGAAGCTATTTGATCCCGAGGGTCTTCCCGCCCACTACGGAGGTAGCCTGACTGACCCCGACGGTGACCCCAAGTGTTCCTCCCGCGTGTGTTGGGGTGGCACCGTCCCCGAGTCCTTTTATCAGACCCCCCAGTGCCCTGCCAACACCTCCACAAACCCCGATGAAGATTTGGCCGCAAACGGCTCCTATGACTCTTATCTTCTGGTTCCGGTTGGCCGCGGCAGCAAGGAATACTTCTACATCGGCGAAGCCAAAGCCACCGCCACGATTACCTGGGAATTCTTCACCGAGTCGAATGACATCGCCTTCAGCCTCTGGCTGGAAGACCCTTGCACCCTTAGCGCAGAAGGAAGTCGCCAAAAGACCGGCCTTGCATCGTCCTTCTCGTTCAACAATCTCCTCAGTAGTGATAAATCTAACAAGGTCTGGAAGCAGGTGACCCAACCCCTCAGGGTCGACTGTGACCTTGTTCCAGAGACGGGGAGCAGAGAGGTGGGGGTGGACGGTAATTACTACCTGTTGTTCGACAATTCCTACAGTTGGACCAGAACCAAGAGGGTTTGGTGTAAAACAGAGATTGTTACTCCCAACGCATCGCCGCCGCCCACGGCTGCAGCTGTTGAAGAAAATCTGGAAGCTGGTTGTCAGAAGGACCTGCGAGATGTTGAGGACGGCTTATCGGAGGTCTGTAGGGCAGTCTGCTCTCCGACCTATCAGCACGTGAGCGTGTCCACGCTTGACGTGGACGTCTCGGCGCTGGTGATGATACTCCTCAAGACAATCCCTATCGTGCGGAGTCACAAACGGAGTTGTGATGATGATGCCGATCATGTCTGATACTCAGAGATTGCGCCATGGATGCTGCTGCTGCTGGTGGTGTTATTTTTTTAATCTAGGATGCCAAATTCGTCTCAATAACACCTCTTCCCTGCCCTCCAGACTTCCAGCAGTAATTATTTGCTTTCTAATAAGTAATGTCAAATTCCACCGGCTGACTTTTTGTTATTCCTCTCACAGTTGGAGAATGTAATGATTTTTTCTATTTAAATTTCAAAAAAATCCAACTGAATGAAATACAACTTATTATTCCGAGGTAGTGAAAGCACGTGGGTAGGTGTAGGACCAAAACCTTCAGCATGTAGGAGTAGCTATGATATACAAGAAAATAGTATCTGGTTTTATTGCTACACCTCTTCTTGTGAAACGAAAATAAGGAATGCCCGAGTTGTGATAAGCAGCATTTTTTGGAGGTAGATGAGATTTACATTGAGACCGTCGAGAACTGAGAGGCAACGAAGAATGATGTTTTCGATGGAGTCTATGGATAGTTGATTCGAAAATGAGTTTTGAAAATCACATTGGGGCATACGGCGATATACGAGCATCCACGAAAGCCTTGATATGATTCAAGATGGCTGTATTTCACGTAAAGACCATCAATAGCTCACTTCAAGGGAACGATGAAGAATTAAACAAGTGGTATATAAATTGTACTTTAAAGGTGCCGGACAAACCGTTAGTTCATATAAACAACGGTAATTTACTAAATATATTGTGATCTAACAAGTAATACATCAAATGGCTTATCATATAGGGGGCTGATTTGTTGGTAGATTCTCTCACGCGCTAATTTTATCCGGGCATTGTTAAGTCAGACGGGTAGTAGTCGCAATTATATCCGTGGAATTCTGCATTGCGATATCCCATGGGGTTTTATAGCATTCGTTATAGGACTGTCTGTGTTCAACGGAGTTCCGATAGCGTTGAGATGCTTTTTCAATATTCAGTAAATGCGTCACTTGAATGGAAGATGTAAAACGAGTTGATTAATGACTTGGCTCAGTTGATAAGGGACTTCGGTGGTTATTCAGAAATGTCTTCGAATCTTAATGACTATAATCAACCATTTCTTTCGGAATTGGGAGGTAAGGGTATTGAAATATAGACGCCAGTGGGCTGGAATACTTCACCAAAGTAAGTGAATGAAACTGTCCAGCTATTCTCGGGTCACCTGATGAATCCATAATGAGAGTTTAGCTGTTGCAGACGCTAGAAATATGTCCTTGGTTAAGAAATTTGGGGCACACGGAATCTCGCAATCTGCACTGGTGGCGATGGTGGTTCTCACAGCCTGATTCGAAGAGACCCAACCCTTGAGCTATCCTGCGAACTTTTTTTCCTGTAGTCGAACTAACGAGAGCGACCCGAGCATTATTCGCTGTTTGTTCTTGGGGTGGCGAATTTGGGATCTTCGGGGCATAAAAAAATCCTTTACAAACCAGTATTATTGATGCAAACAAATAGTCTACTCCAAATAGCAATTTCAATTTGATCGCCGATATTATGACGAATTGGAGATTTCTGCGATCTTACAATAAAATCCCTGATTGTCTCGCAAATCAAGGAGTGGTATTTCGATACTCCCAATTCCCGGATAACGCCTAGTCGTGTATGTGAAAACTCGGTATCTTTGGAAACGTGGAGGTCAAATTTAGCCATTTTACCACTGGGCTCATCTATCGATATTGTGTTGGCCTATAGCAGTGGCATTGGTGAATTCATTGCTCACTTAATATTTCTAACAACGGATTCACGGGAGATCGTGTCAGCCATCCATTTGTTGAAGAAGTCACCGGTGGACATAATAAATTGGGCAAATCCATTTTTTGGATTTCTTTCGTTATGTTCGGATTGCAGTTAATATTATTTGAAATTTTAGCCGGATTCGATGATTTGAAATTGTCAGGCTACTTATCAGGAGAAGGGGGATACTTATTGCCTTGGGCTGGGCTTTCATCTCAGGGGTGTGGGTAGTAGATTGCATCGATTTGCGCCGACGATCGGGCATGAGTACGGCAAGATTCATGATAATCTCACGCGTTTGCGCAGCAGCGTATAATTTATTCTTTCCGACGTAGAAGAATGCGACAAAGTCTACGGAAACGACCTACACCGGTGCTGTCGCCCACACGCATATTAATAAGGTCCTATTGAAGTCGCATTTGAGTATAACTAAGGCAAATGTAACAAAGTTATATAAAACCAATAATTCGAATAAAAAGGGTTGTTTCATTCTACTGTCCCTAAGGACTACCTATTCGTAGTCCGTTTTATAAAACGATAAGCGCTTTTTCGGGGTTACGAGGATACAAAACGTTCAGGATCAACGAATACGATTTAGAATGCTCTATAGGAAAACTGACTTTTAAATCATGCTTATCCTGTTCTGGTGAAACTAAAAATCGGGACAATTAAGCAATTACCGAATGGCGATATGCCGCCGTTCTTGTGTGCATTGAATGGTATTGCCCACGCATTGGTCGAAGAGATTTACATTTATATTAACTTGATTAGAGGGGGTGGGAGATGACTTCTAATATGCGAGCAGTAAAGAGTGTCAACTATTTAAATGGCGTTGAATTATGGTCTCTTGGGTGGAGAGTATATGTAGGCCACTTAAAAACGAGATTATTTGAACGGCATGCGGCCAGTTCTTTGGTATAAATTAAGTGCCATTCGCCGGTATTTGCAATACTGTCTCTTATGACAGCATGCAGTAGAGCAGCTTTTTCAGATTTTTATAATTATTGACATTTAACTTCGGGTTTTCGCGTAATATGACCTCGGGATCCGCATTGGCGGCGCATCGCTGCCACACCCGTGAACCACAATTACGCAGCAAAAGATGCTGGACTTTTGGAGAATTATTCAAATGGACGGATTGTTCGCAAACTGTTTTTAAAGCTTTTTCAATGTCGACTATTCTGTGCTTAATAATTTGCGATAGACCTCGGTGCAATTTCACGTTCATCGCGGAATTCGCTTGCTTCTGCAAACGTATTTTCGATTTCCTGATCGTTTCGCTGAACTTGGTGAACAAGCAATGTATGTTGACAAGTTGAGGAAGTTTTAATTTTGCCGGGCAACTTTAATTTTGGCTAGAGAATCACCCGCAAAGGGCTTTGGCTGGAAAATCGCTTTACGTAGGCTGTAGACACGGTTTCAAACTACAGTCATATCGGCACCGTCAACTGCATTTTCTTCGATGTGATTGGTTGCATCGTAATAGCAATTACGGCTGTGTTATTTGTGCTCCCGCAAGGCAGCGGGATCTGTGTGATGGAATATAAACCGGCTTCCTGACCGTTGAATCTCCTCCGTCGAGATTTTCCTTGCTGACCGGGAGATGTACTTACCAGCAACCTGCCCCTGTCAAGGTCCACCTGTCAAGCAGGTTACCGGATTTGGCAGTTGTCGCATGCAGCTAATTCTTTTTTAACACCTGTATAGGCCCTTTTTTCACCAACGTGCAGATTTAAAAACTGCGTCCATACCCCCAATTTCTGCAATTGTACTCAATAGGATTGTTGGTTTTCCAACAGCCGAAGGGAGTCTGCTTGACCACATAGTTGTGTCTTACATATCGGTGTACGTATGTCGTAAGAGTGACCTCTAGCATTATCTGACCAATGTCGTTGTCGTTTGTCTACTAACAGTATATATATCGCAAGTAAATCCAAAGCTATTCACGTTGAACCAAACCTAAAAACGTCGCCTATTGCCATTCAACTTGTGAATTATTCGATTGCGGAACAATCTTAACTCCCGATGTTCGGTTGAACGTTTTCGAGAAGCACATCCTCCCTAAATTGAGGGCCACGATGAAAGTTGACGACTACCCGTTCCAGTTTGCTTGTCAACCAAATAAAGTTCCCAGTCGCCTTCTCGCGCACTCTTTATTCTTCCTTCGGTACCGCAACTAACGACCTTAAGGCAGTGTTGTCGGACTTTGTCTCGGCTTTCGATACTATCCCAACCGTGTGAAGTTTAGGTAGAAATGAAATGGGTAAGCAGCCCCCGAAATACCTTTCTCACGTAATAGTCGGGAACGAAAACACGTCCTCTTTGTCCATTAACTGTGTTATTTGCTAGAGGCAGCAGTGCCTTCTCCCACGCTGTCTCACAGTGGTCTGCCTATTCTCTCTATTCAAGAAATCATCGTTCAATAATTGTTCACTAATCGCTGCTCGTATTTTAAGTGACCCCTCCCATCCCCTCTATCCCAGTTTATCTGAATGTAAATCTCTTCGACCAATGCGTAGACTATACCGTTCAATACCAACAAGAACGGCGGCATTCCTTATTTGTCCCGATTTTTAGTTTCACCAGAGCAGGTGAAACAGGAACTAAAAAACAATTTTCACATCTAATACTTGTTATACTGCCTATTTTTACTGCTGAAAGTTTTGGTCCTCGTGACCTCAATAAAGCCACTACAATTATTATTATTATTATTTATAACCCTATCCCAAATCTGAAACATTCACCAGCATGTAAACAGTCTGAAGAGGCCATCAATAAAGTGGTGGAGGCCTTCTACTGAATGCATTTACTCTGTCACGCTTTGCCCTGAGAGGAGCAGATTTAACACACTGTCGCTTGTGTCGTTCGATAATTTCGTCTGCAATTTCAAAATCAAAGTTCCTGGGCGTGATTTAAACCCATCTCTTCCACCAATGCCGAGGCTACACTGTTAGATACCCACAAGAAAGTTGGCATATCGCAACTCGGCCATTCCATATTTTCACCAGAAGACTCACAGACGCTGTTCTCGTTTATTTGTTTGGAAAACGGTGCTGACCTCATGACCCGAATAAAGGGGTGACCATTATTTTTAAGAATATACCCATAGTTTTCATTGCGAAGACCGCTATATATGGGTTACGAACCCACGCGCCGTGCCGCAAAATTGCTTTAACTGCCGGTTGGGTCACACCGAGGTCACGGCGATGCTGCGAGTTGGCC
This sequence comes from Proteocephalus fallax, assembly GCA_028672205.1. Lineage (NCBI taxonomy): Eukaryota > Metazoa > Platyhelminthes > Cestoda > Proteocephalidea > Proteocephalidae > Proteocephalus > Proteocephalus fallax. The sequence continues at coordinate 568,260 of JAPUBX010004043.1, read as the reverse complement.
CGCGATTGTTCTCAAAATAATAACGAAATGTCTTTGTTGAGAACACGAGTGCCAAAAGTTTCAGGAGTAAAGTATGCTGTGTATGCTTCCGTCAGGACAGAATGCGCGGCGTTAAATCCAAAGGGGGTGGTATCGCGAGTTGCATCAATCTGAGCTGGTCAAAATCGAACAAAAAGGTTTTTTGCTATGCTGCTAGTGCTATTGAATGTGTTGGGGTTATGTGCCATCCAAGGTCTCTTCAAAACTGTAAGTTTGTGACAGTCTTTAACTTGTATATGCCCCCATCTTCTATCAGAGCAGATATATCTAAGTTCTTTGATTCCATTATACCTTTTATTTATTCAATTATGGATGATTCTTTTATTTTACTGTGTGGTGATTTTAATTCTGGGCTTATTAGCCATCTTTTTACACTTGGTTTAAATACCATAGTCAATTTTCCCACAGGCGGAGGGAATCTTCTTGACCACATATTTGTGTCCGATTCTTCTCTGTTTGCATGTCGTAAACGTGCACCTTTAGCTACGTGCATCGCTGTTGGTCTAACGAAAATATATGGCGAGGATAAAAAAACCATCAGCGTTGTCCCAAACATAAAAAACTCCGTATCCGTTCTCACTGCCTCCAGAACCAGTGCAATTAAAGAGATGCCGTCGCCACAACCGACTTTAAAGTTTTCGCGGATTGCGACTTCGATACAGAGATCGACCATATAAATAGCTATATCCTATGTTTGTACGATACGCATTGTCCACTCGCGGAACTATCCCTCACCCCCCGTATCGTATCTTCTCCATTGCTGAAACAACTGAGGCGAAAGAAGGAACCATTCTGTCGCCAGGCGAGGTATCGAGAAATTAAACCAATTTCGATCAGGATCACAACTGAGGTAAATCGCCTTAATACGATTTTTGTAGATGAGGTGTTGAGAACATCGAAACCCGGTGACCTCTGGAAAAATCTTAACAGATTTACAGGAACCCGCCGCCTATATCTACCAAGTGGTGCCCTAAACATTGATGCTCTAAACAATGGCTTTATCTTCAAATACACTGACCAATCTGCAGTGCCTCTAGTTAGATCACTAAATCCCAGCGTTTTTCTACCCGCTCACGAATCATCACCTGCTCTGTTGAAACCAAAAATCGGGAAAAGTTTTGAATGACCGAATTGCGATATGCCGTCGTTCTTTTGGGCATTCAACGGTATAGCCTACGCATTGGTCGAAGAGATTTTACACTTAGATAAACTTGATAAGAGGGGATGGGAGGGGTCACTTCACAGGGATTTGTGAACAACTATTGAAGTGGCGTTGAACGATGATTTCTTGAATAGAAAGTATAGGCAGGCCACAGAAAACGAGATTATTATAAAAAGCCTACGAAGGGTTAACAATTCAAAACATTTAAGGCTGCGGAAAATTACCGGGGAACAATATACAATAAGGGGAATTATACTGGCATTGACAAAGGTTTTTATACGGCTGGAGCTTAAACTGAGTCTCGTGAACCAACGAACAAAGAAACAGAGGCGACGACATTTACCGAAGACGACATCCACGTGATCACTCCATGATAACCGACTGTTAAGAATTACGCCGGTGAATTTCGATGTTTAGCTCGAGGCAAAATTATGGAGTGAAGAGATTTCAGGAGTGTACAAATCGGCTCTCAGAGAAAAATTCATGGAGATGTATTTTGATGCATTCAACAGAAGACCATTCACCGAGACCACTCGAAGGAAAGGGTAATAATGGATGGGTGATAGAGTCCTGGATTGAAGCCAAAGATAACCCGTAGAAAACAAAATAATTTTTAAAAACCTGCAAACGTTGAATCATTCACAGCATCAGAGTTAACGGAAAGAAGGGACGAGCAGTAACCTATGACGGCAAAACTGCAGGCATCCAGGAAGATCTTGATATGGTTTGAGCTCAACCTATGGCGCCGAAACAGAAACGGCGACAATACACGAAAACGGCATCAATTTTATGACTCCAGAATAAACAACTGTTTTGCGATATTGGAGAGCGAAGCATTCGGCGGTTTTTCATTATCTGCGTGATCGAGGTGCATTGTGGTTTGTTCAGCAGCAGAATGTTTTCAGAAGACCACTCGAGCACTTCAGTGATGTCCTTTTCAGGCCGTTGGCAATCGTCATTCGTCTTTTGAGCCCTCGTGTTATATTAGAGACACGCCATTGCGGGTCCGCAGTTTAGACGTGAAATAGTTGAACAGAAATAGAGAAAGTGTTGTGCTTATGAGCCATAATACGGCCCATCGTCGTCCATATTTCAGAGACTATAACAGACTGATAGCTGATCCTCGTTGTAATGGTAATGATAAACTATAACTAAGATGTATTGCTAGGAATTATTTATCCGCATCGTTTCTGGAAATAACGGCTTCTTATATAAATTATTGCTTTGTTTTGTGAAGCGGAAAATAAAGTCGAAAGTAATAGAATCGATTGTACTGGATGAATGAAGGACAGGTGATACAAGACGAACGGAGTAGACACACGTATGTTAACAACACGGGCGTAGAATTCGCATTCGAATTCAAAGGACCCAGTTTGAATCATTAAACAATCAAACTGTGATGAATTTCACATTTTCGCCCTCTTCTAGGGGGTTCGGTGAACAAGAGACTGGTTATTCCAGAAAAGGGATGTTGATATGTTTTCCACATAGTCCCAGCACTCATGACCAGTAAGATATTTCTGGTATAACATTTTCGTGTTAACCATTAGGAATATCCATCCGCCTTATTATGCGGTCAGTGTAGCCCTAGTTGCTGATGCCGAAGGCTCGGCGATGCGAGGTAACATCTTATTGAACGCACTTTTGGTGGCAAGTTGTCTAAATGTGTTTGACCTTTCCGGAGTATTATCTTTTATGGTTCTCATAGGTACAAAAATGCAAGTGAGACCAACTAACGAATATGTGATCCCTGGGTCCTGGTCGCCTATTTATTTTTTAAACAGAACCCTTTCCTCGAGGACAGCGGTTCTCATAAACCGACTGCTGAAGTAGATATTTTCGATGCCAAATTATTTAAAGCCAATATGATCATCATTGAATTCCACAAATATTCATTGTATGTAAATTTCAAATATCACCCAGTATTTTATCCAGGACAAATACGATTAAACATCGCCGAAGGTCGCCTGGTTTGTGCGCCTAATCCAAAATTATTTCGTATGCGGTTATTGCCCTGTTTTCCATGAATGGCCCGTGTACAGTCAGCTGATGGCTGCAAAACCCCTTTAGAGTATTGTGTTGATCTGCAAAGTCTAATCTCAATTACTCTTGAGTATGTTTTAACACCATTGCGCAAGGAGGTAAAACAGTCAACTGATTATTCGGATATTTTGAACATAGAAATTCTAGATGCCGAGGTAAGCCACGCTTTAAGCTTAATTTGGTAGAACAAAACATTTGAATACATCGCCCAACAAATTTCTGAGATTTGTAACGCAGAGGAGGATGTTGCAGATGCCATTCTAGTCCATTATCCAAGTTCCATTTCATGTTACCGATGTTTGGGAATCGACGAGGATACCATTTATGGATTCATCTATCTTAGAGAAATTACATTCCTTAAACTTTTGGATATGCATGAAAACGAAGTGACTTGTCTTTTAAAACAATATGGTGTGTCCGTTGAAGACATTGACCGAATATTGGTTGGCCTTTCAAAAATTCGGAGCAATATAGATCTTCTTGAAAGTGACCAGCCATTCGAAGATGATACTCGCAATTTTATCAAATGGATAATTAAATTAACCGATCGTACGGATTCGTCCCCTGATTCTGATAAAAGATCCGCCATTGTTCTCGTACATTATGATCCTCTCTCGAGTCCCCCACTCTATGTAACTGCTCCCCAAGAACATATCGCAATGGATGATTGTGATTTCCCTAATTTCGATGGACAGCGTCTCGATAGGTCAGAACGCTTCAGCTCCGACAATGGTGGCGAAATTGAAATCTCTTCGCCTACGACTCTCAAGACCCCCTCGGAGAGCCATCCCTCCTCGTGTTTCTCCATAAATCAGCAAAATGCACCATTTTATTTTAACCTTCCCTCCCAAGCTGTCGATATCAACACGCAAACTCTCAATCGAAACTCACGGCGGGCAAAGACGCCTTTGCCATTCCATCGAATTTGCCGAGCTCTTTCTCCCGTCTCATACAGAGTTAATTCTGCCACCTCCGGTCGCACCAACGCACTCGATGGTGGTCTATCTGTTCCTACAACCCCAGCCCCCAGAGTTAGTGGCACTCCCATCCATCAAAAGTCAGGAATATCTCCTTCAAAGGGTGCCACAATGTCGGTCTCTTACACCAGCACAAATGACGGCACCCCTCCACACTCCCCATCCTCGTTTTATCCTCAGTTCCTCCAAATAAATCCATCCGCGAGAGATCGCGTAATCAAGATGCCTGTTACGCCCCCTTCGAAGCACAAAATCAAGTTTAACTTCCCACTGTATCGCAGTAAATCCCACGAGTCGAATCTTTGGAGCAAAATATACGTCGGAGGCGGTCCTAACAAGTGGGGCTCCAATGCCTCTCCTCGCTACCCGCGAAAACTCTATACCAACAACAACATGCCCCTCTCACCCGATTCGCATTCTCCCGGGTTCAATGCCGCCGAGGCAAATGTCTTTAGTTTTCCGACCCCTACACATACCCTCAATGCCCCGCCCTCACCCAAGGGTACCTCACCTTCCACAAACCGTACTGAACACCACCCGAACATGATTCTAGCAACCGGTCGCCTAGCTGTCCCTGGTCCTACGCACCGGTTCGAAAACGAGGCCAAGTTCACGGACTTTGTGCGAGGCACTCCGTGTGCCGTGTGCAACCTGCGTCTCAATCTGCGCTTCCCTCACTGTGTGTATTGCAAGTAAGTCGCTGGCGGGCTTGTCGAGCTTGTACTTGCTGTTTTTTCTGAACTTTTTTATCGGGACCTTTCTATTATTTTTGGGCAGCCTCAAAGCACACAAGACTTGTGTCGGCATCGCCTCTACGATGCCGTGCTTCGGTCCACCGCGACCAGGAGACTCCATGGATCCACACAGTACGTGGTTTGTTCCTAAACTGTTTGCTTCAAATTTGTTAGTGCGGCATTCATTTTAAATAGCCACTGTGCGTAAACGAGTTCCTTAATGACTAACACACCGTGCTTTGAAATACCGACATCCCTCCCCCCGGTGAAGGCATGCACTGACCATCGGAATGCCTAAATAAGAAGCTGGTCCGTTATAGTAATTCGGATTTGAATCTTTTTGCTCGAGTACTCCACGCACCCATCTTGGCCTCTCGCAACGATGCTATAAATAAATCCCATCCCATTTTAACAGTCTTTCCAATTCAATTGTTGTTCTTGCTGCCTAGAGGATGATTCGATTTCCCTGATGTCGCAACGATCATAATATTTGCATGACGAGTCTTAGGAATAAGGTTATAGGTTTTGTCCCCAGCGTCTTCTGCTGGAACCATGCCACATAGAAACACTAATTCTCCACCAATTTCGCCAAGCCTCCTTAGGCCGTTAAATTCTGCTATCCCACCGATTTCCAGTCGTTTCACCACTTCGTTTGGCGGCATTATTCGTTTCTTGGTCGCGGGAAATCAAAATTCGCGCAGAATTTCCCCAGGTGGAGCCGGACGTGCAATTTTCTCTCAGTTCTGGTGGTTCGCATAAAACCTGGAGTTGTTAACTTCACACACAAACACACTTCAGCCATGACAGCAGTGTCCCGATAATTGCGTAAACACAAGCAATTTATTTGTTCGTTCTTAATTCGCTAGGTAATATATGAAGTATCGATCGCACGTCACGCTAGAAATCTGTTTCGCGTGGGAAATTTATGGCCGTCTCTTGGGGTAAAACAACGCCCCGGAGCAGAATTCGTTGACATGGGGTGGGGGTTCTGTTAACAATAATTATTGGGCCTCGATCCGTATTCTCGATATGAAAACGATTAGGTGGAAGACGCGATAAATCGGAATTGCATTGGAATTTGTCTTCAGTCGATAAATTCAATCAAGCTATCGTCCAGATCTCAAGTAATCAATGAAAATTTGTCATGGGTGTTTCTATGATGTCATTGGGGTTGAGGCCGGATAATTACACTGAGATGTCGGGCTATCGGTACAATTGGAAAACCTGTCCGAACCTGGAAGCAGCTTATTGATACCCCTGCCTCCATATGGACCTTCCATCAAATAATTTGGAATTTCTGGATTCGTCTGCTATAATTTTATTTGGGTGTCTTCGGTGTTCTGGCTGTTCAACCCTCGAAATTAATGAAACTTTTCTAGTGTGTTATTTTTGATTTCCATCCAGCCCTTTTGACTAATTGCCTTGCCCCACTTAAATCACTTCGATCAATGCGAGGCTTGTACCTTTTAATTCCCACAAGATCGGCTGCAAATAGCGATTCGATCACTGCTTATTTGTCCTCATTTTTTCCACTATGAAACGTGGAAAACACCATTCCTAGTGTCATTAATAAAGCTATAACACTTATTATCATTGTCGACAAATCACTAAAATATTAGAAGATTGGCTTATTGCTTTATGCTTGGATCAAACCGTTGGAATTTAATGACAGCCTCTTCAGCAATACGTCTGGCTGGGCGATTCATCTTAATGGCGGCGGCAGCAGCGGCGACGACGATATCCCACGGTCTGTCTGGGTCCACAGGTTCACACTCCCACCGCCCCACATGGGACACAATTGCATGTGCCAACACATAAAATCTGCCACGCCCAGGTCAGCTGATTACTCGAACACGCGCGCACCTCAACTGGCGTGCGCGCGCACACACGCGCGCATTGAACTGCAGCGCTTTCGGGTGTTGTTTGGGGTCGACATTTTCAGCAGTAGTTGATGTACGCTAGCAAGGTAAGTCAGATGGGGAGACGGCTTATGTGGCACGGCAGTTTCCGTGGCCACCGGCAGCCTCCAAGTCGATGGATCACCGGTGCACACCGCTGCGCCCACATGGGAGATTTGCTAATTGTTATTTACAACAGTTCTTGTTAAAATTCAGCAGTACTGTCTTTGCATCGGTCAGGACAACGGGGTGGGGGGGTTGTTTAGCATGCGCGAAGTTGATAAACGGGGAGCGACGATCCACCAGGCTGCGGCATTTTCGTATTAAGTTTCGGAAAGTCCAAACTTCGGCATAGGAGGTTAATATTCGCGTCGCGCTATAAGACTGTCTATCGCCATGCCTCACTATCAAGGCAGGCCATACGAGGCGTCGTGATGTTGGTTGCATGATTGGTCTTTGAATTATCATTTAGAAAACTCTGTTTCAAACCCCTAGAGGCATATTCGGTCACTCCCAAGAAGGGGTAAAATTGCAACAAATAAATTCGGTTCGATGAATGCCTAGTGTTTGGCATCACCATTGCGAACACCTTGTTTTTTAGAAGACTGGCTTACACCTTTCTCTGTGCATATTTAGTAACTTCATGTGTGTTCCGGTAGCCTAGTCATGCACCGCGATGGTAGTAGAATTTATGTTTTGTTGACATTCGTCTAGAGTGCATCTAAATAATTGATGGACTGGTTGACCCTCCGACCATATAACATACAACGACGTTTCAATTTTTCGAATGGCCCGTGTTGGTTGCCGTGACACGCATTGATTCGTTGGTAGCATTGAGGTTAATAGCATTTTTGCTACTCAAATCGTTTTCGTGTGTACATACCCGATAAGCGCGTTATTTTGAACGCATTGGTGAACTCTAATTGGCTAACAAGTCTGGCAGATCTTGAAACGGTTAAGACCGAAATTCCATAATTGTTTGGAATTGATGGCGTATTTTTCGGTCTATCATCTCTGCGGTACATCTTTTGATCATCCACCGTGCATGGAAACATTAATATCTGGCAAAATGGCTCATAATGTGTAATTGCGACGACAAAGAGCGACAAGTTCGCGAAAACTGTTGTGGAGTTTCTGTTTAATCTGTTTTATTCTTCTGCCAATTCAATGGTTACTGCGAATTCATCTTCTTACTCTTTTTGTAATACCCCCCAACTTCCTTATGTGACACCGCCTCGCCTTTTATTGTAGGGACTTTTGCCGGAGCGATTAAGATTCCCGGTGCCAATCTCCTTCTGGTAAGCCTTCGCTTTACTAAAAAGGAATCTTTCCTAAGCCCGGTCTTCTGTCCGGGCTGCTCCATCGACCTGCCCGAGTTCCACGGGTGGCCGCCCCTTCGGCTGGTCAAGTGTGGGACCATGTAGGGGCCACTTCCATATCTTTGGGTGGCGCTGGGGACGATACCGGCTGTATAATATCTTCATGCAAATTTCCATGACGCCGGGTCATCCGCTAGCAGGAGATAGCCAAAAATAACATACAGCCTTCTTGCAGCAAGTTTGGCTGCAAGCTTTGCTCTCGTTGTTTGTGTTGGTAATAGCCCAACCACACAAACGGTGTCATGATCCATCTAGGTGGGCGCAGCATCTGCCCAGGCCAGCGGACTCTTATTGTCCCGCGAGTGCCTGTCCGTCACACATCTGCACGTGCGCTTTTGCTGCAACTGTTGCCTGTCCGTGCCACCATCTCCCAGGGATTCAGGGTACGCGGGTGTAGATTAAACGGATAATTCGCCTCCACGCCTCTAACTGCACCACGCGAACGAACATGTCCAGTCAATCTGCAGGCATTGATCGGCGTAGCTGCAGCTCAAGGGTATCGATAGTGACGTGGGGAGTGGGCGCTTTGGGGGTGGGATGACTGCGCTGGGCGCATGGTAACGGAATACAATTGGTTTTCCACGATGACGAGATTTAACGGAAATAAACACATTATGGGAAACGGTGTTGGCACCCTACTCCTTAAGTTTGTTTGAGAAGTATGTGGATTCGGAAATGGATACTTAAGTGGAGTTATGCGATTCATCTTAATAACCGATGTACTGGATTTAAATGAAGCAAAGTTTATGTAGAGAGACGTTTTTAGTCTGTGAATTTGGTGTCAGTTTTGACGGGTATAGTAAGCTGTTTAGTTCTCAGCTTGGTTACAGTTAAAATGGATACCGGATCTGTGTTTGAGTAGTGTCCAGCCAATCAATTAACGTGTATGTGAAGGGTGTGTATTTACAAATAATTTATTTGGCCCTTCCTGCCTGTTCTGTATGGTCTACAATTGGTGGATGAATTATTTTGACCCATAAAATAAAAAAAACATGTGTTGCCCTAGAAACGTTCGTTTTTTTCCACTTGTGCTGTACAAATAACTCTTCGCCTTCTTCACAAGGAGCACACGTTCTTAAAGTCTAAATACGAGTAAAAGTAATAAATCTAGTTTAATCCAGGGTTCGTAAATGCATTTCCCGGAATGGAAAGCATGCTTTCATGGCTATAACCCTCTTTATCGGGTTATCTTAAAATCTAGGCCAATTTCGAATAAAATAACGTATTTCACGTATATCTTTATGGATGAAGTTAGCACTTCAAGTACTTCTGCGGGGAACCAATGTTGTCAGCATGCTCCAATCCAAATTCGCACGGCGGATAAACCTGCTTCACGGGGTTTCGCAATGAAAATTCTCGGGAATCTTTTTAACAGTTGGCATTCCCACTGCCACCCGAAGTGGTCTGCCCTGGGAATCGAACCCGGGTCCCTCACCAGCAGAGAGAGCGGCGACGCTTATCAGCATGATATTGTAGAACAAATTAAATGGATGTTTGATGCGAGGAAGGGGGGTTCCGCGAATGGCCCCTCGAACAAAGACGGGCGGTGCTGGAGACGCCGTCAATGTACTCGTCCAAATCTGAACATTCTCGGAGCTGACTCATTCTCTGGCAGGAGATATTCTTTCTCCTTTCGTCCGGCTAGCTCCTGCCAGAGGATGAACCGGCAGCTTCATTTTTGTCGCGAATCGTAACCGCCCAGTCGCGGCGATCGAGGTCAGATCGGAACAGATTGCGATAAAGCGGTTTCCAGCGACGCAACCCTTTGACCTTCTGTTGCCCTAAGCGCTACACGTTCGCTTTGGCGTTGATGATCCACGTTTTTAGTTGTCCACCGGCCCGGCAGCGCCAACCTGTGCATGTTGGCATCGAAGGATAGATGCTTATGAGCTCTGACGGCTCAGGACAAAATGAGAAGACCAGGGGTATGACAACATTGGTTTGAAAGAGTTGTCAAATCTTTTGCCGACTAGTCACAGAACGTGATAATTTAGTTATAATGTGGATATATAATTATCTAATAGTCTGCAGGGTCAATATTTGCGATAAAAACCGACCACTTGTCTTCGCATGAAGATTCTTGGGAATATTTTAAAGGTGGCGACGTCCCCGTGGCTAGATGCCGTCACCCGGCAGCCTCCAAGTCTATTTATTACAGGCGAACGTCGCTGCGACCGACACCATGCTATGAGATTGGCTTCGCTTCTAGTCTCATCTTTGGGGCCTCAGTTGGCTCCGTTATTACCAGCCTCCCCCTCCTCCACTGTCTCTCTGCTCGTTTTCCAGGGTTCTGACTGTTCCAACAGTGCCTCGTCGTGTAACTCCTGTTCCACGCCAGGATCGCCTTTCCAGATCGACCCTGGTGTCGGCACCCAACGGTTCCTCTCAACCACCGCCAGCAGCACCTACCTCTCCCCTCCGACGCTTCTCGAGAACGGCCATCCTCCTCCTCCTCTCCAAAACGGCAATATCGTTCCACCACCCACTTACCACCAAGGTAAGCCACCAGTGATCGGTCATTCACTGCTTGCTTTATGCGGCCATCGCCTTTGCTTCTTAGTTCGCCGGTTCAGGAGACTCGGTTTACGCTCCAGCCGTATAAAAGTCTGTGTCAATGCCTGTATAATTCCCCTTATTGTATATTGTTCCCCAGTAATTCTCACCGGCCCTAACTGTTCTGACTTTTTAAACCTTCGTAGGCTTTTTAAAATAATCTCGTTTTCTAGTGGGCTGCCTATGCTCTCCATTCAAGAAATCAGCGTCCAACGCCACTTCAATAATTTTTCAATAATCGCTGCTCGTATTTTAAGTGACCCCTCCCATCCCCTTTTATCAGGTTTATCTAAGTGTAAAATCTCTTCGACCAATGCGTAGGCTACACCGTTCAATCCCAACAAGAACGGCGGCATATCGCAATTCGGTCATTCAAAATTTGTCCCGATTTTTGGTTTCACCAGAGCAGGCGAAGCAGGAACTAAAAGCCAATTTTCATGTCTAGTACTTGTTTTATGCTGAAAGTTTTGATCCTTGTGACATCAATAAAGCGCCCACAATGATTATTATTACCTCCCCAAAATCTAAATAAAATTTGTCGGCTCTCTCTCCAGCTACCGGTTTTATGGGGGTGTTCCATGAAGTTTCTCGGGAATATGTTTACGGGTGGCGTCCCTAGTGGCCTAACCTGAGACTCGAACCCGGGCCCCCCCCCCCCCCAACTAACAGAGCTATTGTGCTAGCCACTCCACCATTGGCCCACCTGCTATTATCTGCCCACGCACTGCGATCCCAGGTCGGGTCGCAGCAAAGTGTGGTCCTGTCTGGTTCCAGCGAGCTCCTCTCCGCTGACAGACATAATTCCTCCACACCCGCTTTGATGGTACCGATCCACGTTTTCAGCTGGTCGCCAACGCCAACCATACACTGACGACACTGACAGTTGCGTGTCTCGACGACGTAAAACACTACACCCGACCGCATTGTAGAAGACTAGCCGGCTCCCGGTGTCTGGAGAGCGCCACTTTGATCTCCAGTGTGCTTTAGAGAGATTCTTCACCGACACCAGTGGTCGAGTGCTTGCCATGTTTCGCAACCGCAAGTTGATTGCAGCGCGGTGCACGAGAACCTTCGCCCGGAGACATATCTCGTCACCCCATCAATTGAAATTCCCATGCTTTATAACTGTGGTTTTCATTGTCTTTTAGGCTCTCCTGAAGATAAAAGAGGACTTCATCCTGGAATACGGTTTGTTTTCTTTCCATGCAAATACCTGATCATTTTAGGGCTCATTAATTTGATGTCCTTTTTATTATTGCTATTTTAGGGGCGCTGTTTCCTCGTGCGAAAGTTCCAGGACTGTCGTGGAGGCAAGTTAGCATTTTCATCAATGATCGAGGGGCGAAGTACAACCGACCCAAAATCAAGCATTTCTTGAAAACACTACTTCTACTCACATCAGTAGTATTCCAAACTGTCAACTAAAAAAAGTTACATTGTGCAACGTAAACTATCGGCTAGACAGATAATGCTCTTGGGTAGGACTTGGCAGTCCTTTAGCCGATGGATACTTTATTCGACTGCTACTGGCACGCTACCTTGACCTAGCCCGTGCGTTCGCGTGGCTGTTTGCCAGTGGAATCCGAATACAGCCTTGACGTCTTTCGAAAGAGTTGGCTTGTGCTTCGCATTACTGTCGGTTTCATTGATTTCTTTAGGACCGGCTCTCTCGACTGGAGTCGATGGAAAGCACCGACGACCATTCGATGTTCACGCGAACGAGCAGTGTAAGCGCCTACTTCATTACACTCCACTGCACCCAGCTCATTGATGTTCCAAAGCCCTGGATTAGTTTGTGAGCATGTTCTATTCCTGGATTTGAAAGACCAAAGCCCCCATTTTGGATATGAAGCAAGTAATACCTGCACAAAACTGGGAGGAGGATATGAAAATGTAATGGCTCGACTAAAAATCGGGGAATAGCGCTTGGTTCATCACCTGTACCAAGAATCGCGGTGTCAATGTTATTAACCGTGAAATTCATAAAACCGATTTATCCTCTTGTGAGAGATTAAGCTGCACAAATGACGGCGCAGTAAACGCGTGTGGTCCAAATCGTTGTATTTTTGGTTGTTTTGCAATACCCTGTAGATGTCAGTGACCCTGAAGGAGTGGAACATCCCTATGAGCAACCTCCACCTCGGCGAGATGATTGGACGGGGTACCTTCGGAACAGTCTACCGTGGGAAGTGGCACGGTGAGGTGGCCGTCAAGATAATTGACGTCTTTGACGAGGGCGACGGTGGGGCCTTCTCATTGGACGCCTTCAAACGGGAGGTTGTAACACTGCACAAGTTGCGCCACGAGAATCTCATGCTGTTCATGGGTGCGTGTAGCACTCTTCCAGATCTGGCCATCGTCACTCAACTCAGCAAGGTGGGTGGACACTTTCCTCGGTTGTTAGTTGTGACCAATTGTGTAGTTTCAGGTTAAACAAGTAGCTCGGCGTGTGTGGGAGGACCCATGGGAGTAGGGGTGGGTGGGGGTGTAGTACCCCTGGTCGTCGTGGGGTCTATCTTGGTAATTCGACGGTCATTGGTGTCCTCGGAAGACTGGCACTGTGCTCCATGTAGCTGCCTTCTTTATGCGGCAGCTGCCAGACTCACCAGACACACTAAACCAGGTGGGGGTAGCCAGTAACTCTTGATCTCGGTAAATCTTCCATCGCTCACCCCACCCAGCGTGTTAGGCATATCCCGGGGGACTATGCTGAAGAGTAGACTGACAACAAGATTCTGGATCCCTGGGGCCTGACAGGACACGCCTGATTGCACCTCACGATCGACACCGAGACTGGCGCTGGGGACGTCGCCTGCTGAGTATCTCGTTCGCAGTGTGTTCATTGATTATTGGGAGGTTCTCCAGAGGCACAACCATGTGGCAGCGCGTACTTGTAGCGCGTTTAACTGGTATTCGCCAACCTGTCTCGAAGACCATAAAACAGTGTGGTTTTTTGGGTGCGGTGATAATTATTGATGCATTCCACCATGGTCTTATCCCTCTGCCTCACCTCCTAGGGGGAAACGCTTCACTCGATGCTGCACGTCCGAAGACATGCGCTCATTGCGAACCGAGCCATCTCGATCGCCAGTCAGATAGCGAAGGGCATGGGTTACCTTCATGCCCGCCAAATCGTTCATCGTGACCTAAAAACGCGAAATATCTTCATCGAGGCTAACTACAAGGCGGTTATTGCCGATTTCGCGCTTTTCAACTTTGTTGAATTTTGTAAATTGGCCAAGTACGTTTGTTGATGCGTGGAATGTCCGTTGTTACTGCCTTAACTTTGTTGCGATTTTTTACCAACATCCTCTTGTTGTCATGCCCAGGTCTGGCAGTTACGTTCACATTCCGCCGAATTGGCTTTGCTATGTTGCACCGGAGATCATTCGCTCACTGAACATCGGTGGCTCCGAACGGAATCCCGCCAACGAATTGCACTTCACGCCGGAAACCGACGTCTTTGCTTTCGGGTAATTATTTTTCCAAAACCATGAACGAATTTGTATGAATAGATCTATTTTCGTCACGCATTGTATATTTTCAGGACCGTGTGGTACGAACTATTGACGTGCGAATATCCATTCCGTGGAATTCCTACCGAAACTCTCCTATACCTCGTCGGATCAGGCATAAAACCTGCATTGAAGCTAAAATGTCCCAAGGACTTCAAGGTAGCCCCACTTTTCAGCGCAACCTGATGTTCTTGATCGAGGTTTCATTTTTGTGTCGTCGGTTAACGAGACAACCTGTCAGTTGCGCTTACCTGTTCAAGTTAAGATGTCCGTTGCATTGGCTCTTTTAGGAGATCACCCACCAGTGTTGGGCCTACAATCCCGACAAGAGACCCGAGTTCACTACCCTGGTGAAGCAACTGGACCGCCTGCCCAAACTCCGTCGCAGTCCGTCCTACCCCACGAAACCACACTCGATGTCCATCGCAGGACGCCGGGCCGGCGACGTCCTACTGGTCTAAGACGCGGATGATCCACGCGCTTTCCACGACTGTGCTGCTGTGATTATAACGAGACGAGCTTACTTACCCAATCTCTCGGCCTCTGAATCTAGAGTATTTTTGTAATAAATGTCTGTGTCAGGTGATGTGCGTAACTATAATGAGAAATGTGATTTATCAAAAATAACGGTCGTCTTGCTGTTTCCTGGGAGTTGCGAGAAGAGTGGTTGTTTTAGACAATGGCACTTGTGTCGATCGATGGTAAGGGTTGTCGCAGACACTTTTAGTTGTTCATTAGCGCGGTCAGCTCTCCCTACACCGGACAACGGTGGGGGGTATTGGTTGTTCGTTTCATGGGCTTGCCCAATAGCTGCACGTATTTCCTGTATACGCAAAACCTCTGTAACTCGTACGAGCCTCACGACGGCCTTTCCAACCCCTATATGAGCTGCTCCGTCAATCCATTTGGGGATCTCCGACACTGCCTAATAATAATAATATATAATAATTTTTACGCTTTATTAAGGTCACAAAGACCAGAACTTTCAGCATTTTAATGTTTAACAGGAATGGAGGAAATAACAACGAGGTAATGGCGGCCATAGAAGGCCTTGTCCATAACGCGCGCGAGACCATCATGCACCGCCACTTTGATGAAGAGAGGGTATCGAAATAATACATGGATTAAATCCCCCTTCCCATTCCGTTCTAACTATCAGCGAAGTCCTTGTTGGTGAAATCGATAAATGTCAAAATTATTGACCATCATCAGACCCAAACGTAAATCCAAGTATTTCTCTTCGTTCTTTCACGACAGAAGCCGCAATGTCAAATAAACCAGTCAGATCGCCTGGCATCTATTGTCTCCGCCAATGGGGTCTCCTGGTCATCTTGCCATTGCCAATTATTACTGTACACGAGAAGCCCCAAACTTTAAAAGGAAACACCTCTTCTCTCTCGTCTCTTTTTGTACATTCCATGATAACTACACAAATAGGATCGAGTCGCTGCCAACCCCCGCAAGTTCTCTTCACGTGGGCTTGCGGAATTTGTGCGACCGGACCATGTTGACGCGGATGCCGCGGACCTCCCCGGCGTAGGGGGCCTCTTCGTGGCGCACCTTGGGGACCCGCGACTTCTGGCGGATCTGCGACTTGCGGTACTTATGGCGCAGGTGGACGCGGGGATTGCGCTCGCGCTTGTGACGGTATTTCACGACGCCACGATTCTCCATAATCTGCGGAAACAGGAGAAGAGGCAGACCCAGATTATGCGTGCAATCGTGGATCTCCTACAGGATGTTTCCATACAGATAGCCAGTGCCACTGGAAGAGGAGGTGGAAGTGTAAGGTGCGGGATGGTGTAGCCGTCAGCACCCTACCTTTGTCTGTTGGTGAGAGAGCTGGGTTCGACGTCGGGTGGCACTAGGGGTACCTGTAACCACATTGCCGAGAAAATAATCACAAGCCCCTATGAAGCCGGTTCATACTATAGGACGAGATAGCCGCAAAACTTTGAATTCTTCGATGAGAAAGTGGCCACGGCATCCTTCAAGGCTTAACCAATAGAGGGAGAACACGTGAAATATGGGCTGATTTAATTGAGGATGGTGCAGCAGCCGGTTTCCTCCACCCGATGATGCTCACTGTACATCTTTGAGGCAACAATTTCAAAAATAATAGAACCTAGCACTGTTTGCAGCAAACACGTCTTTGTCCAGGAATGGCTCAATTCAAATTTGGCGGCGAATACTTAAACCGGAGACGCTGCTGTTAACCCTTCCACAACGCCGATCAATTTTGTGCGGCTATCGCCCACTAGAGGATAAAGCGGCTTCATGGGGGTTTGCAACGAAAGTCTCTTGGAAATATGATAACAGGTGGTGTCCCCAGTGGGGCACACGAGGTCAAACCCAGGTGCTACCTCTTCGAGCTATCCGGGGGCATAGGTAAAACCGTCGCCCAGCGCATCAACAACCTCTTCGGTGTGTCACACATGGGAGCGGACAACAACAACTCCGAATACGAAGAAGGCAGATAGCATGCATTGCATAAACAATCAGATCGCCCGAATCAATGCGATGTTACTAAGACTGATATACACGAATGTCCAACACTATTAACGTAGACCTTGCACATCGATCATGATCTTCAATAGCATTCAATATCCACAGTAACCCTACCTCTTTCGTGATGGGTCGATTAGGAAGAAGATAGGTGTTGACGGCGTTGGGCTGCTGTTTCTGAGATCCCTCAAGGTCTTTAGGGTCAATAGTAGCGTCATCATCAGTGTCCATTGCCTTAGTCTCGCTCGCCTCGCCGCTATCCTCAGACCCCCCGGAAACAGATTCATCATCGTCTGAGTCCGCATCCTCCTCCTCAAGCGCCTCTGTGAGCGCCATCTTAGCCAGGGATCTGAAATGTATTCAATTAAAAGAGGTCACGTTAGGTTCTGGCAAAACATTGTAGTGGGAAGTCAAATGGCTGGTAGAATAGACAGAAATGGTGACGGTTGAGGCCTTCACGTTTTTCCAACTGTCTTGAACTAATTCTCCAATAAGAGGTGTCCGTCAGCCGTGGCACCTACTTGCAAAACTCGGGGAGGAAAAATCGGCCGGCCAGCAATAGATGACTCTCTATATGATAAGACGAAAGATCTTCCCGAAGTCCAGGTGTTAGAAGCAGTCTCCATCGTTCCTGCAACCTCAGACCAGTATTTATTGCAGTCAAGCCTCGTACGAGCGCGTGGCATATCGTCTGGGGTGTTGGAAGTTGAGACAGCCTTGCACATGGGCCACTCTGGCCATCGCAGATAGTTGAAGAGTGCTGTTGGCCCTGTCACCAACCGCAAATGCTACACAACAGAGGCCGAAGTTGTCGGTTGGCCTACTGTGGTAGCTAGCGTTTTTCACCGGGCACCTTGATATGCCGTACTGAAGAATGAGGTAGAAGGACTTTGTAGAGGCAGTCTACTGCGATGCATCGGCTTCCTGTGTCCATAAGGGTTCTCACGTTCATGCAGCCAATGTGTAGATTGTTGTAGGGATTCTGAGGTACCCAGATGACTGGTTTGTCACCTCGGCCGCTGGGGGGGGGATTCGAGAAACGTCGATTCCCAGGTACGCTGTAGCACGAGTTGAGCGTGGATGCAAGACATTTCATGAAGGTTGGCACCGGTGGGGTCTCTAGCACCACCCGGATTTGTTCGAGGGGCGACTCTAGATTTCATACAGGCAGGTGCATCCCGAAAAGCAGTAGGGAATGTGAACCGTTTTCCTGGTCGTCGGATCCTTTGTGGATCTTCTCCACCGGGTTTAACGGGGTGTGACCGCTACCGCATGCAGCCATTTTGAGCCAGAGGTGCGAGTCGAGTGTCAAGCGGAGACCAAAGACCTGGGGATACCCTAAGGTATGGCAGACTCCAATGCGACCAGAGGTGCTACTACGGCCCGGCACCCCATACACCCAGAGAAGCTGTCAACCCCTCGACGACGCAGTGGTTCAGCTATGTTCTACGCCGGCCTGACACGGCCTACGCGCGGCAACTAGAAACGTGGGCAGACACAATCAAAGCCGACATGGAACGCCTGGGCTTGTAGTCCGTCGATGGAATGCGCCGCTGGAACCAGAACTAGACACCAATCCGCTCCAACCTAGCCTCTGATCGTCGTGAAATAAATGAAGTCGGTTCATCCTCTCGCAGGAGATAGACGCCACAAAGAAGAAAACTTCTCCAATAACACCGACGAAGAGGGGACCTTTGTATCAATATTCTCGGGAGTAGCAATCGAAAAGAGCGCCCAGGAGCTCAAAACCCTTCCATCCTTGCTAGTCTTTCACGAAATAGAGATAAGACTTGAGACTAAAATTTGTGTCGATCGCGCCGCAATCAGCCCCAATCCAGCCTACGGCAGTGAAATCTGGCAACAATGCGTCATAGATACTAGGAGATCAATTGTGTCTGCGACGAATCCAGTAAACGGACTGGTGTGACCAGCTAGCGAAAAACTAAATAAGGCGTGGCTGTGTAGACGAGGAGAAGTAATTAACCCTGCTTTAACGCCGTCGGCTGCAATGGTTCGGCCTTGGTCTACGCCGCTCAGAGACAAAGTATAAACCTATATCTTTCGCCGACACCATGTCCCGGATGGCGTTGCCGGACCGGTGGACAAATGACAACGAGGATCAGCACCGTCGAAGTAGACGCGTCGCTGGAAACAGAACTGAATCAACCTGTTTTCATCGGGCCTCCGATGGCCTCAAGAGGGACTCATCCTCTGACGGGAGCTAGTCGTATCAAATAAGATATAGTATTGCCATGAACGTACTTATCCTTAGAGGAGTCTCGATCACTGATTTTCTACGAAAAAATAGAAAAAAAAGAAGTAATAAAAAAGCGTCAAAAAATAAGCGGGGAATACTGCACGTTAATCTACCTTGTTGGAAAGGACGTCTTTGAGATCGGACATTGGTAGAAGGACGCTTAGGCTAGAAAAAAGTGAAAACTAATTTAGACGGGGAGGAGTTCAAAAAGGAGGGTCGGCCGAGCATAACCGATTTGGAATCCATAAAATTGCAAAAAATGACATTGATGTAGGCGCAAAATGCGGGAGGGGGGGTTCAATTTAGAAGATTTTGGTGGTTCATCGACTCACAATTGTGCTCTCTTCTGCGAGTCAGCAATTGATTTCGCCATTTCAGTTATGGGGAGCGTAACCTGTTTGCCCTCGACCGAAGCAGCCTTGCCGAGTTGAAGCAGTCGATCACCGGCCACATTGAAAAACCCCGAATCGTTTGGCAGGGCATTCAGGCGTTCCTAGAGCACGAAATTAAAAAAAACCAAGATTAATAACAACCGGTCCAATGTTCGTGAATAACACTAAGTCGGCTTAAAACTGTCATGAAATCTGTCTTAAAGCGCCCACGACTTATGTTCCTTGCGACCTACATGTCCAAGGCATATTCAATAAAGACGAAAGATCGCAAAAACCGTCATATAATAATAGAATTCGCGTTTTGAGTGAAATCGCCGACGGAGCTCCGCGCACACGAACGTAGCAACGTGGGCTGTGTGGAACGTAGAAAGGTCCAGGATTAAATAATCACAAAATAATAAAAAAATGGTGCAAAATACTTGTTGTGCATAGAAATAAACTCTAACTAGAAGCTAATTACTGAGAAGAGCCACAGGAACTCAGAATTGGGAAATAAGATACATAAATTACATCATGGAGGGAGCAGAGCTGGTGGTGGATTGCATTGTGCTGGAATCCCGGAGTTGCAATACGACGATGAACAAGGTAACTTCGGAGGAGATTCACATATCTGAAACACAATAAATTTAATCAAGGAAACACATAATAAAGGATGAGAGAAATTAAGATATCAATATAACAATGACTCACTTGTGAACCCAGGCAAGCCGCTCTTTAAGAAACGTCGCTGTAACCGAGTCACTTGGGAGACCAAGAAGGACCTTGTGTTCATCAGCTGAACAACCCTGAGGTAGAGCAATGCCAAGGTAAGCCGCCAGAGGCTTCCACTTCTCGTTTAGCCAATTTTGGGATTTGTCGAGCTCCCGGAACCACTGGCCACAGTCTGGATAGTTGTCATCGAGATACTAACAAACACAAAGAGTATACAGTGTTCAAACCAAGATATCCCATGGTTAATTATGCATTAGGAGAGACCGATATGGCAAGCGGTTTGGGGCGAAAATGTTAAATAAGCAATGAAGCACCTTCTGTGTCGTCTGCTTGTCCTGATTGCACGGCCAAACGAGAAGCGGTAGACCATGGCTCCGAAACGCTACGGCCTCCTCATCCAGAGTGCATGGAAACGTTGGAACTTTGCAAATATTAGTGACTGGTTTTGTGAAAATAAGGAAATCTATAACAGTGGAATCAGAGCGGCTGGTTGTTTGGTTGTCTGTCAGATGTAAATGAAGACGGCTTTGGCCAGACGAATAGAGAATTTCACCCCTTGTTAAAGGCGCTAGTGTGAAAGCAACGGAGGAATTTGGCGTGGGATTAATAGAATACAGAGCAGTTTGTCGTTGACGGCAATCCTTCAGAAATAACTTGATGGATTCTGAAGTAACATTAAAAGAAACGGAATTCAATAAGGTAAAAAGGCATTAAACACCATAGCGAAATTCGTATGACAAGTGGATATATATTATGGATAAAAATAAATTTGAGTGGCGTTCTCCTGCTACATGGGTGTTTTTCGTGATGATTCTTGGGCGTACATAGTGCAACCCGATTTGCATTATGGATGATACAAGTGAACGGATATTTGACTAACCTTCATCGTCGTCGTCAACTTGATCACCGCCATAGTATCTACTTTGTTGTACCTATTTGTGATAAGCAAAAATAATTCATCAATACACCATTTTCATAGACTGGAATATTGGATATCGCTTCCAAATGGTGCCAAAGGGAAAATAACTCCATTAGTATACAATGAATTAAATAACTATTAAAATTTGAACAGATGCGAAGAAAGACTAGTGCTAGCATTCCAGATGGACGGTTTTTTTTCAATTCAATGCTTAAAATATAGATCAAACGACACATCTGAAAGTATGGTAGATTAACGTGACTCGGTGAAAAGTTAGAAATGATTGACTGGTGGCTGCAGTCTAGACGGAAATAAAGGCAGTACGGCGATTTAAAATTACTTTAACCATGCTTCCAAAAACTGCACACACAACTATAGAACGCGACTTTTATGTGTAGATTAAAACACTAAATGCTGCAGTCACGTAAATCATAATAATAATAAAAATAATTGTTGGCGCTTCACTCGAACCAAAACCTTCAGCATAACACAAGACAGTATAACCAGTACTAGATACCAAAAAATATCTAATTGTTCCTTCTTCGCCGGCTCTGGTAATATTCGGGACAAATCAGGAATTACCGAATTCCGATACGCAGCTGTTGGACGGTATTGCCTGCGTATTGGACGAAGGGATTGTAGTGTACTGATTAATTAACATTTGTTTAAAACGATAAATTGACACACCTTCCGATTCGAATATACGAAGTGGTCGTTTTGCTTACCTATATGCGGTTGGGCCGTTAGGATAAGAACATATCTAGTATTGAACCCTTCAATTGGCGAGCATTTTAATTTTGTTTTCGTCACTTACCACGTTTTTTTCGGTAAACAAAAACAAATGGAATCCAACGAACAAATCGCCGCGGTGTCGATGCGAAATTCCGATTTGGAAAATGTGGATTTCCTCCTGAACAATATTGAAAATCGAAAACCTTCCGCTTTACTGCATCACCTTCAAGGAATTTGCTGTGACATGGGCTTGAATGATCGCTTTATCAAGGCTTTCCTCATTAAAAAAACTTCCGCTAGCAATCCGGACGGTTGTCGCACTTGCCGAAGATGTCCCCCTAACGCAGCTTGCCAAAATGGCCGACAGGGTAGCTGAAGCCGACGCGCAACAAAGATATATCGCCGCCTTCGCAAGACAGCCAAGTCAGGAGAGAAATGGCATCACAAACCCAGCTTGGCACGAACAAATGCAACGCCTGGTCTACCAAATGGAAATCAAGCTACGCGCCGAATTTCAAGGACGTAACCGCCAACGGAGCCCCAATTCTAATTTACGAAATTCGTCACCTTTCCGCAGAAGTAATCGCCCTCCCCTTAAAGACGCGGCTGACGGTTTATATTGGTATCGCACGAACTACGGGCCTAACGCACGACACTGTCGTTCTCCGTGCCGACGATCGGGAAACGCCATCACCAGAGAGTAATAGCGGCCGACTCATCTGGCGCTCCCTCGAAAAGCCGCGTACTCTTCATTCGGGACACCAGCAATAATCTTTGTTTCATGCTGGATTCAGGCGCTGAAGTCAGCGCTATACCCGTTTCTAACTCCGACCGACAAACGTCATTCTCAACGCATTCTTTAAAAGCAGTAAACCGTTCTCGAATTCCCACGTATGGAAGCCGCCGCCTTTCCCTGAACCTAGGTTTCAAGCACCCGCTGTCCTAGTCATTTATAGTGGCGGATATTCCATCCCCGATAATCGGCGCGGATTTTCTCCACGCATTTAATTTGTATCCCGATATCCGAGGACGATGCCTGGTGGACGCCGGCACGAATGCACGTGTTACTTGTAGCACATGTTGCCCCATACTGTCTCACCTCAAGCATTTAACAGACAAACCGATGTGCCCCTATCGCTCCCTCCGTTTACGATACCCCGACTTGGTAAATACACCAAAGCACGATGTTCTCGTTAAACACGATGTCGAACATTTCATACGCACCCGAGGTCCCCCACCGTCTTGCCGTTACCGCAGACTAGCCCCCGAGAGAAGACGAATCGCCGAAAAGGAATTCGATAAAATGCTGGCTCTAGGCATTGTAAGGCCGTCCTCCAGCAGCTGGTCCTCTCCTCTACACATGGTCGCGAAAGAGACTCAAGGGGATTGGAGGCCATGTGGTGATTTCCGGGCCTTAAACACAGTAACTAACACGACAATTACCCAATTCCCCATATCCAAGATTGCGTTGCCTCCCTTCACGGAATAACTATTTTTTCAACCGTCGACCTCACGCGCGCCTATCACCAAATTCCCGTCGCAGCAGAAGACATTCCCAAAACCGCCATCAGGACACCGTTTAAGTTATTCGAGTTCTTACGAATGTCTTTTGGTTTGCGGAACGCCGCCTAGATCTTCCAGCGTTTCCTCGATTCCATTTTTTCGCGGGCTAGATTATGTATTCGTATACGTCGACGATATCTTGATCGCCAGCACGAAACAGAAGGAACACCTAACACACGAAGATGAGTTTTTTCGGCGTCTTAATCATAACGGCCTGGCAATCAACGAGAGCAAATGTTGTTTCGGCTCGTCATCGGTTCATTACTTCGGACACCTGATTTCTTCCAAAGGATGTTTACCCCTGCCCGAAAAGGTGAAGGCCGTATCAAGTTTCCCAGTTCCCAAGACTCGCTGCCAGCTGCGACGGTTTCTGGGAATGATTAATTTTTACCGCCGTTTCATACCCAATTGTGCCTCCATCTCTTTGCCCTTACATGCATTGACCGGTGGAGCCAACGGACCATTAAACTTGACAGATGATCAACTGTCGGCCGTGGGTATTTTGAAACAGAAGCTGGCAACATGTACCTTGCTTTTTCACCCGAACGCTAACGCTCGCTTATCTCTTATGGTAGACGCGTCGACCGTAGCTGCTGGTGCCGTTTTACATCAAGAGGTCGGGGGTCACCAACAACCACTGGCCCTTTTCTCGAAAGCTTTCTCGGCGACGGAGAGACGCTATAGTACTTTTGGACGCGAATTATTAGCAGTCTACGCAGCCATACGCCACTTCAGACATTGGGCTGAGGCATCGACTGTAACAGTTTTCACGGACCATTTACCACTTATTTCAGCTTCCCGTTCATCATCTGCCTAGTACGCGGAGAGAGAAATACGGCAACTAGATTTCCTGTCGCAATTTAACATTGAATTTAGGCACGTGATGGGAGTCGACAACCCAGTCGCTGATGCTCTTTCGCGTATTACAATCAATGGTTTGACCACAACGCCCCATATCGATTACGAGGCTTTAGCACAAGCACAACAGGAGGCACGAGTTGGTACTTATAATCGCCCATCCACTTATAAAATATTCCCATTGCCCAACCCAGCGATCACGATTATATGCGACACCTCGAAGACACATCCCCGACCTGTTGTTCCTCCATCTTTTCGACGCATTGTCTTCGATGGAATCCACTCCCTCGCTCACCCTGGTCTCAAGGCATCAGTGAAATTAATTGCTGGTCGCAATGTCGTGATTCGAGGTTCGACGATAACTTAACCCACTTAACCCTTTTACGACATACGCGTCTAAAAAGGGTAATATATGAGAACGCAAACCAAAGTATAATCAAGAAAGGTTTCTTGATTCAATAATACAAAGGCACGACGTTAAGTCGGGGATGGTGCGTTCGTGGGTCGAATTCGGTTCGTGTCCGGTAAAACAAAAGGGACCAATCAGGTCACTACAATCCGTCATAACAAGGCTCCAGTCAGTTCGTTTGACCTACCGGATGCTCGCTTCAGCCACGTACACCTCGATCTTGTAGGACCCTTACCTGACTCAAAGGGCTGCCGTTTCCTAATGACATGCGTAGACCGTTTCACAGGATGGCCATTAGCGGTGCCATTACCGTACGCTACTTCCGAGTCTGTAATCAACGCGTTCCTAAACAATCGGGTTGCCGTGTTTGGAGCTCCGCGCGATATCACAACTGAACGCGGACAAAAATTTGAGTCGGTCGCGTTCCGCAAGATGTGCGAATTCCTTGGTTGTCTGAGAGATTACGCACGACAGCTTACCATCCAGCCACTAATGGTATGGTCGAGAGGTTTCACCGGCAGCTTAAAGCAGCCCTCAAAGCTAGAGATGACAGAAACGATTGGGTGGACAATCTTGCAATGACCCTACTAAGCATCCGAGCGACGATCAAACCTGACCTGCGAAGTAGCCCAGCCGAACTGGTATTCGGGACAACGTTAAGATTACCTGGAGAGTTTTTCGCCGCCGATTCCCCACCCCTTGAGCACGCCGATAGCGATTTCTTGACGCGCATAAGACTTTTCGCCAGAAATCTGCGCCCAATCGCTCCACGACCACCTACACAACCTTCACATTTGGACCCGGCGCTAGAGAAGTGCTCCCATGTTTTTTTTCCGCTGCGACCGCGTAAGACAGCCTCTCCAGCCTCCCTACGATGGCCCTTTTGAGGTCAGGAAACGTACGGCTCTGGTAATATTCGGGACAAATCAGGAATTACCGAATTCCGATACGCAGCTGTTGGACGGTATTGCCTGCGTATTGGACGAAGGGATTGTAGTGTACTGATTAATTAACATTTGTTTAAAACGATAAATTGACACACCTTCCTATTCGAACATACGAAGTGGTCGTTTTGCTTACCTATGTGCGGTTGGGCCGTTAGGATAAGAACATATCTATTATTGAACCCTTCAAGATAAAACATCATATTCTTCTCAACATTTAATTGCTTGCATAAATGCATTTTACATATTTTGGCCTACTAGGATAAGGAAATTTTTAGTTTTGAATAGTGATATTGCTGTTTTGTGAGATGAATTTTTCGTGTAGACATTCCGGATTCGCGCAGACGTTTCATCTATATACGCTTGTATGCGTTTTCTTCAATATTGCACCATAATTATGTACCCGTAGAGACGTTTTTTTCGTTAGCATTGCATTGCCATGGTTAAGGTCTCCGCGCACGGGTTCAACCAGTTTTTTTGTGTTGACGAGGAACAAATCGGCCTTATATTTAAAATCGCTGGTGGTATCGGTTTGTAGTGGTCAATTTTAGTTTGTTGAACCGGTATATCTTTATGATCCCTTTCGTCTTGCTAAAATATGATGCTAGGCTGATGATACGCTTAGGATGAGATTTGGGAACATGTTATTCCCCCCCAATTTCCTTTTTAAAATTATAACACATAATCTAGAAAACAATCTTCTTTTATTTGTTATCTGTCTTCTATACTCTCTTTGGGTTGGCCAAGATTATTATATTATTTAATCCACCGTCCGGAATTTTAGAAGAAAACGCGTGTCGGTCTGTCATTTATTACTGAGTACGGTTACTCAACGGTAATGCAGCAAAGAAGGAAACCGTAACTGACTTCCGGTTGGGTTTAAATATTATTAAAGTATTGGACGTCGAGTTATAGTCGGCTGGCTCAACAAGCTTTCGCACGTGGTTACTTTGCCGTTAAACCAATTCCGAGAGGTAATTAGCTAATTAATATAAGGAATTAAAATTAAGAGGAGAAGGGCATATGCAACGGAAACAAAGTGGTTGAAAGCAAACATTTCGCGCTTTAAGTTGCGCAACGCCAATTCCGCATTTTATGGGTCCACGTATTCCTTTTCATTCAAGCATCGGACTATATAAATAGCAAAGCGTTTTCTATTCGAACTGGGCATATAATTAATATCCCGTTAAGCCATTTTTGGTTTGAATTCCTTTCTGGTTGTGGTAGTTGGAAGTAATAGCAATTAAGCAATTTATTGATCGGCGAGTCGTAAAAAAGTGCGAAACAGGTGATATTCACTAAAATGGTGCTGTATTTGAAGCTGGTCAAGATGGAACCGACTGAAATATTTGAGACACTTAACCAGTGTTACTTCTGACTACTTTCACAAGGTTGGTCTCCAGCTTCAAGAAAACCTCCTGCATCAGAAACCAATGACGTGCATCGACAATACCGTGTGATATCCGCTGCCAGACATCATACACCCCTTTCCGATCACAGCGTGGACACCCGAGAAGGTACAACTTCCTATTCAACAGTTGTGAACGCATTTCTCGTTAGATAATTGGATAAATTGATAAAGCTGTAACTATAGGCTACGACGACTAGCATCTCGGTTGCATGCAATTTCCTAAGGAAAATCATCTTTTTTTGAAAGCATTTACTAATTTCGTAATACTACATGATATCAAGTACTCGAAATAGAAATTGTCTTATAATTTTTCATCCGCCTTCCGAAGTCTCTTCAGGTTGACCCATGTAGCTTAAAATGCCGAATCCCAATTCTCGTATTAGTCCGTGTAATTAGTCATGCACACAATCATACTTGCATTTCATTGGTCAACGTATGCCTATTGATAAATAGCGTAGCGTTTTCGCCTACGCGTATTTTCTCTGGGCATATATTAACTTTAGGCGGGGTTGTCTATCGAACTAACAGCAATTAAACCATATATTGCTAGACAAGGCGTAACAAGCACTTACAATTTCGCGAAATTTAATTTGTCAGTAAATGCGGTAACCTAGGTATGTCAGTGTCTAAACGGCGAACATGGACCTATTGTCGGTAATACGACCGTTTCTCTCAAGTAACCAGAGCAAGATCAAGCGAAGTTACCGATTATGTCCTCCTGGTATGCTATAATACTCTGCAACCTGGTGAGTATCGTATGGATGCCGGAAGACACCAGGTTCTATAGTTTGTTGTGACCCATAGAGTAGCCCACGTTTAATTTGAAGACAAATAAGGACAAGCAAAACCCCACCACTGAAGTCAAAACCTAACTGCTACCCAACGCCGTTGTACAGAATGTCATGTACCCAAACATACATAGTCGACAATCGCCTTTCTGCAGGTTAGCACCCAAGAAGCTTCTTCTAACAGGAATTGTTTGCCTGCAGGATTTACTGCCGTGACGCACCTGAAGAAACAATTAAATTTAATGAGAGGTTTTTACACGTTGGCTTTCCTTATGATAACTTCCGCGGACCTATAGTTGTTCACGCCTAAAATTTGGTCATGCCACGTGAGATCGGAATCGAAAAAAATCGCAAACAGCCTTAGTGTGCTCGAATGATCGCTATCGTCACCGGACCTTATATAAAGGATGCCGCCTGATTGTAGCAATAATAAAACAGCCGCAAATAATAGGATTGTTTTAGATTAATGCAGATCAGACGAAACATAAACGGTCAAGGCGACTATGGCAGATTTTGAAGTCTAATACGATTTCAAAGCAGCGGCCTCAAGCATCTTCCTTATCCCTTGAACAATAAAGATAGAAATATAATCCATAAAAAAGATATCCAGAATCATCCCCCCAAAAATAGGAAACCGCTTTCCAAGTGTTGCGCGAACGTATATTGGGGAAATGAACAGTAAAATTCATTAGTTGCGAGAGCACTGAAATTCATGAGTACAATTACAAGCTGCCAAAGTAGATATATAATGTAGAGGTGTTGTAAGTGGTGAAGGCGGTTTGTAATCAACATCGCATCATTTTACGGACAATCGATGGACACACATTAACCGTGTTTAGTGGACATGAAGGTGGAGATAGTGGTGTTCTAACATGCGAGACACGCAATATATATTAACCATAATATAGGTTGATAATGTAATGCGAAAAGAGGTTACACAAAGGAAGAAAGGTGTGACAGCATTGAGCAGGTGGCCAGCCCAGGATGGCTTGGGGGATGATAAAGCGGCATTTTTCCGTCTAGAGTTTGATTTCCCTTGCAAATATGACGAGGAGGCTGGGGCTGTCGTTGGGTGTTTTTTCGCCTTGATAGGCAGTCTTTCGATCATATTCGCATATAGGGGGCAAATATTCTCCTTTTTTCCATTTGACGTGGGGGTTATGGAGGATCCACTGTTGTTTTGTCGCCACCCAAAGTATACGTTAGCATAAAGACATTGTGTTGTATTTAATTCGGGAAAGTTGGTTAAGCGTAAAGACTGAATGGGAAAGCAATACCGACATAAAGGTACAATTAATGAGGAATGCATATGTAACCCTACATAAAAAGCTGAGGAACGAAACTGCTAAACTAGTTTAGCACTGACAAATTAATGAAATTGACACTCGACTAGAATACAGGGGATTGTGGAAGGTAAGGCAAATGCAAACTATTGCGAACCGAAAGGTGCATAAATGAACAGACCATGTTTTGTTCGGAGATGTGTATGGGCTCTCGGAGTTTTTTGAGTGTAATACTTGAAATAAGCTGGCTGTTTGTAAGACACGAAATACACGTAAATTTGAAATAAGCACAAGTTGTCTTCTGTGCAGAGGGGACAATAAATAGGACCTACTCGGCATAAGAGAAGCCCCACTGCATAGCACTTCAATCCTGCCCTAACCTATTCTGAGCTTGCTTCTCAGCGAACAACCGGAGAGCAGCATTCTCCCTATTGCCTGTAATAGTAGACACAGCAGTTGACGGTGTGGAATTTAACCCAGAAAACTCCTCCGCCTCAGCTGCAGCTGAATTGAACGAGCTGCAGAAGCTTTGAGTTGCTAGCGCAGGCCTCGACTCCATTTTTATCGCGGTCTTCAAGTTCAACTGTGAAAATAGTGACCGATTTCCAATCGAACCATTAGACTCCGCCCCTCCCGACGATTGGCTGTTGGTACGCTGTACCAAAGGTGTTGAGAACTTGACGGTGCCCTGGGGTCCAGCAGTTACTGGCGAGGTATCACCAAGCATCGGAGGGGTCTTCACGAGGGAATTGTCGATTCCATGGGTTGAAGACAGCATGCAATCAGTCATCTTAGTTACACACTGGCCCATCAGCATAGTTGGACTAATTGTGTTCGGAGGCGGGGTTTGAGTCGGGGGCCGCATTCGCGGATTTGGTGTCGTTTTGAAGGAGACCTGGAGCACGCGGTTGCCAAGAGCGAAGCCGTTGAGTGAGTGGATTGCTAGCAGTGCCTCCTCGTAATTGCTCATAGTGACAAACCCGAATCCCTTGCACTTGTTCGTCGCGGGATCGCGAATTATCTTGACTGTCTGGACAGCGCCGAATGGTCCGAACAACTGCCAAAGATTCGATTCCTCGGTCTCTGGAGCCAAGTTGTACACAAATATGCACCATCCGGTGGCCGTTAGTGCGCCTGAACTGGCGGCCACCGCCGGTGCTAGCAATGGGTTAACGACCGCCGCTGCACTGGCAACCGCCGGCAACAGATCAGCTGCATTCTGGGTGTGCGAGTTGCAGCCGCCTGTTAAGGCTGACGAATACTTGAGGCGGTTAGAGATGGAGGCAAACTGTTGTAGAGGACTTAAAAGACCGGCAGCTGCAACTGCACTTGCGGCAGCGGATGCAGCGGATCTAGTCGGTGGCGAAACAACTGATGCAGCAACTGACTGTAACTGAGCAGCCTGTTTCAGTAAAGCAAGACCTAGACTGTCGTGGCGGATGGAGTTGGGGGAATTGGCAAACTTAACAGTGATCGGTTCATTCGGCGGTGCGTTAGGATAGTCGACAGGAGGCTGATAACCATTCAGACGACGAATGGCCTGTTCCGCTTCGTGTCTCTGGTCGAATCGAATGAATGCAACACCGCGTGAAAGACCAGTCTTGTTGTCGTAGAGAATTCGAGCAGTGATTATCTTACCACAGTGCGAGAACAGATCTTCAAGCTCTGCCTGTGTCATCTTCCGAGGGAGACCGCAAATGTAAAGATTCGCACCTTTGATGGACTCGGAGCTTGGACGAGCAATCGATACCTTTATTGTTTTATTCTGTAGCCTTAGGCCGTTTAGTGTCCGAATGGCCTTCTCTGCATCAGATGACCTCACAAATTTGACAAAAGCATAACCTAAACTCTCACCCGATGCCTTTTCACGCACCAACTTACACGACTCTACTTCACCTATGCTTAGGAAAAGGGCCTTGACCTCGTCCTGCGACATGTACGGTGGCAAATAATTGACAATCAAGTTGGTCCTACTCGAGGAATCGCAGGAGCCTTGCCCGTTCGGACTACTGTTATCGGTGGATCCCGGGAGTAGACTGCCGTTTGAAACCGTCATTGTCGAGGGACTTGGGGACGAGAAAAAGTAGTTGGTTCCAGGAATGCTGCCAGTGAAATTTCTCGACCCCTGACCTGTGCCATTCGATGGAGCCGTTTGCGAAGCTGGGGTGTTTTTGAAATTAGACTCCGGGGAGAAGTATGACAAGTCGGACTGCTGTAAATACATATTCGCCTCCTCAAGGTGTCGTTCTTTAGATACCTTGATCCTGTTGGCATCTTGTTGCTGAGACGGGTGGAAGATGGCGGGGGTACATAGTTGAGTTTGACCAGCTTGGGGGAATGGTAAACCGCTTGCTTTGAAGTTCTGAAGCTTGCTATCAGGGATGTACATTCTCCCAGGAGCCTGGGCATTCGGGCTAACGGGTTTTGAGACATTAGTAGGTGATTGTTGAACTGGTCGATTGACCGCCTTTTCATTCGTGATAAGTTCGGGGGAATTGGGAATGGTCTTCTCGGTTGAGTCTGAACAGGCGGAGATTGAGGTTGAATAAGTGGATTCGGGCGTCGATTTTTCTAGAATATCCTTCTGGTGATCATTTTGACGGATTTTGAGAAGAAAATTGCCGCTAATCAGGTTGGACGATGCGGCGTTGTTGGATTCAGAGGTTGTCGGAGTATCTTTCGTTTTAGAGGATTCGGACTCGCAAACAAGCAAATTTAATTCGAGAGGTTCGGCTCTTTCCATAGCGCGATCGGTGGAACCTTTACTCGAATATTCACATAGGTTTTCGTTCATAATATCGGAAGACTCAGAAGAGTTCGCGAAGAGATTGCTCACTGTAGTGGTTTTCTCTGAGGAAGAATGTGTATCACCTGAGTCTCCAGATGCCCCTTGATCCTGACCAGCTACCAGTGCACTCGATTGAGAAATAAGCGGATTTGTAATAAGACTCCAAATTTCGCGTTGTTCTGAACAGTTTTCTTTGGACATCATCAATCGAGAGAGAGTCTACGTTGCCGGTAATTTGTTGAAATCATTCAGCAACGTTTTGAATAAACGGTAGATACAGTCACTGAGGAAGTAGAGGTGAGGGAAATGTTGAAAACAGCTAACCAAGTCGACAGTGAGGCGTGCACGCTCGCGTCCCAACCAAAGTTGCGTTGCCCTCAAACAAAGTAGTAAAATCAGCCAGGCGCTTTGGCCGTTCTCGTGTAAACTCCAAGTCCGACTCAATGGAAGAATGCAACTGCGGCTTGATTGATTTTCGGTTTTAAAAAAATAATCAATAAATACACGGTTGGCTCAAGTCTTTAAATGCAACCCTGGGAAAAATCACCTGCGGAGGGAAATTGAATTAAATAATTAAGTTGCCTTCTTCGCCATGTAAATAATTCGAAAACCATTATTTTTTAACTGCATACTTACCAGTTAATTTTTTTTAAACAATTCTTTCGAAACATTTATACTGATGCCAGAAATAAGAAAATTAAGATGACAGAAGGAAAGAGGGATATCTGTCCCAATTTCTGTACATAATTCCAATCCTGGAATTTTAATGGCAAACCTTCTTAAGCCTGTCTTTTATTGTTTCAAGAAGATACGAAAATGTATAAAATAACGCTTCGGCGACCCCTATCATTCTAAATTCATAGCATTCTTATACGATAAAACCTGCTTCATACGAGTCAACCATACTCTCTTACATGTGCATTACAAACCAACCACGAAACCAAGCTCCTCCTTCGTATACCTTCACGGGAAAACTTTTAAAATAAACTGTCATGTTGATCACTCAAACCATATTTGTGCGGCTTCTCCTATTAGTTTATAAACCAGCTTCACGACGAGTGACCTTTTTCTGCGTAAACATATTTAAGAAAACGATTGCCCTACCAGAATCCAACTAAACTCCCAAGACACCAAATAATTCAGAAGGTTTATTTACAAGCGACTTCACTTCATAACCCCAGGCGCGTCATACTGCTCATAAGCGAATTTTTCATTATGAAAGGCATCACAATAGAGGCCAATGTAGTCTATTTCGAGGGCAAAGGGTCCCGGAATTCGATCCGCGAGCGTAAAGGAGATCAGACGAACATTGGTACGAGGGATGGGATTCTGGCGGTCCACGATACTGCCCTTGTTGATGAGGTAAAATGCGGAGAGGGGTATCTTGGCTATAGTCCAGTAGGGACCACCACGCGTATACAACGGGAACTGGTGGAGGTCAAACCAAAATAGATCCCAGTCGGCTCGAGGGTGTATGTTCAATCGATACGTTCGTCCGTCACCGCGATACCTAAATCAAACAATCCAGAACAGGGGTAAATGGACAAATGGTACTTGTGGAAGTATTGAACTAAAACAGCTAAACTTCTCGTCTACCGCTGGGCAATCCGTCTCATCTAAACCAACATTTGCGAAACCTAGTCAATCAGCGTCGACGATACGAGATCTGAAGTAGTCAATCGATGGTGTCCGCGAAGCATCTTGAAAGCGGACAGCCATGAACAGCTCTCCGACGCCGAAACCACACGTCGCTTTGCATTCACGTATAAGTTGGAAAATACTTCTACACGCCGTAGGCTGATGTGCTTTTACATGAGTCAGGCACGCGGCTTTCCAACCTCTGTCTTGTGTCGCCACATTCCCCTTAGATTTGCACCGTCAAATCGGACGTGGAGCGCTTGCACTTGCAGTCCGTCTACACAGCGCGTCGCTTGAACCAGAAATAGAACACAATCTGCTCCGATCGGGCTACCGATCGTCGTGCATCCTCTAGTAGGAGAGAACCCCATCAAACCAGCAAGCTACAGAAACGTTGCCCGTTTTCTGTATAGTTGGTTGCTTTTGGATGTGCTGATAAGAGCGAATGGTGGTTCGTTCGTTATCCGATTGCGTGGTTCTATGCTTGGGGTTTAAAAGCCGACCCGACCTGCGGCGAAGCAATTGGGGAAAGCATTAGGAGTTCGAGTCACGACAAAAAAATAACATCGGATTGTCAGGGGGAATATACGGAAAGTTATATCCCCGTCTGAGAAGACTCTGGTTCATTTATACCGACTGCTTCGTCAAATGTCAATAATAGTGTACCCGTTAGCGGTATGAAGAATATTTTGGTTTGCATTTGTACACAGGCGACCAATCGCTACCTTCTACAGCAATCGCATGAAATTCGCCAAAGCCACCTGATTCCTTAGGGGATACCAATCGTATGCTTCGACTGATTTTATTATAAAACTATTACTAAAAGATGCTCAATGAAAGCTTTTTCTCGTCAAATGCATCTCTATACCACCAAAGGCGATTAGAATCTTGGATGCCCGGTGGCGTGATTTTTTAGAATAAAACAATATTCGACAGGTTTAGCCGCTCGCCGCAGAGTGTGCGTGAGAATACAGCTTCGTTTAATTTACTCAAATATTCAGTTATTGCAGCAATCAAGGATTTTCAATTTAGCAGGTTCTAAGAATCTTTGTCCAATTCAGCACCCAATTCTGCTCAATAAGTTGAAAAAACAAGCAGACACTTATTTCGTTATGAATTGGATTAATTGCCAAGATGTGACGATTATCACGCACGTATTTAGGCCGAAGCTCCAACAACCACACAAACATGGGATCAATCTCCTGAGAACGCGCTCACGAAATGGGTCAACCAAAGTGTTGCGTCTGTAATCCGGCGACGTGGAGGAAACCGACCCCGGCATCATCCAAAATTTACCCAGCCTGCCTTCCAGGTGTGGCCCACCTGGGGGTGTCGAGGTTTGCTGGATGGGGTCTCGGGGAGGAGAAGCACATCTGGTCTTTGGTCTTCGCTTGACACTCGACTCGCACGTCTGGCTCCAAGGAGATGCACGCGGCAGTGACCACTCCACGGCAAACCACTGACAGGCGGACTAAACGTGGTGCGAGTAGCCGGGAAGTAAATCTGTCAGTGAACACTCCAAGGAAACCCCGGCGTAGGAGATCCACAAAGGATCCAACGACCAGGAAAGCGGTTCACATTCTATCGCACAGATCCCTGTTGCCTTGCGGGATGCACTTGACTGTGTGAAGACTAGGGTCGCCCCTCGAACAAAACCTGGTGGTACTGGGACGCCACCTCTACCAAACTCCCAGGAAACCTCAGGAACTGGAGTGCTGGATGATGCAGCAGCCATTTCCACCGCCTCTTCGGGTGGCCCGAGGACGCCACAAGAGCTGTATTCCTAACAATATTCATGGAAACACCCGTGAAGCGGACCCATCCTCACGACAAAGATTCTGCAACAACACCAACTGCCCCTATATAATCGACGCATCCTGGCGCGAAGACTCTTGGTGTTCAGGTGACGTCCCGCTGATTTATCATAAGCAATCTTCATTTGAAAAGCCTACGCAATTATCCGAAACTCGTTTTTATCCCACGACCATGACTTCGTTGTCAATGTCGCATAGAAATATTGGTTCTCGTGAAATCACCGAATTTAAGCCACGTTGGGTCGGGTTAGTTCCGACAGGGAACACCTAATGCGGGTGGCATTTCGGGTGGCGCTGGAGGCATCCATGAAACCGGCTCAGCCTCTAATAGTAGACGGCTGCACACAAGGTTGATTTGATGACGCACTTGTATGGGCAATAGTCACCTTATTATGATGTGCGTGTAGGGATTGAAATTGTAGTCCATAGCGAAACCGAAATGAGTGTGCTCGGGCGAGTGGAGACTGGCGAATCCGGCGCGAACAAGATCCCCTCTTTTCGGGACACGTGTGCTGATGTTGCCCCGGAAGAGTCCATAGCCGGCGTTGAAACACTTTTCCGGGGGATCCAGTGAGAATAGGGCCGAAGTGACGTAGGCATCTGCGCTGGCCGGCTCTGGATGTCGCTGAGGTCTACGATAGGATGATGAAAAAACGGAACCTGCGATTTCGACATTATGTAATAAGAGAGAAGGAGAGCAGTGAATGCGCAACGTCTCGACGGCTATTCCGATAGACGATTTGGATCGTCATCCCAACAGCTCGACGCCTCAGAACCCTGGGCAAAACCGTCGCAGAACCAGTCTCTAAAAACGGAATCACTTAGGAACACTGGAACTCTGCGACAACAACCCCGACTGGGCGTAGTGGTGTGTGTGTCAGTAATGCAGCTACCTGAAGGCTGGCGGGTGGTTGCGGAAACCGGTTGTTATACCATCCGGAATTCAACCAGGAATTCAACCCACACGATCGATTCGGGTGGAAACATCATGGAAAATTCATTGGGGTCCCCGGATAGAGGACTGTGTGTCAACAACATTCTCGGGGATATTTACAGGCTTATTTATGGTGCATCCACCCCTCCTATCTCTTTGATTCGTAATTCCCCCCATCCAACCGTTGATTGAGCAGTCTAGACTCTGTAACTTATTAGATCATCGGTCACTTCGATAAATAAGAAAATAAATAGGCACATGCCAGGTTAATTCGTCCTTTAATTTCAATTCTGACCCATGACGAAAGGAAGAGTGCCCTCCACAACGGTGGACGCAGGCACCCAGGACAATTGTAACATTCAATGCTGAAAGTTCTGGTTCTCGCGACCTTAATACAGCGAATACCATTATTATTAAATTGTGGCAGAACGGTGCGAGTACACGACCCCACGAGTTCACCATATAATGTGGTCACACACAAAACACGTGTGTGTGTGTGTGTGTGTGTGTGCAGGTTAGCGGTCGACGGCAGGTGGATAAATTATAAGCCAGCAGATTAGAGGTCATCGAGCCAAATAATCACCACGAGATATGCAAAGGCATTCGTGTTTCATTAACTCAGCGCTTATCACACAAAAAAGGGTAGAACGCGTTTATTTCCTTCGTTTGTTTTGCATGCATGAAAAGAAGGTCCTCACTTCCACCCGAGTTTAATGACCCCCCTGACAGCTGATTGCCATTCACATTAGGCGCGTGTTTCCTTTCGTTTCTTCGCATAAGACGGAATGCGAGAAGTCATGGATTTTTTAAATGTCGCAGAACGCAACTTATCCTGTGCCCCCGCCTTAATATCCGCAATAAGCAAACAAAATGAGTGCTATCCCGGATTTGTCCATATTTGTAGCAGGTTGTGTATTTGTAATACTATCTGGCCAATTGTTTTCTACTTTTCGAGGGTCTTGGGATGCTAGTGGTGCTTGATTGGTTGCTACTTCTTGCAACGCTTATTAACTCCCAGCTAGAATCGACTGTGATATGAATGTGAATATTCAGCCCTTTAGGGGGATTATTTGCATTGAATCGGACGACCTTCAATCCCCACCATGCCAATGTTGCCGCTGTCGGAACGGTGGGCAACCGAAAAAAATGAATTGCTACTAGCAAAAAAGGCGCGGGGCGCTTGCCGCCTGTCTAGGGAGTGCGTCGCTTGAATAATAACTGGACAACAATCTGCTCCGAACGGGCCGTGTATAGGCAGTCAAAATCAGTGACATACATGAAGCAGCCGACTCATCTTCTCACAGGGGATGGCCACGCCACTGAAGAACCGGTGGAAAAAGGTAAGGGACCCACCTATCTGCCGAATACGTGGTGGAGAATGGATGGGTATCCTTTTCTTTGGCGCTCAGTGGCGAGGCGGCGTCGCCCGAGGTTTGCAGATTTGGAGCGGAGTCGCCGAAGGTGTCACCGCCACCCGCTGTCGGTCCGACCGCCTGGCGCGAAGAGCGCACGAACTGGGCGCCCGAGAAACCCTCGTTGAAGTCGGCGTCGCAGAAGACCTTCCAGACGGCGAAGTCGGAGTCAGTGAGTTGGGGAAACCGGACTAGGTAGCGTGTCTGGCCGTGGACGTTCGCCTGAAATAGTTTTTTTGTCATCGGGTTAGACTAAACCTCTCAATAAGATGGAATTTTAAGGCGATGGGAACGCAGCTCCATTGCAGCCGCTAGTCTTCGAATGAATTATTCGAACATGGTTGTGAAAATAATGGACTGGTCGATTATCCAGAGATACGCGAATTGGATTTAAATCGACGAGAAAATGTCCCCATTGAGCGTCCGCGGACATTTTAGGAAAGTGTAATGGACAAATAAAATGTAATTAACACATGAAACAGGGGCGGTCCAATGAATGTTAAGTCGTTGCTAAAATAACGAACGTTGCAAACGAAACAATACGTTTTACATTGTCGAATATAATTCGTTTCGCCGCAGGCTATATAAAAAATTCAATTCTATTGTTAAGTGATTTTTATCATTCCGTGCAGCTATAAGTTTTAAAATAAAAATGTCGGATATGTTTTAACGAGACGAGAGGCGTATAAAGTTCCGCGGAAGTTGTTATTGCCGATTCACGTAGGGCTAGGTGATAGGGGTGGGGAGGGGGTGGCAACGGTTGCTGTTTTGGTTACTGGGCTGGCCCATTCGTAGACATCTCCCGAATTATCAGTATCAAGACGTCAAGCCGTTTATTTTGTGAGCCCGAGATCCACAAAACCTCGAACAGAGGAAGTCGTAGTTATTGGAGAGGCTTTGTGTGGCAGTTTATTTCATTGATTCGCGCAGAGAAGATCGAGTCCCAGCATTCCAAATGCACCAAAGAGGTAGTGGCATACTGCGCTGAGAGTTTATGGGTATTAATGGTGTGAATTGTTCCCAGATTTCTTATGTGGGTAAAACACTGGCAGCCCAACCCTTCTCCACAAAAAGCGTGCTGGTCGTTTTTTTCGAGCACACCCCGCAGTCGTGAATTAATAAGGAATTGAATGTGCGCCTGCTCACAAGGAAGCCACCTATTTAACGAAATTTCCCCCAGCCTACTAAATGAAGCTACCCGTCGTCTTCCGTGCCAAAACAACGACACACGGAGGGAGGAAGGGTAAAGTGGGTTTGGTGTATCGCTGCGCCTATAAGCACAGCCACAAATCACGCCTAGAGGTGATTTCGACAGGAAACGGGTGCTAAGCTGGAACATAGGATTTTGTTTGCGTAATCCCTGCAACCCAAACACTGCAAATTCTGGTAAGTGAAAGCAAAGTGCGGTTCAATTAAGCGTCGATGGCACCAATTGGATCTATTGACGCCGAAATGAAGTAGACATTGGGTTCTAGAGGATTCGGGACCGGGAGCTAAAATAGATTTCGAATAAGAATAAAGGGATTGGCGTTTGAAAAGGCTTTTTGAAGTCATTGTTGCGTTCCAAAACGATGAACAGTAAACACCGTGTGTACTGTTTACGCACATGTGAATAGATAAACAATCAACCAAAATAAGTGCAAATTGAGAGATATTCCATTTGGATTAAAAAATAATCGGTAGCCCAAGTCTAGAACACTTTATTGGTTGGCTTTGACCAATCAAGGAAGCGTGTTTGATCGTTAGGACCGACACCCATTGGTGCGCACACACGTCAGGGTGGCTGGGAAGCGGCTAGCTAGGGTATTCTGCTACGTTATGGTGTGTCGAAGTAGTGTAGACTCACGTCAAAGCCAGCATTGCTCCTCTTGAGACGTCGTCTCAGATTCGCGATCTCCTCCCTCCAGGGCTTGAGACGAGTCTTCCATCGCATATAGTCCTCGACCTTTCGACCTCGATTCAGACCCCCGGCCCGGTCCACTTCGTAGAAGGAACCTTGCCGAACTGTCAGCACGAGGCATGAAGGTTTGTAGACAGCGGTGACAAACTGGGCTATCCTATGCATTGGCCTAAAAACAACACAATCAGTACAGAGAGCGCGAGTAGGTCCTGGGGGTCTGCGCAATGCACAAAACATGGCTAGGGAATAAACGATGACACCCGAAGGATTGCGATGTACACCGATGCCTCTTATCTGCCTTCAACTAACGTGTTGTGGTACGCAAATTGCCTGCACATTAAGGTCGCGGGAAGAAAGGTCAGAAGCACACTACTTCACATTTACACGGATCACCGAATAGTTGATCTCTAACACATATAGCGCGCTTGATGAAGCACTGACAGTCACGTTAGTCGGGTTTCCGACTCAATCCTCACACCCCGACAAGCAACCACAAGCCCAAATAGGCCACTTCGTTATTTGGGCTATCCTCTTACGAATTAACCCATCACATCCACTCACAGGCAGCCAGGTTTTATTAGTTCGAACAATTTCGGTTCTCATGAACGACCTTATCGCACGTTAATTTTAGTTATTTATGACCTCTGGTCATGGCCTGGGGTACAACGATTCCCATAATTCCGGTGTTTACATTTATGAAAATAAATACAAACAAGAAATAATCAATTTTAAAACTACCAATCAAAATCGATCCCACGGTTACCACCTGGAGACATCAATTTTTTTTAGTTCATGTCAATACACCACATGGATTCCGCAAAATAACATCACGGAGCGTGTGAAAATGAAGCAAACACAACAAATCGCCAGCATAACCATCACACTCAGTTAAATTCATATTTGCGCGCGCTTTTTTCGCAACAACTGCGCTGTATTTCAAAATATGTTCCACTTATTTTCGCCTTTATGTGCCCCCAGAAGTTAACGGTGCCGGGGGCACGCGGCAAATTGAAAGTGAAAGTAGTGACAGCATAGGGGGAGAGGAAAGGGGGTGGGGGGGTAGGGTAAGTGCTCTCCGAGCAAGAGAGAGAAAGAGTATATTTTCATTCGGGTGGGTTCAACAGACAGCGCGATCGAGGACCACGGAAGATGGGAAGAAGGGGGTGCAGTCAAGAACAAACAAGAGCGATATAAACAAAGGTGGATAGCGGGGGATGTGTACAAAATATAGTTAAACGAGTGTGGATTCTCCCAAGTGGTGGTAGGTGCACTAGTAGCCATGGATATCTTCAAAAACACATGAAGGATGTTGGAAGGGCGAGAGCAGAAATTAGACTCTGTAATGGGAAATAAAAGAGCAAAGTGAGTCGAGGGTTGGGGGAATTGTGGATTACTAGCGACCAACGGCAACATAGGCATCTTAAACAAGAACCAGTATAAATAGAGAGCCCAGCCTCCACTGGACCACGCACGTCTAAAAAAGGAAAGCACTCCGTCGAGGCGTTTCGAAGCGGAGGCGGGAACCAGTAGAATTGAGTGTCGTTAAAAAACCTTGAGTAAGTACGCGGGTTTTGTTTGGGTATGGGTTAATTGGAAAACAAAAGGACAGACCGTTGCATGAATTAGAGGGGAGCGGTGAAGCGAGAGAGAGAATAGTGTGACATACGGCATCAATAATGGAAAAGAAAAACTATCAACGAGTAAATCAAATTAGTCAAATCAGCACCCGACCTTTTTTTACCAAAAATAATGCCTACACACCGGTTTGGTAGAGTTGGGAGGTGTCAGGCCAACAATGAAAGCGAACACACTAGGCTTTTTGAAGGGGAAATGTGGTACTTGTGGGTGTGCGCGCGCGCTGGAAATATAATGCTGTAGGAGTTGCGTTAAATGATGACGTGTAGCGCCAACAAACGATAAAGTGCATTTACAACCTAGCATTGACCCCCCCCACCCTCATCGTACACATTCTGGCGAAAAACAACGGCGTGAAAAACCCATATGCCTCGCCGGTGACGTGTAAATATAATATGGAACCCCCTTCTCGTGATGAGGACACCGAAGGAGCAGCTCCGGGTTATCCTCCAGCAAAACACCGCTCACTTAAGAGGAATTAGATCAGAAGCATATGCACAGGGGGAGAGAGCAAAGCGTATTTGAAGACACTGTCACGTAGCCGAAATGCTATTGGCGGACACATTTCCTGCACAGAAGCGCACGATTGCAACTGCATAACCTACCCCCGGGGTGATGTATCACCGCTCACTAGACCCGGTTAAATTTTAAAAACCTAGCAACACACCCGTAGTGAAATCGGATTGAGTGGCAACGTTTAACAAAGAGACCCCCTGAAGGCGGTGACGGCACTCGGAATAGGCGTATGCTAGTTGCTCTCCGTGGAAAACGAGAATATGAATAAAAACACAAGGCAATAGGCCCCTTCGTAAGCGTCAAAAACAGTCGCCTCGAGTTTATTGATTTATAAATATCGGTCTTCTTCTTCCTGAAGCGCAATAGCCACTCAACTGAAGTGAAGGTATGATCTGTTGGTAAGAATAAAAACAAAATAATGTTGATCAGAAACTGTCGTCGGAAACTCCTGGCTTAAGGGACACCGCGTGCAACCTTCAAACGCGTGATGCAGGCGGTAAAAATGTCCACTTCCGCCTGAATCCACGCGTCATGTCAATTTCGCGCGAATCAAAGTCAACTGAACCGCTCGCAAACGGGTCTCCAGATGTCAAAGAAATCATAAAAAACACGTACATAATTTCGCAACAATCGCATATTTGGATCCCAGGGACCCCCAGTGTCGCATTAGTTCTATGGTACCTGGCAAACCCGTTTAATGAGCCTCCGGTAGATAAAGTATGCCGTTTCGGATGCAAAAGAACCACTCGGTGTTTACCCGAAATTCAATTCCAAATTTTCGCTAGAGGATACACCGGCTTCATGAAGGTTTACCACGACGACGCACGGATGGCGGCGTCCGCAGTTTCACCGGTGGTAGTCGGACCTGGCCCTCACGTAAAGAGCGAGGATGCTGACCGCTAGAATTCCGTGTTTATCACACACACACACACACACTGACCCACTTCATTTCAAGTTCCTTTGATTGCGACACAGCAAAGACAAGTGGCTGGGGTTACGTCAGGATTGGTGAATTTAAGTGACCGCATGGAGCATGATACAACGCACGCCCAAAGGCGGCGTTCGGTCCCGATGGTATAGCGGTTAGCACCCCCGCTCTCTTAATGCGGCGGGGGTTGGCTTCCCAGGTCAGGCGACCACGGGTGGCAATAGGTACGTCACCTGTTAAAATATTCCCTAGAATCTTCATGGCCAACCACCCCAATGAAACCGGGTTGTCCTCTAGTCGGCAGTAGTCGGTCAAATTTGAATTATTTTGAACGGTGGCGCTCGTACGGGTCCCGAACTGAGAAACTGGCAATCACACTTACATATCTTTGGTTTGGCTCCTGTAAATTGATTTCGGAGGAGGAACTGGACAAGAGAGGAAGCCACCTTGAAGGGGGAAGAGACAAGAAAACAGCTTTATATTTTAGTTGTCAATTTGTCATCGCGGTGTCGACCCTCTTTGGAGAAGTGCTCTCCCCCGAAGATGATGGGTGGTCAATAAAGGACGCTTACAAATGCTGTTTAATCGGTGCATCAAACAAATACAGGCCGCAACGTCTATCACTAATAGAATGCTGGTTAACATAAACAGTAGCTTCTCATTCTGTGTTGCTCCAAATTCTTCAAAGCACTAGAGAACTTGTATTAAATCGCTCATGGAGAATCCAATGAAAGGAGCGAACCAGAATACCAGTGCTCTACAGCAACCAAATCGTCGTTATCCCCCCACTACCACCCAATCGACGCGGGCGAGCCCATGAAAAGAGAATTCCGTTTTTTGGTCGCCATTGCCCTCTATTGTTTAACAATAGAATTTATCGGTACCAATCTTTGTCCAAAAGCTCAGGGCCATTAACTGGCCACGAAAACGGTGTCAGTTATGGTTATATATGTAGCGTCAATTCGATTAGGGGGTGAAATGAATCTTCTTGAGGTACAAATAACAACCAATCCCGAGCAGGCACGATGCCCGCACAAATTTTAGCGATTTGATCACAACGCCATCTTAACTGTTCGAGATAACGGTCAATTTGACGCTGGTTAACCCGGGTTAACGAGCACCGGACGAGACAACCTGGTTACGGGGGGCCGACACGCAAATTCAAAGACGTTTACACCATATGAGCTTATTTATACGCCACCGGTTTCATAAAAAAGAATCAACTAGGCAAGGTGGACCGTGCCGATTTCACCACCAGCGAAGTTTCCAAATTACGTGGGTAGATTGCCCACCCATCGATAACAAAACTACACAATTGCGGAGGGACTGGCAGCAACACATATATCACCCCCCCCT
Organism: Proteocephalus fallax; assembly: GCA_028672205.1. Lineage (NCBI taxonomy): Eukaryota > Metazoa > Platyhelminthes > Cestoda > Proteocephalidea > Proteocephalidae > Proteocephalus > Proteocephalus fallax. The sequence continues at coordinate 524,267 of JAPUBX010004043.1, read as the reverse complement.
CCCCCCACCTCTGAGGAATGCGAAGAACAATAAATTATGCTTAAACGACAATAAGTCCAGGCACGAGGACTGAAAATATAGCCACACGGTGTGGCCCGGAACGTGACCTCTGAGTACATCACAACCTTTCGTTTTTAAGAGCGAGAGTAAATAGTGGGCAGGCGAGCGGGAGTACCCGCGACGGGTGTTGCGCGGGTGACCCCATGGTGTGGCGGTTAACATCTTTGCTCTGTTGATGAGAGACCCAGTTCGATCCGCAGGGTTTCGGGCCACCTCAGGTGGCACTGGGGGGACACAACCGGTAAAAATATTCGCGAGGAACTTCATGGAAAAAACCCCCTTAGTAGGAGATAGCCGCGCAAATGTGGATTGCAAGACTAAGCTGTTTAGGCAGTTGGCGACCATTGGCGGATACTGAAGACAGAGACCGCCGATTTGGGGCAATCGATTGGCGAGTAGAAGGGAGCGGAGACACCACAGGACATCTTACCTCGTCGGGAGAGTCCTCGTGGATGGCATGGCCGGCGCGAGGGAGGATTTTCAGCTGGAATTTGCCTAAAAGGTCGAAAAGATTCCGGTGTTGCTGATGTCGTTTCGTTGAACTGACAAATGAGGGTGTCCGAACTTTCCAGCAAAATACACTTCTCGATTAACACACACTACTGATGTGATTCTGTTCAACCAACAGCAAAAACAGCGTCCTCTTCGCGACCTTGTATGGTCTACACCAGAATCCTATCCCGTCTCCTCCCCAGGGATGGTCCACGGTCCCAAGTACCGTGAATAAGTAGGATCGATCGTTGGATTTGCCGTTGTTGTAAAGTTTTTACCTGAAAGCTCAAAACCCAACCCAGTCACGAGACCAACACAAATTAGTGGACTATTAATTCAGCGGAAAGAATGTAAAATATAATCACGTGGGAGCAGTTTTTGTTTATGTGTACGGTTCGTGTGTGTCGCAAATCAAAGTAGCATTCACTGGGAACATTACCCAAGTTGGGATCCCCGATTAAGCCGTCAATTTCAGACAAAGGTTACCAGAAGTCTTTTGTGCAGTGGGCGCTAAGGCGTTCTGTCTGGGCGTGAAGAAATGTCATTCACATTTGCTGTTCAGAGAACATGTGGAATACGATCACATAATAAAATGAATGCAAGCAATTAAGAGCATTGATAACCGATTAGACAAGTCGGGAAAAATAATAAATACCCTCACAACACAGGTTTCGATTGCCGGCGTTAACCGAGAGTTCCCAGGTGTGTATTTGAGTACGAATTACTCCCCCTTAGACACCCACCCGAGAGGAAGTCGCAAACCGTGTTATGAAACAACTCCAACTAAATGATAAGGCGGCTATATGTTCTGCATGAATAATCAAAGGAATCGTGTACGCCCCAGGGACCCTCGGCTTTTGTTCCAATAATTTCATCTGCTAGACTGCTAATACGGAGTCCTGACGAGAACGGAACGAGAATTGGGTTTTCCATAAACACGAAGTCAGATTGTGATCGTTTTCATCACTTCAAGAGGCAGGATAATGCCCCTAAATTCGGAAGTCGGCGGTGAAACGAATCACGTATTTTGATGCTGAGCTGTGATCTCGCATCTGATTGTTTTTTTTTCGGAATTTGGAGAATATGTGTAACGGCGATTAGTTAGCTCGTTAACTTATAATTTGCTGGCTCATAAGTCATCGACGTTTATAAAAAGTGCATTCAACCGCCAACCCACAAACACGCATTAGGTGGGTGCTGTGGCGGATCGGCATCATATGAGATCATGAACGTTGAAGTGGACGGGGAGGAAAAAAAGCAGGTGTTGGGGACAGAAAGGTTTTTGAAAAACTACCAACGCACCCTGCATCTGACCGATAGTGAGCTCCTTGTCAAGCCGATCGACACCAGCGACTAAAAGAAGCTTAGGTTCTGGCACCGAAAGGAAGAGGCGTGACATGTCACTAAACCAGCCGCGCCAATACTGCTCCGTTTTTGACAGATCTATCCGCCAGGTATAGGCACTGTTGGTTGTCTGCGTGGGCGTAGTATTCCTTGCACGGGGACTTGTCGTCGTTTTGCCAGGGGAGTCGTCGTCGTCGGCAGAGAGGTCGGCCGTGGAGGAGGGGGAGAAGGGCATTGGGGGCAGAAGTGCGAAGGAGGATGCGTTTCTGTCCGACGGCGGTTTGGGGGTCTGCTCGGGCGGCGGGTGCGGTGTCGAAGAAGCCTTCATCTCCGACTGATCAATAAATGGGAGGGAGAAAGTTTACCGCCAGTTCGTGTCTACAAGGAGACCCCGTGACAGAGTGTGTGAGCATGGAAAATGCATGGCACCGATGGCTGAAAATGTATTTTTATTCTACGCCAGACGACCAACAAGGTATAGCTTCGCGCAATTGAATGGAGCATAGCCACTGACACGCCCGGTTAGGTCACAAGCACCTCGGGGTGATTTAAATATCGAAAGTGGCATACTTCAACTAGCACTACTACCTCTTCGAGGTACTAGGGATCCTAGACTCAACCTTCGGGGTACCAAATAAGCCAACCAGATTCACAGAGACTCTGCCCCCGACGAACCCTGTGTCAAAAAACCCCTTCTCTGTAGATTGTCGGATACAAACATTGGCGCTGTCTACTTAACATGTCATATTCCACTCGTCCGACTGATCACAGGAGATTTCGTAGAACTTTGGGTGGCTTGTCACAAATTATCTTTGAAGACCCCGTTAGGCTACGCTACGAATATCTCTCTAATTCACCAGCCCCGGGGCCGAAGCACCTCAACAGAATGTAAAGCGCAGCTCGAATACGAGGCAGGAAGGTGTGTTGGCCTCAGATTGTTGTGGTCTCTAATGATAATTTTGACGAAAGCGCAAATAAAATAAGGCATAAATAGCAAATTTTATACGCAACGTTGTAACAACATGTTTAATTCATTCACCCGACAAAAGATTTCGCCCCTAAACAACCAGGCAACCGGGATTTGGAATAAAAGCAACTAGACTCAAACGATCTCGAATCGGGATACCGGTCAGCCTACCTTTAACTCCTGGTCGTCAGTGTCTCCGGACTCGATGCCCTCCTCATCCTCCTCGGAGATCATGGAGGTTGCCGTTGTCATGGTTTGATTGGCAGGTGCAATGCCCTTATCATCGAAAGCATTTGGCTGGTGACTTTCAATAACAGCCGTGCCCTTGTCCAGCTCCCTGGTAGCGCTCTCGCCAGTTGAGATGCGTTTCAACTGGCCCGGGAAGGAGATACAGGCCGACTCGGCGTTTCTGATCTGACCTGTCCTGACGCTAATTCAACAAAAAAATCATCTTTGGTCAAGTCCATATGCGCCAACCAACGCAGCATGCTCGTGACGTGATAGCTCGTCCTACGTACGCCCACGGTGGCCTTCAGGCCGATTGATTAATAAATAAACGGCAATCTTCATTTTGGTTGCATAATAACAGAACGTGTCAAATTTGCAGAGTGGATGTTTGTTTGTGGTTCATGTTTGGCCACGTCAGTAATAGCGTGTTAGTTCAGGCACACCGATAATCATGATATGCGTCACAAAGGCGTGTCCTACGTATGCACAAGATGGCCTTCAGCTTCACTAAACAATCATAAACAATGACAGTCCTACGTTTATATTTTTCCTTATAACAACTTATACAGTCTTTCAACACATAACAGCGGATAGGAGCCCGCCATAACATAGGTCTATCATCTCCCTTTAGGTCAGAAAACGCGCAGACTGAGACATGACCCGTAAAACCTATGGGGTTCCAATAAATAGCGTTCCTCAGTCTAATCGAGAAAACACGGGGTAGTGTTTGGGAAAGTCGCCTGAATCCTCTGGTAGAAAATAGCACCGTGACGCCCCCCAGGCAAAATTGGATCGATGAAGTGCAACAGTTTGACTCCGCAAGATTCACTACTTTCTCCTTGAGACAACGAACTAAAAAGTGCCCCATCAGCCCGTGGGATGATGTGCTCTTGGCACCTTACCGTCTGGACAGTCGCATCATGAAAAAAAGAGCGTACGGAGAAAGTGTAACAAGCGAGCACTACCATCAGCATACCCACGATAAGCTAATGCGTAACTTTCGATAGGTATTTATTGCATTTCACACGCGCACAGATATAAAAACGAAAATCTTGACTCAAACGAATTAAAATTTGGACGGTTATCTCCCACTGGAGGATAACCCTGCTTTATTGCCTTCAAGTTTCTCAGTAATATGTTTACAGGTGGCCTGAACTTGGAGTCGAATCCAGTTCCATAACCAGCAAAGCGAAGATACTGATCGTAACACCATCGAGTCACAAATATGTCTAAATAATGACGAAAAAAATCAACGAACCACCACTCTATGCCATCCGCGAGAGAGCGAAACCCCTGAGGACGACTGCGAAGGAAAGTGGTCATACTGTACAGGGAATCGAGAGCGGTTCCTAGAAAGGGATATTGAGGCAAACATTTTGGCATAAGGCCATTGCAATAATTGTGTGCCAAATAACACGGGATAATCGAACGGATCTGACAAAAAGAAGTACTTGGCGATAAGGCTTGGATTCTAAACAATTTTTTATACTGTTTTCACTAGAGGAGTCATAACGCAGTAAATACATGGGGAAAGAAAAAAGAAATCCCGTTTGCGAAAGATGAAATTAAAGAATTAAGCACATACCCTCAACGACGTCAATAACAACAAGTCCAGCAAACGACGGGATCGACCTCTTTTGAGCAACATGAACAGCCACGGCTCCACCCATGCTAAATAGAAAAACGCGCTAAGGTTCACAGAAATACATTAGACGCTAGTGGACTAATCATGAACTGAATAGCAAATTGAAGGAAATAGACATTTAAAATGATTACCTATGCCCAATCAGAATGATAGGCGGAGCTTCAGTGGGATACATTGCGAAAATTATTTGGATAATATCATTTGAGAGAGTTTCAATTGAATAATCTTCTTCATCAGTGCATTGGGTATCACCTAGAATAGTACGTTATAAGACAATTGCATACCATGGCCACGCATATCGACAGCAAGACATTGACAGCGAACCTCTTGGGTTATTACTTTCTGAAAATTGGTGGATAACAGAAAAATTAGTAAAATTATATCAAAATCATAAAATAATAGGAAACCCACGCTAAGTAACGACCATGACAGCCCGGAAAACCCGCCACCATGAATGAAAAACAGAAGTGGCCCTTCAACACCGCGACGATAAATTCTATACGTCTAGTAAATAAAAGAATTGGCAAACTTTAAAAATTACCCCGCTTTCTATTTCAACATCATCGCGAATGTTGAAGTATTTGCTCCACTTTTCAGGCAAGTAAGAGATATTTTTACGCTCAAACGAATGCGGCCTGCACATGAAAAAAGCAATACGTTTAAAGCAATAAAATCATACACATCACTATTTTTCATTTTGGACACAAGCTGCCGCCGCAGAAAGTCCGACATATTTAAATAGAGCGCGCTAAATGACAACAACTTAAAACACAACGTGAAACGAATTATAAAACATTAATTATGGAAAAATTATGGTAATTGTTTTATTGATATGATGAAAAACAAAACGTTCGGCCGAAAAATCTAATCAACAATGGTTTATACGAAAACGGTCACACGCGTCCTTCTTCACAGGAATTAGATAGTCCGCTCATGTTATTAGTGCAGGACATGCAGGTTTAGGCATGCAATAGTTGATCAGGAAGGGAAAAAGCACAACGCCGTGTTTTTTTTTATTGGGCAAAGAAAAAAGCTTCGTTTACGTTTCTGAGGTGTTGGTGTCGGTTAGATAAACAATGTTGAAGGCAATTTATCAACAATGCTTCAACTGCATCTTCACGGAGTATGGACAGGATTCGGGAGCGTTAAATATGGCTGAAAGTGATGGTGAATTCCAGATACACTCAATTAAAGGCTTTCGCCCAGGCATCAATTGAAGAGTAGAGAGTGCTTGGCAACTTGGTCACGACGTCCCGAGTGAGGATATTTGGTTAATAAGCAATCTCGAACGTTTCAAGTTTTTATAGAGTCCTACGATTTTGAGAGGAGGGGCTTTTGAATCACTTTCAAGCACAACCAGGGGTTAGTTACAAGTCAAGTGAAACAATTGGCCGTTTTAGAATAGTTGGTATAGCGAAATCTCTCGCTTTCGAAGGCAAAAAGAATTGCCTTTGCGAATAATTGGCAAGATCAAAGAAATCTCACGTTACATATTTTCAGAAAACGGTGTGGAGCTTTTCGGTGCAGACGCCTTTGAGTTCTTGAGGCCAGCCAAATTTAAGGTGAAATTTTTGGGTAGAAACCGTTCATTTAGAAAACGTTGATTGCGACGATTTAACTTAGCTTTGATAATTACTGAAATGTGTTTTATTTCTCGATACCAGCCCTGGCGGCTTGACGTTGCTTCCGTTGTCTCTATAGTTTAGGAAATCGGGAAATATGCAGAAGCTGCAAAAGGTCTTTAGGTAAGTCGCTATAAACATAACTGGATCAAAATGTTTCTAACCTGGTCTCAGATCGCAGCGCATTGGCGACTACGATTCGCGACAGCCAGCTTATCCTCTGGAACGAAAGAAGAAGAGGAAATGCACGCCATTCAATCTGAAACTGTCAATATTATTAAATTAAATCGACTCATATCACCCAGCAATACAATTCACCTATTTAACCGCGTTCATGCCATGTAGAAGTTATATGCACGCGTATACGATTAAACATAACGTTTACAGCCGTTATCTCTTATGTGGTACAAAACCATCCTCGAAAATCGTAAGAAATGGAGATTACGATTAAATGATTACGAATAGAGCACAACGAGATAAATTCCGATGAATATAGTAGTCGCCAGCTTAATGCATGTTTCCGTTAAGAATCTTTGAAACATTGATCTAGGCGCCAAAGATGCCAAACAGTATCTAAATCTTAATGAGCCAGAGTTACGCATCTTTTCAAGTTCCCATCATTTGCTTACTTTCTCATTGACAACTATGTATGCTTTATTCTATCTATTAAACGTTATCGTTTATTTTGTCTTTTAAATAGGTCAAACCTTTATAAATAGAATATAATTTGACGCACTCTTCTTTGTTATCTGCTCTTTTGGGAAGTCTTTCTGATATCGGCATAACATTAATTGCGCAATTTATTGCACTATTGCGAGGAAGTCTTCCTATTTATACTTTGTCATTACCAGAAGAAATATAACATATTTTTGGTCGAATATTATTTTCTCTACTTGTTTCCCACCAGATCGAGTCGGTGAAATACAGTTCGTTTCTTAAATAACTAGCCTTGAAACTAGAACAAACAACAAACATACAGAAAAACGAAGACTTTCTATTCGCTACTTTGCTTCTCTTCTTCCTCTTGTATATGTGCTGGATACCTTTAGTCGACATAATTCGCAAGATTCGCGTTTTCTATATCGAAAACCTTCGGCAGCTTTAATGGCCAATTGGCAAAATCTCGTACAGATGAGCCTTTCGAAACGGCTTCGAAAATGTCCTTGGATAAATGCGGTAAAGGAAAAGTTCTTAACATAAGAAGCATATTTTTATTTACACAACGTCTTGCATGCCCCGCATTAGGCTTGCAGTAACACAGCATACGTGGATTTCAACCTTATCGGTTTATTGATGGCCCGAGACGAAGGTCGAGAATAATTACACAACTTATTATTCAAAGTGCCCGACCAGGGTCGTAAAGCAAGGCAGGGTGAGTAGGTAAGACGCGTGCGCCTGTTTTGGAGAGTCATCTGGAGTGGATGTCACATAGGTGTAAATGACGAAAATTCTTGAAATGAGGGGTACATAAAACTAGTGGCATTCATCAGCTACGCACGCGAATTGCTCATGCTGTGAATAGCGATAAAGTACGCGCGTTCTTTCGATTACACGGGAAAAGAGGAAATATGTACCAAAGAGTAAGTCACGGTTAAGAGTAATAATTGACATTCAGCGGCAACGGCAAACTTATGAATCATTCCAAAGTTATTAATGCCTCCTCCTTTCGGAATCTGATCAATCATTGAGGCACAAATATTATTAAACGCACGCATTTGGTTATTAATTACTGTGTATTAGCTCTATTTGCGAGGGCGAAGCTGTGCTGATCATGCATAAGATTAAAATCAATAAATATAATCGAAAAATAAACAATCATGTGCCCCATTGATTTGAGATAAATGGGATTTAATACCACCAAATCAGTTGTTTATGCAGGATGTATAAAATAAAATGGCGACCAAACACCAATCAATTACGTGTTTAAACGGTAGATGCGACAATTGTAAATTGTGCGATGTTTCGCGGCGCGCGTTATGCATTATTTAACAGTGTATTTAAGAGTGTTACTATCGTACAATCGGGTTCTCGGTGTATGTAAGTCAACTCTTTTCTTCAATTAAGTATGCAAAAAATTATTGGAACCTAGTTTATAATGATGCCTAAATGTCTCCCTTGTTTTCAGAGTCGGACAGCCTCTATCGAAGCTGCATCTGTACTGTTCGCTGAGAAATGTACAAATAATCAACGTTCCACCTTTCCCCGAGTCTATCTCTGAAGGTGACATCAACTGGAAGAAAAATGTTGGCGACAATGTCACTATAGATGAGGTTGTTGGCGAGATCGAGACCGACAAGACAGCAATACCTGTAATGTCTCCTATAAGCGGTGTTGTCACGGAGCTACTTGTTGAGGACGGTGAGAAAGTTGCCTACAACCAGCCCCTTTTAAAAATTGATGAGCGCGAAATTTCTGCACCATCAACTTCAAAAGAATCTGTCAAAGTTGCGGCAGCGGAGCCTAAGCCTCCAGCAAAAGAAACTTTCACCCCTTTACCGAAATCCCCTGTTCCACCGCAAGTATCCCCACCACCGGCACCATCTGGGGCACCTTTCTCCCTTATATCTGCCTTTCCCCAAGGTGTGCGTACAGAGCAGCGCGTTAAAATGACCCGTATTCGTGTTCGAACTGCTGATCGATTGAAGGAGGCTCAGAACACTTGTGCTATACTCACCACCTTCAATGAGGTTGACATGTCGAACCTGATTGATATGCGCAATCAATACAAGGACCAATTTTTTAAGAAACATGGGGTTAAACTCGGAATCATGTCGTCTTTCTCGAAGGCAGCAGCTTTTGCCTTACAAGAGCAGCCCGTTGTGAACGCATACATTGAAGGAAACCAGCTCGTCTACAGAAACTATGTAGATATAAGTATAGCAGTAGCCTCACCAAAAGGTCTCGTTGTCCCTGTTTTACGTAACGTCGAAACCATGGATTTCGCTTCAATCGAACGTGGCATTTACGATTTGGGTGAAAAGGCAAAAAGCGGTAATATCGCGATCGAAGACATGGATGGAGGCACCTTTACGATTAGCAATGGAGGCGTCTTTGGTTCCCTCTTTAGCACCCCTATTGTGAATCCCCCACAATCGGCCATTCTCGGGCTCCATGGTACTTTTGACCGACCTGTTGTTCGCAATGGTCAGGTGGTTGTCAGACCAATGATGTACGTTGCCCTTTCGTATGATCACCGTTTGATCGATGGCAGGGAGGCAGTATTGTTTCTGCGGAAGATAAAATCGTTCGTGGAAGATCCGCGTGTTTTCTTCCTTGGACTGTAGCCTCATTAATCATATAACTCAGGCAGGCACCTCAAATCAGAGAAGATATTGCGCTCAAATTTTCAGGCAACTCACCAGTTTATCCTTTTGAACAACCTTTAGATTTTCTGTACCCACGCTTTCCCCATATGTGCTAATCTTGACTTAAAACAATCGTCCTGCATTTTTACAGCACGGAAACGGTTCTTGTAGAGGTTAAATATAATGAGGGTGTGAAAAAAATGATGTTTTTTGGTTTCCACGTGGGTTCGGCTGAGGATATCATCTTTACTTTTTTCACAAGGTTCTTCGTTGGCAATGTAATTAACTGCGATATTAATGAAACCGGCTCATAATCTAGTGGGTAATATCCGCACAAACGTCATGGAATTATGCGTCGCCGACGCAGGATATTCATTTTTGTTAAGAAATCGTTTTCGTTGTTCGCCAATATAATGGTACAGTGACGACGATACTCGTGGGTGATATCGTGGTTTTTTATTCCAACAGCACGACAAGGTAATTAAGTGAGACGCTTTCGCGGAGAGTTCGCTAGAATACCAGTTGGCGGGTGTGTTCTGGAATGCAGGTCCGAGAAGATTTTATAGGAGGATGACGTCGCATGGGTGGAAATAAGAGGATTGGAGTTCGCCATCCGCAAATACGAAATGCCCCAAAGACTCAAGATCAGGGAAAGTATGTACTAATATCGAAATAAGCGATCTTCAAGGGTAGCAAAGTTACCGCACAAAAATGAATTAGTGGTCACATTAACAATATACGAAGGGCTAGGTGCGATCCAGTTACAGAAATGCTTCCAGAAAGACCTCGCATTCAATTGGTAATCCTTTACCTCCACGTGTTTTTTGTGTAAAGAACTCCTGATAATTTATCGTCACAACTTGATTTGGTGGAACCGACAGTAATAAACGTGCCTCCTGGCTACACTAAGCTTTATAGAATGCACACATATATTAAGGTTTTGTAAATTCAACGTTAGCGTGGCCGTTTAGAGAAGCTCATAGTCTTGTGAGATAATATAAATCACAAAAAACGCAAGTACTAACAGCTCGCCATTTAAAAAAAAACTACCCCGGCTTTAAAACCACAAAATCAAACCATTGTTATCGCCAGCATTTGATAAATCATGCAAAAAGAATCACATGATGACTAAAGTCAAGAATGAGCATGTTATAAAGAACTCATGCGAAACACGCCATGAGTTCCCGAGATTCAAAAATTAGGCTGTTTACCAGACGTTGGAATAATCCAGCAAATGGATGACTCGATCAAGTGTCACCTAGCCAATTAAATCACTCGGACCAGATAAGCTTATACTACGGCAAACATTTATTTGAGAAAAGATATTCGCTTCATATTTGGTAGCACAGTCGAACAGAGGACACGCCTCGGCAGACGCTCTTACAATTTTTTATCATAATAAATCGTCGCCCGAACTACCAATGGTTGCGCGGAGTCGTGAAGTCTTGAGGCGGTCGAGCGCGCGTTTTTTTAATAAAGAATTACGCCCCAAACATGTGAAATACAATCCGTAAATTCCTTCGAAATCATTTGTAATTTATAATTCGTTTGTTTAGCGTTTAATCAGACACTAGAGCGCTAGCCTAAAGCTGACCCCTTCACACCTGTCGGGACACAGCCGACAGATCGCATCTCAGGGCCCATCTTACCCCCTCAGTGACACCTCGTAATGTCTTCCAGACTTTATTGGCCCCTACCCTGGATAATATCCAACCACACCCTTAAACCGAAACCACCGATTCTCTTCCTATCCAAACGAGAAGAACCAACTTTACCTTGACAATCACTACATCTATCGAACCACGAGGAGGGCAGACAAGTCGTTCTAACCAGGGTTGAGAATAACCTGGTTCATTTAATCCAAGTTCCTCCGACACGTGCCAGGTTAAGTCTTATCGTACCTTGTTATAGGTAAACAAAAGGTTAGCAATTCATACCTTTTAAAACCTCTTTAACCGTTCATCCTTCCTATGTAGCCGAGCATTCAATATCGAAAAATGGCAAATTTTCGTGATGAGTTTCCAAATAATTTTGGTGGACAACAGGAGTTGTAATCGGAAGCGGTAGGTGTGACTGTTTTAGAAGGTCTTCGTCGTGTATATTTTTAAGGGTCAAGGGGTATGTAGGGGCTGTCAGGCGGGAGTGACGTCTCTGGTAACGTTGCGATCTTTGGTGTCCACGTGACAATCAACTCGTACCAGTGTGTCGAAGTAGCTGCACGCAGCAGACGTCATATCCAGGTGAATCGCTTGACAGGCGGTTCAAACCATGGTCGAGAAGTAAATTTCTCAGTGAATATATTTCGACAAATCCAAACAGACTAGACGGAGGTATCCGTTCCTTGGTCAAACGCCCAGGAAACCGTTTCTTTTCTACCCCACAGATCCCCGCACCTTGCGCGACGCCCTTGATGATGCAAAAGGCTAGGAATACCGGGGACGCATCCTATACCCAATCCCCACGAAACATCGCTCGTCTTCGACGCAAGTCACACATAAATTAACACAGCGCTACTCGATGTTTAGTCGGGGGTGATAATCCAGTGCGTCGAAAAGGATCCACGTGGTAGAATAGAGGATTACTAGCCGATGGAAGAGATATTCTCCGTCCATTTTACAGGATCTAGCTACACAAGCGCATAAGTAGTACAACTAGTTTTTAAAGGCAGCTTACTTGCACAATTGTGTGCCAATACAAGCTTCATGGTTACAAAGTCGGTCAACAGTTTGGGATCGGCAGATAGTTAGTTGGCATCTATACACCCAACCGTTTATTCGACTTGAAGTTGCAGCATTGGGCACCACACTAAAATAATATTTAACGACTCTATAACACACTAAAGGCACGCAACCAGTCGAGGTTGGCATTGGACGCACCAGATCGTTTCAAATTATTAACAGTTAAGATAAATTTCTTTACCACAACCCAATTTAGTCGACCCTCTCAAAACCCAGCCTAGACTGACAATACACCTACGCATGTTGAGACTCACACTGGGCTTCCATTCAGTTCGGATTCAGTCTTTATAAGAAATCGAGAAGTACTCGAATTGTTATATGCTCTACCAGAAGCATAACTGCTTAAACTCATTTAAATAATTAACTAATAATCGATCGTTAACCCTTATGCTTATTGAGTTCTTTCTTACTTAAATCATAAAAGTAACGTGTACTTCAACGCAATGTCTGATTTGCTGAATTCTTATTTTCGTATCCTTGTCCCATTCCGAATTTTCCAGGAATGTTTCCGACGGGCCGCTGTGGGCGTTGCAGCCGCTACACCCTAATCGTAGCAGCTGGGGACTCGGTTTTCGCCTGCTGTAGCTCCCCGTAGAAGTAATCCTTCGCCTAGGTCTCGGCTTCCATTGTGGGGGCGTATACGCCAATGATGACAAGGTTGAAGGGGCTGCCGTTAAAGTGGATAAGAGCTTGTCTAGGAGATAAAACGTTCCCACGCGAATGCTGTGTTTTCGTCCCTGCCCCCAACTTCGAATGCTGCAGCATGTAGGCTGGAGCTAGAGTTTTCGCCGTGAAGCTTAATATTCCGAACTCCGATGTTAGGCAGACGAACTTCGGAGAGACTGGCAACGTCGATTCAATAGTCGTGCAGTGTACAGGCGGTGAAAGATTGGTTACCGGTGTCCAAAGATTCCTGAAATTTCAGCAGTCGACGTGCAGTTTTGTGTGGGGGTTCAAGCTTACTTTGAGGGATTAGGAAAAGGGGGTTTTGCGTGTTCCCAGCCTGCTGTTTTGTCACCTCGGCCGCTGGAGGGGGGCTCGATGAGCTTTGCTTCACGGGTACGTCATAATAAGAGTTGACCTTCCGATACGAGAGATTTTGCACCAGGTTTCTTGGGAGTTTGGTACAGGTGACGTCCCCAGCGCCACGCGGTCATCGGGTTCCCAAAAACCTTGAAGGGGTGGGGGCCATCCCAGGTTTCTGAAGAGGGAATTGGAAAGTGTTCCGGTCTGTTTATACGTGCCGGTATGCGTGCGCAAATCAGAACGCCGCAAACACTCAAAACAGTGTGTTGGGGAACGTACTTTCAGTTCAAATAGATAGGTGGTTAATTGGACTTTCACTGAGAACAAACCGGGACAGGTGCCTCAGTCATTTTTTAATTTTAATAAAAATGAATCCGTTGCCTGTCATTGTCGTTTGGACCCATCTACAGCAAGTGCAATCATAAAGTAATCAATACTTTTTTTGTCGATGCGCCTTATGGGGATAGGGCCTTTCAATGGCTACCATTCCTTGTTCGACAAACTTTATTTACTTTGAGAGTTTAATTTGCTTTCTTCCCAATTTACCTCTTAGTTGTTGCTTCCTGTATTCGTGTTTACTTGTTGCAAATTTTAATTTTTAAATTTTTGGTCTTCAGGGTCTTAATACAACAATAATTATTAAATCTAAACACACGAACAATATTGTTATCACCCACCACTCTGAACCCCACCAACCGGAAGACAGAAAGATAAGAAAATTTGGCTGAACAGCCTCGTCTATTAACGAGTCAGATTTTGTATTTATAGATGGCCCTTTTGCCTGATGAGTCAATACAAACATCGGCCTTAATGGGCCAAATCTTGGATATTGAGATATCATTGCTATAGATTAAGACCAGGGACGGTTAATAGACAGAACGTGAATGTCTGGTTCAACATCGGGTGTCTTGTCTAGAATAGGATGAATTAATAAATAGGAATTGATTAAGATTGCAGTTTTCTTGAGGAACCGAAACGGTTCCCTAATAAATATATAAATTTAAATAAATACCCAGGCGATTTTTGGTAGGGATGATTCAGCCAGTGAATATATGAGCAAGTAATCACCTTTAAGAACACGCATACACCGGAATCGTCCAATTAGCAATCGATACCGTTGGTGTATTGACACTCCGTAAACGACACGTCACGCCCAGTTCGCGTGAATGGTTTATAAGAACTAAACAACCGCGATGTTCCAGGTGTGTAGGATAAACACATCACCTCCATACGAAGCGTTTCATAACCACCAATGCTGGGATGAAACAAACGACGCTGCTCGTTCAAATTCTGCTTCCTCTTTTTCTTCTGCCAACCTGCCGTTTAACTCCACAATTTGAAGTGAGAAATCAGGTTGCAAATTACCTTTTTCGATTTGCTAATTTATGTAAAACCCCCCTTTTATTTATGTCCATTTCGGTTTACATGACCACAGCAGTTAATTAATTGCACAACCCGCCAAAACAGTTGATAAGTCGTCAGTGTGACTTCAAAGAGAGGGTCATTTAACCCCGGGCATCTAAACCACGACAAAAAACCCCGACAGTCGCATTTCGCTGAGGGTTGACAGGACTTCTAGGAATTTTGCTTTTGCACAGAAAACCCTGATCTTTGTGCTGGTATTATAGCTCCAACGACCTTCCGATTTTAGTGATTCGCGGACCAATTGTGGATTCCGCTCTTTTGTGTGCATTAATTTGTAAACGCTGCTCTTTGCAAGGTGCTGCTTTTCGTTTCAGATAAATCGAATTATATATATATATACCTACTTGGCTGTAACTGATATAGAACCGAAAACGTGGGGATATCAACAAATCGGTTACATTGAGGTACCCCGGATGTCATTATGACATTATAGTGGGATACCCTTGTAAATATTTCGCACCTTCAATATCAGTGTTTACACAAAAGCACAGCATTTGAGATTTTCTATCGGTTAAAAACGAGATAATGGATTCAAAAACATCAGCGGGAAATCGGGAAGAATATCTGTTTTAATAGACCTCCACAGTCTGGCACACCATAGCTTCCTTCACGGGGAACCCCCAGTGGGGAGATATGATTTGATTCCAGATCTCAGTGGCGGCAGTTCTCTTATGCCAAGATAAGGAGGAAATCGACCGAGCGATATCGTCTGTTTAGCGATAGGTACAGTTTTGGGTTTCTCGATAACATATAAGCCGAGTTATAGTCGGTCCTTCCAGTAAAATGCGCCAGTGATTGTGAATAAATGACTATCCGGAGGTATGGTTTAAATGAGCCAATGGGCTGGGGGCGAGTACCATAGGTTGAAAGGCGCCCAGATTAGTGCTCAGAGCCGATAAGATATGACTAAGCTAGTATTTCGCGTTGGTTCCGGTGACAGGAATGTCTACGCGACGTGCTATCGACATGCCAGAGAAGGGAAAATCGATACAAAAGCATCGGGAGGTAATTAATACGAGAAAGTACTCATTTAGGGCAACGAACTAGAGCTAGAATAATTGGGAGGTGCAACAGAAACGAGCACGTTTTATAAACAAAAACATCTAAGGAAAGAATCTACAATATTTTGTGTTTTTCGCCTCCAATTGTTACCTTTTTATGCTACCAGATTTTAGGAAACCTCTATCTCTCCTTTAATTTCACCAGCCATGATGGATTTCTACGTGACGGCGATTATTGCGATTGCTGCAGCGATTGCGATCTGATGTTCCAAATATGCCTGAAGAGAGATGGAAGCAAGTAAGATTTGGAAATTTTAAAATTGCTCCTCATGCAATTGTTTGGAATTTTTTCTAGCGACATCTCTTGCCACATTCTGAATCGATCACACAAAATAACCAATCAGCTTGGTGCGCGAAAACCTGTAACGGCATCGACTGTATGCAGTTGGGGGTCGTGCATGTATTTGAAAATTGTGCTCCGTCGCTTGCTCGAAGCATCCTTTAATGTCTGCTTTCTTTAGCAGGAGATACTTAGTGTCTCGCAATTGTCGATACCGTGTAAAAGGTAGCGATTGTCTGTCTTTTATTTACCTATAACAAGGTACGATAAGACTTACCTTTGGCGCTAGGGTAAACGAGCCGGAGTATTCTCAGCCGCTGTTAGAACGTCTTATCTGATCTCCCTTACGGTTCGATAAATATAAAGATTGTCTAGGCTCAAATTCCTGGTGTTTTCTTCACTTGTTTCGCCCCGGACCGGTACGATTGATGAATCTCAAACAAACCGAAACACAGTCCGGTTAACGAATGACGCGTCACTTTCGTTATCAACACATTTCAAACAAACAAACAAACAACAACCATACAGAAAAGTGAAGACATTAATTTCGTAGTTATCGTTCACTACTTCTACATACAGCCTCGTCCATTAACAGGCGTGATGCCGAATTGATACAGCGCGTTGGAGACAGTAAGGCCAGTTGGCCAATGAGAGAGTGCGATAAATGAGTTACTCAATCGATTGGATTACGACACGAAAGAATGTTGACAAAGGGCAGGGGTCAAGCGAGGTGGTGACCTTTTACACCGGATTGGTTGTCTGCACTTTACAGGAATTAATGAAGGGAACTAATTCAATAAGAGATTTTTTTGGGAATCAAAGCGATTCTACAGCAGCTACCCTTGGCTCGTGACAGACGGTATCGCTTCGTTATTGAATTGACGTTTCTATAAATATCTAGACAACTCAGAAACACACATAAACAATTATTTCAGGCATCCGTATTTTTCTATTATAAAACTCTAATGTCGCAGTCTAAGAATAAAACCACTTATGTACCCGTTTTTTACTTAATACAGTGCCAAAGGCTCCTGCTATACGGCAATGGAGGCGTTCTTAAACTACGAGGCATTTACAAAAATTATGGAAATTCTCACTCTGTTTGCTAATGATTCTGGGTTCGATTCCCGGGTCAGGCCATCAAAAATAAGCCGGGCGCAGCAGCGTGTGTATGCAACCCAACGAATCGTAGGTCGGTCGGTATTGAATCCCCCCCCCCCCCAGTTTAACACATGGCTATTTCCAGTGTTACCTAAGTGATGGATCATGCAGCGTATTTTCGAAAATGGATTGGAGGAAAATTATAATCATGAAAACTACCGTTTTTTTATTCAGGTCCTGCGACATTTTTGACACAACCACCGATGTTTTGTCTGATTCCCGTGATGCCTCGTACTTTGGCGAGTCGGCATTCGTAATACCATTTAATCGGTCGCTGCCAGTAAGAATTATCGATTTTTTCTTAGAGTTTCAGTCACTCGCCCATAGGCCCCCGCGTACACGACTCCTATTGGACATTGCATGATTTGTTAACGGCAAATAACCGGTTTGCATAAACTGCACACTTTGGTGGCTTCGAGTACGCCCTGTGAAGTGGTGCAATCCTACAAGAATGACACAACGCCGGGTCACCTTTATAACCTGTGTTAACCTGTGGGAAATTAACCGAAGAGCCTAACGTATTTATTTGGTATAAAGGGGTTTTGGCCGATTGGAAGCAGTCGACAAATACGTGAATGCGTGAGCGTTAATGTTTGCCAATGGATGATGCAACATGTCGTTGACCCGAAGTTCTGCCTGTACTTTAAGGATAAACAAGAGTGGATTTAATACAAATAACAAATTTTTCTTGGTTAATTAAACGGTTCCCCGGCAGTTGCATGCGAATCTTCACAGATAATTCATGCGTTCCTTGGTTTTTCGCGAATTAACCACACAAATCTACCACTATTTTGTATGTTGTGACAATTATTTCAATAGATAATAGGACAAACCAATAGTTATGGCTGTTTGTTAATTGTTGGTGAATGCCTGAGTGTGTTTTTTACAAGCCGTTATTAAAGAGTGCGTAGCGGGTAGATTGGATTGCATCTTCCCCCTTAGATGGTTGTGGCCTAGCGGTTAATACCATGTAATAGGAATACAGTCAGACCCCATCCACCATCACATATCCCCCACCGAAACCAGCGACAATTGATAAACGCCTCTCTTGCATTTCCAAACTAGGAAAGAATTACTATAGCGATCACAGCACTGGAAGAAGATATTCTATCAAGCCATGACAGTATTGGCTGGTTTACTGGCGTCGTAGATGTCACACAAATGACGTCCGAAGACGAGCCTATCAATCTAAATCGAGAGGATCTACGTTTCACTAACGAAATAAGGTATGTTTTTGTTTAAAGACCTGAAATGCCAAAGATATATTCGCCGTGGGGTAGTATAATCGCCGAAATCACAGTAGAATAGCGGCGTAGTGGTGTGGCGGTATGACATTGATCTATGAAACAAAAAAACTATTCAGATTAAATTAATTCTATGACCCCGCATTACAACAATAAATGTATTGATCTATTTAAATGAGATTAATCCATGTCTCCATGGCCCTTCTAAAACATGAAAAGTTAATTATTTTTTTTGGTTTCAGTATTTCCGCCACAATTAGGCAAGAATGTCTCCTGTTAATTCAAGAAACGATTTGCAACACAAAATCGAAAGTCAAAAAACCACACAACAACCAAGTGACTGGTAGATAACTGAATGTTGCAACTCTTAAATCAGTAATATAGAATCTCTTGATCCATGCAGAACCACGTCACGCTGTGGAAGCCACGGGGTGTGTGTGATGCGGGGCGATTCGTACGTTTGCAACTGTGATGAGGGATGGACCGGGCGGCATTGCGAGTCTACCACAACACTCTGCGATCAAGTAGCTGCCCGAATAGGTGGCGATGTTTGTTTGAACGGCGGCAAATGCCGAACTATAGCGGGCGGTTCAGGCTACAGTTGCGATTGCGCGCCCAATGCTTCTGGTAACCGATGCCAAAATATTGACGTATGTTCTACTTATTAATGTAGGTAACAAGGTTGTGTTTTTGTGGATTGTAATTTAAAAAATACGAATTTCTTCTCCAGCTCTGTTTCAACATAACCTGCAGTGGTCATGGCGAATGCGCGATTTCCAATGGGCATTTTCATTGTACCTGCCATCCCGGATGGAGCGGCTTTCTGTGTGAAATTGAAACCAAGGAAACGTGTGAAATGGCACTGCAGCAACTATCGCCCACCGAATTGTCGGTGTGCAAGCATGGTGGTGTGTGTGTTGATCGATCACACAGGAAAGGCTTTTATTGTCAGTGCACCAGTGGCAATTCGGGGCAGTATTGTGAGGAAACTATTGTTGAGGTTCGTTTTCATATTTTGAGCATTTGTTAACCTTAAATACGAAACAATCAATTATCAATCGAAAACGCTCGAAGGACATCTTCTGTTTTAAAATGAGTCAACCCTAACATTTTAGACCTCGACGTCTATCGCATGGATGATATCTGCTACAGTGATATTACTCGGGATTTGTGTCCTATTACTGTCATATAACATGTGCAGGTTAGTCTTTCAGATTCGAACTTGACACACATACAGACACATTTACGCAATGAAGCGGCTGGTTGTTCAAAATCGAGTCACAAATGCGACGTTTTCGTCCATCGCAACGTGCCAGCAGTGGAGTATAGAAGAAAACAATCCGTATGACACCATTGAGTAAACGACGAGGATTTTCATTGTGGTTGCATGGAGATCGTCGGAAACAGTGGTACATTTAAGTGTGATTTTTATACATTTAATATTTATACAAAATATAAATGTTTGGAATTTGCGGGCGGGCTCTACTGACAGACCTGGGATATGGGGTGGGGGGTAGTTTAAAGAAATTATCCATGAAATTGTATCGGGAAGGCCCCTGAAACGGTTAAAGTTGCAACCATTTATCATTCACTTAATAATACGACGAACATACAGACGCTGTAAATGCATCCTCGCGCTCCCGTATCCTACCCACCCCCAAAATTCATGTGAACTGGTAGTTAATCAACTGATTAGCAACATTGTTCATCGAATGTTAGGCTATCTTGTATGGCTCTAAACTCTGTGAATAAGACGAGTTTTGGTCGATATGCGTATTGAGTCAAAATCGTATCTGAAAACTCACCGGGATAGTCGGTCTTGTTGGCGCGAGCATCGGGTGACAGAGCACCTTTCGATCCTTTCTTGACCCCATCAGTTGTCACAATGCATTCCTGTTCGAAAAACATGATGTTCGGAATCAACTCAAATGTCGCCTCTGGAATTATGTATGCGAGTACGATTAATTTTAACGTGCATGTGTTTTGTGCAGCTGAAATTCATGATAAGGTCTGGTATACTCCTGACGCACGACGATCCATAAAAACCAACTACGGTATCTGTTGACGCGCCATTTTCCGGTGTCGAATACAGCACCTTGGAACGGCCTAGCAAAGTTATCACTGAGTTGCTAAAATCAGATTATTAGAACGTTCCACTTCAGAACACACCAAAAGAAGCCTTCGTAAAGTTTTTTTACGACAGCAGATATCGTCACGCCACTGGTGGCTTCTCTCAATAGCCAGTGTCACAATACCTAAGTGTAACGATAATCAGGCGTCTGAATAGGTCGATACTGTCTGTGTGTGTGTCCGTGATGTTACAATATTCGTAAACTTTGAATCAATCAAATATAGTTAAATCGAGAGAGAAGATGCCGGAGGAGTTCTAGAAATTTTACAGGAACAGTCTCCTCTGAAGAGCCTAATTTATTAACAGGCGTGATTTGGTATTGATACAGGAGTTAAGGATATAAATGCCAGTCGGCCAATGAGGATGTGTGAGGCCTGAGTCAATCGATCGGTTCGATTGGGACACGACAGAATATTGACGGAGGAGGGGACAAGCGAGATGGCAAACGTTTACCACTGAGTGGGTCTTAACAGGCTACGGGGATTAATAAATGGAATTAACTGAATAACAGACACACAGTTCCTTCCACCAAGTTCTGACACATAATTAATTCATAACTGTTCTTGCCCTACCTCCACAAAACTCGGCACAGAAGGATAATAAAACTGAAGTTTGGACTATCTAAGCTTTAGATAGTACGAATATGTCATATTCTGATGTAAT
The DNA here is from genome assembly GCA_028672205.1 of Proteocephalus fallax. Taxonomy (NCBI): domain Eukaryota; kingdom Metazoa; phylum Platyhelminthes; class Cestoda; order Proteocephalidea; family Proteocephalidae; genus Proteocephalus; species Proteocephalus fallax. The sequence continues at coordinate 502,875 of JAPUBX010004043.1, read as the reverse complement.
TTGGGAAGTATCTTTTGGGATATCTCTTCCAAATTCCTTTTTATGATACTGACTTCTACGATACGCGACACTAATAAAATACGCGGATGACCTGACTTTATGCCATCCATGCAAGACGCAAGGTGATTCTCAACAGTTCGGGCAGGCAGTCACTGAGGTAATTGAGTGGTCTTCCAAGAATGATCTTTTGCTGAATGCATCAAAATGCATCCATATCACATTTTCCCTGACAGCCGCTGCCAACACCCCCGAAATTTCTTCACTACATAACTTAGCTTCGAGCCCAAAATCGAAGTATCTCGGGGTGATTTTTAACAGTCGGTTATCTTGGAGTGATCATGTCGATGTTGTCTTTGGTAAAAGCCGCCGTCTTTGCTTCCTTGTTCACCGATTCAGGAGACTTGGTTTGAGCTCTAGCCATATAAAAACCTTCGTCCATGCCTGTATAATTCCCCTGATTGTATATTGTTCCCCAGTAATTTTTCCCGGCCTTAAATGCTCTGACTTTTTAACTCTTCATCGACTTTTTAAAATAATCTTGTTTTCTAGCGGTCTGCCTATTCTCCCTATCAAAGAAATCATCGTTGAACGCCACTTCAATAACTGCTCATTAATGGCTGCCCGAATTTTAAATGACCCCTCCCATCCCCTCTATTCCAGTTTATCGGAATGTAAATCTCTTCGACCAATGCGCCGTCCATACCGTTCAATTCCAACAAGAACGGCGGCATATCGCAATTCGGTCATTCCCTATTTGTCCCGATTTTTAGTCTCACCAGACCAGGTTAAACAGGAACTACAAGAAAATTTTCGCATCTAATATTTGTTATCCTGCCTTTTTTAATGCTGAACGTTTTGGTCCTCGTAACCTCAATAAAGCCACTACAATTATTATTATTATTCTGGGATATTGCAAATATACATAATTGTCAACAGATTGACAATTAATCTGATTTTAAGTACATGATTTTATTTTCTGGCATTTTCAGCGTTTTTCTCAAATGAAATAACAAGAATAGGCGAAATAACCTCGTTTGGTTTTAATGTAGTCTTAGTAGATAGTTTACCCAATTCCGCGTTTTTCCAGCGCTTTCGTTGTAATGCCCGAGATGGCCAATAGGAGGCGGACATCTTTCCTTGCTATCTTTCGATGGTACGGTGTTCCTTACGATGGTGTTTAAGACCCTCTGGTCCACTTAGTCAATTCACTTTCGCCCAGTATACAGGACGAATTTCGCTATCCCTACACTTCCCAGCCGCAGCAGCGCAGCCTCTCCACATCTCGCACCAGCCGACGAGAACCTACAGCGACATCCTCCCTTTTTCACACGATGGATTATTGGGGTGGTTACCCGTAGTATGGAACCGTCCCGTTTTCGCGCAATACTCCTATTGTGTTCCAACTTCTTCATCTATCGCTTTCATTATAATATCCTCTTTCGTAAGTGGACTTACGCGATGCCTGTACCTTCTACCAATCTTCCTTCATAAGTAAAGGTCACTCGCCCAGTTAAGTCGTCTTGTTCCTCATGCTGACTGACGTTACTGACAGGCTACCAGTTCCTTCTCCTATACTCCCCGGGACATTGCATTTCTTGTAATGTTCTCGCGCCGACGGAGACACGAGGAAAACTCTCGGTTGCAGTAGTCGAAAAATCAGGAGGCAGAAACTTCAGATGTTGCCTTCATTTAGTACTACGAAACATGAACTATGACCGCACAACAAATTACGAATAAAGCACCACCCGAAAAATACCCGTTCTACGCCATTTATGTTTTCTGTAAATTACCTGGGTGTTCGAGAATTTCCCGAGTAACTATTTTTGTCAATACGCCACCTCAAGAAGAGTATCACATGCTTATAATGGATGGATCTTGCCAATGGACTTCGCCGTCTTTGCTTTCTCAAGTTTGATGACCACAAACTGTTTGCCCACAACCCTGGTCCATCTAGGGTGACCAAACTCTCAATCGCGATACACAGAGCATGCTCTTCGGTCGATCAACATGCAATTCAACACAGTAACTGATTTAATCATTCCACCGGTCACCAAGATAAACCATCGGAAAAATCTCTCCTGCCCAACAAATGGATCACCCCGTATAGGAACCCCCCCCCTTATCTCCCACAGTTCTCGAATCCCAACCCTTTCGTTTGCCTACCATTGTTCTCTCATCTTTCATAATTGAATTTACATTGGTCGCCAGTAAAACCTACCCTGTCTATTTAAACCGCCTTCCTTGACGTCATGTTTGGGCTGAATTTTTCAGAATGTGCGTTCCAAATGAATTAAAGCGTTGCTCTAGATCAGTGACCACAAGGAATATTGCTCTTCTTAACCATGTCTAAGAAACGTGGTATGTCTTTGGAAGAAAAACGCAAAAAAATGACCGACTTGTTTTATGAAACGGTACAATTTTGAAGTTTAGCTTTTACGTGGCTTTAGAAAGATTTTTTTACTCTGAAGGAACTGGAGCGCCTTTGCTATAAAGAGAAAGGAATCCCATCAATGACGGTTAAGGATGTCCTAATGAGCCTGGTTTATGATGGGGTTGTTGACTCTGACAAAATTGGGACTTCGGTGTACTTTTGGGCTTTTCCAAGCAAAGCCAGTCAAAATGTAACATATAATTATGATGTTCTCACTGTATGTAGCGCTCTAAAAAAATAAGCGACCTTCAACAAGAAATCGTCCAAGAAGAAAGTCGCCTTCAAAACTTACAAAATGCTCTAAAAGAGGCTAGTGCGGGCAAAGAGGATACGGTAGTTAATTCTAGTTTAATAATACCTTTGATTAGCTTGAGCTCCGGGATGCCCTTTCTAAGCTCGCAGCGAATGAAACTCGTCACGAAGAACTAAAAGACCAGCTTTCTTCCCTTGAAAAATATCACCCGGATCGCCTTAAATCCCTACAGGCCCAAGCCGCTATAGCAGTCGACGCTGCCAATCGATGGACAGGTGATTTCAAATTGATTCTATTAAATGTAATTTTAGATAACGTCTTTCAAATAACGAGTTGGCTTAAAGAAAAATTCGGCGTTGAGGAGTCCGTGTTAACTAAACAGTTTGGAATTCCCGAGGATTTTGATTATGTTGAATTTTGATCCCTTGGTTGCTTTAACAATCGATTTGTAATACTTTTCTCCTGAATGGAAGTGGGGTTTTGACGCAAATTTTGACGTTTCATCCTAAAAGTCACCCGAATGAGCATTTTTAATTCGCAGGCCAGTTATTAAAAAAATCGTATTTACGGTTTGTAGTAGACGTCTAGGAAATCTAATGCTGTACCTACGCGGACAAACCAAGTATATACAAGAATGTTAAAACTTCGAACTAGGTCGCTTCTTTCGCATGCAACATACCAAGATTGTCGACCTCAAGTTTGCTTGTGATATACCCATCCACCAATGAGTGAGACGATCTGTCAGTGGACACAAATTGAGGAAAATGCTTCCTCGGCCCAATTCCAATCTATCGCTTTCATTATAATATCCTCTTTCGTAAGTGGACTTACACGATGCATGTACCTTATACCATTCTTCCTTCATAAGCAAAGGTCGCTTACCCAGTTAATTCGTCAAGTTGACTGACGTTTGAGTACAGCATCTGGTGGAATACAGCTTACCATTTTCCTAGATGACAGCCCATGGGACACTACACAATTCAGTGGCCGCCATTATGCGTTTGCCAAACTTTATATACATCGAAGGTTTAATTTCTTGCAAATTTAGCTCGTTTATTCGTATTATGCATCTTCATGTGCAATCGCCACTTGTATCATTTTCGTTCGTTTTAAATTGTAATGTTGAACGTTTTTGTCCTCGTGAACTTAATAAAGCGAATTCTGTTATAATCTTATGCCAGCATCGACTGAATGGAAGACCGTCACAGTATTTCTAAACTTTTGGGGTACCACACTTGCAGCAGGTCAAATTACTGTGGATAGACAATGCACCAAAATGATTACGGAATGCCTTTAATGTTAAAATCGGGTTTTTGTGAAATGCCATGAAACAGGTACTTGTAAACTTCGGCAGTCGAGGGAGACGGCGAAACAGGGACACTTTCTCATTTGAGGAACTGGCTTTCGTGGGCAGCCAGAATCTTTGCTGACTGCTTGGCATCAAGAAATAGGCCGTTGACCTCCTCAACATGCTCGGGCGTGATCTCCTCGGACTCTGCAAGCTGAGCCAACCGCGCCGCCGGAGTCATCAGTTGGATAGCGAACCTATAAATAGTTGGTATAAAAAATGAAATTTGAAATCGGTGTTAATCGAGACCATCATACGTAGAAAGCAACTGAAATATTTGTATAAAAACAACCCAAAAAAGGAAAATCACCTGATAGTACACGTTTTCGCGATATTCGCCAGCTTCTGAAAAGCATCTTCGTTAACCTTTAAGTGTTCAGTCTCTGAACGAATTCGGAGTATAGCTAAGGTTTCGTCAAACGAGTATGGTAGGGTTCGGATTATCATCAATCGATCCAGCAGATCTAATGGCAATCCATGGGGTGATATAATGTCTTCCGCTCCCCTGTAAAGTCAGACCCAAATTAAGCAAATGACGTTCATAATAACAATCCTCAAACGAGACTTACCTGATGGGACATTTTCCACGATTGGTTGCGAATATAACAATGGGAGCAATAGTTGATTCAAGGGCACGGTGAAGATAGGTAAAACATTCAATATCAAACATATGAACCTCGTCGATGAATAGAACACCAGGAACTAGTTCAGCGATGCCTTGATCGATGTACTTGTTTACCACTTTATTAATTTCTTTTCTTAGTTTATCTGCAATGAAAAGACCCCTTCTAAACTGAGGATATGTGGGACCGAGACTAAATAGCTGCTGTCTATTGCCTCACCTGTAATTTCAGTTTTTTTGGGCTTCATAAGCTGGCCCATCATAGAAACAATATCATGTCCCCCTTGGGGTCGCGCATTGGCGATATCCAAATCGTGTAGAGTGACGTCCTGAACGACCTCCTTCTTCTTATGAACTTCGCCCTTGGGGAGAGGTACGTACTCATCCGCCTCAAGGTCATACTCCGCCGTGTACACATCGCACCGACCTTGCCGTTTTACAGCTCCGGAGTTGGCCTCGATGTAAATCACATCACCAACTTCAACATGCTCTTTTTGAAGACTGTCATAGATCGAAGGGTCCAATTTCAATTGTTTAACACCTTTTACGGTTCGAAGACTTATTACAACATGACTGATTGTTTTTCCATAACCTACAGTAGTTTGAAAAAAGAAAAACTATACCTCCTGTGGGATTTTCTGTTTCAACTGGTGTGAGCTCCGTAACTTCGCCTTCATAAACCTCTTTGACTTCTTTGATACGGAGACCAATAGCTCTTCGGAAATTTTCCATCAAAACCTCCGTCTTTTTTATTTCAGAAGAGAAAACCTCACTTCCAACCATTGGACAGAATGGGACACGGTTGCCAAGTTCTTGTGATATTGCTAGCGCTATTGCAGTCTAAACGGTTAACATAGACAAGGGAAACAAACCTTCCCCGTTGCCGGAGGACCTGCCATTAAAACAGCTCGACCTGCCATCTTCTTTGATCGAACCATTTCAACAATTATCCCAGCGGCCTAAAATGAATGCAAGTACCGAAATGCGTACCTCACGAGCGGCCATTTGTCCAACCAAACCTGAAGCGTTTGGAATAGGTTCGCCATTTTCATCCAACCCCAATCCACGTATATGGCTATGAGCGGCGATGCGCTGTGTTTTTGTGGTACTCTTAACTTCTTCAATACGCATTCTCAAATTTTCGTATTATATGCACGACACAAATTAAAACACGCGTTGCCGAAGTAACGTGATTACCACGCGTCTATTGGTGCACTCTAAAACGAACAGCATCAACATCCAAATGGGATACAAAAGGCTTCTAATATGTTACACGATTGAGTAATAGCTCAGAATAAGATTATAAATCGATGCAATAAAAATATATCGTCGTTAATAATTATTTAATAAAATGCGGAGTTTGGAAATCGGGAGGAGGACTTGGAGCAATAAGAAACTAGTTTAAAGAGATTTTTTATACCCAATTTGTTCGCAGAAATTATTTATCGAGATTATTGTGCTCATATTTGTCCCTAACTTATTTTTTGTTTAATTAATTAGAATTCAATTTCGAAATTATGACTGTGGCCTATCCTGCTGCCAAGCCGTTCGATTGCGCTATTAAATGGTTGCATAAACCTTTAAAACGATCTCTCCATACCTTTAGCAAAACGTTTGCATGCGGTTCTTAAAGTCGTGAAAATCTGTTTACCTTGATCTTACGAAGTCGATCGGAGTCAGTGGTACTTTAATAGCCTTTGAAATCGTCCGAAGCCTTCGTTGCAGAGGCAAAATCGTGGAGGCAAAACAATGGAAGGCCCTATGCAATATTCAGCCTCGATTTTTCGAGACTAATTAGAAACCACGGAAAACGGGTAAAACCGTCTTACTGCCTTGGTACGGTTTGATAGTCTTGTATTTGAAAATTGCGTTTCTTTAAACAGGTTGGATTTAATTTGGAATAGTATGGCGTGGCATTAGTTAATATTCTGAAACCTTTCGACCATCCATAATAAATGACTTTGCCGAGTTGATAAAACATGTGTTCTTATACTAACGGGCCAACTGAATACAAGAAATCAAGACGACGACTTCGTCGGTTCGAATCGGGAGGTGTCCTTTTTATCGGTCGAAACAAACGTTAATTAATCGGTACACTACGAGGCGCCCTCCTTCGAAATGTAGTCGTGAAACGACGGAATGACTTAACAGATATCCGTGGTAAGATAAGTAGGGAAATGTACTCGGCGTCCCGAACGAGTTGATGAAGGAACGGGGATTCGAGGGTGGTGGTTGGGAGACCTACAGGTGGGTTTTGCTTGGGTTGGTGATGTGGAAAAGGATTGTCCGAGTTTCATTTACAGGTTGGATCAAAAATATTGTTCGCCACCGGGTCACTCGATGGAGCACGGAAAGAGGTAAAGCTTTCACCCACCGGCTGCTTTGAGACGAGCGACGCTGACCGTATACTCTACGTCGTTTACTATCACTGTAAAAACTTTGGACGTACGTTTTCTGACCTCAAAAGGGCAACCGTAAGGAGGTTGGAGAAACTGTCGTACCCGGTCGCACCGGACAAAAATATGGTACCACTTCTCTAGCGCCGGATCCAAATGTGAAGCTTGTGTAGGTGGTCGTGGAGCGATTGGGCGCAGATTTCTGGCGAAAAGTCTTATGCTCGTCAAGAAATCGCTATCGGCGTGCTCAACGGGTGGGGAATCGGCGGCGAAAAACTCTCCAGGTAATCTTAACGTTGTCCCGAATACCAGTTCGGCTGCGCTACTTCGCAGGTCAGGTTTGATCGTCGATCGGATGCTTCGTAGGTTCGTTGCAAGATTGTCCACCCAATCGTTTCTGTCATCTCTAGCTTTAAGGGCAGCTTTAAGTTGCCGGTGAAACGTCTCGATTATGCCATTAGTGGCTGGGTGGTAAGCTGTCGTGCGTAATCGCAGACAACCAAGGAATTCGCACATCTTGCGGAACGCGACCGACTCAAATTGTTGTCCGCGCTCAGTTGTGATATCGCGCGGAGCTCCAAAAACGGCAAACCAATCGTTTAGGAACGCGTTGATTACAGACTCGGAAGTAGCGTGCGGTATTGGCACCGCTAATGGCCACCTTGTGAAACGGTCTACGCATGTCAACAGGAAATGGCACCCCTTTGAGTCAGGTAAGGGTCCTACAAGATCTAGTTGTGCGTGGCTGAAGCGAGCATCCGGTAGGTCGAACGAACTTATTGGAGCCTTGTTATGACGGATCACCTTGGAGCGTTGACATGCGATGCATGCTTTGGCCCATGTTCTTACGTCCTTCTAGAGACCTTGCCATATGAAGCGACAAGCAACCAATTTCACTGAAGCCTTGGGGCCAGGGTGAGCGAGGTAGTGTATTGCATCGAAGACAATACGTCGAAAAGATGCAGGAACAACAGTTCGGGGATATGTCTTCGAGGTGTCGCATATAATCGTGATCGCTGGGTTCGACAAAGGGAAAACTTTATAAGTGGATGGGCGATTATGAGTACCAACTCGTGCCTCCTGTTGTGCTTGTGCTAAAGCCTCGTAGTCGATATGGGGCGTTGTGGTCAAACCATTGATTGTGATACGCGAAAGAGCATCAGCGACTGGGTTGTCGACTCCCTTCACGTGCCTAAATTCAATGTTAAATGGCGACAGGAAATCTAGTTGCCGTATTTCTCTCTCCGCGTACTTGGCAGATGATGAACGGGAAGCTGAAATGAGTGGTCAATGGTCCGTGAAAACCGTTACAGTCGAAGCCTCAGCCCAATGTCTGAAGTGGTGTATGGCTGCGTAGACCACTAATAATTAGCGTCCGAAAGTACTATAGCGTCTCTCCGTCGCCGAGAAAGCTTTCGAGAAAAAGGCAAGTGGTTGTTAGTAATCCCCGACCTCTTGATGTAAAATGGCACCAGCAGCTACGGTCGACGCGTCTACCATAAGAGAAAAGCGAGCGTTAGCGTTCGGGTGAAAAAGCAAGGTACATTTTGCCAGCTTCTGTTTCAAAATACCCACGGCTGACAGTTGATCATCTGTCAAGTTTAATGGTCCGTTGGCTCCACCGGTCAATGCATGTAGGGGCAAAGAGATGGAGGCACAATTGGGTATGAAATGGCGGTACAAATTAATCATTCCCAGACACCGACGCATCTGGCGGCGAGTCTTGGGAGCTGGGAAAATTGATACGGCCTTCACCTTTTCAGGCAGGGGTAAACATCATCTGGAAGAAATTAGGTGCCGAAACAACATTTGCTCTCGTTGATTACTAGACCGCTATGATTAAGACGTCGAAAAACCTCTTCTACGTGTGTTAGGTGTTCTTCCTGTGTCGTGCTGGCGATCAAGATATCATCGAAATATACGTATACATAATCCAGCCCGCGAAAAATGGAATCGAGGAAACGCTGGAAGGTCTGGACGGCGTTCAGCAAACCAAAAGGCATTCGTAAGAACTCGAATAACCCAAACTGTGTCTTAATTGGCGGTTTTGAGAATGTATTTGGCTGCGACGGAAATTTGGTGATAGGCTCGCGTGAGGTTGACGGTTGAAAACATAGTTTTTCCGTGAAGGGAGGCAACGCAATCTTCGATATGCGAAATTGGGTAATTGTCCACCAGGCATCGTCCTCGGATAGGGGATACAAATTAAATGCATGGAGAAAATCAGCGCCGATTATTAGGGAAGAAATATCCGCCACTATAAATGTCCAGGACAGCGGGTGCTTGAAACCTAGGTTAAGGGAAAGGCGGCGGCTTCCAACCGTAGAAATTCGAGAACCGTTCATTGCTTGTAAAAAATGCGATGGAAATGAGGTATGTCGGTCATAGGTAGAAAGGTGTATAGCGCTGACTTCGGCGCCTCAATCCAGCATGAAAGAAAGATTACTGCTGGGGTCCCGAAAGAAGAGTACGCGGCGTGTCGAGGGAGCGCCAGATGAGTCAGCCGCTATTACTCTCTGGCGACGGCGTTTTCCGAGAGCCGGCACGGAGAACGACAGTGTCGTGCGTTAGGCCCGACGTTAGTGTGATACCAACATAAACCATCGTCCGCATCTTTAGAGGAGGGCCATTAATTCTGCGAAAAGGCGGCAAATTTCAGGAATTTGAACCTTATTTCAACATTGTTCAGAGGAAAATCCACATTTTCCAAATCGGAATTTCGCATCTGGCAAACCATCGCTTCTTTGAGGGTTGCATACGGAGTTTCACCAGTAGTTGTGGTGGCGTGGGAGAAACGGCGAAGAACCTGAATGCATTTTCACCAAAGTTTTAAGAATTATAAATTTTATTTGACAATAAACAGCTGGTAAAAATAAAATGTACAGAGAGCAATACATTCTGGCAACCAATATGGAAAGAGCCATCTCGATCAGCAAAGCAAAGGGGTTGATATTGCGCACTTTCACTTGTCAGATTCTACAGTCATTAAATGTTCCAGTTCCATTGAGGTGTCAAAGGCGAGTCGTTGGTCAATATATGAATTTGAAGTAGTTTTCGTTGTGGAGGAAATAAGTTGTGACGTATTATCACCATACCGAGCATCCGTTGAAAGAAATTTGGTTGGAATCGGGTTTTCACCAGAATACACCCGCATTTGCCTAAGTACAAAATAAAATTGCATATTGAATGTTGCCGATGCATAAATATTAAATTCCAAACATTTTAATAAATAATAGATCGTCCAAGTGAACAGTTGCCACTGTCTTTCAGACAATAAATATGAAGATACTCAACGAATACTGTTCCATTTCGTTTTCACAGGGATTCTTACTTCTAACGTTCGTAACCACTGCAATATTCTCTTGGTTTACCTGCATTTTCGACCATCATACGTTTTTCTCCAATTAATTCACATTTCCCTTGCGAAGGTTGAACCTTCTATTTGCCACGAAAACTTTAGCATAGTGCAATTCGATTATTCCCTATCTTTAACAATTTGAATTTGTGCTTGACCAAGGAAAGAGAAAATATTGACATATTTTACTGTGTAATACTATAAAACTTGAAGTAATTATTCAGAAATAAACAATATTGAGACAGACCAACAAAAAGAGAGGTTGTGTTTGTCTCTGAAAGACTCTGGGTTGCTCCTTTTGTCCCGCGAAGGTTATTTTCCAGGATCCCCAGTACCTCTAAGAAATAAGATCCGTTCCAGGGGGCCAAAGGCCTCTAGCAGAAAGCGAAACTCGCTCTATTATTAATTTTTCAAAGTATACACACGGAACGACAGCAATTTGTTGCTGCTTCGTGGGTCATTCTCCCGCTACAACATAAATCGGTGTCATGGATGGCTTCAATGGATGTTTCCATTCAGGTTCTTCTAAATATTTTACTGGTGGCGTCCCCCCAGTGGCATCTGAAGACGAGGAAGTTGCCGCGACATCGAACAAAAATCACCGGACCAAACGGCCACACATGGAACTCAGGCAGCTTAAATTTCGGCTTAATTTTGATGGCATGACCTACCATTAGAACTCTGGGTCACTCACGACCAGAGTGAGTATGATAGCCGTTATACGATCGGGTCACTCTCTCACTAATATGCCCTCACTAGTCAGCCGATAGATTTGTCCAATCAAATCCAGACTCGAAAAACAGGACCCCACTTCGAAATTTGACAGACAATGAACGGGCATTCGGAGAGGACAGCCTATGAAAGGCACAAATGTCGAAACTACGGCGTTTTCTGTCTTTGTCGGGCAAAACAAGTGTATGATGAAAACTAAGATAATTATTCGCATTTCGCTATCGTAACATTATGAATTTGGCACAATACAGACGAATATGTACGGTCGTCTGATAGACGCGAAGTATGGAAGGAACATCTTGTCCACTTGCGACGGATGATAGTGTCTGTATATTATGAAACAATGTTTATGTTTCAACTTAGTGGTTGACACCACTTGGACCACGAAAAATGTCAGTTAGGGTTAATGTGGACCGTCAATTGAGCAGAAATATGGATTAATAATTTCGATAGAACAGAAAAAAAGTCGAACCGTTTTGAGTAAATTTGTTTCGGTGAATGGCGATAACGAGGCATATTCCTCGATTGGCTAATGTCATACCAAGGAGGGGGTTAGCGTAGAGGATTGACTCGAACAATTAATCACCCGAACGTCATGTGCAGTCACGCTGGCTTCGTAGAAAGACGGGGTTTATAAAACCGGTCTTTCACGCTCGACGATGGAATTCGGCGGTGTATGCGTCATTCATTCTCATTTGGGGTGACGTTCCAACTAGAATCCAGGGCTTTATTGTAAAACAACCCAAAGGATTTAATTCTGTAACCCTTCAAGCGATCGCATCTATTATTTCCACCGAATTTCTGTTTCCCAGATGAGGACATGCCGATCATGTGCAGTCCCTTAAACAGATCGACACGAGGGGAAACGACTGAGAATAAAATTAGCTCCGGTGCTCGAAGTCACCTGGAGTAACAGCAAAGTTTCTGGTTTTGTAAAAACGTGCGGCGTTTTACAGGTCTCAAAACTTTCACAAAATTGTCCGATTTTCTCCGACACCAAGAGATCACGTATTCAATTTAAAAATAGAAAAATGCCGGGCCATCTTCACGCAACCTGATTAATTGTGTGAAATGCAACTAAAAGATAAAAGGAATTACCGGCTCCGTTTGCGCAGCCCACGGGCAACAACAACCAGAATGAACAGCAAGAATACCATAATGGAAGGGATCATGTGTTTGGTTTTCTACAAAAAAAATAAAAAAACCAACAGTTAATGTCTCGACTGCCATATGACCCCCACCTAACTGAATTATTTTGGGCGTCTTTAAGGCAGCGCGACAAAAAAACACGATAATTAATTGCAAATAATTTATCTATCAGCAGCATTGTTGTCTAAGAGCTCACAATAATAATAATAATAATAATGGTATTCGCCTCAATGATTATTAAGGCCACGAAGATCAAAACGTTCAGCATTAAAATTGACAAAAAACAAAAGTGATGCATTAGGCATGCATTTGCCAACTATTCATCCTGGATTGTTTCTGCTGGCTTATTTTCTATTGTGAAATGATTTGGACCATTCGAAGATTCCGAAGAATGTAACACAAATGCCAATGAGGTTAATTTGCAAGATAGACCAATTAACTCCTCGAAATATATAAAGTTAGGAAATGGCTGCCAAATGAGCGCCCAAAAAAACTATGCCAACGGATCCAGCAGTCGCCGAACTGATGAACCATAATATCGCATTTAAGACGACGATGCAGGCCATCAGAGTGATAGCGCCGTGCGATGGAATAATCTATACGCATATCACGAAGTTACATAGATAATAATAATAATAATTGTAGTGGCTTTATTGAGGTAACGAGGACCAAAACTTTCAGTTTTAAAACAAGACAGTATAACAAGTACTAGATATGAAAATCGTCTTTTAGTTCCTGCTTTACCTGATCCGGTGAAACTACAAATCGGGACAAATAAGGAATGACCGAACTGCGATATGCCGTCGTTCTTGTCGGTATTGAACGGTATGGCCTACGCATTGGTCGAAGAGATTAACACTTTGAGGGGTCGCTTAAAATACGAGCAGCGATTTGTGAACAACTATTGAAGTTGCGTTGGCCGATGATTTCTTGAATGGAGAGAATAGGCAGGCCACAGATCCCGACGCATCGTTGCCAAAGAGCACAGAAGACCCCGAGTCTTCACGATACAATAAATGAAGGTTTTTCCATTTGTTTAATGAGTGTTATGGAAATGAAGTGTGGTTAATTGGGTGCTGCCAATATATGCATTTTGTGGGTTTTGATTTGCCCCATCTTATGCACAGCAATACACTGGCTCGCCCATAGGATACACACGCATAGATAAGGATTTAGTACTTACATTTAAAATTGTTATAATGGAAGCATTTGTCGGGCTTGCCCAGTTTACTGTGAATAAACAAGGTGTTTTCAGCGAATGAGAGCGGAAAAATGTTACCGGTGTATGAAGGACTAGCGTAATTGATTGGTGGCGGCAATTTCGGTTAAATGTGATTTCATAAAATATATAATTAAACCGGAATGAATCGTTTATTGTTGTGGTCTTGCCAGAAGTAAGAACGCAAAGGGTGTGGTTTTCGCCCATAAAAATCAAACCCCGAAACGCTAGTAAAATCGACCACGATTAAATGAGAATGTAGCAATATTTTTCTGGTACCAAGGCATCCAAAGAAAATGATGTTGAATTGATTTGATTCATGGATTATGAATGAATTAAAGAGATCGCATTCAGAGTCTATCAAAAACCAGTGACATGCTTAGCTAAAACTAAATTAAGTTGTACTAAACGCGCATCAAGCTTGTCGTGAAGATCACGCAAAACCCGTAGGCCTATTTTCGGACCAAGAACAATAAAATGTTCCGGGGACCAAAGTTAGCATCAGATATTCTGCATTTAATTCCCCAACCAGCAGAACTTTCCATCCGAATGCCAAAGAGGCGGATTTACATGTGCTATGCCATTTGGAACGCATTTAATACTAATAATAATTGTAGTGGCTTTATTGAGGTCACGAAGACCAAAACTTTCCGCATAAAACAAGATAATATACAAAGTACTAGATATGAAGTTAGTTCTTATTCTCATTCGAGTTGCCCTGGTTTAGGTTGAATTCGATGCGCGAATACATGGCGAAAATAAAAAAAACTCCCATCAAAATAATGCGAATTCTTACATAATAAAATGAGCATCTTTCCTTGGCCCACAGAAGTTGGCAATCATAGTAATCATTTCCTTCAGTGTTTTCCAGGCAGACTCCTTCGCTCCAACAACAGTACTTCCAGCTTTCGCAAGGCGTCATCCCGACCTTCCCCGGAACGGCAGCTGCCCTGATATCTGTCTGCCACCGTTCATCAGGCTTCTCCACCGATTCCTCGGTAGCTTTCTTCAAAACAGTCTTTTCTTTCTGACTAGGTGATACATGTGTCGCCTCTAGACTTTCGTTTGCAGGAGTTCCAGTTTGTGGACCCTCCGTTGTACGATTTGTAGACGCCGAATAAACTGATGAATTCCCCAGTAATGCATTTGGCGTAACTGAATCCGGGTTGGCTGCGGGAGTCGTCATCAATGGTAGCAAATAGACCTTCGTTGAACTTTTGTGAACGGTAGTTGTTGTCCCCGCTGTTGAGGCTTCGTCATTCATCATCACAGAGCTAGTTACTGGTGTCGCAGTTGTCGTCGTCGTAGATGGTTGCAAATGGACCTTTGTTGAAGTGTCGGGAACAGTAGTTGTTGTCCCCTCTGTTGAGGCTTTGTCGTTCATCATCACAGAGCTGGTTACTGGTGTAGCAGTTGTCGTCGTCTTAGATGGTTGCAAATGGACCTTTGTTGAAGTGTCGGGAACAGTAGTTGTTGTCCCCGCTGTTGAGGCTTCGTCATTCATCATCACAGAGCTGGTTACTGGTGTCGCAGTTGTCGTCGTCTTAGATGGTTGCAAATGGACCTTTGTTGAAGTGTCGGGAACAGTAGTTGTTGTACCCTCTGTTGAGGCTTTGTCGTTCATCATCACAGAGCTTGTTACTGGTGTCACAGTTGTCGTCGTTGTAGATGGTTGCAAATGGACCTTTGTTGAAGTGTCGGGAACAGAAGTTGTTGTCCCCTCTGTTGAGGCTTTGTCGTTCATCATCACAGAGCTCGTTTGTTTTGAAGTACTTATCGTCGCCACAGTCATGGGCTTAGGAGTTGTAGAAGTATGAACGGGCGTTGTTTCGTTGCCCCATGGGGGCATGCTCCGTTTTTCGCAGTGGTCACCGGTCCATCCAATGTAGCAGCTGCAAGAGTAGTCCAAATCTACCGACGCGCAGACACCATTTCCACGACACGGTTGGGCGTGCACACACGGATCGTAATTCCTCAAGCACATTTCATCTAAATGAAAAAGAATTGGGTTTTTGTGTGCCACGAATGAAATACTCTATAGACTGTATCGATTACACTCAAGGAGAATTCTGCTGCGTGGCTTTGAGGCTAGACACCTCGTCGTTCAATGTATCCGTCTGTAGCGACGGCAGATTTGCGACTATTCTTTGCACGTAATCATTCTCTTCATTTTGCGCTATTATTATCGATTTCAAAAATCACGAGAAAGTCGCATCTTATTAACATAAAATCTTAAAATTCAACCCATTCTTATGAACCCAATTAATCACTCGATATACCGTTTTTACACTTGAGCAAGAACATGCTTTGCAATTCACGGATGCTGTATCTTGACAAACCTTTCGCGTTTTTTTACCGACGACGTTCCTGCTGCGTTCATATTCGCGCGGTAAGTATAAGTTCGCCGAATTAACGAACGTTCTGTTGAATTATGATCAAACTACGAAAATACGTTGTCGTGCGTTAATCGCAGGTACATTCGTGTGATCTGCGCACATTTTCTGCCCATATTTTGCGGTTGTTTGGTTGTTATTGTCACGTTGGGTGGTCACCATGATCAGTACCATAAATCTTAGATCGTGGGAGACCGCTGTGTTATACGAATTCGAACTTACCTGAAATGCATACCTCGTCTATTCGGAGTTTGCACTCGCCCGACTGACTAAGGAAAGGCGGGCAGTAAATGTCACATCGCGGTCCAACAAAGTGCTTCGAGCACAATTTTCTCAATTTCGCATTGATTCTATAATAAAAAGGGTTCCGGAAATCAACCAATTAGTATACCTGGTTCCCAAAGCGGTCTAATTAGTTGCGCGTACTACTTGAACGAGGAGCCTGGAGAAAAACCGGAGTTGCGATTTTTCGATGTAGCCGCATTCAAATCAAACTTAAGCGACTGTCTACTATCTGAGGATTAACAGGGTGCTTCATGGGGGTTCGCCATGAAGTTTCACGGGAATATGTTTACAGATGGCGTCCCAAATTCCACTCGAGGTGGCCTGACCTTGGAATTGAACCCGGGCGAGTTGTTAACCACTAAATAATCAGGTCAACACATTTGGCTCATGCATAAATCGTTTTTTGGCTTCAATAACAAAGTCTTCCACAACTCCCAGCCTACCTAACTCAACGATGCGCTAGACAAGTACGTCCCAGCTTTACAATATCCGGCCTCCACTGTCCTGTAAAATGACGTCTTCTTAATACGTGTTGACAACGCCAGGAAGGCGTTACCCCAAAAACCCTGTGAAACCGCACCGAGATAAGACTCCGGGCGAAGATTCCCGTCTATAATTCGCGCTACAATACGGCCCGTCCTAACGTAAATTTGCGAAAACTGTCGAAAACACAAAAATAATGGAAGTAATCGATGATGGGTGTCGAAGACGGATGCATCGAAAGCGGATGCGTCTGACAAGCGATCTAGAGGTCAAATTAAAAGCCGCAATTCAGACACAGAGAAGCTGCCAACTCAGCCGCATTCTTTTGACCACGTTTTACGTCGGCCAGACACGCAGCTCTCAAACCTGTGGTGTTCGACGTCCCCATGTCCCGGATCGCGCTGGCGTCGAGGCGGACAGCTGAAAACGTCGGTTGTTACCGTCATAGCGGACGTGTAACGAGTGAACCTGCGGTCTATCTACGCAGTCCGTCGCTGCAACCCGAACCGGACCAAAATCTACTCCAACCGCCATGAATGCGGCGTCTACCAAGCCATTTCATCCTCTAGCAGTCGATTGCCAAAATCAACAAGAACCAAGCAGCTGACGCGCCTATTGGGAGGACAGGATTGGCAGACGTGACAGTCGCAAAAAGCCTACCCTATTTAATTAGCACAAAAATGCGTGAAAATTGCAGACTAATGAGTTAGTTTTGCACCATTTGACATCCGACGTCAGTGGATTGATTACAACCTAATTACAATGCTAGGTCTCCTGAGATCATAAAAAACCACGAGATGTGACTCTCGCATGCGGATGCAAAGAGACCACCCTCCAATCCAGTTGGATCCCGACTGAAAGACGAGATATGTTAACTCTTCTTGTCCAATGGCTTTCCGAGGCCATAGTGAGAAGTGTGTGAACTTAATACTTTGATTAGCTTCGCGTACACTGCCTGTTAAATGACTCGAATAAATTCGTCTGCTTCAAACGAACTCCCCAAATTTCTGTCGCCAAATAAAAAAAATATTTGTTCAAGGACAGACGCTGAACATCATTATGCCAGACACAATGACCTTGAACAGACTGGCTTCGAATTATTTTTACTTTAATCATCTGGAAACGTTTGTCGCAAACGAATAGGGCCCTTTAGTCACACACAACAACCGTATTTAATATACTGTGCGCTTCAAAAATCACGCAATTTATTTGACGTCAACTGAATCTGAGACCGGCTGTGGTGGTTTGTTTTTCCTACCGTTTGACGTTTAGAGGCTTTCTGTTCGCTACTACTGCTTTTCACCGATTATTTTTGAATCTATTCAGGGACCAAAGGGGTCTGTTAAGTTGAAAAGTCACCCTAACAGAACGCTTACCGCACGGTGTTTGTTGTATTTCCGTCTGATCGCTTGAGAGCAATCGTCTTGGGTTTTTCGTTCAACCAGCCCAAGTACACGCGAGCAGTAAATCGACCAATAAAGTCTGCAAACGAACTGTAGTCATGATCCCAGGCCTCCAAACGAATTTGTATCCAATCCTTAAAAAGACATAATTTCTTCAGCATTCTATCCTTGTGTTTAAGTCAAGTGGAAATTTCGCACTTTAATGACTCCGCCTGTCTGGGAAAACGGACCATGTCGGGTACGAGTGAAAACAACCGGTTTTAAGACGTCAACCGAACGTCCAGTTATTGCAGACGGAAATGACACCACCAATAATGCGTGCGGCCTCGGAGACGCCCAGACATGGTGTAAAAAAGGTGCCTTACGCCACCAGACATACCCACTTCCGGGGATGACAGCGATCTTGACGCCCTCCCCCCTTCTGTGGAGCAGCCAAATGGCAGCTGACGTAGGGGTGTACGCTGTCGCGACAGACGACTGCTTACCTAGGCACCAGTTCGACTGCGTTACACATTAACTGATTGTGATAAATACCGCGAAGAGGACAATAGAGTTAAGGTGTTTGCACCAGCTTGCGGTGTAAACAGCCTCGCTGCCTCACTGGCAGTCCTACTGACTTCGGCGAGCGCCTAAATATTTATCCTTTGGAATAACGCCCATATTTGGACGTCACCAATGAAATATTTGATCTCAAAGTTAATGCTCCGTAAATCTGCCTAACAGCGATTGAGAGTCATTTTAAGGATGAACCATGGGATATAAATTGAATGAGTGTTTTATTAACCAGATCGCTTGTTTTCCACAATGATGATTACCTTCTACGGAGCATGGGGGCTTTGTCATGACGTTTCTCGGGGATATGTTTACAGGTGCGGCGTCACCAGTGCAACCGAAGGTGGCCTCACCCGGGATTCGAACCCGGCCCCTCATCAACAGATGCTACCCACTACACCATCGAGCCAACACATATTGATAAGTCAAGTAGACAGTTGAGGTTGGCTAAGGTCAAAACACGACGTAAACTGGAAGCCATTTTGCTAAAAACCAATATTGTTTTAACTTATTCTGATTGATGATAAGACGTTTGCAGATAAGATTATTTTATACCATAAAAGCAAGAGTAAGCGTGTCCTCAAGACTGCCTTAGGCGGTGCATAGGAATGGTGATCTTACATGAACTGGAATTTTGAGGGGCATAGAATATTCTCCAATATCTTTGGACGAAAGCTCGGAGCGATCAGTGAACCTCGGGGTTGTTTGGCTCAACAGGTTACATTTTCTAAAGCAGAAAAATTGTCATTCATCACAAACTGGCAGGTTGCCGACGGGTGGTGTGGAAGACCAGGTGATTACAAGCATACACATTCCAAAGGTCACTAAAAAGGTTATTTCAGTCGTTATTTAAGGATAAATTTGGATACAAAATTAATTGTGGAGGCTGTGGACAACTGCTACTGGTGAAATTCCTGACTATCGAGGCGCAGCCATATTCGTGGGGCTTTGTTGCAACTGGCTAAACATTCTGCTCGTTAAAACACGGAGTGACATTAAAAATCACCTAAAATAAATCACCAGGCTATGGAAGGCATTCATGCACCGATAAATTGCATTCCTCAGTGTGTTTTCTTTTAACATGAATATTTTACGTCTCTAGCAGCTAAATCCGCCAGATTCCGAGTACAGTTAAATAATTGGCCACGAAGCAACCGGGAATCAGCCTGCACAGATGTATTGAATACTTGCCCGCCGTTCTCGAATCGCACACATATGAAGAAATAGGGGTCACAAATTTCGCCAACATCACAGGGATCTCCGTGTGCGACTGTATTTTCTGGGTTAGAGTAATTGAAAGATAGGCGAATGCTGCCGACCTGACGCTAAAAGAAACAGCAGGCATTCATTCTTAAGATTAAACCGGACATCGCTGGTCTAATGAGCGATCGCTGTCAGTTAATGCATGCATGAATTTAGTTGACATAACAGGTTCCCATTGGCGAGTACCGATTACGCGCACAAGCCGAGTTGTGGTAATTCAGGAATTTGGAAAAAAAGAGCAACCGACTATTCACAGAACAAAATGTATAAAAGATGCAAGTATCAAGAGGGGTGGCAGTGCCAACGTCCATTTAGCTTATCAATCGAATATAAATAAGATTTAAACCCACGGATCTGCGAGCAACTTTCCTGGCGTCGGAGACAAAAATCACAAATAATACCCACGATAAATGTAAGAATGTCATCGGGGTTGGCTGCGCGTCTTGAAACGGTGCAGACAATTACGATAAAGTTTAACCATTTTATTGTGCGCTGTCCATGCCAGCGCGCTTCCACATACGTAAGACGACGATGATTGGTCCACTGAGCAGACAGTATATATGAATGTAAACAGAGGTTCGTTGCATTAAAAATGACTTACAACCGCATAAGCCTTGTTTTTCTTTCACAAATAAGGTTTCCTCTGATTTCCCACCGCCTCCACGACGAGAGGCCCGACTTTAGAGACCATCTTGTTGATGTTTTAATGAAGTGTCACACTGTAGCCGCGTGCTCGACAGCGCCGGCAACAATATCTGGCGACTGAGCCGCATAGCCAATCACATACCGGCGCTAGATAACTGGCCCCAACTCCATCGTTATTCGGGATCGCCTGTTATCCCCCATTTCAGTGGATGATTTACCATTAAAGGAACGCAAACAATTAATCTTCACAAGCACCGTTCACCGTCATTCACGTTCTAATAAATCCCACGCTTCTCTTAACAATCAAAACGGCAAATCAAAGAATTAAAAACAGCATTCATAACTTATTTTGCGTCTACTTTCAACCCTCTTATTTTTCGAATTGGTAGTCGTTCTTTCGTCGGGCTTTCCGCGTGGTTACAGAGTGGATTGCACAATAGTCATTACCTCCATGCTGACACTTATACGAGAGTGATGACTCGTTTTGACACTAGCTTGAAACACAGACTGAAAAACATACAGAGAATTCGTTTACACATCTTTGTCATTTTCACACAGCTGTAAATTACCCGAATCAACCAATGATTGGCCGTCTAGCTGGTGTTTCTTCGACCCCTACGCGGAAAGGCGAGGCAGCATGACGATGTGTGTGTGTGCGTGTTTGCGCGCGCATTTATGGTGATACAGTAAAACCAAGTACGTGATTCAACTGACTGAAGTTGTCTTGTGGAAGAAGCTTTGTGTGATTATGAGAGGAGTTGGGCACAATGTTATTCGATTTAGATCATTGAAAATACACCGTCTATTTGTATATGTTAGCGATTTCTTCTGATCGATGTAAAGTAACCCATCGTTCTCCTTTCTAAATTATATAATGCCGTGTGGGGTGCAGCTCAAATATCATCAAGTTGTGTGAGGCTCTAGAGTTGCCTTCTCGGATCAACGCATCTCAATGTGTCTCCATAACGTTTACCCTGAAAGTTGATGTTTACACATTGTGGATTGCTTCACTTCATAATATCGCCTCAAGCTGAGAATCAGAATTCCTGGACGTTATTTCCAACGGTCAATGTCAGCCTCACTACTCGGTCAGCCTCACTACTCGGTCAGCCTCAAGTCGGTCATCTTTGAGTGATAAAGTGTTTTGTTTTCGGAAAATATCGCATTCTTTGTTTCTTAGTTCGATGCTTAAGACGACATGGGCTGAGCTCAAACCACATCAAGGCCTTCGTGGATATCCGCGTTATTCGCGTCATCGAATACGTTTCCACTTTGTTTTCAATGACCTCGAATGTTTAAAGTTTTAACCCTCGATAGGCGTTTTAAAATTATCTCGTTTTCAAGTGGATTATCTATGCTCTCCATCCAAGAGACAATCATTCAAAGCCGTTTCACTTATTCTTCTTGCAAACACCCACGTTGGAGAGGGCTTTTAAACTTCATCCGACAAATTAAACCTCGCTCGGTGTCAACTCAATTTTTAATTGAATGACATATTGAAACTTGCATTCACCTATTCACAGAAGTGACTGCGTCCGCCTTTCAGGTCATACGCCATCGATCGTCGGCAAGCAAATTATTTACCATCGCATTTTTTCAAGCCGCCTTACAAAAGTCCCCGATTTAACCTCATCACTAATCTGATGCAGCCGAATTAATTTGTTCCACAGCCTTATCCGTTTCTACGGCTTTAGAATCTCCCGGCCGGAAGTAATGAAGACACGCGCAATAACAGGACGTATTTAATGGTTTTAACGGTGGTCAACAAATCGCTGACTCCGGGTTCCTGGGATTCGGAGATTACATTGACAACCCTCCCACAACGCCGTGATCTGCAGCGGTTTGGTCACGATTAACGAATGCCATACATCAGTGGTTCTCAACCTTTTTTCACTTGCGACACACTTGGGATATCGTA
Source organism: Proteocephalus fallax (assembly GCA_028672205.1). NCBI lineage: Eukaryota > Metazoa > Platyhelminthes > Cestoda > Proteocephalidea > Proteocephalidae > Proteocephalus > Proteocephalus fallax. Next base: position 480,428 of record JAPUBX010004043.1, on the reverse strand, counting down.
AAAGTCCACCAAATGGATCATCCCGTTAAGGAACCTCCCCCTTATCTCCCACAGTTCTCGTATCCCAACTCTTTCGTTTGCCTACCATTGTATGGCATACACGGAGATTTAAAAAAAGATTGTATTCGGTGTCAACATACAAAATCGTTTCTTGGGGTAGCTTAATACTTGGAGCGGCCAAATCAAAGCAGATTCTCAGAGGTTGGGTCTGCAGTGCGTTGCTAGAAACAGAATTGGCCACAATTCGAACCGATTGTAACCCGGACATACAAGAAGCCGATTAGTCCTCGAGCAGGAGATGCCGTACAAAGCATGCAAGCTGTTGCATGGAATCGCCAATGGTATACTTATCGTGCAACCATAATTCGTTTTTTTAAACTGTGTCTAGGCAGTATCTCCGCATGACCTCCCTCCACTTCGTTGGCAGTGGCGTAGAAAAAAAGGGTTAAAATATGTCAATAAATTAAATATCGTCGGCTTCAAATACGTATGACTATTTCGCAATTTCTTACTCAGCAGTTACATTCACTCTACTTGCTTAATAATAATAAAAATGCTAAATGTAATTGTAAGCGCTTTATTTGGTTCACGAGCACAAAATGATATAAAAATGCTATATATACGAAAACTATATTTTAATTGTTGCTTTACCTGTTCTGGTGCAACAAAAAAAATCGTGAAAAATAAGGAATAACCGATTTGCGATATGCCGTCGTTCTTGTAGGTATTGAAAAAGGTAATGCCTACGCATTGGCCGAAGAAATTTACATTCGGGTAAACTTGAATAGAGGGAGTGGTAGGGGTCACATAAAATACGAGCAGCGATAAGTGTGCAACCTGTGAAGTGGCGTTGAACGATTATCTTTTGGACGGAGAGCATAACCAGATAACTGGAAAAATAGTTTTTTTTAAAAAGCATACAGAGGGTTAAACATTCAGAACCTTTGAGGAGAGGGAAAATCACTGGAGAAATATATACCGTAAGGAGATTTATACAGGCGCAGACAACAGTTTTTGTAATATTTCTTTAGCTAACTTCAAGTCTCCTGAACCGGCGAACTAAGAAACAGAACCGCCGAAATTCATCGAAGACGACATCCACGTGATAACTCCGATATAAACGACTATTAAAAATAACGCTGAGGCATTTTTATTTTGATCTCGAAATGAAATTATGGAGTGAAACGAATTTCTGATTGTAAACATATGCTCTCATGGAAAACGTAATGGAGATGTTTTTTGATGGGCTGAGTAGAAAGCCATTCACCGAACGTTCATCTCAGACATGGCCTCCCCGAGCTTTTGAGAATCCTTGTTAGTCTTGCAGGCGTCTCTCTCTCTCTCTCGTTGGTGCGGCTAGCTCCTGCCAGAGGATGAGGCGGCAGCTTCGTGGATGTCACGGATCGCAGCCGCCCACGCGCGGCGGTCAGAACAGATGGTGATCAAGTTCTGTTTCCGACGACGCATCTCGCATACCTTGTGTGGCTCTAGGCGCTCCACATCTGCCTTGACAGTGCTGATTCAGATTTTTAATTGTCCATCGGCCCGGCAGCGCCAGCTAGTGCATGGTGATGGCGCAGAGGTTTGCGAGCTCTGTCGCTGGGTAGCGTATAACGTGGTCGAACCACTGCAGCCGAAAGCGTTGTATAAGTGTTAGCAGCTTCTATGCGTCTGAACATCAACGCCTTATTTCGGAAAGCTTGTCGCGCCAGTCCGCTTTCAGGATTCGTCAGAATGCTTCCAATCTCCTGGTATCGCCGACACACAGTGGCCAGGTTTCACAGCCGTAGGATAGGATAGGTCGGATAACGGCACGATAGACACGAATCAGATGTTCCAGCATTCTATGCCGGTTAAACATCTGGTCCACGCATCCTCGGCCGCGCTAATTTGTGTGGTTGCGAGCGTTTCTCGCTGACGTGAAGCGGCTAAGCAGGAGTACTGATTATACTTTTGCGGCTATGCCGATTAGACTGATGCCTCCATAATTGGAGCAAACTTCTTAGGGAGTGAGAGCAAGATGGAGATGCTCCAGTTTCTTGGAAATTCTTCGCTTCCCCAGATCTAGCTGAGCAGGGCGTGGAGAGGGTAAATGATGGCTCGCATGCATGTCTTGTATGGTTGGATGCTATTGTGTTGGTAATATCTCTCCGCGTTGGTGGGTCGCAGCGGAAGTCGTATGACCCGCGTTTACTGAGGGGCATGTGATCCGGCTGGTATTCTTTCGAGCTATTCAACAGTTGATCGACATGTTGGACCCATCGCATAACCTTCCTTTCCATCTCTGAAATGAGCTGTCCCACGGCGTCGCGAAGGAGGTGTTCCTGGGACTGCTGCTTGCCGGACTCAAGCCGAAAAATACGAAAGAGCTTCCAAAGTCTTCAGTGTTAGAAGTTGGGACAGTTGTGGGCCCTTCTGGCATTCACAGATAACTGGTGTATGTAACTCACCGTAGATGTCTTCCTTCGCATCGCCCTCGGCTGCCATTGTGGGGGCGTAGAAGGGGCTGCCGCGAAAGCGGATGAGAGTCAGTCTAGGAAATATTGGTCCCCAAGCAACTCCTGCGTTTTTGGCCTTGCCTCAACTGCGAAGGCTAGACCATGTAGGCCAAATTTTCCGGTATGCACGCTATAATATAGGCAGCAGCCGTACTCTCGAGTTAGACAGACGTACTTCGGAGAGGCAGGCGACATTGATTCGGTAGTCGTGTAGCGTACGGACGGTGATGCATTGGCTGCCGGTGTACAACAGCGTCTTGACATTCCAGAGCCGACGTGGAGTTTGACGTGGAGGCTCACGCTTACTGTGGTGGTTAGGGAGAGGCGGTTTTGCGGGTTCTCAGCTAAATAGCTTGTCCTGGAGATGCGTCACTTGCCGGGTACCCCTTAGTATTGGCCGAGCTTGGGATACGAGAAATTTCATGAAATTTCTTGGGAGTTTTGTACAGGTGGCGTCCCCAGCGCCACCTGCTTTGTTCGAGAGGAGACGCTAGCCTTTGCACTATCAAGTACATCCCGCAAGGCAGCAGGGATCTGTGCGGTAGAAATTGAACCACCGTCCTGGCCGGTGTGTTCTGATATGTACCTCCTCCACCCAGTGCTTCGGGTTTTCCATCTGTTTTTACTGAGAGATTTACTTCACAGCTACTGCCCACACCTGCCTGCCTGATAGCGGTTTACCGGAGTGTTGCCGCTAACGCATGCAGCTACTAAGAGGCATGGCATTAAGTAAGGTCGTCCGCGTTTCTGGGGAGTGTAACGCGATAAGGGGACCTTGACAACGCACCGCGGTTATTGCGCAAGGAGGAAGAGGAAGCTTCGTTTCCGACTCTTACGTGTTGATGTCGGCTAGATAAATAATATGGAAGCCACTTTATCGAACATCCATCTGTTGAGGTAGGAGCCGGGAGCGTGAAATTGTGTTGGAAGAAAAGGTTAAAGCCAAAAATACTCCCTTAACGTCTTTCTCTCAGAAATCAAGTTAAGTGTTGGGAGGTGCTTGAGAACGTTATCAAGGCGTCCAGAGTGCTTCTATTTGGTTTAGAAGCAAACTAGAGCGGATCATCGGAAATTTGTATTGTGTGCTCCAATTAAAAGTTGATGTGCTTCTAAATCACTTTCAACCATACGGAGAAGTAGGTGATTGGTCTATACTTAACAGACACCACGGAACTATTGGCCTGTTTCGGAATAGGTGTAATAGTGATATCTCTCCATTTCGAAGGAAAATATAATTGTCCAAGCTAATAATTGACGATTTGGCTGACAGATTTTCAGAACCACGCGTGGGAGCCTGTACGGACCAGCGGTCATTAAACTCTAGAAGCCAGAAAATTTTGGAGACGGATTCGTGGGCGGGTAAACTTAAAAGATTCAATGCGAGGAACCGCGAAATGGTCAGCGGACAACATGGCATAGGTAGAATGCTGAAACGGTATGGCTTATATACAAATGGAGATATTGTTTTCTTTTGGGAATAACTGTGTGCGCAAACAAGGATGAAAATGCATTTTCCAAATTTCGTACGTCGTATATATTAATTAATCCACACAAAATGATCAAACGACCGCTTTCATTCGTGTAGTACGATTAAAAGCCAGTTTCACGTTTACTCCGATAATCGATAACGAACCGCTAGTCATTCAAATGCGTTCACACAATCCGATTCAGTGATGATTTATTCAAGTGTTGTCTTCTCTTATTTTCTACCACTTATGTTTTTTTTTTATCATTTTCGAGTTTTATTGTTCAGTTTTCGAATCGGCTATTGTTCTTCAATGAGTCCATTTGTATCAACGCTGCCCCCAAAACGCCGTGCCTTGATTAATGCCGATGTCTTGTAAGATGGCTCCAATCCATTTCCGTTGACAAGATCAATCTCTATGACGAGCTATAGAAAGTAAACAAAAGCGTCCCTGAAAGATAAATTATACTTGACATGAAATCCCGTCCTGACCCTTCGAATCAGCATATTTTAGGGCAATTTACCTTTGGATTTTGGAATGGATAACTTCTTGTCCATATTCCAGCATTCCAAGAAGCGCTTGTTTACGTGGTTTTAATTTTTGCATCTACAATAGGCGATCATACCGGGGTTCTGAGACACGAAAAAGCACGAACCGATTATTAATAATACTACTAATACAATTATAGTATTCACTTTATAAAGTCCGAGGATCACAACTATCAGTAATAAAATTTGCCACAAACAAAGTTTATACTGGAAGTGGCGATTATATTTAGAACATTCAGAATAATTTGACGTGAATTAACGAAATAAAAATGAGCTAGAAGGGCAAGAAATGGAACCCTCAAAGTATATAAAGTTTGGCAAACGCGTAAAGGCAGCCAGTGTAAAGTTCCATCATAACAAGCGCCAACAGGCATCTAGCAACCGGCGGAAATATGTACCCTAAACCCACCAACTAAATCGCCAGACATCAGACTGTAAAATCCGGAGAAATAATGAGAGAATTCACAATACCGAGAGTAAGGGTGCGTGACGTGTTGAATCGCGTCGAATGATGATAAAGCTGAATGCGGCTGACTAATAACACCATAAACGGGATGTTACTAGGTAATTCCGTGATAAAAATCCCTCCATGATCAATCGGCCCAGCTTTCAGCGTCGAATTTATGCTGTCCGTAGCTGCTACCAGTGTAATTAGTATGTCTGGACAGAAGCACAACCCCACCAATGAGAAGGCAGACACAAGACAGATGTTCCTACAGGGTCGTTCAAGATCGAGTTTCTTATTCAAATTTTAATTAAAAACCCATTTTGTCAGTGTATACGCGGCGAAATTTACAATATTTAATTTGTTATTCGTAAAGTTAAGACCTTTCTCCTTATACATAAATAATGAAGGAATTAACATTAAAAATTGGTGTTTTATTTGGATTTGAAAGAAAACTCGCACGTGACAGACCCCGAACGTGTGAAAAACTCGAAAAGCAATGGATTTGTGCTCGAACAATTCGAGGCATACATTCGACTGGATCAACGAGAAAATAATAGAAGATAACCCAAGCAATATAAAAATGCCAAACTTGACCCATATAAACAATATAAAATCCCAATAAAATATTTCTGGCGATTGCATGCCCCCCTGTCCACTTTGTGCTGTGAGCAAAAGGTTTTGCTAGTGGATGGGAGGCTAACAAGCTGTGAATTACGGTAACTAAGTGGCAAAAAAAACTCTTGTGGATCACGTGCCAGAACAATAAATGTCCAATTAAATGTATTCTACTATGAAGGTGCTCGATCATATAAATTATATCGATTGTATACTATATTGGTAATTTTAATAGTTCGCAGGATGCAATTTTTCTTTGAATTATTTGTCAGAATTCAAATATAATGCTCGGAAATTGAAGATGTAAGTCAACGACATGGATCTCTTGATAACTTCAAACTAAGACGACCTTCCCATGATACATTGGATGTTTTAGGAATTTGTTTTCTTTCGTAACGATAAATTTAAAGTCCAACATGATTGTTACATGTAGTCTTAACAAATATTTTGTTATTTAAAATCTAGTCAACAGTATTTGAGGAGGGGATAATGGAGCATGGTATCAAATAGTGTAATAAGTAACTTTTAGAGCATTCCTGGGTCGAATAATGTGCTCGAACATTTTGCTTGTCTGATAAGATGTCAATTAGTGAAATAATCGCTTTACCCTCACTAAGTACTATCATAACTTGAATCCAAAGATGTTGCGTGCTTGTCAATGAAAGTAAGCTTCGTGATAAACCTAAATTGTTGACCTCAATTTACGAATGACAAGCCTCGGCGGGTCAGTAGTCAAATTCAATCGTCCCCAATATGGTCACTATCGGCACATAATCACGTAATGTGGGACTCATGATAAGAATGTCGAGTGCATTGTTGTTGAGTGAGGTCAATTGCGGTTTAAACTAATTATTATAAGCCAGCCACCTGCCTTAGAAAAAAGGGGACTCCAGTTTGTGTCGATTCAGATCTTAAACGTCGTTTCAATCACTCAAATTTCACACTGAATAGCAAACAGCAACATAAATGAAAAGGTCAGTCTAAATTTTAAATTCTTTTAAATGTTTTGAATTGTTTGCCAAAAAAACCATAGCCAGTTTTTTTTGATAATGGTTTCATAGACGAGAACCCCTTGGGAAGGTGTATTTTACTCACTTTCAGTCAGCTGGCACTCGACGCTTCTTTGATGACATGCACTCGATCATGATGCTTCGAGCCGCTGGAAATCGTTTCCGCCAGCAACCTTCACCCTGTCCGGCGACTCAGATTTCGAAAATATGGCAGAAACCGAGGTTCACGATGAGCTAATCTACTTTTTGTTCGCCAACAATCTTGCATCGCGGAGAATCACACATATATGCGGTGACCGTATTTGTAATTGTCTGACCCGACTACTCTGGAAAAAATTACAAAATCTTCAAAACGTCGTTCAAATGGACCTCACCGGACAGTTATCTACAGTAGCGCATGTGGCCAATCTCTTTAGCTGTTAGCGGAATTGACACTAATTTCCTATGTTCGAAACCGCGGGCTTTTGGTTTTCAGTAGTTTATTTTGGGTTTTTTATCGGATAACCCGAGTTATCTCCAACCGCCTTCGAAGCTCCACAAAAAAGCTCAAAATTATTCTGCGTGTTTGCATTCTGGAATTGCATCATATTGGTATTAATTTAATTGTTTGAGGCATCCATATGAATTATGTGGGTTGTTCTTGTTTGAATATCAATTATTAGCGGCTGATTAGATGTCAACTAGAAATATAATCACCCATTGATTGAGTCCTATTACGATTGACGAATGTGCTCGATGAACGTCGTGAGCTGAATGGCCGTCTTGTCGAATCATGATCACCCCCAATTATGGGCTCTATAAAAGCGTGGTTCAACTTAAACAACATTATGATCACGGCACCCGTTTAATCTCAGCAATAGAAAAGTACCATTAATCTCAAATTAGCCGCTGTTGAAAATTGCGAGACCTTCAAGGAAATGGTGAGTCCTAATTTGATATTAATTCCCTATGTTGTTTAAAATTAAAGCATCTCATTTCTACCCACCCACAAAAAATGCTTCAAATGATTCCAATATTTCTCACGTTTAGTCCACACAAAAAAAGACACCTTGTAATTGATCGTAATGAAAAAATCGTCGTCATTAATGCTACCGCTACATGACGCATCGCTTTGTATAATTTGCGGAATTCTGTGATCATTTCTGTCTACAAAAGATACCCTTTAAGTCGACTCATATTTGAAACAACGATCGACGCGTAGGCCGAAGTTAATCCTTTGAGTTTTTGTCCATAAACTGCCCACCATAAAAGATAAATAAACCTGTCTCAATGGCACCCATTAAGTTAACTGCTTTTTTGTGCATTGTATAGGTTATGATTTGGGTCGTCTGCTCATGCTATCGGCGAAGTAGGCGATGTCTTCAATGGTGGGATAATGCGAGGGATGGTCGCGATTCTACACGCGTATCACAGACTGTGGTTATGCACTAAAGCGTCCAACAGACGGTCTATCGGCTTCTCATCGTCACTCTTAAAAAATATGTTTTCGCCGCCCAGCAAGAGAACTTCGAGGTTTTGTGTCCTCGGCAGCGATTTCCACTCTTCGGGTCAGCGCCTATACAACGAATCAAAACAAAACTATTCGAAATGGACCACGACCAGCTTGCGAAGTGCAGGAAGCAGCTTCTCCACATCGGGGAGAAAAGGAAAATCATGAAAATAGGGTACAGTGTGAATCATGAGAACCTGGAGCTTGGGGAACATTCGTAGAAATGACGGTAGGAAACGGTCCGCATCGATTGCCAATCCCGGCACCGTAAAAGAGAGCCCACTATCGAAGTCACCGAAGTTGAGTCCGTGAACTCCCGGGAAACAGAAGTTCGAGCCTAATGCGGCCAGTTGTTTTCTACTTAGCTTCAGGGTGGACCAAGCTAAGACAATTGCTCTGGGTAGGGTGAATTCCTCGAGGTGACGACATCTCACAAGGCCCGGTAGAACGAAGTCTTTCAAGTCGATTTGGGTTAAAGGAATTTGTGTCCACTTGAAATTCGTGGCTGATCTTGCATCAACAATTTCCTTATCATCACCACTATCGGTGTGGACACGATGTCTCTTTTTGTGCGTCTATCGACGTTGACCATCTCGGGGACTACTGAATGTTTCATTCTGACCTGTCCCAATGACCTCAGCTTATTATGTTTGTTAATGCTGCCACACCATTAACTGAATCATTGTGTCTTAAATTGCCAAACAGGAGCCAGTTTTTAGGACGGCCTATTTTCGTTAATTGTAGTTATCTGAAACAGACAAATTCCTTGACTCCCTGCCATCATCAATCGAATGGCCTTCTCGGACGATGGCGAATCTCGGCGGATTTGTGACACATGCAGATTCCTACTTCCCTTGCAGCTACCACCATGGTTGCCACTGCCCCATGTTTCGAGTGGTCGATTTACCAAAAGAATTTCCTAGCACTGTCGAGCACCTCTGTTGCACACTTACTTCATTCGACAGTGAGACATTTGCAAAGTTCCAAAACCTTAAATCAGTTACTATGAATCACGATTGGCCTATGGAATCACTTGAGGGCATTGCCCATCTCTTGAAAGACTCCGTTCTACCGGGCCTTGTGAGATGTCGTCACCTGGAGGAATTCACCCTACCCAGAGCAATTGTCTTAGCTTGGTCCACCCTGAAGCACAGCAGAAAACAACTGGCCGCATTAGGCTCGAACTTCTGTTTCCCGGGAGTTCACCGACTCAACTTCGGTGACTTCGATAGTGGGCTCTCTTTTACGGTGCCTGGATTGGCAATCGATGCGGACCGTCTCCTACCGTCATTTCTACGAATGTTCCCCAAGCTCCAGGTTCTCATGATTCACACTGTACCCTATTTTCATGATTTTCCTTTTCTCCCCGATGTGGAGAAGCTGCTTCCTGCACTTCGAAAGCTGGTCGTGGTCAACTATGAACACTTTTGTTATGATTCGTTGTACAGGCGCCAACCCGAAGAGTGGCAATGGCTGCCGAGGATACACAACATCGAAGTTCTCTTGCTGGGCGGCGACAACATATTTTTTAAGAGTGACGATGAAAACCCGATAGACCTTCTGTTGGGCTCTTTAGCGCAGAACCACAGTCTGCAATACGTGCTACTCATGGAGAATCGCGACCATGCCTCGCATTATCCGACAATTGAAGACATCGCCTACGTCGCCGATAGCTGGAGCAGACGACCCTGGCGGTGTATTCTGATTTGGATTTACGATTCAGATCTTGTATATGGTGCAATTCGGGATCACCCATCGCCGTATTCACCATCGCATTGGGGTCGCCAATTCACATGCATCGAGATGAGATGTGTCCAATTCTGCCATGATTTCCCGGATTTGTACGAAATGTTTTCCAAGGAATTAATTGGAGAACGGGTTATCAATAATTAAACTCTTTTCTTACCTCCGTAATTCTCTGCTTCTATTTTTATCATTGGATCTTCATGGCAATTTGGGGTCAACTACTGATTCAGTTATTATCCGAATAGCGAAGTAATTATCCGTTTTCTGACAACGTATATACAGGGATAAACCAACCTTAGTTGTTCGTGTGTAATCCAGATGTCTGGTGTGAATCGGGTCAAAATGCATAATTATAGAATTCAAACAGATTTATTTGGACTGGTTTGATCGGTGAAAACACCGACCATGGCAGTTGAGAAAATATTTGTAAAGGAATAAGTATTTATTTGAGGCATTCCAAAGAGCCCCGGTAATCTCAGTTGTGGTAGTGATAGTAGTAACAGAGGAAGAAGTTTGCGTTGAACGATAATTTTCGAGTCGTATTAATTGTGGTGAGCACGAATGAAAATGCCAACGTCAATCATATCGTCGTCGTAAGAGGAGTGGATTTGGGTTAAAGGAATTTGTGTCCACTTCAAATTCGTGGCTGATCTTGCATCAACAATTTCCTTATCATCACCACTATCGGTGTGGACACGATGTCTCTTTTTGTGCGTCTATCGACGTTGACCATCTCGGGGACTACTGAATTGGGCTATTGATTTGATAGAGCTTTTGACGCTTGTTATTCCTGATGACACTAAAATGTGTCCCGTTAAGTTCAAGGAATGCCCCCCATTCGGGGGTTCACGCCGCGAGTCGACTAGACCGCAGTTGTCGTCACACCCCGACCGATTAGTGCATCGGATGATGCGTCACACAATGCGTGATTGTTTCAAAAGTTGAGGTCAACCATTTAGGTTTATCACTAAGGTTACTTTCACTGACAAGCACGCAAGATCTTTGGATTCAAGTAATGATAGTACCTAATGAGGGGAAATGTGTGGAAGCTGAAACAGAAAGAGCGCTGCTGAATTTGCCAATAGTAACACACAGCGCTTTAGTGTCGCAGTTATACTATTCTCCCAACAGAATTTCACGTCTCCAGCATCTTGGACTTCAATAACACGCCAATCAAAGATTGTGTTACTCATGATTGGATTGACTAATGCACTCGACTAATCCGATTGTGGTATCAGGTCAGAAGGGGTCAAGACGGATCATCATCAAACACGATTCGGGGAACCCTTGCTTATAAAAGCGCCTGTGTTGGACGAAACGGGACACAAATTTCTATCGACTCAGAACTCAGACGTCCGCCTAAGCCCTCACAAAGTCCGCTCAAAAATGGCAAACGACCAAAACAATAATAAAGTAAGTCTGCATTTCAAAATAGCTTACTTAATTGTTAACCCAAATGTGGCATGTTTCATTCTGACCTGTCCCAATGACCTCAGCTTATTATGTTTGTTAATGCAGCCACACCATTAACTGAATCATTGTGTCTTAAATTGCCAAACAGGAGCCAGTTTTTAGGACGGCCTATTTTCGTTAATTGTAGTTATCTGAAACAGACAAATTCCTTGACTCCCTGCCATCATCAATCGAATGGCCTTCTCGGACGATGGCGAATCTCGGCGGATTTGTGACACATGCAGATTCCTACTTCCCTTGCAGCTACCACCATGGTTGCCACTGCCCCATGTTTCGAGTGGTCGATTTACCAAAAGAATTTCCTAGCACTGTCGAGCACCTCTGTTGCACACTTACTTCATTCGACAGTGAGACATTTGCAAAGTTCCAAAACCTTAAATCAGTTACTATGAATCACGATTGGCCTATGGAATCACTTGAGGGCATTGCCCATCTCTTGAAAGACTCCGTTCTACCGGGCCTTGTGAGATGTCGTCACCTGGAGGAATTCACCCTACCCAGAGCAATTGTCTTAGCTTGGTCCACCCTGAAGCACAGCAGAAAACAACTGGCCGCATTAGGCTCGAACTTCTGTTTCCCGGGAGTTCACCGACTCAACTTCGGTGACTTCGATAGTGGGCTCTCTTTTACGGTGCCTGGATTGGCAATCGATGCGGACCGTCTCCTACCGTCATTTCTACGAATGTTCCCCAAGCTCCAGGTTCTCATGATTCACACTGTACCCTATTTTCATGATTTTCCTTTTCTCCCCGATGTGGAGAAGCTGCTTCCTGCACTTCGCAAGCTGGTCGTGGTCAACTATGAACACTTTTGTTATGATTCGTTGTACAGGCGCCAACCCGAAGAGTGGCAATGGCTGCCGAGGATACACAACATCGAAGTTCTCTTGCTGGGCGGCGACAACATATTTTTTAAGAGTGACGATGAAAACCCGATAGACCTTCTGTTGGGCTCTTTAGCGCAGAACCACAGTCTGCAATACGTGCTACTCATGGAGAATCGCGACCATGCCTCGCATTATCCGACAATTGAAGACATCGCCTACGTCGCCGATAGCTGGAGCAGACGACCCTGGCGGTGTATTCTGATTTGGATTTACGATTCAGATCTTGTATATGGTGCAATTCGGGATCACCCATCGCCGTATTCACCATCGCATTGGGGTCGCCAATTCACATGCATCGAGATGAGATGTGTCCAATTCTGCCATGATTTCCCGGATTTGTACGAAATGTTTTCCAAGGAATTAATTGGAGAACGGGTTATCAATAATTAAACTCTTTTCTTACCTCCGTAATTCTCTGCTTCTATTTTTATCATTGGATCTTCATGGCAATTTGGGGTCAACTACTGATTCAGTTATTATCCGAATAGCGAAGTAATTATCCGTTTTCTGACAACGTATATACAGGGATAAACCAACCTTAGTTGTTCGTGTGTAATCCAGATGTCTGGTGTGAATCGGGTCAAAATGCATAATTATAGAATTCAAACAGATTTATTTGGACTGGTTTGATCGGTGAAAACACCGACCATGGCAGTTGAGAAAATATTTGTAAAGGAATAAGTATTTATTTGAGGCATTCCAAAGAGCCCCGGTAATCTCAGTTGTGGTAGTGATAGTAGTAACAGAGGAAGAAGTTTGCGTTGAACGATAATTTTCGAGTCGTATTAATTGTGGTGAGCACGAATGAAAATGCCAACGTCAATCATATCGTCGTCGTAAGAGGAGTGGATTTGGGTTAAAGGAATTTGTGTCCACTTCAAATTCGTGGCTGATCTTGCATCAACAATTTCCTTATCATCACCACTATCGGTGTGGACACGATGTCTCTTTTTGTGCGTCTATCGACGTTGACCATCTCGGGGACTACTGAATTGGGCTATTGATTTGATAGAGCTTTTGACGCTTGTTATTCCTGATGACACTAAAATGTGTCCCGTTAAGTTCAAGGAATGCCCCCCATTCGGGGGTTCACGCCGCGAGTCGACTAGACCGCAGTTGTCGTCACACCCCGACCGATTAGTGCATCGGATGATGCGTCACACAATGCGTGATTGTTTCAAAAGTTGAGGTCAACCATTTAGCTTTATCACTAAGGTTACTTTCACTGACAAGCACGCAAGATCTTTGGATTCAAGTAATGATAGTACCTAATGAGGGGAAATGTGTGGAAGCTGAAACAGAAAGAGCGCTGCTGAATTTGCCAATAGTAACACACAGCGCTTTAGTGTCGCAGTTATACTATTCTCCCAACAGAATTTCACGTCTCCAGCATCTTGGACTTCAATAACACGCCAATCAAAGATTGTGTTACTCATGATTGGATTGACTAATGCACTCGACTAATCCGATTGTGGTATCAGGTCAGAAGGGGTCAAGACGGATCATCATCAAACACGATTCGGGGAACCCTTGCTTATAAAAGCGCCTGTGTTGGACGAAACGGGACACAAATTTCTATCGACTCAGAACTCAGACGTCCGCCTAAGCCCTCACAAAGTCCGCTCAAAAATGGCAAACGACCAAAACAATAATAAAGTAAGTCTGCATTTCAAAATAGCTTACTTAATTGTTAACCCAAATGTGGCATGTTTCATTCTGACCTGTCCCAATGACCTCAGCTTATTATGTTTGTTAATGCAGCCACACCATTAACTGAATCATTGTGTCTTAAATTGCCAAACAGGAGCCAGTTTTTAGGACGGCCTATTTTCGTTAATTGTAGTTATCTGAACAGACAATTCACCAACCGCCGTATCGTTGAATGACTCTCGGAGCGATGGCGAGAATCTCGTGGGTTGTGACACACTGCAGTTCTGCTTCCCGCCATTTATACTATGGTTTTTCACGCTATGACACCAATCGTGTTCTCAAAAAGAATTCCTAGCACTTGTCGAGCATGTTGCTTTTCTTCATTCGACAGTCAGACATTGCAAGTTCAAATACCGTCAGTTACCTGTGAATCACGATTGGCTGGAATCATGAAGACGCCATCTCAGAAGACTCCGTTCTGCACCAGTTTTTCATGATGTGTCGTCTGCTGAGAAGAATTCACTTCTTAGGACCCATCTTAGCTTGGTCCACCCTGAAGCACAGCAGAAAACAACTGGCCGCATTAGGCTCGAACTTCTGTTTCCCGGGAGTTCACCGACTCAACTTCGGTGACTTCGATAGTGGGCTCTCTTTTACGGTGCCTGGATTGGCAATCGATGCGGACCGTCTCCTACCGTCATTTCTACGAATGTTCCCCAAGCTCCAGGTTCTCATGATTCACACTGTACCCTATTTTCATGATTTTCCTTTTCTCCCCGATGTGGAGAAGCTGCTTCCTGCACTTCGCAAGCTGGTCGTGGTCAACTATGAACACTTTTGTTATGATTCGTTGTACAGGCGCCAACCCGAAGAGTGGCAATGGCTGCCGAGGATACACAACATCGAAGTTCTCTTGCTGGGCGGCGACAACATATTTTTTAAGAGTGACGATGAAAACCCGATAGACCTTCTGTTGGGCTCTTTAGCGCAGAACCACAGTCTGCAATACGTGCTACTCATGGAGAATCGCGACCATGCCTCGCATTATCCGACAATTGAAGACATCGCCTACGTCGCCGATAGCTGGAGCAGACGACCCTGGCGGTGTATTCTGATTTGGATTTACGATTCAGATCTTGTATATGGTGCAATTCGGGATCACCCATCGCCGTATTCACCATCGCATTGGGGTCGCCAATTCACATGCATCGAGATGAGATGTGTCCAATTCTGCCATGATTTCCCGGATTTGTACGAAATGTTTTCCAAGGAATTAATTGGAGAACGGGTTATCAATAATTAAACTCTTTTCTTACCTCCGTAATTCTCTGCTTCTATTTTTATCATTGGATCTTCATGGCAATTTGGGGTCAACTACTGATTCAGTTATTATCCGAATAGCGAAGTAATTATCCGTTTTCTGACAACGTATATACAGGGATAAACCAACCTTAGTTGTTCGTGTGTAATCCAGATGTCTGGTGTGAATCGGGTCAAAATGCATAATTATAGAATTCAAACAGATTTATTTGGACTGGTTTGATCGGTGAAAACACCGACCATGGCAGTTGAGAAAATATTTGTAAAGGAATAAGTATTTATTTGAGGCATTCCAAAGAGCCCCGGTAATCTCAGTTGTGGTAGTGATAGTAGTAACAGAGGAAGAAGTTTGCGTTGAACGATAATTTTCGAGTCGTATTAATTGTGGTGAGCACGAATGAAAATGCCAACGTCAATCATATCGTCGTCGTAAGAGGAGTGGATTTGGGTTAAAGGAATTTGTGTCCACTTCAAATTCGTGGCTGATCTTGCATCAACAATTTCCTTATCATCACCACTATCGGTGTGGACACGATGTCTCTTTTTGTGCGTCTATCGACGTTGACCATCTCGGGGACTACTGAATTGGGCTATTGATTTGATAGAGCTTTTGACGCTTGTTATTCCTGATGACACTAAAATGTGTCCCGTTAAGTTCAAGGAATGCCCCCCATTCGGGGGTTCACGCCGCGAGTCGACTAGACCGCAGTTGTCGTCACACCCCGACCGATTAGTGCATCGGATGATGCGTCACACAATGCGTGATTGTTTCAAAAGTTGAGGTCAACCATTTAGGTTTATCACTAAGGTTACTTTCACTGACAAGCACGCAAGATCTTTGGATTCAAGTAATGATAGTACCTAATGAGGGGAAATGTGTGGAAGCTGAAACAGAAAGAGCGCTGCTGAATTTGCCAATAGTAACACACAGCGCTTTAGTGTCGCAGTTATACTATTCTCCCAACAGAATTTCACGTCTCCAGCATCTTGGACTTCAATAACACGCCAATCAAAGATTGTGTTACTCATGATTGGATTGACTAATGCACTCGACTAATCCGATTGTGGTATCAGGTCAGAAGGGGTCAAGACGGATCATCATCAAACACGATTCGGGGAACCCTTGCTTATAAAAGCGCCTGTGTTGGACGAAACGGGACACAAATTTCTATCGACTCAGAACTCAGACGTCCGCCTAAGCCCTCACAAAGTCCGCTCAAAAATGGCAAACGACCAAAACAATAATAAAGTAAGTCTGCATTTCAAAATAGCTTACTTAATTGTTAACCCAAATGTGGCATGTTTCATTCTGACCTGTCCCAATGACCTCAGCTTATTATGTTTGTTAATGCAGCCACACCATTAACTGAATCATTGTGTCTTAAATTGCCAAACAGGAGCCAGTTTTTAGGACGGCCTATTTTCGTTAATTGTAGTTATCTGAAACAGACAAATTCCTTGACTCCCTGCCATCATCAATCGAATGGCCTTCTCGGACGATGGCGAATCTCGGCGGATTTGTGACACATGCAGATTCCTACTTCCCTTGCAGCTACCACCATGGTTGCCACTGCCCCATGTTTCGAGTGGTCGATTTACCAAAAGAATTTCCTAGCACTGTCGAGCACCTCTGTTGCACACTTACTTCATTCGACAGTGAGACATTTGCAAAGTTCCAAAACCTTAAATCAGTTACTATGAATCACGATTGGCCTATGGAATCACTTGAGGGCATTGCCCATCTCTTGAAAGACTCCGTTCTACCGGGCCTTGTGAGATGTCGTCACCTGGAGGAATTCACCCTACCC